>CM022302.1:220676850-221370521 GCA_011799875.1 Thinopyrum elongatum | reverse complement strand
GAGGATCGCATACGGGGGCGGCGGTCGGCCAGACGAAACTGGTCGAGGATCCTCGACACCGGTTTCTCTTTTCTCCTTCTTCTTCTAGTGGGAGGAGGTAGGAGAGAGAGCAGGAGGAGGAGGAAGAGACGGTGGGAGGGGAATGAGGAATGAGAGCCGGGACGGGTAGCAGAGGAGGGAAGAGGAGAAGGGAATAGGAGTCACGATCTTTCACTCTTACGTTCTTTGAGCTATATTTGCTCCTTCTTCCTTCTTCTTCCTCTCTTCTTCCTCTTCTTTTCTTTCTTCTTCTCATTTTCTTATGATTCCTTTCATCAAGAATAAAAAAAGGAGAAGGAGAGAAGAAGAAGAGGAAAAGGAAAAACCGGGTCGAGGATCGCAACGGGGATGAGTCGCGCCGACGAAACCGGTACGAGGATTCATCGACAAGGGTTTGGGTGAGTTTGGGATATGGGGTGTGGGCGGGGGGGGTGGGGGGGGGAAGGGGGAAGAGGAGTGCGATAGAGGAGGGAGAAGGAGGAGAGGAGGGGAGGAGGAGGAGGGAGGAGGAGCGCGCCGCAGCAGCGAGGTAGGAAGGAGGATCCTCTTAATATTATTCTTAATATTCGTATAATTCTTCAGATCCTTCTTCACTCCTTCTTACTATTCTTCTTCTTCTTCTTCTTCTTCTTCTTCTTCTTCTTCTTCTTTTTCTTCTTCTTCTTCTTCTTATTCTTCTTCTTCTTCTTCTTCTTCTTCCTTCTTTCGCTTCCTCTTCCGCTTCCTCTTCCGCTTCTTCTTCTGCTTCTTCTTCCTCTTCTTCTTCCTCTTCTTCTTCTTCTTCTTAGGGGTGCTAGCTGACTCATGAAAAAAAAATCAAAGCGTAGAAAAAGAAACCAAATACGAAACAATACGTAGTGAGAGGTTGTGCAACTAGAATGATATTCTGTAACAGTTTTTTAATGAATTTGAGAGGATGATGGTGAAGAACTCAAAAGCCATTGGTGTCTTGCGGTCGTTTCCATACATACTGCTACAGCCAATGACCACAACACACCATTGGCTTTCGAGTTCTTCGCCATCATCCTCTTCAATTCATTAAAAAAGATGGTACAGAAATCATCCTAGTTGCACAACCTCTCACTATGTACTATTTCATCTTTCGTTTCTCTTTCTACGCTTTGATTTTTTGTCATGAGTCAGTTTGGTTGTTTGAAGTTTCAAATTTGACAAACTAGACTAACTGATGAATATACATGCTGATGGACCTATCTTTACCTATTAACTAATGAATATACATTTTATTATTCATGTCGGTATTCAATTTTTTTATGTTGTACTAATTTCGTTTACTCTTCTGTCATGGCAGGTGTTGAAAGATGGTGGGCGTGGGTCCGGAGCGTGGTGGTAGGGATTCTTCCATTCCACCCTCACCTCTCCTGAGAGCGTTGTTAGACAGTTTGGGGACACCGGCGGGCGCTTCTTCGTTGGCATCGTTGCCTACCGGGAGAGGAGGTCGGGGAGGAAAGAAGAGAGGAGGTAGATTAGGATGTCCCGCAGGAGAGGTAGGCAGGTTCCTACACCTTCCTCGCCTCCACCCCCAGCTGACTCACCCGAGCACATGACTGCTAGGGGGGACCCGTCTGAGGAGGAGGCTACGCGGACTCCGGGCCATGAGCCTCGGGTTGATGGGCCTTCGGCCCATGAGACTTCGGGCCAGGAGACTTGGGCCCACGTGACTCCGGACCAGGCTACGTCCTAGGAGACGTCCGGATGGGGTACCTGGCAGGATCCGCCTGAGGGGCCGAGTGGCCATGCTGATGGTGGCGAGCATTAGATTTCTGATAGCAGCGAGGGCGAGGTGGTTGGGGGGCCACCATCTACCAGCGTGGTAGCACACGGCTCCCATCCCTGCCAGCGACCCGCGAGCAGAGGTGGTTGATTTGGCCTGATGGGCAGAGGTAAGTGCATTTACTCCTTTTGTACATTTTGCCATCATGTTTCTTCAAATATCTAATGCGTTGGCCTTGTCATACTGCAGGGGTTGGGACCACGCTTAGGATGTCCGCCGGCCCAACCAAGTCCTTGGTGTGATTTGCCGGCAAAACTTCCCGAGGTTTGTCACGTTGCCCGGTGAGGGTCAGCTTCCACAGCTAGGATTGAGCTGGGAGCACTACTTGGCTGCCCCGGCCCCGCCGGAGGAGATGATCGACGGTGTCTTGTGCCACACAAGGGCCGACATGGTGATCAGAACATTTTGGTAATTTCTCCTTTACACAATTAAAAATCTTCAAATAGCTAGTTATTGTAATAATCAATGTTGTCTCATTTGATTGCAGACCTTCTACAGGTGTGAGGAGGGATACGAGGTGGCCTATGCACGAGTTATCGATGCCGAGTGCAGCCGCCTATAACAAAACTTACGGCACGAGGCTCGGGTGCAGGCTGTTCGAGACTACTTCGCCTCCCGCGGTGTTAGGAAGCCCAAGAAGAAGTGTCGCGGAAAGTTTCTGAACAAGGAGCAGTACATGACGGTAATTGCCTATATTCTTAAGGCATTGTTCTTAGTTTCGTTGATTTGATTCATAGGGATAGCGCTCAAGTTTCTCTTTACTAACTTAGGTGCCCCCGAGATGGTGTGCGGATAAGATGGATTGTTGGGAGGTGTTGGTGGATGAGTGGTGCTCAGACGCATGGCTAGCCGTCCACAACAATGCCAAGGACCAGCGTGCCCAAATGAGACGTGTGCCACACCATCAAGGCAGCGCCAACTTATATCAGTACGGGCGGAACTGGGTATGTGGTTTGCTTCATGACTCATGCAATTCATTTTGTCATGCTAGCTTGAGCCCTTTAATTACTAATACTCTGTTCCTCTCTTTTAGGCGGGATACAATATGGCACCGGTGCCAGAGGTGTTCGACCTCTATGCCATGGCCCATACTGCCCCGTTCAAGGAGGCCAAGGCATTCTCTGCGTCTGACCTCGATCATCCAGAGAACTTCACCAACATCTCCTCCCACAACAAGCTCATGAAGTACAGAGATGTGGGGAAGGCGAGGAAAGGGGAGGACTTTAACCCGAGCGGACAGTTTGATCCGGAGCTGGTGATGATATCTGGTGGCGGGAGGTCCCATGGCTCAATAGCCATTGGAGATGGACTTATACATTGTCCTCGCACTCTCCCGGAGATCAAGGCGCGCCAAAGGAGCTCAGATCCTGAGATCAGGCCTCGTCCATGGGCAATCAAGCTCGCCTTCGAGGTTAGTTATACAGACTCAGATTTCTTTCATGCATTACATTGTGTGTGCAGCCATCGATGATTACAATGCTAATGAGGAGTAGTGTTGCAGGCTATTCTTGAGAGAGAGAGAGGGAAATACAACCAAGGCGCTTCTGGTGGAGAGGGACCGGCAGGCGGCGAAGAAGGAGCGGGAGTTGGAGGAGAGGACGGCTAGGATGTTGGAGGAGGAGAGGGCACGGAATGACATGCAGAACCGGGCCATGTACGAGCCCCTCGTGGTAAGTTTCTTCTGCATATTAGCCAAATCATGCATGTAATGTTCGTTTCATTACTAACTAATATGACTGACTCGTCAAAACCGAATGTGCAGTATGTGTGCCAGAAGAGCGGTCAGACCCCTCCGTCGATGCCAGTCATTGCTCTGGGGACCACGGTGAGTTTAATTTGGATGGTCATTAGTTACTAGTCTTAACATTTCAGTGTCATCATGCTAACGAGACATTGCAAATGATCTTTGTTGCAGCATAACTCCAGACAAGCATCGCACGGTCCTTCCCTAGATGGTGCCGGCACGAGCGACCCCGGTGCTTAAGCTCCGTGATGACGGTAAGTTTTCTCTAGTGTTTTGCTTAACAAATGCATAATGACCTAGACTTAGCTTTATTTCCTCCAAAATGATCCATTTTAGCTAAGTTAGCTCATAAATGATCCATTTTACCTAAGTTAGCTCATAAACGATCCATTTTACCTAGGTTAGCTCATAAATGATCCATTTTACCTAGGTTAGCTCCAAAATGATCCATTTTACCTAGGTTAGCTCCAAAATGATCCATTTTACCTAGGTTAGCTCCAAAATAATCCATTTTACCTAAGTTAGCTCCAAAATGATCCATTTTAAGCTAATTGCCTCCATAAATGCATCCATTTTACCACAGTTAGCATCAATAAAATGAGCCAATTCACACACTCAGGACCTTGCCACTCATAAATGATCCATTTTACCTAGGTTAGCTCCAAAATGATCCATTTTACCCAAGTTAGCTCCAAAATGGTCCATTTTACCTAGGATAGCTCAAAAATGGCATAATTACTTAGGTTAGCACAAAAATGACCTATACTTACCTTATTTTCCTCCAAACTGACATAATAAGCTTAGTTAGCTCAAAAATGGCATAATTACCTATGTAAGCTCTAAAATGACACAAATAAGGAATAAGAAGAAGAAAAACAAGGAAGAGGAGAAAAACAAAGAATAGAAGAAGAAAAGAGAAGAATAAAAGAAGAAGAATGAGAAGGAAAAGGGTAAAAATCTTCTTCTTCTTCTTCTTCTTCTAGTCTTCTTCTTCTTCTTCTCTTCTTCTTCTTCTTCTTCTTCTTCTTCTTCTTCTTCTTCTTCTTCTTCTTCTTCTTCTTCTTCTTCTTCTTCTTCTTCTTCTTCTTCTAACTTGCTTACTCCCACTTTTGCAGATTTGATTCACTTCATGGAAGCTGGCATTGACGGACTGCTAGTTTTAGTTTCTGTTTTGATTTTGTGTTCATGAACAATGTATGTTGAAGAACTCCATGAAACTATGTATGTATGTTGATGAACTCCATGAAACTATGTATGTATTGGACGTTTTAAAATCCTATGTGTTCTGTTGCATTGACGGACTGCTAGATGTTGGATACATGGGCTATGTTTGAGGTTGAAACTATATATATCATATATGTCTTTTGAAAATGCAGGGATATAACAGAAAACAGAAAAAACAGTAACAATACAAGCTCTTTGCCGTCTGCCACCGACGGCAAAGGGCTATTTGCCGTCTGCCACAGACGGAAAAATGGCCACGTGGCAGCAACCTGTGCAACCTGGGAGCTGACCCATTTGGTCACTTTGCCGTCTGTGGCAGACGGCAAAGACCTGGGTTGTTTGCCGTTGGTGGCGGACGGCAAAGACCTAGGTGAAGTGACGCACCTGCGGACGTCACAAGGCAGACGACAAAGCCTCCCGTTAGCCACCTAACGTGGCTAACGACCGTTTTTTGCCATCCACCATCTTTGCCGTCTGCCACCGATGGCAAAATGTCTTTGCCGTCCGCTGTCGAAAAGCAGACGGCAAAGAAGCTCTTTGCCAGAGTTTACAGCGCCGGACATGTTTGTCGTCCGCGGCTGACGGCAAAGACCTTTGCCGTCCGCTGACTGGTCCTTTGCCGTCTACCATGGCGGACGGCAAAACAGATGATTCCTGTAGTGAATAGAGTTCGGGATCAACGCCGGGGCAGAATGGAATCCGTAGTTCGACGTGATGTAGCCCGAATAAGAGGCGCCACTCACCTAATGTGCTTCACCGTTGATGTCATGCAACACCAATTCCCAGAAGGGTTCAAACCCGTGAACATCGAGCCGTACGATGGAACTACGGATCCGGCCGTGTGGATTGAGGACTTTCTTCTCCACATTCATATGGCACGCGGAGATGACCTCCACCCCATCAAATATCTGCCATTAAAGCTCAAAGGAGCAGCCCGACATTGGTTGAACAGCCTCCCTGAATACTCCATAGGGAGCTGGGAAGAGCTCGAGAATGCTTTCCGAGCTAACTTTCAAGGCACCTTTGTCCGGCCCCCAGATGCCGACGACTTGAGCCACGTGGTCCAACAGTCTGGCGAGCCGGCCCGACAATTCTAGAACCGGTTTCTGACCAAAAAGAACCAGATAGTCGACTTCCCGGATGCCGAAGCCATAGCCACATTTAGACACAATATCTGGGATGAATGACTCGCATGCCAGCTCGGTCAGGATAAGCCGAAGACAATGGCGGCTCTCACATCCCTCATGACCCACTTTTGCGCGGGCGAAGATAGTTGGTTGGCTCGTAGAAGCACCAACCCAGAAGACCCCGACACTTCGGAAGTCCGGGATGGCAACAGAAAGCCATGACGCAATAAGAATAAGCGTCGACATAACGGCGCAGAGGCTGACGACACGACAGTAAATGCCGGATTCCATAATTCCAAGTCAGGCCCGCGAAAGAAGCCCTCTAAAGGAAACCAGGACGGACCCACTAAGTTGGATGTTATCCTGGACAGGCCGTGCCATATACATGGCACCGCGGACAAGCCGGCCAACCACACCAACCATAACTGTTGGGTAATTAAGCAGGCCGGCAAGCTCACAGTGGAAGACATGGGCAAAAGCCCCCACAACGAGGACGATGAGGAACCTCGCAGGCCGAACAATGGGGGCCAGAAACAATTCCCTCTGGAGGCTAAAATAGTGAACATGATCTATGCCACTCATATACCTAAGAAGGAGTGGAAGCGCGCACTTTGGGATGTCTATGCCATAGAGCCTGTAGCCCTGAAATTCAACCCATGGTCAGCATGTCTGATCACCTTCGATTGCAAGGACCACCCGACCAGTATCCGTCATGGAGGATCAGCGGCCCTGGTCCTAGATCCTATTATCGATGGATACCACCTTACCAGAGTCCTCATGGACGGAGGCAGCAGCCTCAACCTGATCTATGAAGATACAATCCTCAAAATGGGTATTGACCAGTCAAGGATCAAACCCAGTAACACCACCTTCACGAGGGTCATCCCCGGCATCGAAGCCCGCTGTTCGGGCACCATCACTTTGGAAGTAGTATTCGGCTCTCCGGACAATTTCTGGAGCGAAGACTTGATCTTCGACTTCGCCCCCTTCCGCAGCGGCTATCACGCCCTCCTAGGCCAAATGACGTTCGCTCGTTTCAACGCCGTCCCCCACTATGCCTACTTCAAACTGAAGATGCCCAGACCAAGTGGCGTCATCACAGTCAATGGTAACTCGAAGCGCTCTCTTCGGACGGAGGAACATACCGCGGCCTTGGCGGCCGAATACGAAGGACCGAAGTGTCAGCCGCCGTCAAGGTGCGAGAGGCGAACAAATGAGCACGGGCCCTATCTCCAGCCAAGGGGCCTCCCTGTGTTCGGCGTACATAGGAATACGCCCCTCATGGCCTGCCCTACCCAGCAGCACACTACGTGCCTCGATATCACAACTTCGCGCTCAAAATACCATGGGCAGCTATGGGGCTTAATCACCAAGAGTTCGGTTCGACTGTACCATGGCACAATGCGTCTTCGGATGACAAACAGGTACCATCTAGGACCTATGCGGCATCAAGCCTCACCAATGGAGTGATCTCTCAAAAACTACTTTTCAAGGACCCGCCGCCGGACAACCACCCCATGATGTTGCTCCTTCCAACAGAAGCAAAGGCGCAGACATGCAGTAGGGCACAATTCGGGAATTAACCCACACATCAAGGCCCTATGTAAACCTTTCATCTCTTATTCTTTTTTGAAAGAACGTATCCTTTCTGACGCTTCGTTCGGTAGTTCGAATTGTACGACTAAACGTCATGAGCCTATGGGAAATAATGCAAGCCTTTTCAGGTCCTTATACATTTATTCATACTACGCTCTTTTTCCCCGCTCTTCGATCTTGTCTTGAACCCGTATGGCATATATGCGCCCACACATGCTAACCGGCTAATAGATCAGGGGCTCGACCGTAACGCTCGCACCACATGCTAAGTCCGGCACCCTACTTTCTAACGTGTCCGGCGTCTGGGATATTGCAATATATGCATCGGTTCCGACATGTCTTGGGTCAATAGTTGGGTTGCCCCGCTCCCGTGCTTACCTTCTTATGTTCCACATGCTCAGCTAAGAAGGTAAAGGGAGAACCACTGCGATTGTACTTCCGCCTTGTTCGGTTAAGTACCTCAGTGGAAAAGCAGAAAACTGACTGTCATAATAGGCGAGAACTGGTCAGCGATCCAATGACTGGTATCAAACCCAAAATCGTTGGCGATTAGACCGTGTAACACGAAGGGTTTGTCGTTGCACAAACCACGTGGTAGATGCCTAGCCCTCGGGTTCGCCAGGCGTCTCCTCACACTGTGGGCTGGTTACTAGCCCCCGCAGTCAAGCTCCTATGCCTAAGTGAAAGTCATAAAGCCGCATAGTCCGATTGCCTGGTTCCCCTCCTACATTACTGCCTCCGGGTGCCAAGACGTTAGCTAAGGGTTACAGTACGGAGGACGGGACACCCCTCATAGCATCTACGTGGGGGCTGAAGCCGATGACTGGCAACTTTTAGAATAAAACGGCGGCACAGGAGTAAAAATCAACATAAACATATGCAAGTATGATAAACCATACAAAACACAACCGCATCATAAAGCATCAAGGTTCAACCATAGTTTAATACATCACGGCACATTACTGAAGGAGTTCATCCTTCGAATACGGTGCCTCTATGGCCCGAGCACCATCCATCATGGCTGAGAAGTATTGCTCCGGGCGCCTCTGCTCCTTCCTAGTTGGGGGAGGTCCGGTGGCCATCTCGACGGGTTTGATCTTCGGCCAGTGCACCATAGTCTTCGAGAATGCCATCCGAGCCCCCTCAATGCATACCAAGCGCTTCACGGTCTCAACGCGGGCAGCAGCATCACACAACTTCGCTACCAGACCAAAATAGCTGCTCGGTATGGGCTCGGAAGGCCATAGCCGGACACAGAGGTTCTTCCTGGTCGGCTCCGCCATTCGTCCATCAACTGCTTCATCTGGTTAACAAGGAGGGAAGGGTGCTCGGGCGCTTGGAACTGCGCCCAGAATAGCCTCAGATCGGCGTCACCTTCCCGAGCACCTCGCGTCTCCGTCCGCGCGTCCTGGACCTCCATCTTCATCTTTGCCAGCTCAGTGGCATGCTCCTTATTTTTCTTCTCAAGGTTCTCACATTTTGTGATGGCATCCTTGAGCTCCTGTTGCACTTCGGCCACCCTGGCCTCATGCTTCTCATTGTCGTTCTTCGCCGACGTGAGCTCAGCAGCCGCTCATTCGGCCGCCGCTTTTCGATCGGCTGCTTCGGCTTTGGCCTTACGCAGCTCGGCTTTGAGGCTCTCAACCTCCGCCACAGCAGCTGTAATCATTTTCCTGATTAGGGGATCGTCCCGAACACTCCACTCAATGTGAAATATGCAAAAGGACTGTGTTTTGAATAGACTAACCTTGCACTTCGTCAAGCCACTTGTTGATGAGATTGAGCTCTTCATCGGAGCCCTGCAGCTTCCAATTAATCTCAACCAACTCCGTGGCATTGACAGCAGCCGCCAACACCAAAGCCTGCAAAATAAACCAAAGATGACACTTTAGCCAATATCCTCAAGATTTCGATCCTCTGCTAGGTTTCTTTGCAACCTGCCAGAGTGATACAACCATATATAAATTAACTACGATGGTCGTTGATGATATAACAACGTCCAGGTCTACTATTCAACATGCTACAGAAGTTGTCCAAGATGAAGATATATTAAGAAAGATGGACGTTGTTCATCCAAACAAAGAAGACTACGAAAAGGAATACAAATTGGAACTAGTAAAAAAAAAGAAGTGCATGCATGTGGTTTCTTCAGTAACGACGGTATGCACGCAACCATATTAGGACTTTGGGACTCTAGTTTCCATGGAAGAAAAGTAAAATACGCATGCAAGGTATGGAAACTAGTGTTTGTTTTAGATACAAGAAGAGGAAGAAATCATGTTGAGTATTTCTTTGGGCGGTTATGGCCACCTGATCGACCAAAAGCTATACGTACAAGGAAGTTTATCACGTGTAAGATCATGAGTTTAGAAGAGTCTGGGTGGGGGCAACCACGTTGTAAAAAACAGATAAAGGAGCAAACAAATAAAAGATTCGGACTTTATTTTAGTCGTTCTTTGCATGCTTGCCGAGATGTAAAAGGCAAGTTAGTTTAAATTTAGTAAGAGTCCAGATTTTAGGAAGCACATGTACGTGCCTCAGGTTACATCTATAAATAGCTAGGTACGGTCCATGTAATAGGGGGATATATTTGATGAATAGACACGACGTGTTTTTAGGGTAAATACCCATTTCGAGTTTTGGGGGAAGTTGTCTAAAAATCCCTAAGTTTTGGAGGAAGCTTTAGAAAACCTCTGTGGTGCGATTTCTCTTCGTGGAAATTGTTTTGTGCGTGAGTACCATCGTCTAGATTGGTTTTCTCGTGCCGAGTCGCAAGGTTCAAACCCTCTACTTCGTGTACATCGCGTGCACGGGCGAGAGGTTACTACTGTTGAAGGAGGAGTGTCGTGAAAGATCAGGCTGCAACTACAGATCGAATCTCGCCAACGGGGTTCGGTTCATATTAGGTAGTATTAGAGCATCAGGTTGTTCACGACACTATGGAGAAGATGGCGAGCACATCGTTATTCAGTAAGGTAAATTATTGATTTCAGTTGGAGGAGGAAGGCCACTGGACTGGGCTTTTTCACACCCGTTTGGTAGTGAGAGAGAGATCATGTGCTATGACAATCGATCACATGAATTTGATCAACGCAGCAAGCATCGAGATGGTGGAGAAGCTGGAGATACCGATAACAGCACATCCGAAACCATACTTGTTCCGTTGGGGTCATGAAGAGCTCACTGTCATGCACCAAACTAAGGTACCGTTTTTGTTGGGAAAATTCTTTTCCAAGGTTTTATGCGATGTGATTCCGGTGCCGATGGTTTTGTGCCACTTGTTGTTGGGTGAGCCATGGTACAAAGACCATGATGTTATGTATGATTATCACACACACACACATACTGTCAAGAAGGGTAAAAAGTGCAATCTTGTGCCCATGGATGAGGAGGGTTTCATTACATGGAGGAAAGAACATCTGGAGAAGATAAAAGAGGAGGAAGAAGAAGAAAAGAAGAAAGTTGAAGCTGCTGAAATTTTTACTGCCGTCATTCAGTCTGCCAATAAAAGCATTGTTGAAGAGATTAACTCGAAACCGAGGACGGTTTCGTTTCAAGGGAGCGAGAATGATACGACCATATATAAATTAACTACGATGGTCGCTGATGATATAACAACGTCCATGTCTACTATTCAACATGCTACAGAAGTTGTCTAAGATGAAGATATACTAAGAAAGATGGGCGTTGTTCATCCAAACAAAGAAGACTACGGAAAGTAATACAAATTGGAACTAGTAAAAGAAAAATAAGTGCATGCATGTGATTTCTTTGGTAACGAGGGCATGCATGCAACCATATTAGGACTTTGGGACTCTAGTTTCCATGGAAGAAAAGTAAAATACGCATGCAAGGTATGGAAACTAGTGTTTGTTTCAGATACAAGAAGAGGAAGAAATCATGTTGAGTATTTCTTTGGGCGGTTACGGCCACCTGATCGACCGAAAGCTATATGTACAAGGAAGTTTATCACGTGGAAGATCATGAGTTTAAAAGAGTCTGGGTGGGGGCCACCACGTTGTAAAAAACAGATAAAGGAGCAAACAAATAAAAGAGTCAGACTTTATTTTAGTCGTTCTTTGCATGCTTGCCGAGATGTAAAAGGCAAGTTAGTTTAAATTTAGTAAGAGTCCAGATTTTAGGAAGCACATGTACATGCCTCAGGTCACATCTATAAATAGCTAGGTATGGTCCATGTAATAGGGGGATATATTTGATGAATAGACACGATGCGTTTTTAGGGTAAATACTCGTTTCGAGTAGGAGGAAGCTTTAGAAAACCTCTGTGTTGCGATTTCTCTTCATGGAAATTGTTTTGTGCATGAGTATCGTCGTCTAGATTGGTTTTCTCGTGCCGAGCCGCAAGGTTCAAACCCTCTACTTCGTGTACATCATGTGCGCGGGTGAGAGGTTACAACTGTTGAAGGAGGAGTGTTGTGAAAGATCAGGCCGCAACTACAGATCGTATAGCGCCAACGGGGTTCGGTTCATGTCATAGAGTCTCGGGATTGCTCAAATCTTTTTACAAAACATGACTCTTCATAAAAAAGCATTACTTTGTTTACCTCAAAGCCTGTTGAAAGGCCACCAAAAGCGTCTTTCAGCCCACTGTTAACGGACCGAACGCTTTGCAAAACCGCATCCATCAGGGTGCGGTGTTCCGCGACTATGGAAGAGCTGTTCATAGCCTCCTCCATCATGTATGCCCACTCTACCATGACCCGACCCTTGATGTTCGGCACCGGCGGTGAGGCCCTGACTCCCCCTTTGGTGGGAGGTGCCTGCGGTGCTTCGGAGGGACGTGAAGGCCCCGTAACCGTCTTCTCAGAGGGCTCGGCTCGCACGAGCCCCTTCTCTTGGTCCTCTGCGGCCGAAGCATCAGCCTCGGCCATGTTGATGTCACCATCTCCCCCCGTGTTCTGCATGGGTGGGGTCCTTTGGGACAGCACCTCTCCAGTCTCTCTAATGACCGGAGGGGGTGCAGTGCCCAATGCACCTCCGCTCTCCGCCATATCGGTTGGCGGAGAAGTGCCCTCCGACATTTGGTCATTTGGGAGGTCGCGCGGCGGGCTGCAATGTGAAAGCACACATGTTTTTAGTAATAGGTTAATAAATCCAGCACCCTGACAATCTTCGGATTTTTTACCTTTCAGCGCGGAGCTTGACTCTGGGAACCCACTCCGGGATCTTCTCAGAGGCTGCGTACTCCTCATCGGAGACCGAGCTATCGTCAGGTATGACAAGTTTTCCCCTGCCCCTCCTCTTCGGAACTGGGGAAGGGTGTTCCCCTTCAGCTTCGGCCGACTCTGCTCTCTTCCTGGTGCGGGAGGAGTCGCTCTCCTCCTCCTCTTCTTTTTCCTGGTCCCCCTCTAGTGCGGAGGGGGCGTGGGTATCCCCGGACTTGGTGTCCGAAGGGACTCGTGGGCGGAGGTCCTCCCCGGCCTCCCTTGTGGGGTTCTTCTTCTTCTTCGTTTGCTCCGACGCCTTGTAGGGTGCCACTATCAGCATCTATTCTAGGTGGGCTGACATGGGGTCTTCGGGCAGCGGAGCCGGACTGCCGATCTGCTCGGCCTTCTTCAGCCAGCCCTAGGGAAGTAAGAATGAAGCAGTTAAGGGCCACAATGGAAATATGAGCATCCAAGCATAGAAGGGAATAGTGCCGCATTACCTCTTTAGAGGGGTTCTTGGCGTCGAGGCCGATGTCCTCCTTCTCAGCCGACCAAGTCTCTTGCGGCTTGAACAACTCTTTCCGCAGCTTCTCGTGGGTGGTGCCATGGAAGTATTGCACGTTGCGGGGATCTTCGGGCTTCCAAGACCACATTGGTGCGGGCCAATCTTGGCATGGCAGCAGACTGCGGTGGAGCATGATCTGGACCATGTTGGTCAGTGCAGTCCCCGCCTCTATCATGTTTGAGATGCATTTTTGCAGTGCCTTCACCTCATAAGTTGACCCCCAGTCAAGGCCTTTTTTGGTCCACGAGGTTAACCTCGCAGGGGGTCCGGATCTAAAATCTGGGGCGGCCGCCCTGGCTGCGTCTCAGGGTTTGGTGATATAGAACCATTCCTTCTGCCATATCTTGACCGTGTCTATAAACACGCCCTCCGGCCAGCCGAGTCGGGTAAGCCTGCTCACCATGGCACCCCCGTAATTTGCATGCTGGCCATCGATGATCTTTGGCTTAACATTGAAAGCCTTTAGCCATAGGCTGAAGTGTCGATGGACCCAGAGAAAAGCTTCGCAGACAATGATGAAAGCTGAAATATTGAGGAAGGAGTTCGGAGCCAGGTCGTGGAAGTCGAGCCCGTAGTAGAACATCAATCCTCAAACGAACAGATGGAGGGGGAAACCCAGCCCCCGGATAAAATGGGGGACGAACACCACCCGTTCACCGACATGGGGCATTGGCACGACCTGGCCTTCCTCAGGGGCCCGATGAGCGATGCTGGGGGAAAGGAAGCCCACCCGCTTCAGGCCCTCGATGTCATTGTTGGTGACACACGAGGCCTCCCACTTGCCCTTCGCTCCAGATCCGGCCATTGCCGAACTTGACTTTGCGGGAAGATGGATTGGAGCACTCGAGCTCTGTAGATTGGGAAAGGCTATGGCGAGAGGAAGAAGAAGGCGTACGGGGACAAACCGTGGCTGCTCTCTTTTATAAGCAGCCGTAATACCAAGAGTCATGTAAATGCGCCATCGGCCTCACCTCTTCCCGATATACTCGTGGCATTATGTGTGAGTGGGATGCTGTGAATCATTGATCAAATCCCTTAAAATGTGGGACACGATCTCCACCCCGATGGGACATGTCATTGAAGGGGCTGCCTCGAGCCACGCATCGAGTCTTCATGTTTATGACCGAACACAACCCCTCGCCAAAAGTTATCAGTCAAGGATACTGTTCGCACTCGAAGTTGAAGGTTCGGAATCTGGATACGGCTCGACATACGGACGAATTAGATCAAGCCTGTCTGAAGACTTAACTTGAAAGGGATTATTCCAAATACTCAGAAGAAGGGGAACTCGCCTACAAGCCGGAATCTGCAGTCACGGGAGTAATATGAAGAAGACATTGAAGGCTAGTTCGGAGGCTACTGAGGGAGTACCAGATTGGGGGGGGTCCTCGGGATGCCAGCCTATCTCACATTGGCCGGAATGATGGGCCGCACTGTATCCGGACCGAAGATCTTTTGTGCCTTGGTGTGCACCCCAAGTCAAGGTGGAAGATCCAGTGTTTCCTTGATGTAACCGACTATCTGTAAACCCTAGTACCCTTGGTGTCTATATAAACTAGGGGTTTATTCCGTAGAGGCTAAGAGAACAATCGCCATCCTACTAGTTAGGGTTTAGTTCCTCTGATCTCGTGGTAGATCGACTTTGTAATCCCCATATACACAAGCAATATAATCAAGCATGACGTAGGGTTTTACCTCTTAGAGAGGGCCCAAACCTGGGTAAATATCGTGTCCTGCGTCCCTTGTTCCCTATCGATCCAAGATCCACAGTTCGGGACCCCTACCCGAGATCTACCGGTTTCGACACCGACAGTGATGACGATGGCTTCGATTTCCCCCTCCCGGAGGGGAGTATCCCCGGCGGAATCGCTCCGCCAGAGAGCAAAAGTGCTCCTACCCAAGTTCCGCCTCGAGACGGTGGCGCTCCGTCTCGAAAGTCCTCCCTCTATTTTTTCTAGGGCAAATGGGCTTATACACCAGAAGATGGGCACCGGAGGCTGGCCATGGGCCCCACTACCCACCAGGGCGCCAAGGGGGGTAGGCATGCCCTGGTGCCTAGTGGGCACCTGGGTGGCCCCCCTCTGGTATTTCTTTTCTCCAATAATTTTTATATATTCCAAAATAAATCTCCGTAAAAGTTCAGCTCATTTGGAGATATGCAGAATAGGTATCTCTGATATAGCTTTTTTAGGTCCAGAATTCCAGCTGCCGGTATTCTCCCTCTTTGTGCAAACCTTGCATATTATGAGAGAAAATACATTAGAATTACTCCACAAAGTGTTATATTGAATGAAAACACTATAAATAACAGTAGAAAAACATGATGCAAAATGGACGTATCAGTCACATTTGTGCCATAGTTTAACCATAGATTTAACTAACAAAAAATTAATGCATGTCACAAAAAAAATATGTCGTTCGAGTCATACTTGAACATAGTTTCCAATGATATTATTCTTTCTGACATGCATTAACATATTGTTAGTTAAGTCTAGAGTCAAAATTTGGCACATACACACGAAGGGGCCAATAAACCAGGACGGAGGAGTACTACTAGTTACAGTGATGCATATAATTGATGCCAAATGTGAGGAAAGGGATCACACATGTTTTATCAACTGGAACGAGAATGCAATACAATAAGAATTAAGGCCACTACGACGCGATGACATTGGTGGTTACAGGAGGCAACAAGAAAGATGCATCCATCATCGACCTCCTCCTCCTCGACTCAGTGCACCGGGCCATTGAACGGTGGCTGAGGAGCAGCGGCTTTTGTGGCGAGGTCAAGGTGCTTCTGAACAAAGGCGTCCAAGGCTTCCAGCTGACTGACGAATGCCAACGTCATAGCGTCCTCCCTAGCCTTGTACACGCGTATGCACATGACTACCTCATAGACGTGGATGTGTTGGTCAACGAATGCTTGCAGGGGGAGGCGCCTTGCGGTGAGCGCGACCTCGAGGTGGACATTCTTCATCACGTCGGCGGGCAGTCGTAGGGCCACCAGTGCTTGAAAGAGGTTCTCACCATAGAGGCCGATTAGGGTAGCAAGCAATGAGGAAACTGGGCACGCGGGCTGGAGGAGTACGGCGATGTTATCCACGAGCTTCTTAACGACTGCGAACTTGTTGATGGTGTCGACAATCATCTTGTCCAACTGAGATGTAGCTAGCATTGATGCGGGCCATTAACCAGTCGGTTCATAATACTGGCTCGAGACAATTCACAGTGCCATGCCGTAGGCCGGCATCTTGGACCATCTGGCACAGCCACAGGCCACTCGCGCGCATCGCCGCCATGGGTCTGGCTTCTGGTCACTTGGTTTGGGAATTGGAGTGCGCACCGTTGCGCTTAGTGTAGATGCGTAGGTCCGTACGATCTGGTACTATAGATGCATTGGAGTGGAGGGGCGCTTTTGTTTGAGTGCTAACTGTGTTGCATTCACATCATGTAGCCTCCTTTCCGCTTCCTCCTCCTATTACTTCCCTCAGCATGCTAATTGAAGGAGGATGCATCATTGGCCGTTCACATTCCGGGAACCTCTACCCTCTCCCTCGTCTGCATTAAAGTTGTATCAGGAACTATCCTGGTTTACTAGTTTACCATCCATTTCTAAAAATATAACGTCCTAGTTTACTAGCTGTCAGATACTACTAGTACTAGTAGTAGGGAGTGGTGCGCCGCCCGCTGCACGCCCGGCTGAACACGCCTCCTTGCTGCCATCAAACACCTCCATTAAACCCGCATGGAAGCCGAGAAACCTAATCTGGCCACACGTCCGTTCATGAGCTGGCCAAAATTTAATGCAACACCGACCAAGCTCCTCCCGTTCGCCCTCTATTTAAACGAGGCCAGACGTCAGGCAAGAATCGCACCCCTCGGCCGCTCCCCCATCTCCTCCTTTACCATTTTCTCCAATCTTATGATGGCTTCCGAGGAGCAGTTCTTCGGCATACTAGCCGGCTGAGTGGCCCGCCGAGCCCTCCGGATACGAGCGAGGCAGCTCGCTGCTCCACCTACCTCGCCTAGCCTGACGGAACTAGTTGCCGCCCCAAGCCGGCACGTGGTTCAGCAAGTCACCACTCCAGGACAACTCGATGAGGAATGGCGAGTTGCTCCACGCCGTCACGGCGGGGAGCACGATGCCACGATGCTAGGTCCATTTTACATCATGTTTTCCTACTGTTATTTATAGTGTTTTCAATCAATATAACACTTTATGGAGTAATTCTAATGCCTTTTCTCTCATAATATGCAAGGTTTACACAAAGAGGGAGGTTACCGGCAGCTGGAATTCTAGACCTAAAAAAGCTATGTCAGAGATACCTATTCTGCTCATCTCCAAATGAGCTGAATTTTACGAAGATTTATTTTCAAATATATAAAAGTTATTGGAGAAAAGAAATACCAGAGGGGGCCACCCAGGTGCCCACTAGGCACCAGGGCGTGCCTACCCCCTAGTGCGCCCTAGTGGGTAGTGGGGCCCCTGGTGAGCCTCCGGTGACGATCTTCTGGTATATAAGGTCATTTGCTGTAAAAAAATAAGGAGAGGAATTTCGGGAAGGAGCGCCGCCGTCTCGAGGCGGAACTTGGGCAGGAGCATTTTTGCTCTCCGGCGGAGAGATTCCGCCAAGGATACTTCCCTCCGGGAGGGGAAAATCGAAGCCATCGTCATCACCAACCAGCCTCTCATCATGGGAGGGCTAATCTTCATCAACATCTTCAACAACACCATCTCATCTCAAACCCTAGTTCATCTCTTGTGTTCAATGTTTGTATCAAATCCTTAGATTGGTACGTGTGGGTGACTAGTAGTGTTGATTACATCTTGTAGTTGATGCTAGTTGGTTTATTTGGTGGAAGATCATATGTTCAGATCTATTATGCTATTCAATACCCCTCTGATCTTGAGCATGAATATGTTTTGTGAGTAGTTGCTTTTGTTCTTCAGGACATGGGAGAAGTCTTGTCATAAGTAATCATGTGAATTTGGTGTTCGTTTGATATTTTGATGATATGTATGTTGTTGATTCCCTTAGTGGTGTTATGTGAACGTCGACTACATGACACTTCATCATCTTTGGGCCTAAGGGAATGCAGTGTGGAGTAGTTATTAGATGATGGGTTGCTAGAGTGACAGAAGCTTAAACCCCAGTTTATGCGCTATTCCGTAAGGGGCAGATTTGGATCCATATGTTTAATGCTATGGTTAGATTTCATCTTAATTATTCTTTCGTAGTTGCGGATGCTTGCAAGAGGGGTTAATCATAAGTGGGAGGCTTGTTCAAGTAAGAACAGTACCCAAGCACCGGTGCACCCACATATCAAATTATCAAAATAGCGAACGCGAATCAAACAAACATGATCAAAGTGACTACATGAAATTCTCGTGTGTCCTCAAGAACGCTTTTCTTATTATAAGAGACCGTTCTGGCCTGCCTTTTGCTACAATAAGGATTGAACTGCCTTGCTGCAATTTTTTTATCGTTACCATTACTTGCTCATTACAAATTACCTTGCTATCAAACTATCTGTTACCGACAATTTCAGTGCATGCAAAAAATACCTTGCTGAAAACCGCTTGTCATTTCCTTCTGCTCCTCGTTGGGTTCGACACTCTTACTTATCGAAAGGACCACATGGGGGGAACCGCGCTTGAGTTCATCGTTGAGTTGAGTGACCCGCCAAGGAGTAGGCTGCGGCTCCCTCACCCTTTCGCTAGGTGATGGAGACAGACCAGCCGCTCGGGCTGTGGTTGCGTGTGAACGGCTGCATCAATGGCGCCGTTTGGGTGGATGTAGAGTTCCCCGCCAACGGCGTCATGTACCTCACCCAAGGGTGGAAGTCCTTCGCTCGCGCCCGCTACTTGGTGGAGGGACACACCCTCCACTTCAAGCTGGTGGAGGCCGATGCGCTCTCCGTGAAGATCTTCGGGCCTTCAGGCGCTCATCTAGGGTGCTGCACGAGAAGCTCGAGTGATGACGAAAGCTCCCCCTCAAGCGACAGCCACGAGGTGGACACGGTTGGTGAAGACAGCTACGATGAGTCCCCGGTTGTCAAGTCCGAAGACGATGACTCGGACTCTAGCTGAATGTCGGCAGCACCGTCATCACCAGCTAGGCGCTGGCAGCATCATCATCTGCACCTGGACCCTGACAGAGCGATTTGCCGAGGGTGCTTCGCCTAGACGCCACCGCCACCTCCAGCTGGACCCCGATAGGCCCATCGCCTGCTTGTGGACTCCGGCTTCGTCTTCCATGGCGGGACTCCCATCAAGCCGCGTCCCTTTGGTCCTGGCGGGGGTGACCAGGGCATCGCCCAGGCGCTCCTTTTGCCCTCCTTGCACTCGATGTAAATCCTAGGAGGAGAGGACAAGAAAGGCATTACCGAGCACTTTTCATTTTTTCTTCAAAAAATTGTATGATATCCGATGTGCTCAGATAAATGAAAATAAATCATCTTGCTTGCTTGTCTCCATCCTCATACGTTTTTTATTATAGTACCCTGCGCTGTTCGGAAACCTGCCGGGGAGCGACCGCCGGCAGGGAAACTTGTCGGTCTCGAACACAGCTTGAACAGATCCCGTTGAGTGAACTCGAGGCAGAACCGGAGTGCAAAAATGAGAAGTGGCAAGATTCCTTATCGTGCAGGTTTTTCGTACGAGTACAGAGATGTGCAAGGGAGATTTCTAACTTAACTTTCTTTGTTGTACTTCTTATCATATGAAATGGAATGAACCACCAATCCAATTATTCCACCTTCGTTCCTCCCCGGGAAACTTGTACGCGAGGAATCCTTCTGTACTTGAAGAAAACATAAAGGAGAAGCATAGTAACGTGGATTCCTTGGCGGTATATTAGTCATTCTATTCAAATAAAGCGCTATCACACTACACATGCATCAATACATCTTTACCTAATAATAAATCGGAAAGTCAATTTGGCTCCCGGGTGCATTTGCACCCGGGGCCATTTTTGATTTTTTCAAATGTCAAAAAAATTGAGACAAATTTTTTTTGTGATCTTTGTCACATACAAATGCTACTTGTAAATTTTGAGACAAAAAAGTTAAGCATTTTGGCCTGCGCAAAAAAAACAAATCAAAGACCAAATGTCATCCCAAAATGTCATCCAAAATTTGATTTTTTTCACCGACGAAACACCGCTGCTCCGTTCCGCATGAAATTTGTCAAGCATGTTTGCTACACCAACATGATCATCTACAAAAATTTTCAGAATTTTTTGAAAACATTTAAATTATTTTTTTTGGGCACTGTTCATCCGGGTGCAAATGCACCCGGGAGCCAAAACGCGTCTCCCATAATAAATGGGCTATTGCTTCTTACTCCCTAATTTCCGTCCGTACTACTGTAATTTTCGTCCTTCCATACGGTAGTTTTCATACGTCGTTACAAAAATTCAACCCTCGCTGTCCCAAACAAGCCTCAACTGGCTAGCATGGGCCTCAGCCCATCAAACAAATCTGGCAAATAGTAGAATAGACACGCGCATGCCGAAGGGGGCGTCCCAATCGAGCTGACCAATGATCGTGTGCAAAATAGAGGATTTGTCCTAAAAAAATCTGCTAGATAATCCCACCTCGCTCCCTCACAGTCAAATAAACCAATTTAAATACTGTTGTGAATTTAAATCAATAAACTGGCTGGGATCAATAGGAAAGGGTGGGCAAAGAAAATTAAACTGAGGAAGAAGATGATCCTGATTTGAAATCTCAAAAGAAGGAAGATGGATGGATGAATGATTCTGAGAAATAGATAAGCCGCTGGTGAGCAGGCAACGCCTGCGGCAAGGAGCAGGCACTGGGCTCGGAGGAGCCATGGCGCGGAAGGTGAGCAGCGGCTTGGCGTGCAGGGACGGGACGGGAACGGCGCAAGCCGCGGATCAGGTGGCGCGAGCTTCGTAGAGGCCGGCGCGGCGGCGGTTGGCGTCGACTTGGAGCGGCGGCCATGGGCGGTTCCTGTGGGGGGTCTCAGAGAGAAATTCAAACGGGAGGAAGAAAAAGGAAAGCAGATCGGGTGCGAGGTGGTGCTCCCCGGCGGAGCTCCAGCGAGGTTGCTGCCGGTGGTAGATGTAGAAGAGGCGCCGCGGTGGGCGGAGCCGGCAGAGGCTCCCGAGATTTTCTTTTAGTGTGGAACGTCCCGAGGGGTGGGAGCTCGTGGTTGGGGATTTATTTGGACTGTGGAACCATGATCAACCGACGTGTTAGCCAGCAGCGTGCACACGTGTAAGTAGCTGGCAGCGTACACGTACATCTTTTTTTGTGGGGATCTATACACTTACATTGAAAAAGGTACACTACAGATATGTTTTCTATATTTTGTGCTAAAAACAGGTACAGTAAATTTTATTTATTGGATACAGAATTCATATATGTACGTGTATTCAAGTTCTACACGTGAATGCTACAGAATTAGTGGTTTGTAATTTTTTTATCTTGAAATATGCTTATATAATTTTAAAAAGTGTCTGCATGCTTTAAAAATGGTTGTGTAATTTAAATGTGTTTGTGCTTTTTGTAAAAAAATGCGATTTTTCTAAAAGTGCACTTTGCATTTTATAATGTTTGTATTGTTTAAAAAAAAAGAGTTTATGTATTTAAATATTGTTCATATTTTTAAACACCATTTTTTTAAATGTGTTCATGTAATCCTAAAAGTGTTTGCATGTTAAAAAATGTTTGTAATTTAAAAAATGTTATGTGATTTTAAAAAATGTTGTGTTTAAAAAAAGAATGTTCATGCATTCTGAAGAAAATAAATTAAAAGCGAGTTGGATTATGAGGGACGGTGTATGGAATAGGTGCATGGTGTAGCTCGTGTAGGGTGGCCCTTAGATCCGGCTCGACTAGATTAGTTTTAATAGTTATAAATATTTCTTTGCGTTTGCGCAGTTCAATGATAAGTCCGTTTTGCGGTGGCCAAGAAAAGAGGGAATTGTTTTTCCTTACCCACACATGGGCCCTAAATTCCTGGTTGATTTTTCTTTACGAAACGCTAACTGGAGCTGTTGAATAACATGTGTTAATTTGTTTCTTGATCCATCCTATGTGAGATTAATGCTTAGTGCCTTTTTACGTGTTTCTTTTGACATTGAATGTGATATGCATATATCGGTCTATGGTATTTTCTCACATGCCGAAGCACCTGTAATGATTAGAATCCATTCAATGAAAGAAGATTTTAAATAATGCATGTGAATGACGGATCTCGTCATTCAATATATACCGACCGCTGCAAGTCTATGTCGTGCTCGGTGAGAAAATTTTCAATTACTCAAACCAATATACTAATCTAGATACTATCAACAATCTAGACATTGTTCCTCATCCGATTGTTTCGTTGGCCACAGACCGAGGTCTGTGCCATATGTGACGTGAACCAGATGTTGCCAACCTTGGCATCACCTCGATGAGGTCATCGGAATGCCATTCCTAAGTAAAAGTTTTGTGTCATTTTTTTAATCATTTTGTTAGCATCATCCATAAAAATTTAAAGCAGCGAGCCTTCAAAGCTTCATCTTCCACCTTTTCTCTCACATGTCGTTTCATCCAAACCATATTGCATCATTATATTTTTTTTCTGCACTCCCGTTGCAACGCACGGGCATTTGTGCTAGTAAGAAAACATGCATGATGGCTCGTGGAGCACCTAGCATTAGTCACATATGCACAGGGTCTGCGCCTAGCTTTGTACAAAAGGTTACAAGTCGCTAGAACTATGTTTGTACAAAAGAGGTTGCCGGGGCAAGGCCCAGCAATGGCGCCTTACGGGTAGAACTTGCGAAGAGGCTCAATATTTCATGAGTTTGCACATGAATGCCATCTTCGGTCTGCAGGAAGACTACGCCAGGTCTGCTGACTTGTACTACCCGGTAAGGGCCCTCCCACTTGGGCGTCAACTTGTTTATTCCCTTGGCGGACTGAACACGCCGAAGGATAAGGTCGCCTTCCTCAAGGTTCCGTGCAAGAACCTTGCGGCTATGATAGCGGCGCAAGGCTTACTGGTAGCGTGTAGCACGCACAACAGCCCGAAGACGATCTTCCTCGAGGAGCACGACATCGTCATGCCGGAGCTGCTGTTGCGCTACTTCATCGTAGGCAAATACTTGAGGTGACCCATATATGAGTTCCGTGGGGAGCACCGCTTCTGCACGATAGACTAGGGAGAAGGGTGTCTGGCCAGTAGCTTGATTTGGTGTCGTTCTGAGTGACCAAAGAACCACCAACAACTCATCAATCCATCACCTCCCGTACTTGTGCAGCTTGTCGAAAGTTCTTGTCTTGAGCCCGTGCGGCACTTCAACATTTGTCCTCTCTGCTTGTCTGTTACTCCTTGGATGAGCAATGGAGGCAAAACAAACCTTGCACTACAAAAAAAAAGACACATCCGTGACATTATGGGCCGAACGAATTTTTTTCTCATGCTTATGACACTTCTATGATGGTAATTGTGACAAAAGCACGTATCATCATAGATGTGGTGGGCTCCTACTTCTATGACAAAAAATCATGATAGGAAATGGGCTTTTCATCCTGGGCGGGCCGGGGACGCACCTGCATGACATTCTTTGGGCCGTCCATGACATAAAAAATCATGGTAGAAGTGACGGCGAGGAAATTTTTGCGGAGTTCCCGGTTACGATGGGTTGGTCGGGGCCGAGCGATGCACTATGGTTTGCGCTTTTCTCTCATACGCGCGCGTGGTGTGAGCCATGTCACTATAACTGAACCCGAGCGAGAGGCGTTCACTCTACTGAACCCGAGCGATCGCGTGCTGCTACGTATTGAAGCCGATCGATCGATCCCTTCGCTGCTAACTGAACCTGACCGACTCCTTCGCTGCTAACTGAACCCGATCGATCGCTGCTGCTGCTTACTGAAGCCGATCGGAACCCTTGTGTGAGACGTAGCTAGCCGGTTGGGTTGCCTCTGGATGAACAGTGCCCGTTGCTGCCGCGCGCGCGATACGTAGAACGAGTCGAGACGTGGTGAGTCGAGCCGGTTGGGTTGGCTGTGGATGAATAGTTCCTGGTGGGGGTTGGATGAACAGGACCCCCATCCGTGTGTAGGCGGTTGCCGCAGGATGAACATGACCCGTGGTAGTACGCGGTTACCGCTGGATGAACAGGACCCCGTGGTAGTACACGGTTGCGCTGGATGAACAGGACCCCGAGGAGGCCGCCACGCACGCCCAGCCGGTTGGGGTGGATGAACAGGACACCGTGGAGTCTGGATGAATAGTGGCTTGTGGAGGCTAGAGGAAATCGATGGTGGATGAACAGTAGCTCGTGGAGTCCTGTTTTGCGGTATGCCACACACCCCTCCGATGAACAGGACCCCGTTTCGACCGTAGGCGGCTGGAGAGAAGTCCATTTCGTCCGTTTTACGGTACGCCGGACCCCTCTGGATGAACAGGATCCCGTTTTGACCGTAGGCGGTTGGAGAGTAGTCTGTTTCATCCGTTCTGCGGTACGCCAGACCCCTCCCGATGAACAGGACCCTGTTTCGACCGTAGGCGGTCGAAGAGAACTCCGTTTCCTCCGTTTTGCGGGACGCGAGACCCCGAGTCGATGAACAGGACCCCGGTTGGGTTGTTCCGTCCAAGTCGCTTGGCTCCCGATGAACAGGACGCATTCCGACCTAGTTGCTTGCCTCCCAATGAACACAACGCGGTTTCCTCTGTTCCGACCCAGCCGGTTGGTTGCCGATGAACAAGTCGTTGTCGCTATACGTGTTCGAGACCCCACCCGTATGTACGTACATAGCCGTATTTACTTTCTTCCAGCGTGGCTGTACGTACGTGTACACGATTTATACAGGACTACCTCAATTCCTATGTCACACGTGCCGCTCCTTGCTCGGCCATGGTTCATCCTTGCAGAGAGACCGATCGACCAGTATATACGTACACATTCCACCCACAAAAAATAATGTACGTACACGTTCGCGAACAGAGAGACAACCCTACGTACGGTTCAACCAGGTGGGTCCCAGCTGTCAGGGAGGATAAGGAGGCACTTCCTTGTGTGCGAAGATATAGCTGATGGGTCCCAGCTGTCATGGGGAGGAATCAATTTTTATGCCCGTAATAAGGACGCACTTCCTTGCGTGCGAAGATGTAGCTGGTGGGCCCAGCTGTCAGGGGGAGAAAACATTATTTTTCAGGGTAAAAAGGATGCATGCGTCCATGGGCGTGGTGCGCCCCCACTGTCAGCCTCTCCATGTACAGTCATCTTCCGATGACTCTCGTTTGTTGACCACATTGATCACACCGTGCCGAGCGCACCAAGGCCGGTGGACGACGGCGAGGCCCCAGACTGGAATGACCCAAAGATGCGGAAGACGCGGCAATGGAGTCGCAGACGGAGATGAGTGGGAAACTTGACTGGTTCGGGTGCGGGGTGGGCCTACACTCGGCAAAGAATAACAGGAGGTGCGGAGGAGTGGAGGGATGGCCGAGCTGTCTGTGGGGTAGCGTTTCGCTGCGAGGTGCACGAAACAGCGTCGCTGGACGCCGGAGGCTGGAGCAGGCGGTCCCGGCGGCACTGGAGGAAGAAGACGAGAGATTGAAGAAGAATGCCGGTCGTTGGATGTAAATCCAACGCCTTGCTTAGGCTTCGACCTTTGTATTTTTTTGCGAAAGTGCTTAGGCTTCGACCTACTGGCCCACATGTCAGCCATTCCATTTGGTTTTTTTAGTCCATTTGGTGGGCTGGGTGAAACAATGATGTAGAGTCTATGCAGCCCGTTATATATTATGTTAGAATTTAAAGCTCATTTGCATTTTTTTCGAAATCCACGGACTTGCTGGCCTGGGTGAAAATATCATGTTGGACTGGACGGAGAAATGTTATAAAAACATAAACACATGATTGCACGTCTATTACTGATTGGTCAGTAAAATCTTTGCAAGCTTATGTACGCAATCACCAGGAGTTAACTTGCCAAGTTATATATAAACAATTATTATTATTATTTTGTAAGAACTTTTGATTTAAAAAATAAAATATCATTTTAATTTGATGAGTTAATAGGACGTGGGCTATTATTACTTTTTAGGCTAGACGTGGGACAGTCGAGTTGGTTCTAGGGAAAACTACTAGGAGAAAACTCAGATTACATCGAAAAAGAAAGTGGGAGAAAATTCAGATATATGATTAATAAAAACGAAAAATAAAGGAAGTGGGAAGGTCTATACAAGGGTTGGATGAACGACAGGTTTAACGGAACCTTATGTTGTTTCTATTATATATATATATATATATATGTAATAAAATAAGATATAAATATAAATATAAGTATATATATATACAATTATAGAAGGGAAAACATAGGTTCAATTTTGCATTCTTATAGAAAAATAGAACTGAGCTGTGCATAGTCTTGAAAAAACAAACATAACTTGGGCTGCTAATGTTATAGACAAGGTAGGCTGGGAGGCCCAGAGGCCGCTTGATACCAGCTGGACCCCAAAAAAAAGTTGAAACCTGCTGGATCAACTGTGTCTGCATGTCGTCGGTTGCGCGTGTTAAACAACAAAACCTAGGCCATGGAACCCCTCAAAAAAAGGCCATGGACCTGGGGGGCCCGGACTGTCAGCCTCTCGACAAATAGTCGTCTCCCGATTCCTCTCGTTTTGTTGACCATGTTGGGAACGACAGACGGCGGCGCCGCGGCGAGAGCACCAAGGCGGAGGACGACGTCGAGACCTCGGACCGGAACGAACCGGAGCCGGGGAAGACGCAGGCGGAGGGGAGTACGAGGGTTGACTTGTTCGGGTGCAGGGTGGGCTGGAAGAGCCGTCGCCGCCGGAGAATGTGTGGGAGTAGAGGGATGGCCTGGCCAGCGCCATAGGCTAGTATGGGTCACCGAGGCGTGCGCGGCAGCGGCGCCAGCCGCTCTAGGAAGAGGACGAAAGATTGGAAGACGACGAAAGATTGAACAAAATAAAGAAATACAAATAGATAGGTGATTGGTCCCAGATGTCTGTGTACGAGACCTGCTGGGTCCACCTGAGAAGGGGAATATGTTGGGAGGAAGGAGATTCAAAGTACGATAGCCCAGTGAACTAGTTACATACATAAGCAAATAGCCACTAAAAAAAGCAAACAGGTTAATGGGTTCTTTGACGAAATATTTTGGACAAAACAGATAATTACGACACATAGGCTAATGCATGAAACACTCAGATGATAAAGGTGCTTAAACAGATAAAGTACATCATCTAGACTTTCCTGGCATGCTTGATCATGATGCTGTGACTGTCCGTGTACTCGTTGGTTACGGGAAGCAGACACGCCTTCATGTCCAAGATCCGCCTGTACATGTCGCAGCATGCGTATGCGTCATTGGCCACGTAGGTTATGTATGCTAGATTCAGAGGTACCTCCTAGGTGTTTAGGTCCTTGGTATCATCGTCTTCTTTCATGTTGGTGTAGCAGGGGTCGATGATGGTCGTGGCAAGGCCAACCACGGAGTCCTTCTCCTGCCCGTTGCTGATGATCTTGTATTGCTTTTGGATGTCGACAAGCTTGTTGCACCAGATGGCCGAATCATCGCGTTCTTCCTTCTCTCCACCGTAGCAAAGGTGCAGTCGGCGCTGCCGATGAAACAGGCGAATGCTCCAGAACCTCTGATGGCCCTACAGCAGCGGTAGACGAGAACCTTATCCCGCACGCATACCTGGGCGACGGCGATCCACTGGTCCCTGTCAGGAGACGAATGGATGGGCACAAGGCCTAGTCCCGCGACCTTGTGCTTTCTCCTCCTGTAGGTACTGCTTGAACTTGGCGAGGCAGAGCTTCACCGAGTCTGGATCGTTGGTGTACATAACATTCAACTTGGTGCTGCCATGGGTCTGAACGGCAAACTCAAAGGTGAACTCCTTGCTGAAGTCCATATCCAGCAGGCTCACCCCTCGGATCGCCATTGGAGTCTTTTCAAGTGAACGAGTGGGTAGGCGGCGGCAGCAGTTTGTTTTTTAGCTCTTGGGGAACTGCATTCAACAGTAAACTGAGTATGTATAGGCGACAACAGTTACTACCCCTCCCTCGCCCGCTGCACGCCCGGCAGAACATGCACCCTCGACGCATTCAAATGCCTCCGTTAAGAAACCTATTCTGGCCACACATCGGTTCACGAGCGGGTCTGTATTGGTACTGTAATAACAAGTGTTAGTGGTCACTTTACTTAAATTTAATTAGCTTTATTTAAAATTTATTCTTAAAACAAGCAAAGCATTGGCTCGTTCAATCAGTGCCACAAGATCAACATGCACAACAATTAGAATTATTATTCTCAGGACCCACACAATCAGCACATTTGCCGCACTTTCACACAGACAATACTACCAAGTTTGAACAACTTGTTATGGTTGCTGTCCTCTGCATCATCATGCCGTGTTTCCCAGCTTGCAAGATTCAAATACAACAAATAAGATTCAAATAATAAGTACAACAAAGATGCCTACACATCTCATTGATTCCCTGTTTGCAAGATTCAGAACCAACCCATTAGAGCCTTTGGATAAAGTGAATCTCGGGATTAAATCCATCTTGGCTAGCCGTGTCATACAACCCAAGAACTTGGTGAATGCTCTTGACCATCACAACATCTGTAGTTGAGTATTCCTGTTTGCACAGATAAGAAAAGCATGATTACTCTATTAGTGGCACTAGTTGAAGCAAACTTTATTTCCAAAACAAGAAAAGATTGCGATAGAATAGCTTTATTTAAAAAATACAACATTAGCACAGTATGAAAAAGCACAATCATGTTGATAAAGGATAGTACTGACCTTGTGAGATGACTTTGGGAGATCAGGTTATTCTTCATGTCCCCGTATCTTGCCATGAAGGCGATTCATTGACATCCATTAACACCTCAGTGTGGCAGTATAAGGAGGAGCGTCGACTCATTTCAATCACTTTTTTTGTGCAGTTCACCTAAAATTATGGCGCCCGCCAGTTAGAGAGGGCCCGCGCCACCTCAACGGTAGGCGTGATGGACTCAACTAGTTCAGTGCAGCTATGTGATTGATGCAGTGCACATGGAATTGATTCTGCCGGATAGGTCTTCTACAAGTTATCTACATTGGAAATGAAATGGTAGCTAAGACAATAGCTCTATTTTAAATGTATTATTACTTCATTTTATTAGTGGTAGTAGCAGTGCCAAAACAGTAGCACAAGATCACTAGCTGGATACAGAGTCAAAATCAACCAAAAAGGAACATACCCGGTCATGGGAACCATAACTGAGAGAGGGGCCCCTACGCCGCCACCACTCGATGTGGTCAACCTGCAAATCCACTCGATGATTCAATTCATGCGACTTTTTCTGCAGTTCACCTGAAATGAAGCAAGGATTGCATCATTCAGCTAGCAAGAAGTAGTTGCTCTCATGAGCTGGCAGGTTCTTCTTTAGTAGTTACACTAAAATTGAGCAACATTAAGGTTGGCTGTCCTGCTCATGCAATGTGCAACTATAATTTGCTTATCCTTTTGTGCAGTTCCACTAAAATAAAGTGCCATTGTGGTGACAGTGACGGCTCATCTTGCAAAGGCTAATAAAATGTTGCACGAGATTACCAGCAGAGTTTGACGGAGATTTTGGAAACTCCAATCATCATTTTGTGCAGTTCCACCAAAATTGAGAGACATTGCACATGTGACATTTTAGTTGAACTGCACAAGACACTCATTCCAAAAAAAGTGTTTTGTGCAATTCACCAAAAGGTCACAATAGCAACGAGGTGAAATGGATATCCCTATCCACACAAAAAGATAGAAATAAAATAGTTACTGGTCAATAACAAGATAGGAAACATACACAAAATGAAAAGAAGCATCTTGATTATGTTCATGGCAATCACGCAAGGACAGTAGAAATTTTAAAATGGCAGCATTGCTTCATGTTACCAGAAGCATTACGATCAACAATGACATTCATCAAATATGGGATTACTTTAATGGTGGCATTGCTTGTTTACTAGATATAGTAGATCAACAGCAGCTAAAGAGTTGGTTTAAGGGCATGGGACAGTGGGGACACCAGGACACTCAGCAGCGTAAAGAAGCAACTTACTTATCATACTGGAAAAAATAGCAGGAGTACCATTTGTAACATAGTTTAATTGCATCATATAACTGGAGGCATTAGATTAACAATCATTGGTTAGACATGTCCTTACGGTAACAGTGTGATTGCTTCATTTTACATGCGCCCTTACATTAACAACATCAAAAAGTTGGTATAAGGACATGCGACAGTGGACGTATCAGCACAATGTACCTACAAGGAGGCATAAAGTGGTGATGCCGAGTTTGTTCATACTCTGTGAGGTCAGCAAATCTAATCCTGGAGACCTTTTACTATGTGAGGTCAGCAAATCTAATCCTAGACATACTCTATTGACTTGTCCACCAACCGCCACTTCCTATCCTTTTTTCAACCAATAATAGATCTGTTCCTTATCCAGTTTGTACCGCCTTTTCCCTTTATTTCCCTTTTCAACAAAGAGACCGGTTGGGTATCCAGTCTCTACTACTTTCCCCCTGCTATTTCCTCTTTGAATCAAGTCCTAGATTCATGCTACAACTTTCCCCCCTTAGCTATTTGAACCAAGTCCTAGATTCAACTGCATGAAGTAGCTTTACCTAATAATACTAAAAATTTAGGTGGCTTTGGAAGAGCTGATGGAAGTAGAAAAATATCCACAAGCAGCCTTGTGGGGTGCTGGGGCAGTAGAGGAAGGCCGCTTTCGAAGGAACTTATACCTGAGGGTCGTCGGGATGTGGCTAGGAGGGCGGCGGGAGGTCGGATCTACCCACAATACGGTAGGGAGGAAGAAGGGGTCCGAGGACCTCCTGAGCCGGCGCTGTGTCGAAGAGAATGTCACGGGCAGAGGATTGGGACCCGCCGGTAGCTGTGGGTTTCCTCCCTTGCCGCTGATGACCGCGTGAATGATGTTCCTAGTCCCCCTACACACCCCGGCCGAAGGGATCCAGCCGGATCTATGACCAGCAGTGAGCAGAGAGAGAGTCGCAACCGCTGTCTTGTTTAGATCTGGAGAGGATGAGAGAATGAAGAGAGCAACTCTAGTAAAGCCAGTGCTCAGGCTCCTGCCTATATATATAGTGGAGTGATTATCTTTTTCTCTCCACAACAAGCGTTTCAATTTGTGTATGTGGCATTAAAGAAAAGAAACTCTATATTTAACGTGACTAACTGCACGTCGCACTTTGTACTGTACTGTACTACTCCTACTTAATAGTACTACTAGTAGTATATTGTTCACTTGTGCTCCCTGGCCCTCCATTCATTGAGCAACCACACGGGTGAATAAACATATAGTACTAGTACATATAGAACGAACAAACTTAAACTATTTTGGCTTTGAGAAATCGACAGTACAATTTGACCACATTGCATCAATGGACTCAGTACTTTGAAGTAACCTATATGTATAAACACATTCACGGTTTACATTACGAATGCTAGCTACAGGGACGAAGCTGCATGGTAGGCATTGGGGTCAATTAACCCCAATGAAATTATGATATCCTTCATTAATTTAGTACTAAACACTATCTGTTTATTGAGGATGACCCCACTGTCATAGACATGACCCCATCAAGCATTTTTTCTAGCTTCGTCCCTGGCTAGCTAGAGCTTGAACTATATTTATTTACATGTACCACCTTTTTCTTTTGGTTTTCTGCTCCATGGCGCAATTCATTGATACAAAATTATACTAGGAGTATTTAAAAGTTGAGGGCGGGCTTTTCCCGGGCAGTACGTGTGGCAGTTTTCATGTAGCTGGTTTGACAGTGAGGCGAGGAGGGTGAGGGACTAGCGGATTCAGCTTACTGCTGGAAAGGCAGGGCTGTGTGATTTGATGGCTCGTTACTGCTGGAAAGATGGGGTCTTGTAATATGACTGCTCATTATAGTCATTATTACTGCGGCGCTACGACTGGGGTGATGCCCCCCTTTCGTTCCCCACTCTAATCTTGTGCATGACATGTCGAACTGGGTGCTGGCTCTGCCACATGTCGGCGACGTAAGAAGGAGCAAAGAATCATGTGGTATATTGGTCCCCATTGTATTTCGTGTCAAATTTTGACTATAGATTGAACTAAGAAAATGTTCATGCATGTTACCAAAAATTATATCATTCAAAATTATGTTGAAATATGAATCCAACGACATAATTTTTGTTGACATGCATTAACATTTTCTTAGCTAAATCTTTGGTCAAAATTTGGCACAAACTACAAAGGTGACCATAGAAAACAATGTGGTGATATGGCCATAAAAAAAATGTACTCCTACTATGGTGCAGTCTCTAGCATGTAAGTACAGTACTACTCCTCTTCCTCCTCCACTCGGTTCATCGCCATCATACTTTCCCCATTCCTGTGTTTTCAGTATCCTATGAATCAAAGAGGCCCTTAGACTAGTTTAGGTCTAGTCATTTTTTTCTTCAATATGTTACATCCAAAATTTAATGAACGTGCTCCGGTTTCTATGAAAATAATCCGGTTTGCATGTAGTAATTCATTTATTTATTTATTCTTCTGCGGGGGGTTTGCATGTAATTCATCAGGTCTGAAATGTAAAGTACGCCGGCATGGTTGCATATGCTCCGAGTCGTGCATGCACTACGACCCAGATGCTCTATGTCCCACATGTCGGCGAAAGGAAGCACGTGGAAATAGCCTAGCAGTACATATAGGAGGAAAAATGCGTGAAAAATTATGTACTATGAAGCGTAGCTGCGGCTCGAACAGGAGACCCAAAGTGATGACATGTATAGGTCGCATGCACCCAACCAGTGGTACTAGACGTACGAGTACTCAGTACTCCTATTCTATCAACACGAGTCCCATCTAACAATAGCGTCCGTGCTACAGCTAGCTCTTCTCCCTCGTTTCTCTCTTCTAATTCTAACTCAGCCGACGCGCGGTGGGCAGGGTGGGGATTTGCCGATAGTCGGTTTTCTCAACTACGGCCCCACCTGACAGTGAAAATGCTAAGACAACAAGCGTTCCCTAGCATGAGCGGCGTGCCCGACAGACCGTGTGGGGGTGCGATGCGAACGCGACAGTCTTTACCTTTTTAACTTTTAGATAGAAAATGCCAAGCCAATGCGCGCTGAGCGGCGGGCCGGAACGACAGTGTGGGGTGCGACGCGAACAGCACAGGCGTGCTGTACTTGTTCGACTTTCTCATTTTGAACTCGTGACATGTAGTAACGCTCAATTTTGAATACACCGTATATAAGTTTGGTTGTCGCGCCAATATATATACTCCCTCCATGTAGGTTGGGTCTCGTACTTACTCCCTCCGTCCGGTGAAAAGTGTACATATAGAAATTTTAGGACAAATTATGGAGTGGAGTAAAAAATGCATTGGAAAGATGCAAGCCACCATCAATTACAAAAGGGACTAATAAACCAGGACGTAGGTAGTAAACCAGGACGAAGACAGTGATACTACATACAATTAACGCCAAATAAGAGCAAGGGATCACACATGTCATTTACGACTGGAATAAAAATGCCATACACTAACACATTAAGGCCACGAGGCGATGCAGTGCTGGTTACAGGAGGCAAGAAGAAAGATGCATCCATTGACGACCTCCTCCTCCTCGACTCAGGGCGTCGGCCCTCCGAACAGCGGCTAAGTAGCAGCGGCTTTCGTGGCCAGGTCAACGTGCTTCCGAAAAATGGCTTCCAAAATTCCAGCCGGTGGAAAAAGGCCAACGTCTTTCCTCGCTGGCCTTGTAGTGGCCTATGTAGACGATTTCCTCATAGACGTGGATGTGCAGGTCGACGGTTTCTTGCATGGCGAGGCGCTGCGCGGCGAGCGCAGCCTCGAGGTGCACATTCTTCGTTGCGACCTCCGGCAGCTGCAGGGCCACCAGTGCTTCAAAGAGTTCATTAACTTGGAGGCTGATGAGGGTGGCAGGCAACGGGGAGCCTGGGCGCGCGGGCTGGAGGAGTACGGCATGGTTGTCCGTGCACTTCTTGATGGCGGTGAACTCGCGGATGGAGCGGACCATCATCTCGCCCATGCGAGAGGCGAAGCAGGCGTCGATGAGGGCTATGATGCCGGCGGTCGCCAGCACCGTTTGGAAATGCTGCGCGGTGCGGGGCCGCAGGCCAGCGTCTTGGACGATCTGGCACAGCCGACTGCCACTCGCGTCCATCGACGCCATGGGTACTTGTGCCTTCTGGTCACTTGGTCTTGGTCTTGGATTGGAGTGAGCAGTGTTGCACAGAGACTAGGAGTAGATGGATTGGAGTGGTGGGGCGCCTTTATATGAGAGTCCAAACTGCGTTGCATTCACATCGTGCTGGCTCCATTCTGCTTCTCCAATTACTTACCTCTGCATACTAATTGAATGAGGAGGCATCATTGACCGTTTAACGTTTCGGGAACCGCTACCCTCTCCCTCGTTGGCATTCAAGCCGTATCGACGTAAATGCGTGTCAAAAAGAGACTAGTCAGTAGTAGTAGTACTCAATATTGTGCCCCGCGACCAAGGCGGAGAGGAAAAGGAGAGAACTTAATATTTATTTATGGTGTAGATTCACTCATTTTGCTCCATATGTACTCATTAACGGTGTAGTCACTTGTTGAAATCTCTAGAAAGACAAATATTTAGGGACGGAGGGAGTATGTATTTGCTAATTAGTAATACCATTGCATGCAATGAACTGACCGCTGCATGCCGTGCTAGGTACTACTCCCTCCTTTCCGGTTTATAGGGCTCATCTCAAAAAGTTGTTTTTCCGTTTTGTAAGTCTCAATTGTACTACTTACCATCAAATGTTCCGATTTCAAGGTGTATTAAATCGCTGCAAGCAAGGATGAAGAAAAAACTCACCAACGCAAGTAGAAGTTCTTGGTCATTAAGTGGTCATGCATGCATGTGGTGTAATTAATGCATCGGTATACACAATTTTTTAAGAAAAACGAGAGTGCTAATTAAGTACTTTTGAAACTATGGAATTAATTCCACCATTCGTCATCTACCTTGGTTGAAGAGATTTTCAAATTAAGCCCTATAAACCAGAAAGGGGGGAGTATTTGCTAATTAGTAATACCATTGCATGCAATGATCTGACCGCTGCATGCCGTGATAGGTACTACGTCCCACGTCTCTCATTGGTTGATTCCTATTCATGTCTAGAAACAAGAAATGTGGTCGGGTTCATTTTGGGATTATTTGATTTTCGTAAGATGACTATAACTAGCAATCGCCACAATAATCGTAAGATCTGCATCCGACGGTGGCACACCACACCTCACCCCACCCCTACACAAAGACTGCCACGCAAGCGTTCGCAACTGCCACGTTCGGGTTGAGCTTGGCTCTTCGCCTCTTCGAGAAGTCGAATAATGATGTTACTACTTCTACAATATTGAATCAACTACTGCATGTCCGTCCACCGTGTGCGGGAGGGATAGCTTGTTGTAGTAAGCAAAAGCCTCTCCTCGTCTGCGAGCCACCGCGCGCATGGGCGAGGGAGAGGGCGTACTAGTAGTAATCAAGCTTCTCCTTGTTGTATGAGTTGACGGGACACATCATAGCAGTGGCCCCACATGCTTGCCTCTAAACTTGGCTAAAAGACCGGCAGTGTACAATATATTCCGCTCTTGACCAAATCAGTGTGCAAACTACAATCACCAGGATGACAGGTAGGGCCAGAAGATTATTTTAATAAAAAATGCTTCGAGACGGCCTCATAGCATGGAGCTGACTCCAACGATTATGTGGAGAGTATCATACTAGTATCATGCATATGATACTAGTGTATGATACTACCTCCATAGTGCAAAGTATCATAGAGTAGTACTATCATAGATGATCATATTTATTGCCAAACATGATACGGTATCTACCTATGTTACCCTCGCTCCCTTCTTTAATTATCTGCCACATAAGCATGTTTGCTAGTCCCAAGTGCATGATACTACCGGTTATGTTACCCCCACTACGGCCAGCCTTAAGCTTAGAGGGATGGTACCCTCTATCCTATACTAGTTACTACTACCTCCCCTACACATGAAACTACCACACAAGCGTTTGGGTTGCGCTTGGCTCTTCGCCTCTTCGGGAAGTCGAACTTGATGGTACTACTACAGTATGCTTCTGGCCATCTGACACCGAATGAACTGCTGCATGTCCACCGCGTGCGGGAGGGAGAGCGTGTAGCGAAAGCTTCTCCTAGTCCTACGAGCCAGCATGCTCATGGGCGAGGGAGAGGGCGTTTACCAATGCATTAATTACAACGCATGCATGCATGCCGTCACTTTCCTTTTGATAGTACTTGCATGTGTTGATTTAATGCACCTTGAAGTAGTACTATGAATATGTGTTGGTAAAACTTTCAAATGCCCTGGCCCTAAAGAGAGAGATGGTGCTGCACGAGGCGGGCGAGATCATGCCGATGGAACAGGACCCGATGATGGAGGTCTCTATGGACCTCACCTTGCTCCACTGCCCCTTGTGCCTCCGGCCCTTAAAGCCTCCAGTGTACGAGGTTCGAATACACCTTGTCCGTTTGGCTGATCGAGCAAGGTGCAGGCTTCTTGATTGATGTGCTGTTCGATTCATTTGTGCAGTGCAAGGGAGGGCACCTGGCCTGCGCGGACTGCCGCGGCGAGTGCCCCGGGAACCAGCAGCAGTGACAGAAGTGCGAGCGCGGCGGCAGCTTTGACGTGCGCAACATGCCGATGGACGCCGTCCTCTCCTCGGTGAGGGTGGAGTGCCCGCACGAAGGCTGTGGTCTCTATGTCACTTACCACAAGCTCGCCGAACACCAAAGCGTGTGTCCGCTCGCGCCCTGCAAATGCCTTGTGTCCGTCTGCGGCTACGAAGGCCCTCTGCCGGCGCTCCCCCACCACATCAGCATCGTGCATCCCATGCCCGTGCACATGATCCAGTACGGCAAGGTGCTCCAGCTGCAAGTGCCGGTGTCGGAGCCGCGGTGCTTGCTGCTCGCGGAGGAGGACGACCACGCATTTTTTGTGGTCGGCGGCGTGCTCGACATCGGTGCGCCTATCACCGTGTCGGTCGTCTGCATCAGAGCGGGGGTGTCCCCACCGCCACACTACGCTGCCAAGGTGTGGGCGAACGGCCCGCCAAGGGAGCCCAAAGGCAGGACCAACGCCATCAAGGTGGAAATCAAGGTGACAATCAGCAACGAGCCCAGCGCCGTCGCAGTGCAGGAGCTGACCTTCTTCACAGTGCCGCCCGAGCTGCTGGTCGGGGCTGGGTTGTCGAGGACGATGTCCCTCCACATTCAGATTGACAAGCTGACCTCCTAAATGATTCTACAGTGCATTCGGTTTATATTAGTAATATGCTAATATAGGGAGTAGCTTAAGAGATGGTGGATTTTGGTGGCGATGCAGCAATTACTTCGACATCAGATCAGCAGTTAAAGTAATTTCCAACAGTCGAAGGGATATTTTGTTTCTGTTGGATATAAAGATCCTTTGGATAAGGAATATAAGCTGCTTATATGCTTGATGAATTGTTGCATACTTGTGCGAGTTGACGCGACACATCAAAGAAGTACTACTACTAGTAGTACTCACCCGACTGCGCACCAAGCAGACAAAGCTCATGTCGTGTTGGTGCCGTGTGCGGCCCACACATTAACCAAAACATCGCACCTCCAGCTGAGCCTCCGCGTTTTAAACTTCTCAATCTCAAGGCTAGGGAGCAACATGAACCTATGATAGAGCCAATCGGATGGTTGAGAACACTACAATTCGTAGCTACAGATGCGTGTGTGAGAGAGGACGAGTGCGTGCGTGCACCTCTTCTCTTCATGTACAACGTACTAAACACAGAGTACATGTGTATGTGGGTGGCATCGACGTAGAGAGCAAGAGATGGTGCGTGCGAGAAGTCCCGAGAGACTAGGTGTGTGCATGGGAAAAAGGGAGAGAGATGATATGTCTACGTTCTTCTGGAAGCATCAGCACGTCAGTGTGATCAATCCAGGCAAGAAAATGGCAAACAACCCCTCCAGATGTGCCACATGGCTTCATTGAGCTCCCCCTTCATTTTATTCAAAACTATATTGACTAAAAAAGAGAGACATCTCCCGAAACAAAAACTTGCTCTTATTTTGTTTCCTACTTGCTTAGAACGTACCGGAAGAGCAATGGTAATAACGAGAAAGGTGCAGGTTTCTTGATTGATGTGTTGTTCGATTGATTTGTGCAGTGCAAGGGAGGGCACATGGCCTGTGGGGACTACCACGGCGAGCGCCCCGGGAACCAGCGGCAGTGCCAGAAGTGCAAGCGCGGCGGCGGCGGCATCGACGTGTGAAACACAGAGATGGACGCCGTCCTCTCCTCGGTTAGGGTGGAGTGCCCACATGAAGGCTGTGGGCTCTACGTCACTTACCACAAGCTCGCCGATCACCAGAGCGTGTGTCCGCTCGTGCCCTGCAAATGCCCCGTGCCCATCTGCGGCTACGAAGGCCTGTCGCCAGCGCTCCCCCACCACATCAGCACCGTGCATCCCATGCCCGTGCACAGGATCCAGTACGTCAAGGTGCTCCAGCTGCAAGTGCCAGTGTCGGAGCCGCGGTGCTTGCTGTTCACGGAGGAGGACGGCCATGCACTTTTCGTGGTCGGCGGCGTGCTCAACATCGGCGCGCCTATCGTCGTGTCGGTCGTCTGCATCATAGTGGGGGCGTCCCCCACCGCCACACTACGCGGCCAAGGTGTGGGCGAATAGCTGGTCGGGGGAGCCTAAAGGCAGGACCGACGCCATCAAGGTGGAAATCGAGGTGACAAGCAGCAACGAGCCCGGCGCCGTTGCAATGCAGGAGCTGACCTTCTTCACAGTGCCGCCCGAGCTGCTGGTCGGGGCTGGGTTGTCGAGGACGGTGTCCCTCCACATTCAGATTGACAAGCTCACCTCCTAAATGATTCTACATTGCATTATGTTTATCTTAGTAATATGCTAATATAGGGAGTAGCTTAAGAGATGGTGGATTTTGGTGGTGATGCAGCAATTACTTTGACATCAGCTCAACAGTTAAAGTAATTTCCAACAGTCGAAGGGATATTTTATGTCTGTTGGATATAAAGATCCTTTGGGTAAGGAGTATAAGCTGCTTATATGCTTGAGGAATTTTTGCATACTTGTGCGAGTTGACGCGACACATCAAAGAAGTACTACTACTAGTAGTACTCACCCGACTGCGCACCAGGAAGACAAAGCTCGTGTCGTGTTGGTGCCGTGTGTGGCCCGCACATTAACCAAAACATCGTGCCTCTAGCTGAGCCTGCATGTTTTAAACTTCTCAATCTCAAGGCCAAGGAGCAACGTGAACCTATGATAGAGCCAATTGGATGGTTGAGAACACTACAATTCATAGCTATAGATGCGTGTGTGAGAGAGGACGAGTGCGTGCATGCACCTCTTCTCTTCGTGTACAACGTACTAAACGCAGAGTACAAGTGTATGTGGGTGGCATCGACGTAGAGAGATAGAGATGGTGCATGCAAGAAGTCTGGAGAGACTAGGTGTGTGCGTGGGAAAGAGGGAGAGAGATGATATGTCTACGTTCTTCTGGAAGCATCAGCACTTCAGTGTGATCAATCCACGCAAGAAGCTGGCAAACAACCCCTCCACATGTGCCACGTGGCTTCACTGAGCTCGCCCACCATTTTATTCAAAACTATATTGATTGAAAAAGAGAGACATCTCCCGAAACAAAAACTTGCTCGTATTTTGTTTCCTACTTGCTTTGGACGTACCAGAAGAGCAATGGTAATAACGAGCAAGGTGCAGGTTTCTTGATTGATGTGCTGTTCGATTGATTTGTGCAGTGCAAGGGAGGGGACATGGCATGTGCGGACTATCGTGGCGAGCGCCCCGGGATCCAGCGGCAGTGCCAGAAGTGCGAGCGCGGCAGCGGCATCGGCTTTGATGTGCGGAACACAAAGATGGACGCCGTCCTCTCCTCGATGAGGGTGGAGTGCCCGCATGAAGGCTGAGGGCTCTACCTAACTTACCACAAGCTCGCCGATCAAGCGTGTGTCCGCTCGCGCCCTGCAAATGCCCCGTGCCCGTCTGCGGCTAAGAAGGCCCGCCGGCGGCGCTCCCCCACCACATCAGCATCGTGCATCCCATGCCCGTGCACAGGGTCCAGTACGGCAAGGTGCTCCAGTTGCAAGTGCCGGAGTCGGAGCCACGGCGCTTGTTGTTCGCGGAGGAGGACGGGCACACATTCTAATTAAAAGAAACATGCGTGATGGTAATAACAAGTGCACACGGTTGATGGAACAAGACGTGTGCTGACATTGCCTATTGCGGTGCACCCTATGGTGCAAACGCCACGTACGCGGCCGAGAACGCGTGCCCACGTTACGCCATCTAGGAATAGTGCCGGTTTGTGACAAGATTGCCAAAGGTTGGCACACCTAAGGTTAGGCAAGTTTGACCAATTTCGATTAGTGTTTGGTTCAAGCCACACCTTAGGCAAACCACAATAGGGCCCCACATGACATACACACACAAAATGTGGCAAGATTCCCTTAGGCTTGCCAACTTCTGGCTCTCATTTTGAGGAACTAACCTTTGGCAAGTTTTGCAACATTGGATGGCAAAGTGTGGCATTGCTAGGCCTAAAACCAAACAACCCCTAGAACCATCAATAAATTTTGAGCTTGCGTCCTGTCACATTCCAAATTATTACCATGCTATATTTAATTGCAAACCTGTTCACACCGATCAAAACCTAAACGGTTTCCCACTTAGGAGCGTATTAGTACTCGGTTATAAATACTACCTACTCCAAGATGACTGCACATTCCTCCTTAACTCCTCATCCACAAAAACAAACAACTCTTTCATCATCGTTCCCTTGCGTCTGCCATGGCCTGCATGAGTTCTGGGTCGAGATATTACTACCAGGGAGAGGCCAGCATGGAAGCGAAAGCACAAGAGATGTCCCACCTCACCGCAAAAGCAGCGACATGTCCCGTCGTGCCATCGTAGCAGCACAGAGGTCCCGTCGCGCCGCCGAAGCAGCACAGAGGTCCCGCCGCGTCATCGATGCAGCAGACTGGTTCGGCCACGCTGCGAAAGTAGCAGAGATGTCCCGCCGCGCCGCGAATGCAGTAGGGAAGTCCTCTCATGTCGCGGCGTCCTAGGAAAATGTCTTGTGGGCAGGCGAGGACTCTCACAGGCGCATGCGCGCTATACTCGATGGCCTGATGGGTCGGATCTCCGGCTGGATGAAGCTGCAGGACGAGATGAATGCCTCGTTTGAAAATGCTACCGCCGTCATCCGGGGACTAGGGGAGGACAAGACAAAGCTCCGCACCGAGCACGACCTGTTGAGGGCGAAGATCACCGGAAGGGCGAAGCAGGCGGTGGAGACCGCTGCCTTGTTGAAGAGGACGGGCATCATCGTCAAGAAACTTATGGACGAGAATGCCATGCTCTGCATCGAGCACGAAAGGCTGGTGGAGGAATCTGTGGATGCTGCCAAGCAGCGTATTGAGGATATGAAACTGATGAAGGAGATCATCGCCGCTCGCTGCGAGAACTAGCCTCCGCGACCTACAGCGCATCAAGAAAGTAGAGATCAGCGAGCCAGATCGTTGTTATGCGTCTTCCTTCTTATTTTGCCCTTGTGTATTTCGGGCGTAGCCGCATGTGGCTTTTTTAATTATCTTCCTAAATATGTAAGACAATTATTATCCACTATTGTCATCCTTATAGATTCACCAGTCTTGCTATAAGTCACAATAGATGCTATATAGGTCTGTCGGATCTTACATCAAGATCCGGGCAAACTTTTCTTTTCAGATTTTCCTTTTTCTCTCTTAAATCTCAGACGACTGAGACATAGCCACGCCATTAAACAGGGGCTCGGGCGCCATTAATGGTGACATTGGGAGAGAGGTGGGTGGCGGATGGAGCTCAAAGGGCTCTCCTCCCGATAAGCACGCGCAGGGGTCTAATCGCATGCCTCCCGTACTCAAATAGCTACCCCACACGGCGCCTCCTAGCCAATAAAAAAAGGGGACGCGTGGCGGCACGTAAATGGTAAGTAGAACGCCCACGGTTTCAATAATACTTGTGTTTACGATTGTAATGTGACAACACTTGTGCCAAAATGACTTTGTTGATTGTTAATGTGTGCGCCTTCGCAAATCGGACAACAAAATTACCACAGCATGTTGGTGCCATGTCATGACACCAAGCCAAATTTCACGATTTTCATGCATGTTTTGGATTTACAGGAATTAAAAAAATCAAGTTTCTCAATGTTTCCGGCCGAGCCACGACGCCCAGATGTTTGAATTTCATTCCCATTTCTTTCATGGTACTAGAAATTTACCTGAGGACACACATGTGATTTTTCAATCAACTTTGGTGCACTGGAGCATGTGCTTGTAGTTCAAATTTGAATTATGCACATTAAATGACCAGAAACTCAATTAATGTATAACAAAGGCCAAACGAACCCGGAATAATTGCAAAATTTAACACGGGACTCATATAGTTCTATGTTGCCTCTATAAAGAAAATCAATGGGGGCAGCTTATATCGTTTCGCACACAATGGTGACACGTTCCCTCTCAGAAGCACGAGCCTTCTTGAGAGAAGCTCCGGTTTGCAAGAAGCTTGTACCAAAACTTGTTCCAATTCGGCCAAATTTTTTACCACAGCATGTTAGTGCCATGACATGACACCAAGCCAAGTTTCATGATTTTCAGGCGTGTTTTGGATTTACAAGAATTTAAAAACCAAGTTTCTCAATGTTCTCGGCCGAGCCACGACGCCCAGATGTTTGAATTTCATTCCCATTTCTTGCATGGGACCTAGAAATTCACCCGAGGACACACATGTTATTTTTCAACCAACTTTGGTGCACTGGAGCATGTGCTTGTAGTTCAAATTTGAATTATGCACATTAAATGACCAAGAACTCAATTAATGTATAAAAAAGGCCAAACGAACCCGGAATAATTCCAAAATTTAACACGACACTCATATAGTTCTATGTTGCCTCTGTAAAGAAAATCAAGGGGGGGGGCAGCGTATATCATTTCGCACACAAAGGTGACACGTTCCCTCTTAGAACCACGAGCCTTCTTGAGAGAAGCTCCGGTTTGCAAGAAGCTTATACCAAAACTAGTTCCAATTCAGCCAAATTTTTTACCACAACATGTTAGTGCCAAGACATGACACCATGCCAAGTTTCATGATTTTCAGGCGAGTTTTGGATTTACAAGAATTTAAAAACCAAGTTTCTCAATGTTCTTGGCTGAGCCACGATGCTTAGATGTTTGAATTTCATTCCCATTTCTTGCATGGGACCTAGAAATTAACCCAAGGACACACATGTGATTTTTCAACCAACTTTGGTGCACCGGAGCATGTGCTTGTAGTTCAAATTTGAATTATGCACATTAAATGACCAGAAACTCAATTAATGTATAAAAAAGGCCAAAATAACCCGGAATAATTCCAAAATTTAACAAGGCACTCATATAGTTCTATGTTGCCTATGTAAAGAAAATCAGGGGGGAGGCTGCGTATATCGTTTCACACACAAAGGTGACACGTTCCCTCTCGGAACCACGAGGCTTCTTGAGAGAAGGTCCGGTTTGCAAGAAGCTTATACCAAAACTTGTCCCAGTTCGGCCAAAATTTATACATATGAAAACAGGGTATGGATTATCCCGAACATCTCGCTACCTAGACCAATGTACTGTGATTTGAATTCAACATAAAATGGATACAAATATTTGAATTGGAGATCATATGGTACATGTATGTCATATTGAAATATGATTACTACTATATGCATGTTTTCTGTTATCAAGATAATATTTAAAATGACGGTATAACTTGACAACAATTGTATTCAAATAAGGAAAATTGATTCAAATTTAGTCCATATGGTAGACAAAAATATATATATATTCATAGGGTGGAGTAAAATGTTCATATAATATGGAAGATCAAAATGTAGGACTACATCCATTATAAACCACAAGATCACCTAACGATATATTTGAATTCAACATAACGTGGATTCAAAAATTGAAATTCGAGATCCTGGCATTTGTAATCATATAAAAAGGGACATGACACTTGCTTGTGGTGGGAATTGATTTGTTTTTTGTTATTGTTGAGGGAAGTGCGAATTGATTTGGTACTGTACAGGCTAATCTTGTTCTCCCGATATTTTTATATTTTTCTTGTAGTTTTTTCAATGGCATTTATAGCAATATAGTAAAAGGGGACATGAGTCTCTTGTGTCTTGTATGAATTGTTTTTTTTGTACACGTTAAGTTTGTTCTGCCGAACATGGAATCCGCGCCTTGTTATCCCGAAATTTTCAAGCTCGAGTATCTTTTGTCTCTTCTGCTGTGAAACTACCGCCTCTTCAACCTGCGCCGCGCATTGTTATCCCAAAATTTTGACGTGCGCAAAAACTTTCTCCTCATCCGAAATCAGTCCCGCAGCCCAGTGACGTGAAATCCCCCTTCTACCCCTCAGCCGGAAATGCCGCCTCGACATCGCGTGGTCAAAACCGGTGGGGGTACGTTCGTAACTTACCCCACATTTCGGACAAGCGCGTCCCTAAGCCATGGCTCCCCTACCTTCCCCTTCACCCCCCATTCATACACCGAGGCCGCCAAAACCCGCAAAACCCCACGCTCCTCCGTCGGCCTCTCGAGCGCTGCCCAGTCGGAGACTCTTCCCCTACGACGTCGTCCATAGCAACAGCTCGACATCCCTCATCCACCGCACCGGATGAGGATCCGTCGTTGATCTCGTCGTCCCGCCGGATCAGCCACCCCGTCCTCCACCTCCAAGGAGCTGCCCCGATGTTCGCCTCATCTATCGCACCACCTCCATCCCCACAGCGCCATCTTGACTTGCCCCACCGGAACCACAGCACCCTCAGCAATTCCTCCAATGAAGCCGAGGCCTACTCGGCGCCACCAAGGAGGTTCTGCACTCATTGTTGCATTTTATCTTTTATTCGATCTCACGGGGCTGCCGCTGCTCGATAACGAGCAGCCATGGCGGGTCTCCATCGACGGCGCCGTCGCCGGCCACTTCCTCCACAACGTCTCACCCCCATGTCGTTGCTTCCTTGGCGGCGACTTCCACACCAGCAGTAGCTGTTGCTGCTCCGGCTCTCGCTCACACTACTGCTGCTGCTGTTGCTGCTCCAGCTCTCGCTCGCGCTGCGGCTCCGTTCTTGCTGTCGGTTGCGCTGCTGCACTGCTCTTGCTTTCATTCGTGCTGCTGCTCTACTCTGCTATTGCTGTCGGTCGCGCTGCTGCTCCGCTCTTGCTCTCATTCGTGTTGCTGCTCTGCTCTTGCTCTCGTTCATGCTGCTGCTCTGCTCTGCTCTTGCTCTCGCTCGTGCTGCTGCTGCTATTGCGCAACCTGCGGCAACTACTGGAGTTGCTGCTTTAGCACTCGCTCGTGGTGCTACTGCATGAGCTGCTCTCTGCTAGTGTGTTCCCTGCTCGAGCAGCTGCTGATTTAGATCACTGCTTCTCTGCTACTAGTGCTCGAACGCCCTAAACTTCTATTGCAGTGCTCCACTACTAGTTCAATTAGTTTCATCAGTAAAATTCTGTTTCGACAGTAAAATTCAGTTTCGACTGTAAAGTTCAGTTTCTTCAGTTAATTTCAGAGTCAACGGTATTTACAGTATCTGTCGGAGCGGCCGTGGCGCGGCTGATGCATTTTACATCGAGCATTTTTTATGATGCATTTTACATCATCTATTGCAGATACTACTATACTCCCACTTCAGATTAACATTGTCTATCTTGTCCTGCTTCAGCCTCGCCGTCGTACACCTCACCAGAGTTCCTCCAACGATGGAACCATCCATCACAGTGGAGCAATACCCTTGGTGCCGTCTCCAGAGGCCTCAGATCTTCTTCCCCGCCTCCGATAGTCACACCAGCATCACCATCCTCCACGTCCAACCCAATGATGCTGAGGTCGACAAGGCTACACCAAAGAGGTTGTACACTCGTCGCACCACTTTGTTACTCTATATTCATGTCGATCCCTCAGGGATCCTTTGGTTCAAAGCAGTTGCAAATCTAGAAATAAATGAATCGTGGTCACAAAGTTAACAGGGAGAAAACTAAATGCTCTTTTGAACCACAATTTGAATCGGTTTAGCAAGATAGCCATTATATGATATTCATGCACTACAAAAAAATACACTTCCGTGATGATACGTGTTTGTCACAGTAGGTCACGTTTTCTGTCATGCATGTACATCCATGATGATTTTATGACAAAATCAAGATAGTCATACCTGTGCTGTCGTAGAAGTGTTCCATGACATTACCAAAATTATCATCACGGAAGTGTCCACTTCCATGACGATAAATGGCGCGTCATGGAAGTGCTTTCATCAAGGGTAACCGACACGTGGCATCCACCGTAACGGGTCACCGTTAAGCTATCATGTCCGGTTTTGGATCCGATAACCCGCTAACAGCCACAACCAATGGCGATTTTCCATGTGTAAAATTCTCATTGGCCGACGGAACCACGTGTCAGCTCCGCGTTGGCACAGATGTCACTCATCCAATGGGTGAGATGCGCCTATGATATGTTGACACGTGGACCGGCCCAAAAGTGGCCCATAAAGATTAAATGGGCTGGCCCAACTAAAGGCCCACAAGATTTTGCAGACCATAATGGGCCGGCCCAACTAAAGGCCCACAAGATTTTGCAGATCATAATGGGCCGGCCCAGCTAAAGGCCCACAAGATTTTGAAGACACTAGTGGGCCGGCCCGTTAACAGGCTGCCATGTTTTGGGCCAAATGCCGACCCATATTTCATCCGGTCCATTAACAGCCTGCCATGTTCTGGGCCTAATAAGGGCCCATATGAGATCCAGCCCGTTAATAGCCTACCACGTTTTGGGCCATATTATGGCCCATATCAGATCCGGTCCTTTAAGAGCCTTTGGCCTAAATTATGGCCCATATCAAATTCGGCCCGTCAACTGGATGCTGTGCTTTTGGGCCCACTTGAGGCCCGGTTAGGATTTCTGTTTTCTAAAGGCCCATTTAGTAATACGGCCAGATATTAGTTTCGGCCTGTTAGAGGCCCGTTTAACATTTCGGCCCTATATTTATTTCAGCCTTTTAAAAGCCCGTCATATAGTTGGGCCTAACTATGGCCCGCTTTGCATCCGACCTGCTCACAGCCGATAATCTGATTGGGCCAAACAAGGACCGAGACAATTTTGGCCTGTTAACAGCCCATGATGTGATTGGCACAATCATGGGCCGAGGTCTATTTCGGCCTGTTGTCGGCCCGTGAGCTGTTCGACACGTTTCAGGCCCAACCTACTTTTCAGCCTACTAAAAGCCCATTGAATTTTCTTGCGAAAATAGGGCCGATGGTTTACTCGGCCTATTAAAGGCCCGAAACTACTAGTGGGCTAGTTTACATTTAGGCCTGTTAACGGACCAAGATGACTGGGTCCATGATGCGGCCCATACATAGTGATTTGCCTGACGACCCGATTATGTACCGTAATTTTACGGTTTGGCCTGTTTACTTTTCATGGAGCGAAGACAGGATATATTTACAGTAAAATAACAGCAGCATCGTGAACAAGAAAAAACCTAGACTATACAATAAAGAAATTATGGCATATTACATCCACTGGGCATCAAAGTTCGCCATTATGATAATAAAGAACAAGCAGACAACAGATTACATACACTGGGCATCAAAGATCGCCACCAGTGCAAATAAACACGCCGACAAAATAATATACAAAACTGATAGCACTTCAATAGAGTTCAACAAAGGTTAGCCCTGCTCGGGAGCTGCAACACAAGCAGCTGAGCAAGCTGATGAGACTGCGCTCGTTTGACGCTTATATCCTCCTCACTCTGAAAGAGAAACAAGCAGACAGATGACAAGTTTTGCACATATAAGTATCAGTGCTGACAATTCATCACATTTCTTATTGACGAATAAAGTGACACAGTTTAAAATAGCATTAACACAATATGGTATTGTTCAGGTTAAGACATGGCAGGAAATGACATTGTGAAGGAGTTGGCAGCTTCACGACACCACTGGATTACGGATCAAGAACTCATAAGTATCAATGGTTAGTGTGCTATCAATTTATCCCATTTCAGATTGGCAAATAAAGAGACGGTTTAAATAATAGTAGAATGATATGACATTGTTCATAGTTAAGACATTGCAGAATATGACATTGTGCTGTAGTGGGTAGGTTCACCACACCACTGGATTACGGATCAAGAACAGAAGCATACATGTAGTGCAAAAGAAGATCACTTGCTCTGTATAGTTTCATTTACGTGGTATGAAGAAGGAACTTGGTTGTACAACTGAAAACTTAAATTGAGAAGGACAAACTTTTGTTTATGAACTACATAATAAACTTTAAACATGCAATTTGATGCAAACAGCAAAAATAAACAGCTGTTGCAGTCATGCCTAACCAAATATACGCAACAAAGTTTGAAGGCTTGAGAAGGACAAACTTACATTAGTGGTGAAGACCGGCTCTATAAAGCCCTTGTCCATGCTGATGGGGGGGGGGGGGCAATTCAAGAAGTTTACCACAGAATTTTCTTCATAAGCATTGCCTTTATTCTACATTTTGTTAAGAGTAAATATAGATGTGATAATATAAGAAAAAATGGAGAATATTTAAGATAAGATGAAGAGTGATGCTACATAACCAAGTAGCTATAAATGTAAGTACAGTGATACAGGCAAAAGGTACAATAAAGAGCAATGCAGAGCTAAACTTCTTCAGTACCATTGGTGTTATCCAACTTTATGGTAAGAGTAAATATAGATCTGATGTGTAGAAAATAGAGGGCAAAGGAAAATAAGTTGCAGAGTGATGGTACATGAATAACTAGCTGTCAATATAAGTACAATGATAAAGGACAACAGGTACTTACAAGAACAATGCAGAGCTAAACTTTTTCATTGGCATTGGATATATTCTACACTAATGTAACCATTAATACAGATCAGATAATTTGGAGCGAACAATTGATAAGCAAGCTATCATACATACTGCTGTCACATAATGAACCAGGTATGAATGCAAGTACAGTGATACAGGACAACAGGTACTAACAAGAGCAAAGCAGCGGGCAGCATATTTACGATATCCTGTCGTCCTTTTCAAACTGGAATTCCTCTTCGAGCAGATTTCCTGCAAAAGAGATCCGTAAGGCACATGCGGAGAAGTAGAAGTTGAAATTTTCATGCGATATCATAGACATTACCTCATCCTGGGAACGAGACCAGTGCATAACAAGGTTTTTCCATTCAATGTCTTCTAAATTTAGCATAGGAGACTTCACCAGAAATTCGTTTATAGACTTGCCATCAAAGTGTGATTTCCTCAGGTAACACCGATACTGCTGCAATGCTTCCTTGAAAAGCGCAAGCAAGCTTTGCTTGTCATGACTATCCAGATTGACCCTCGCCTACTTACAACAATGTAATGTAAATCACTGATGTGTTCAATCAGCAGAATACAAGAAAATAATCACCATGAATAATAGCACTTACATGTAAATGGGACAGGAAGATGTGAAAATGGTGTTTTTCTTCAGTATAATCTTCCCATGATGGGAATATATGCATGTAGTCCCTAACAACATTGAAAGCATTATCTTTTAAACTGGGAATAACTGGAATGGGTTTCCAATCTGCAGGAATTGGCCGTCTCTGCAGTTGGGACAGGTCTTCGGCCGGTGGACTTGCTGTACTTTTTGCTGGAGTGGGATTTTTCTATTGTACGGCTGGTGCTATGGCAACTGAAATCGGCATACGTTTTGCTGGAGTGCAGGTCCTGTGTGGTGGGGCTAGTGGTGTGGCCAGTGAAGTATGGGTACAGTCTGCTGGAGTTGGTCCTATGTTTTGTGTCACTGGTTGTAGAGCCAATATAAGTGGGGTGCTGTCTGATTTCACGGCACCACCATGTTTTTCAAGAACTTTGCTGGTGCTCCTTCAGGTTCGGTAATCACCCTCTTCCTTTTTGATGTCTGATGCACAAGAACAGCATTTGAGTGGAAAAACATGGTATGATGACAGATGGAATATGTATTGATAATGGACGGGCATGGCATCTTGACATATATGATGAGTAAACTAAGCAGATGGCGGTGCAACAAAGTAGAAGAAATGCAAGACACCTTATGCAAGATACGCGCAATCAATAAAACCTTGCCAAATTAGAACATGCACCTTGATGGGTGAACAGGACAGGCCATCTGCCTTCGACTCCCCGAGGCCAGAATAGTCATTAGGATCATATTCTGAACAAGAATCTGCAGGTGGGGAGCGTATGAGTTTCATTGCATCTAGAATGGCACTCAATGCCTTGGTGCCAATTTTGTTAGTCGTTGCAGTGTTTCACAATATTCTTCTGATGCGTGCATTCTGATATTCATTGTGATTATGTACAATATCTGAGAAGCATGAAAACATAAGTAGTAGTGAGATTATCTTTGTAATGCAGAGGATATTCTAATATAGGGGCTCCCTGTAAACCCTTGTGTGCTATCACTGGATTCTGATGAGAGAGCCCAAGTGCGCTGTAATATGGTGCGTGCATTAATATAATCTTGCACAAGTACACAAAAAAATAGGCTCCAGAAGTAAGGATAAGTGGTAGATGATAGGTTCATAATATACTGTATAGAGAGTTTATTGCCAAACCATGATAACAAGAGCACACAACAACTAGGCAGATCGTAGTGTACATAAAAGGGGTACACCATAACCAGCATATATAAATCGGGAAAGTGGAACTGGCTGGAAAATATGGTGTTGTATTGCTGCTACTAATTGAAAGCCTATCGATCACGTACAGGCCAGCTCTATCAGCTGTATAAGTGGCAGATGATAGGTTCATAATATACTGTCTAGAGAGTTTATTGCCAAACCATGATAACAAGAGCACACAACAACTAGGCAGATCGTAGTGTACATAAAAGGGGTACACCATAACCAGCATATATAAATCGGGAAAGTGGAACTGGCTGGAAAATACGGTGTTGTATTGCTGCTACTAATTGAAAGCCTATCGATCACGTACAGGCCAGCTCTATCAGCTGTTGACTGCAGATGTCCCTTCTCCCCTTCCTGACAAGGAACATACTGTACGTACTAAATACAGAATAACAAAAGAGGAACATGTTAAAGAAAAGTAGAGGAAGCATATTCTTGAGGTTCCACTTCTTTGCATACAATGTTGGTTGCCCACTCATGATGAATCACAGCACCCAAAGAAATGCAATTCCATGTTGTCTCTCTATATGTGGCCACATGCATTTGGAAAATCAAGTGGGAGCATTAGCTGACCAATTAAATGTGTGTCTGTTAACTAATATCAGTATCATATCACAATTTGTATTTGAAGAAGTAAGGTTTGGACTTATGATTGGTGTGTTGTTTAGCTTCAAGAGTGGACTGCTGCTAGTGCGACACAAAGCAGCTACACAGATCATAGTGTAGATATAACAGGAAAACCGTAAGCATCACAAGTAAAATCAAGAAAGTGGAACTTGCTGGAAAATATGGGCTACTATTGCCGGTACAGCTAGAAAGGCGTTGAATACCAGCTCTCTTCAACCAAAGGTGCGGTACTGTTAATATCAGTGTAACTCTCAAAGGCAACACAGCTCCCCGCATTTCCTTGCTAATCTTATAGGAAGTGGGCAGGCCACTACAATTCCTATTCCTATGTTTACAAAATCCTACAAATCAAAGAGGCCGGAAGAGTTGAAAGTGTCCATGACAACCGACCGAATAGACCTCTACACTGCAAATGTCCCTGCTCCTCTTCACTACAAGGAACATACTGTACTACTATCATACTCCCTCCATTCCAAAATATAAGTCTTTGTAGAGATTTCCACTATGGATCACATACATCTGTATACAGATACATTTTAGAGTGTAGATTCACTCATTTTGCTCCATATGTAGTCCATGGTGGAATCTATACAAAGACTTGTATTTAGGAACGGAGAGAGTACTTATTAAAGAAGAACAAAAGAGGAACATGCTAAAGAAGAGCAATCAGATTTTGGATAATAAAATGTTCGTTGCGCAGTGCCCACACATGATGAACCAGAGCGCATTAAGAATGGAACTCCCTGCTGTCTCTATATGTGGTGCACGTGCTTTTCGAAAGTAAAGTAGGAACATTAGCTGACCAATTAAACGTTATCTGTTTTAGTAATATCAGCATCATATCAGATTCGTATTTGAGCAACAAGTTTGGAATTATGAGTGGCACGTTGTTTAGCTTGATGGATTGAGGAGCAGTGCTAAGCAGCTACGATGATGGTACTGAATATAAAGGAATGTCTGCATGCAAGTCGCGTGACTTTCGTCATTTGGGTTAGTCGACCATTTTAGGCGGTTGGATGAAGATCCTACATCTCCTAACCCTTCTTCTTCCTCGTCTCTGATTCATCTCCTATAGAACACCGCACGGGCCGCCGACCGAACCACCGGCCCCGACCCCCCGCCCTCCCCTGAACTGCCCCCACCGCCTGTGTTCCTCCGCCACCCCCACCCCCCACCCCCGCCCCCACTCGCGTCGAGTTTTCTTCGTTCGGCGAGGCCCCACCACCTCCAGGCCACCGCCCCCCACAACCACTGTCCCCACCCGAGCCCCTTCCTTCCCTCCGACGAACTCCGGCGAGCTCTCAAAAATCGACTGGCCAAATTTTGAATTTTAGTCTACTGTCATTTAACTAGTGTGGAATATAAAAGGGGAAAACCATAAGCATTGCGAGTATAGTGTTGAGCGTGCCATGGCGGATCTGTAGGTGCAAACCGCACAAAAGCAACTTCGCAACCAATGTTTGCTTTCAACTAACAAGTAAGATCCTAAGTGATGGACAAGAAATCACAGTAAAGCAGTGGCGATCTATTTTCTTGCTGCAATAAATAAGTTGAGCAGATACGAAAGAGTACCGCCTCTGGTGCGGCGCCGTGTATGCATCTGCTGAGAATTTGACGGTGCTGTGGTAGCGATGGCTGTTGGCGGCATGGAAGAAGATCTAGGAGGGTAGACGATGGCAGCGGGGGAAATATCCCGGCACGGTGGACGAGACAGTCGTAGGAGCGGCGCCGGCAAGGTGGACGACGGCGGGGATGAAGCGAGAGGACGTGATGCAAGGATCCTGGTTCGTAGCCGTGGATGAGAGAGGTTGATCTCTTGTAATGGATGATGGCGTCAGGGTATCAGCTCTGGCATGGTGGAGGAGGACAGCGGTGGATGGGGTGGCGGACGGAGGAGGCTGGGGTGGAGAGGGTGTTTTGGCGCCCACGGAGTATGAATGGGGAAATGGAGGGAGAGAGGAAGGGGGGAACCATGTCTTCAGGGCGCACTTGTCTCAAATGGGAGGAAATTTACAAACTTAGCCCCCGTTTAAAATTTCCTACATCAGAGCAATATTAGTCGGTTGGGGATAGGACGGTAATCTCGCATACACCGAATATTTGCCGATAGAGATTTTGGCCGACGGGAGTTTGTTTTGGCGCCCACCGTGTATGAATCAGGGAGGGAGGCGATTTCGGCCGAGGAGACACTGTGTTTTGGCGCCCACCATCTATGAATACGGGTGAGAGGCGGTTATGTCATGTTTGAGTGAAATTATAAACCTGCCCCTATCAAGACCTATTGAAAATCGAGCCGACATGTGTTGCATGTCAGGGACAGGCAGTAATTTCCATCTCCCATATTTTGGTTTCGGGCGGTAACTATGAGTTTGGCCGCTTCGGTCAATTTTTTGAGAAAAAGCTTGCAGGTTTACCATGCCAACTCAATTCCAATCCATTTTGTATTCTATTTTTGTTCGGGCAGGATCCATTTTCAATTGGAATAAAATTCTATATACATCATTTTTTTATATATACTTTCAAAAGCACAGCAAAGAATTCTGCTCCGTTATATACATAATATGATTTACAAATACAATGATCTCGAAATCATAAGGTTGAATTCAAATTTTTTAAACCAAATTATGTTCTACTAAAATGTATGGATCACTAATATCTACATATTAAATAACATAGATGCGTGTGAATTCATATGAGTATGCATGTTTGATAGATCAATTTTGGTTCGAGTATGAATTACATGTATCATCATCTCGAATTCAAATATTTGAATCCCTTTTATGTTGACATTTTCTTTACACGCAACTAAAAATTTGAATCTCCTTTCACTCCCATCTCTCTCGCATGCTCCTTCATGTAGCTATCACTCTCTTTTCTCCAGCTCACCCGCACGCTCACTTCATGTTTCTCCTATTTTCGCAAACATGGTCTCTCGACGTCTCCCTTGAGAAGTGTCACACTCTCCCTATCATTATACATTACACAGTTTTCAATATCTCTCACATCTCTATCGTTCTCTGGTATCACTAGGTACCTAAGCTTTCTTTTTAACCGCCACACACACACTCTCACTCGTCTTTCACTTTGTCTTTCTCTCTAGGGTTCTCTCACGCACCCTATATCTCTCTAGATATGACTCCTAGCACTAAAATTTCTCTCTCCCGCACACACAACATTTGTTGCGGTCTCCTTTCCGTCTTCATCTCAGTTATAAAACTGACATTATTCATTTATTTACCGATCAGACAAACTGTCCCCCCTTTCTCTCTCTCTCTCACACACACACAACTCCTGCTTCTACTCCCCTTCCCGACTACCATCGCTCTCACACACACACAAAACTCTCGCTTTCGCACCCCCGACTCGTATTTCTCTCACAAACATTGATCGACTAGCCTCCAGATTGGTTTATACACCCGGACACTCTTGCTTCCACTATCTCGTACATGTCTCTCTCGCGCTCCTTGTATCTATGTAGATTTTTCGTCGCTTCTTGAGACACGCCCTCTCGATCATGCACACACACACTATCGCCTCATTTTATGGTGATACCTCTTGCACACACACTCTTTGTATCTTTGTCACACACACACTCCGTCGTCCTCCTCTATCCCTCTCTCTCACACACACACCACACACACACACATGGGCTTTTTGCAACAACTAGCAAGATGCCCATGCGTTGCACGGAACATCAAGATGCATTTGTATGAGTAGTTTATCTTGTGGGAGAAAAGGTTGAATGAAGGAAGGCCTTATTTGAAAATATGGAGAGGGGTGTGGGTATCTTTTTGCAAAATTGCCATAGTTTTCTTCCTATCCGTCAGATATAAATCGGACGGCTTATATTGCAGGATGGCAGGCACACCATCATCACCAACTCTGTTTTTTATAAGAGTAGAGATATACCACTTCTCGAATCTTGAAACCAACCACATTCCTCCCTTATCTCATCAAAACCGCCAAAGGAATATATTTTGAGTGAAACATAACATATTTTTAGTGATATACGTATTTCAAAACTAGTATCTTTTCTAACAAATCGGTGAATATGTATTAATCTACTTTGATCGTGTGGCAACGCATTGGCACATTGCTAGTTATTACTACTGTATAATTTTTTGGGCACCAGACAAACGGTGGAGTACATATACGAAGAGAAGAGGCGCATGCACACAGTCGGTCTCTCGCTGTCTCACACACATGAGACTTACATAAAGGCACCGTAAACAAATAAACCCTAAAACCCTAGGTGCACGATTGCTGCATGCGCGGGTACCGGGTACATGGTCGAGCGCACCTTTGTAGGAATAGTCAGCTCGAATGATATTTTGATCCATAGGAGTTGATGGTTGGGACCATAGGTGAACGACCTGGAGGCGGTGGCTCGCCAGTCGCCACTGATCGAGTAGCCACGTTTAAAATATCATTTTTTTAGCGGGGTAAGAGTTCCGATTTTCAATGGCGCGTTATAAGTACTAGTTTTTAGAACGATTGGTATGGAGCGAAAATGGAATCCATAACTACTACCTCTGTCCTAGTTTACTAGTCCCCATCGTATTTTGGGTCAAAGTTTGTCCATGAATTTTAGTTGTAAAATGTGAATGGAAAACGAGATTTTGTTATACCCAAACAAAAAAGGACTGGAGGGAGTGATTGCTCTGACACGGACGCGATCTCTCATAGCGCAGGAATTGAACCGGTGCGCCGGCCAAGAGGGCCCCACTCGATGCAGGCCAGGCTGAACACGCCTCCTCGCCGCATGCAACCGGCTTCAGACTGCCCCGCCTGCCTCCATTGAATCCGCGCGTGTGCCGGCAACACGTCCTTCCGCGAGTCGGCCGGCATTTTAGAACACAACGCCGGTTGGCTCCTCTCGTCCGCCCACTATTTAAACGAGGCCAGACGCCTGGCAAGAACCGCACCACACCGCCGCTCCCCATATCCTCCTTGCACCATTTTCTCGACACTCTCCATAGCATCCAGTGAGCAGGAAGACGAGTTCTCCGGCATAAAAGCTGGCTGGGTGCCCCGACGAGCCAGGAAACTCACTGCCCCACCTCCCTCGCCGCCCCAGGCCGTCAGTACCATGGGCGAGGCTGCAGGCGGGCAAGCGGAGGAGCAAGCCGCCGCTCCAAGATGGCCCCTGGTGCATCAACTCGACGCTCCAATCCTGCTCGCAGAAGAGTCGCCAGTTGCTACACGCCATCACACGGGGGACCACGGCGTCCAGTGCATCGTGGTTGGCCGCGCCATCCGACGCAAACGTTGGCGGAACTGCGGCATGCTGGCGGAGGTGGCCAACACATCTACGGCCACTGCCAACACCGAGGAATAGTAGACCACGGGAGCCGCCGCCGCTCAGAACCCACGAATGCTACGACCACCACATCGCCGGCAGACACCCGGTGTGTTGCCCGGTTTGGCTCAAAACATCGTGGACCCCAGCCACGGCCGACATTAGAAATATTATACCTGCCTCCAGAAGTTATTCGCGTTTAGTCAAAAAATGTCCAAAATATAATTAATTATGTATGGTCTTGACTTGTTGTGCTCGCACTGGAAGTAGGAACTAGTGATTTTTCTTTATTTATAACTCTCCTCACATTTTTTTGGCTTTGAAGTGAATCATGGTTGTGGACATTATCTATGAATGTGCAGAGATCTGTGAACATGAGTTTGATGTGGAAGTTGAACTTGGAATGTTGGGCTTGCGTGTGAACTATACCATGTCCAATGCTTCGTCTGTTATTGTTTGGAAAGTAATTGCTGTTATTACATGACCCAAATTTTTTTTATTTTGTGCCACATCAGTAGATGCACGGACATCACAACAGGCATGCTGACTGGATAAACATTTGAACCTAGCTATTATGAAGGAAAATTTGTATTGACAACAGTTTTAGATAGCAGGAGACGCCTAGCCTGCTCTACCTCTGCTAGCTTCTTTCTGGCTTCTTCCATCTCTTCTTTGGCTTGGGTGAAGAGAGCATCTGATTGCTCTTTTTGCTTCTTCAAGAACTCAGCTACATTCTCAAGGGCTGCTGCACGCTTTCTTTCAGCCTTTACTAGAGCCACGAGGACACGAACAATTGATGACTTCACCTGGCTTGTGTGTAATCCAGCATCATCTGGGAATTTGCACCTTGTGTCTAATCCAGTATCATTAGGGAACGGGCACCTTGTGTGTAATCCAGCTTCATTTTGGAAACATGATCTCGAGGTTGACCATACTTCCCTCCTCGCAGGAACTGCATCCTGACATGAAGTTACTTCTTTTTTAGATCAATACCCAGAGCAACCTAGATCCATTTAGTAGAAGCAAAATAAACAGGACTCGGAGAACTGAATTCAAAAGGAGAAATATAAAAACAGACTCCAAGGTGAGAATACCCACTTCCTACATCAAGCTAAAAACGAAAGCATTAGGACGATTAAGACTCTTCTTACTACACATCGAAGAACATGAGGCTAAGAGAAACATAAACTACAACAAATACACATCAAAGAACACGAGGCTAAATGAAAGTAATTGAAAGGGTGTTACTTACCAAAGCTCGTTTTACAGGTTCGGTGCAGCTCCTCTTTAACTTGCCACGTTCCTTGAAGATGTCCGCAATATCCCGTGTTTGGTCTTCATTGCTCCTCTGCATGTTCGCACTCGTGGTTTTAAAATCTCAACATGGCAAGAAAAATATAGTAATACTCACGCATCTTGTGGGCAACATTAAAGCACTCATCTGCCATGTTAGAGTATCTCTAATAGAAGCGCAATGCGCGGCTAGTTAAAAAAGTGTTTACAGCCCCGGAATAGCCAGTTTTTGCGGGCCGCGGAGTGCTGGCTCCAGCGGCCGCTGCAAAAAATTGCGCGCGGACGCCGCTCCAGCAGACACGCTATATTTTTTTCTCCTTTCTACTCTGACTCGATACACATTCGACTCCGAGTCGATACTGGTAGAGATAGGTATAAGCAAGATGCCCGTGCGTTGCACATAACATCAAGATGCGGTTGTATGAGTAGTTTATCTTGTGAGAGAAAAGGATGAACGAGGGAAGGCCTTATTTGCAAATGTGGAGAGGGGTGTGGGTATCTTTTTGCAAAATTGCCATAGTTTCCTTCCTATCCGTCAGATATAAATTGGACGGCCTATATTGCAGGATGGCAGGCACATCATCATCACCAACTCTATTTTTTATAAGAGTAGAGAGTAGATAGTAGAGAGTAGAGACATAGATAGTTCTCAGCATAGATATAGCATAGATAGATAAAAAAAATAGATAGTTCAACTACTCCTCGTCGTTCGACTCCTCCTCGGTGATGTCCTCCTCCGATGTCTCAATGTAGGCATTAAGATACCGATCGTCGTTAGAGTCCCAGGGCGACGCTGCTTCTAGCTTGATGTTGAATTGAGCGGCCGCCTTCCGCGTACGCTTGTCCTCGCGATAGGCGGCTCGCTCCGCCCTCCTCTTCTCCCTCTCCGCCCTCCTTTGCGCGTAGAACTTGCGCTCATTGATGATGTCCTGCGGGAAGCGTTGGCGCCACAACACCATGGCTTCCTTGTCCATCTCAGCATTGCCGAGACGGTGCTCCCGCCTCCGGTTGTCGCGATGATCCTCGTCGATGATAAGCCGCGGCGGAGGCGCGAGCTCCTGCGCCCGCTCCCGCGTGGGCATGTTGGGGAAGTTCAATGCTCTATGAGGCCACCGGAGGCGCCACGCCGCCGCGTCATACGCACGGGCGGCCTCGTGGGCGGTGTCAAAAGTGCCAAGGCCGAGGCGCATCCCGCGGAACTGGATCTCGGCGGAGAAGCCACCGGAGGGGCGCGCGCGGTATCCCCAAGTTTCTCGGCGACGCGGCGGCATGGTGGTGCGGTGGCGGCGAGGCAAGAAAGAGCGGGGATAGAGCGGTGGCGAGGCACAGAGCGGGGACAGAGCGGTGGCAAGGCACAGAGCGGTGGGAGGGCGTTTGATTTTATAAAGCACGCCGGACGCCGCGCGCCAAAACTAGCGCGCGCCCGGCCGCTTTTTCCTGCGCGCGCGATCCTTTCCCGATGTCCCTGCTATCTCTACTCTCTTTTCTACTCTTATATTTATTTTATATTTATATTTATCTCTACTCTTATCTTATAAAAAACAGAGTTGGTGATGATGGTGTGCCTGCCATCCTGCAATATAGGCCGTCCGATTTATATCTGACGGATAGGAAGCAAACTATGGCAATTTTTCAAAAAGATACCCACACCCCTCTCCACATTTGCAAGTAAGGCCTTCCCTCATTCATCCTTTTCTCCCACAAGATAAACGACTCATACAAATGCATCATGATGTTTCGTGCAACGCATGGGCATCTTGCTAGTTCTAAAAAACTTTCCATCATTTGCCACACTACTGGTTGCAGATGAAGAAACTACCCAAGCATAGCGCAATACAGGAGCGACGCACAATTACAAGGTGAAATTCTGTTGGACAATGCAAGCTATAACCAATTACTTTTACAAGAATAATAGCAACCAGGAAATTTGAAGGGTAGGTACGAACAAAATTGGAACTGCACATGTACTGCTAAGAGTTTCAATACACACATTACCAATCGAGGAGGAGTACGATGGTCGGGGCGGCCTCTGTGCATCATGGTCGGCAACGGGAGTTAGTCCATTGTCCACGATAGTGGTGCTCCTGCACTTGGCGTCAGCTTCCGGGAAGCAGATCCTAGACCATGGAAGACAGTGCCGGGGAAGAGGCTCCGTGTACGACGACGACGGTGGACCGGCTCCAGTGCGGCGTACGATGTCGTCGATGAGGCAGATGCGTTGCGGTGGACGAGTGCGCCGATGTAGAAGGGGAGGAGCACGAAGGCTCCGGTGCCGTGGAGAAGTCTATTTTGCGGTGGGGATAGAAAATGGGGAGTATTCAGGTGTACTACTTTGGGTGCCAGGGTGGGGTTGGCTGGGTGGGGTGAACCTGAAGTTACCAAAATAGCCCCCTACCAACCATCATCCGTAGGCCTGTTCTGAAGGGTATGATGGTAACTTCGCACTGCTCGAATCAGGGTCGCGGGAGATTTTCCAGCCGACCTCAAAATTTTGTAACACTGAACTCCCCGTTTGGCGTGTTGGGTGATTGGGCTAAGCAACTAGCGAGTAGTACTCGTAGTTAGTCATACTAGTAACTACTAGTACTCCATCTGTTTTTATTAACTCTGCATATTAGATTTAACCGAAGTCAAACTTCCTAAAGTTTGACCAAGTTTATAGAAAAATATAAACATTTACCATAACAAATATGTATGATGTGAAAGTACATTCAATAATGAATTTAATGGTATTTATTTGTTATTGTATATGTTAATATTTTTTTTATAAACTTTGTGAGAGTTTAGAAAACTTGACTTTGACCAATGCTAATACGCGGACTTAAATAAAAACGGAGGGAGTACACATTTGTTTTCTTAGTTTGTAGTGGAATTAATCATTTGTTGTAATCATGAAATAAATATATTAGGCTACTGACTTTGAATGTAATGGTTTATACAATTCAATAGTTAGAATCATTTTTGAATTCCAAGATGTATAAGAGGTCTATAGTACTTCACAATATGCTCAAACTCACATAATCCCAGTCAAATGAAAATCTAAATGCATTTCATAGTTATTACTTTGTAGGATGCAACAAAACCAACCATAACTCTACATGATCCATTATAAAAGCAACATTTTGAACACATCCCAATGTGTGAATGAAACGTGTAGAGAGAGCTTGCGAAGATGGAGCAGATAGGGTGGGAAAGATTGTATGTATGTGGGCGAGAGAGTAGGAGACAAACCTAACGAGAGAGAGAGGGAGAGAGAGAGAGAGAAAGAGAGAGAGAGAGAGAGAGAGAGGAAGAAGTTAGGTCTGTGAGAAAGATGGAGACATGTAATATACGTGAGATGCGTGCGCATCCGGATTTTGTACACGTGGAAGGAGAAGAGACAATGGGTTTGATGAGAGAGCTGGAAAAACATGGACAAGAGGGGAAGGATCTCGTGTGTTGAGGGATTGATAATTTTGTGCGGGAGAGAGGGGGGAGGAGTCAGTCAGCCGTCGTCACATCATCCTGCTTCCAAATGGCCCCGCATTCTCTAGTGCAGTGTGGTCGCCATCTTCGATCTCCTCGATGCCCTCTTTGAAGATTGAGGTGGTGTGCATGCTCGGGTGCAGAGAAGCACAAGCGAGAGTGGTCACCATATAACCTTGGATGGGGATGAATTGTGTGCTCGGGGGAGGGGGAGTGTGTGTGTCAGATATTGAGAGAAATCAAACCTATGGAGAGAATGTGTGTGCATGTGACGGAAAGCTACATGCTAAATAGGGTTTTCACGAAGAGATTGTTCGTGCGAGATAGAGAGTGATGTGCGGGCCTTGAGGTGGGCAGGGGCCGGGTGAGGGTGTCAAAATGTGTGCGTTGATGCATGTGTTACATGCGATCGTGCGAGGGACGGACGAATCGAGAGAGATGGTTGTTGTGTTATGGATGCTCCTCTCTCTCTCCCTCCCTCTCTCTCTCTCTCTCTCTCTCTCTCTCTCTCTCGCACACACACAAGTACAAATAGAAGACCGTTCTCTCATGTATACACAACGTATCGGCATCTCTCTATGTCTCACTCATGCATGATCATTTGCACATGCACACCTCTCTATGTCTCTATCACACGCACACTGCCTCCACATTGCTCTTCCGCCACAACACACATATGGACACATACACGCGTTCTCTCTCAGTCACACACACAGAATCAGTATTAAAAAAAACTAGGGCGCACCTAAAACGTCCAAATCCAAATAAGCACGAACTAAAGCTAAATTCAAATATATGGAAATATTGTAGCGTCAAGAACTTTTCCAGGAAAAAAAAGTACAGTAATATTCGGGGATTTTTTTCACACACACAAAAAGGTTCGGTGGATGTCCTTCGAGCGCGACACGGTGACGAACCATTCGATCGACCGCGCGGCCATGGTGCACGCGCTTGCATAGGATTCCGTATCGATGAAGTGCTAACTAATATGGTAGTATAAGCGCTGCCTCAGTCTAATGTTTACGTGTACTAGTACGGTGTTCTTTTAAGTTTGACCAACCCTGTATAAAACTAAACTAAGCTCCCATACGCGCACTCATCAATATGCCGCCGCTGCCGTTGCGCATGCCGGCGCCCGCCTGCTTCGGCCGACCATTTCTCGCCCATCACCGCCGTGTCGCCGCCATCCCTGTGCATGAAGCCGAAGGCTCGCTCGCTCACGTCATCTGCAGTCCCTCCTCGCGATGCCGCCATGCTGCCAAGCACGCGAGCAGCTGGTGGAGCCATGTCTATGCCCGCAGCGTACAAAGAGGAGGACGAGCACGTGCTCTAGCATGCCTGCGAGGAGGAGCTAGCGTGTCATTGTTGTCTCCGCCCGCGCGGAGGAGGCGCGCATGGTGGCTATCGCGGCGGAAGCCGGTCGTGCCCGGGCCGAGCCCGCAAACCGGGTGCAGACATGGAATCTACCTTCGAGACCTTGAATGCCATGTGGATCCTGCAATCTGAAGGAACAATTTGGGTCAGTCGACTCTTGTGAGCCGTTAGATGCAACATGGACGGCCAGAAGGGCTTCTTCAACCTCAGAAATTGAAGCACTGTTCATCTTCTCTCTCAGGCATCGAGCCGCCAGCCCGCCACAGGCCTAACCACCGCCGCCCCGCCCTCCCCTGAACCGCCTGCCACCGCCATGCTCCCGCCACACCCGCCATCTGTTTAACCCCGAGCACGATCCATTTTTTCTGGCGAACTGCATTCCACACCCAACACTCATAAGATAGATCATTCCACCGTCTTCTTCCTTCGCTCTGTCAAACTTCTTTTACAAATCCACTGACCCAAATTATACTACTAGTACGTATTAAGTACAGTAGGAACGCGAAGATACGAGCAGTAGTACCAACTACAAGAAGAACAGTAGTAAGACATACTAGTACTGTACGTAATAAAGAGTTTAAATAACGAGAAAGAACATAAACATAGTTCTGCTGGGGGCTCAGCAACACACACCCCTGAAATAAAACTAAGCAACTAGTCTGCTTGACACTTCAGTAGAACCAGCATGAGCAACGGCACTGCCACCTTACTCGAAGTCCGAGTCCACGTCCTCGACTTCGTCCCCGTCCCTCTTCCTCTTCCTCTTCGCCGACACTTCTTTGCTTGAACCGAACACTAGGCTCTGCTTCTTCATCCAACCCTTGTAGATATTTAAACAAAGGTAGGCATCCGTTGCTGCGTACAGGATGTGATCTTCATCTATTGTCTTCAACTCCCATGCACGATGAAACTCCGGGTGAGGTTTCTTCAGTCGAGCGTACGAAGGATCAATCATGGCTGCTGCCAGGGTCAGCATTGAAGGCTGAGATGAGGACACCAGGCTTGCCTTCTAGAGATCGAAGGGCTGGCCTACAAGGAGGCCTATCCGACCCAGGATTCTCATGTCGTTCGTAAAGTCTACAATAACGAATTTCACTCTTTTGTCCTTGAGGAAGAACTCAAATTCCTGGCACCTAACATCGGCATGGCATATGTGGTAGACCAAGCACATGTTATGTACGCAAACCTGGATCACGGTGGGCTTCTTCTTCTCTGCCTCCTTTAGACGCTTCTCGCTTTCCATGACTGTGGTGTACTCAACATCTAGCCCAGCGACCCACCCATCCTTTGAACTTTTGAACATGCGTAGGAAGTGAGCAAGGCATGCTTCCACCGTCACGGATCTACGGGTGTAGATGACGATGAACTCATCGCCGGTGATGGTTCTAACATGGTACTCAGCGACAATCATGGAGATTTGGGAGGCCATGGATTTTGGAGGCGGGTTAGGAGAACTTGAACTGGTGTAATGTGAAAGGACGGGACGACTGGGAGCGAACTGTTGTAAGGTAGAAGATGGGGACGAGCAGGACGTGCGAACGGCACTGGGTGGTGGCTTGCCCGGTGGATAAACGGCTGCATGCCCCCAAAGAGTTCTCGAGTACTATGCGGGACCCACTAGATGTCATGTCTACTAGACCCATATCGTAGGCCTGACGGTATAGCTTCTGCGTGTTCGCACGCCATGCCGGCGCGTGCATGTAACTTCACTTAATTCCGTCAACCGTCGCGCCTCCCACGACCTTCGCCTCCCTCGTGCGGTCGCGCCCTTTGAGACTTCGGACGGCTATAAATGAGCAATTTTTTTTGCCTACTCTGCATGCATGATACTCCCTCTGGTTCTTTTTACTCGCGTAAGATTTGTGTCAAGTCAAAGTTTTTGAGCAAATTTATACTAAAAATATCATTATCTACAATACCAAATATATATTTTATGAAACTACATTTCATAATGAGGATAAAAGTATTGATTTGACATTGTGAATGTTGATACATTTTTCTATAAGTTTGGTCAAAGTAGAGGTACATTGACTTCAGACAAACGTATATGCACAATGCAGAATAGTTCCTCCATCCAGGTGTGTGCCATGTCCTATCTAGTCATCACAACAAGGTTAGCTATTAGAGTACCACTACCTCCCTTCTAGTTTAAAGGGCTCAATTCAAAAATTTCACCTACTCTTACCAAGATAGAGGCGGTGGAATAGTTTTTGTAGTCTGCAAAAGTACTCTATTAATGCTCTCGTTCTTCACAAAAAAATGTGTTTACCAATGCATTATCGCATTGCATGCATGCATGAACACTAGTAAATGACAAAGTTACATGCATTAGTTAATATTCTCGTTAGGCTACTCATAGTGGAAAGTATCATATACTAGTATCATGTGCATGATACTAGTGTATGATACGGGACTACCTTTATAGTGCCATGCATGACACAAAGTAGCATAGTATTTAACATGATATGGTATCTACCTATGTTACTCTAACCCCCATCTCTTCTTTAATTCTTTGCCACATCAGCATGTTTGCTATTCCCGTGTGCATGATACCAGCTAAGATACCACCACTATGGCCAGCCTTAATCATCGCATGCAATAATTTAGTGCACCTTGAAATCTGAACATGCATGGGGCGTGTATGTTTTTAATGACTTGAGACTATACCTAGACAACATGCAAGATGACTTATTATGCACCATTCCCCATACTTGCAAGAAGCCCGTTCGTCTCCAAATCTTTTCCTCTCCATGTGTGAAAACAGTCTGCCTGCTTGACTCTCCTTCTCCCTCCAGCAGTCCAACCACTCCACCCCGTGTGGAAAAAATCTACATGCAAGACTCTCCTCCCCCCGCGCTCGTCCAATCCATTGTGACCAGCAATATTTCCACCCCTTCCCTCCCCCGTAATTTACTCCAACAAATATGCCCACATAGCCGTTACGTTTATCACGCAACATATCTTACGTAGGTGTGCCATTGCTTGCTATAAATACTGCGCCTCCCACGGCATTCGGAAGAATGCTCACGTTCATTGCTATCTCCTCCCCCTCCCTCTCACGTCGACCACCATGGCCTCGCCCCTCCCAAGCCCTAGGCGCCCCTCGCTGCACCGCGCAGAGGGTCACGCTTCGCCATTCCGTACCTCGCCGCCACTAGTCGAGGAGGACGCATCGGTGTTCCGCTCCTCACCATGACGCGTCGAGGTGGACGCGTCGGCATTCCCAGTCTCGCCAGCACACGCGTCGGAGGACGCGTCGGCTCCCCGCTACGAGGAGAACGTCGCGCTGCCCACCGAGCCCCCCAAGCCTTGAGGAGCTTTGGAAAGAAATGGAGGTCGCCTTGTGGGAGGCTTTGCCTCCGGCAAAACGCGCCAAAATAGAGGCGGAGAAGAAGGCCGAGGAAGAGAAGCGCGCCATGAGGCATGCTGCCTAGCAGGCCTATGTCGTGTTCGAGAGAGTCAGGTAATTGGCTCTTTGGCAGAAGGCTCGCGCGAGGGCCGTGAGGGTGGCGGAGGACGCCCGTGCCAAAGCCCTGAGTGCAGTCGGGCCCAAGCACCTCATCTACGCTTGGAGGTACGTGGACCGGGTGCACGCTTCCAGCGAGGAGGAGTACTTGTTGGCGCCGGATCACCACACCGGTGAGATCGCGCTCGCCCGCCGGCAAGCCGCCAATCAGCACCTCGCGTGTTGCAAGGCTGAGGAAGAGGTGTTGTGTCGGCGCGCTGGGAAACGACCACGCACCATGGCACTCGTGGCGCGCCGCAAGCGCTCCTGCGAGCGCCGTGGCTTTTATTAGGAAGAATTTAGTTTCGTAAGGCGATCTCATTAGTTTTGGGACGCAAATGATAAATCCTGAACATTCAGGAATTATTAGCATCCTTAATTAAGTATGTAAAAGGAAAAGTTTGGAAACCTTGTGTATCCGTACACATTTTGTAAGTATGTGCATATTGCACAAACTTAACTATATATCGCACTACACATCTCTCTATATATATGCTTGCAGACTGTGCTACTACTATTACTTATGTACGTGCAAATGCACGTTTTAACATTATGATGCGGTTTTTGTAAAAGTAGAAAGAAAACACTAGTAAAGCTTGTGAAACGATTCAATGCAAAAGAAATGCAAAAATGCTCGTTTGATTGTTTACTTTTAGCTTCCTTCTCTATGGTTATTTCTCTATCATACTTTGTATGGAGTATCTCACTGGTCGGGAAGGCATGCAAATTCCCAAACCGCTTCCTACACCCTGTATCGAATATTTTGCCTAACAAGTTGTGCCGGGCAATTGGAATTCCAACTTGAGTACTACTACTAGGAGTATCAGGGGCTAGTTCTTTTAGGCTTCTAGTTTAGTAATCCCATAAATACTTAGTTTAGAAGCCCAAATGAATGAGTGAGGCGCCTTATGGGAAAAGCTAGGGAAGAGACGGCTTATATTTTAAGCCGCCAAAAGAACTGGCCCTAGGAGTAGTAGCTAGGGATACTAGGAGTAGTAGCTAGGGATCGAGTGTGCGATATGAACTGGACAAAGTAAATGCAGAGAGATGAAATGCAAAAAAGACCGAGGGATGTGATGGTTTCTTGTCCGTTTATTTTACCAGGCCACTTATTACTGGGAGTGGTGGGGTTTTGTGTATGACAGCTTTACTGTCGCGCCACGAGCGGGGTGAGACTCCCGTGCCGCACCGCCCTCTACACTAGTACTACCTCCGTCATGGTTTATTAGTCCCCCATGTAATCCCATAACTACTACCTCCGTCCTGGTTTATTGGTCCCCATTGTAATCTGTGTCAAATTTTGACCATAAATTTAACTAATGAAATGTTTATGCATGTCACCAAAGATTATATAAGTTTTGTTGACATGCACTAACATTTTATCAGTTAACATGCCTAACGAGAGAACTTAATGTTTATTTGCTAATTAATAGCATTGCAAGCAATGAACTAACCACTACATGTCGTGTTTGGTAGTCTTGAGTCATTGAAAACATGCACACCCCACATCTCTTATTGGTTGATATGTCAAGAAACAAGAAATGAGGTGGGAGTTAATGCATCGCACCTAAGTGTTTTGGGATTATTTGGTTTTCGTAAGGTGACTTAGAACGAGTACAATAATGTACAGTCAGCAGGCTGTAAGAAGTAAAGTAATATTTCTAATGCTTAGTTGGAGGAGGGAGGATAGGAGAGAGAATTTAAGCGGGCTCTCATGCAAGAGCCAACTGCAGGACGTGCTCCTAGGCACTATGTAAGAGTGGAAAGTGGGCCATGTATTAATAAAGTAGCACAAACTTATAGCTAATTGTTATACATGTTGGCTATAAGTTGGCTATAGATGACATGGCACTTTCTTAGACTATCCACAGTGGGAGTAACATAGGTAGTAACATCACACATATCTAGATAAAATAGATGATGTGACAAGAAATAAATGAAAAAAGAGAGGCATGTGGTAACATAGCTAGTTACTAGTAGTATGAGTAACATCACACATATCAAGGCAAGATGAGTCTATAGCCTAATAAATGAAGTGTTGCATGTTACTACACATATGTTACTTCCCACTATAGAGGTAGTAACATAGACAAGTAACATAGCCATGTTACTAGTCTAAGTTACTCCCCATTTTGGCTAGTCTTATAGTCAACAGTTGGCTATACTATTAAGTATTAACCATGCTCTTATACACCTAGACAGAGGGATTAAATCAGGATGACTTGGAAGGGGGCGGAGGAGATGTAAGAAATGGTTCATCATAAGTCTTTCACCATTACTGTAGTAAAAATTCTCAATTAATCTCATAAATGGCAAGCGAGAACTCTAATGGAGCAAAAGCATACATGGAAGATTCTAGACTAAACCATAAATTGATACACTTTTATTCAAGCGTGATACTCTAATAGAGCAAGATCATGCATGGAAGGTTCTATACTATATAAATAAGAAGTCTCCACATGCTTAGACAGCGGATTACATTGAGCGAAGACTAACGATGAACATTTGACTTGGTAATGCATATGACCAGGTGAACCTCCTTGGAGTCCCCGTGCACCATCTTGGGGTGAAAATCTTACCAGGTGTCTTCCATGTCCACATTGCCATGAACGGAGCAGCTCGGCACAGTCCCAGTCAGCGTGATGGAGGCGGTGTGGGCGCCCTTGTACCTCGGAGGGGTAGTAACAGTGAGCATGCACCCGTACACCGGCCTCGTGTCAGCGTCAGCGGCGTTGCCCCTGACGCACACTACAGAGACGGGGCGGTGGCCTGCGCAGGCCTTGCTGGTGCCCACAGCCAAGAGGAAGACGCTGCCGTCCTCCTCCGCGACTAGCAGGCGGCAGTGATCCTCCAGCGACTCCGGCACGGCGAACGGGTAGCACGTCTCGTACTTGATGTTCACCGCCGCGGGCCAGTAGTGAGTGATGGACGGTGCCGTGAGGTGATGCACGAGGCTTGCCGGCGGGCCCTCAAATGGCGGCGTGCACTCATAGCAGTAGCAGGGCGCGTGCGCGCATCTGGAACTATGCTCCGCCAGCGAGTGTTGGTCGACATACCTCTCGCAGCCGAAACTCTTGTAGACGCAGGGCACCTTGCAGGCATCAACCAGGCCGTCCATGAAACGGGAGTGGCTGTAGGGGACGTTGCGCCTACCGAATGGAGCACAGGAGGGAGTGGCTGTAGGGGACGTTGCGCCCACCGAATGGAGCGCAGTAGGTCACAATCTGGCATGGTGGCCGCTGCCGGCGCCGTCCATCCCCATGCCTCCGCCCAGTCCGACCACAAGTCAACACCACGCCACACTACTCCTCACCTTATCTCTCATCTTTCTCGAGATATCATTTTTTTTGTTGAAATTCTCAAGATACCATTTTTCCAATAAAATTCTCAAGATATCATTAGTTTTTACACATGGGATTAGTCCTGCATGGGTCAATCACAACAGGTGTTTTTAAAAAAAATGCATCTTGATGTTCCGTGCAATGCAAGGGCATCTTGCTAGTTTGCATATAATTCCAAACACCTCGTAGACACGTTCTTTGACCATTTTAGAATTATGTTAGTATCATTGTTAGTGGTCAGCCTTTGCAAGTTATAGCCCCGGGTGTTTTAACCTTTTTTTTAGTAATGATATCTGTCGATTATTCGCCACGAGGTCAATCCTGGCGAATCCTACGTAACCATCAGATTTCCATCCGACGATGGCCTGTTTTTAAGCCATAGTATTTGAAAAAATCGCCACCCTTACACACGTACTGTAACTGCGTCGCGGGCGTTTGCAACTGCCATGTCTCCCAGCGAACGTTTGCTGGGGATTGGAGTTAGCACTGATGGCGGTTCGTAGTCGTTCCACGCTCGGGCATTGTAGTCTGTAACTATTTTAGAATATACTACTCCTCCGGTGCTAGTAGTAGAGCAGAGTCCTACTCCACTATATGCAAACTAGGGCATAGTAGTAGGTACTATAGGGAGTACTAGTACTGTGATCACTCAAGCAAGTTGTCTGGCATCGATATGACCCTACGCTGCTGGGATGTGTCTCGTAAGTCAAGCGGCGTGCTGTTGTCATCATCACCTGTCCACTTCCCGCAGCACATATTCGCTTCTCCATCTTCGTCCGCACATAATCGTCCAATCTTCCATCCCTGCTAAGGCGCCTCCCCCTCTTCCGAAACCCAAGCACTAACAATGGCAGAACCGAGCAGCGTCCACCGAAAGAGTGGCTAGAATTTGCTCCCCACAGAGGTAATCAAGCTCATTGTTTCGCGTGTGGACAATCTCAGTACCATGCCGCTCGCCGTGTGCTCGTCAGGGCTATACCGTTTACTCAAAGCCCTCAGCCTGAAGCTTTTTAAGCCAGCTCCTTGCTTGCTGATGTCGCCTGATCTTCAGAAATGGCGTGTCATGCAGAATAACGATCGTAGGGTGGCGACCATCAACCCCCTCGACTGCGATCCGACCCCCGTCACCCTCAACTACATTAACGGTATGTACTGGGTCGGCATGAACACGTCTTGGATGGTGCTCGTCGACGGTCGCGGCAGCTGGATGCTCATGGAGGTCTAGACCCGGCGATTGATCCCCCTTCCTTCGATTAACACTGCACTGCTTTGGCACCGCGGCCCAGAATACTCAGAATCTTACAGTAGCCAACATGATACCAAGTTTGATTTGCTCAAGGTTGTAATCTGCAAAGTGCCCACAAGATCTGTGAATTATAAAGACTTCAGGCTAATTGCATTCTTCAACCGCGGTCTCACCTATCTGTCAGGTCACTGTGGTAAGTGGATAAATCTGCACGTCCATCGCAGGATCATACATCCTCCATGGTTCTCTGATGCCATTGAACACAAGGGCTTCATTTACGTTGTGGACTCCTTCTATGGCTGGACGTATTGCTGGCCTACTCCAGTCATCACTACAAATTGCTGTTACACAGTATGTTACTTTCCTATGATATCATGATGGCTTGCTTATATTACAGGCAACATTTACTGAAAAAATATTCATGCTCATAACATGCTGTTCTTAAGATTGAATACAGTACGAGCCCTTTTTTATTTGACTCCAACTTGATATGATGTTGTAGGCCGCCTGGTGTCCCTACCCATCCTAATCCCAGAACCTTTCAAAGAAAAGTGGCATGGCAGTTGCAGGTGGTTCATGGCTCGATCAGACGACGACGAATGATTGATGATCGTTCGCACGTACCGGACGTGTTGTTTCATGGAATACAATCACAGTCACTGCAAGGTCTTTGAGCAGGATCCCATCTTCTCCGGGCCTTCAGGAATTTTTAACTGGAGGCTGGTGAGTAGCTTTGGTACACGCTCTCTGTTTCTCGGACTGAATTATCCGATTAACCAGGAGATAACTGACGGCAAGGATCATGATGGCAGCGCGGTTTTGTTCATCAGGGAAAACTGTATGTACACAGCGTATCATGCGTCTCTCCATGCACCATACCCTGATATGTGCCGCCACGCTCAGCAGCCCAAAGTAGGATAGATGGTCGCAAGTATCAGACTTCGACCTGCTGGCTGGAGTTTCCCCCGTCAGGCACCCATCTGGTTCAAGCCGTCAGCCAATCTCCACAGCTTAATAAATAGTAACATCTAACTGAGCCAGTTAGTTAGATGCGTACACTTGGTGTAGTAGGATCTTTATTTAGTTTGATGCATACACTTGTTCTTTTTTGGTAGCCCTTTTGTAATGATGGCTGATGATTGGTTTGGAAGAGAGAGCTGTGTCTTTACTCTTCTGGCCTACTTACTGCTTCTGTTGCACCCCTAGCCCTGTTTGCTGCTGCTGCTGTTTTCAATGTAGAATCAGTAGTATATTTCGTCTGTTGGTTGAATAAATATGTTGTTAGAACAACAAACACAATGTTTTGGAAGTCGTTGCACGGTCCGATCCTTTAGTGCCCCGTACCGTACGTAGCACATACTATTTTTGGTACGAAACACATTTTCCACTTGTCGATAACATGCAGCCCACTGAGGAAGGCCCAATAGAGGAGCCCATAATTAACTGGAAGGAAGGCTCTCACATGAATCCGACCCAGGTATATGCTCATGGTCCCCTAAACATAAATAAGTAAATAAATAAATAAAGCTAAATGCTCACGCACCAGTTCTTTAAATTCATGATTTGAAAAGTCAAATTTTAACAGGAGGATATTATTTCCTATGAGAGTGTCGTTACATTCAGTCAATATTATTCTTAGGCAAAGATAGCGACCAGTCTTTTTTCTCCCACCATTTTCTTCCTGCAACCAGCGGACCCATGCAAATCGTAGTCAACGTCGTAAATAGTTCCAGTCTATTATTATTTTTCGATAAGAATGCCCAACCTAGCCCAACACATTGGCGGCACCACTTTATCCTCCGCCTTGGTGTGCTCGCCGCGGCGCCGCCGTCCGACCCTGTCAACATAGTGAATCGGGAGAAGATTGTAGTTGTTTGTATGACAGTACGGACCCACCAGGTCCACTCCCGAACACAAGCAAGCGCCTCTTTTACTACTCAGAGCACCCCTCGTTTTTTTACTCTAATCCACCCTGCTGATATCTGGGACCCACATCATTGTCAACGTATAGTCAATTAACGACAGAATTGCACAACTTTTTGTTTGGAGGATTTGTTCAGAGGAGCAGGCTATAAACTGGGTTGTGCGGTCTCAGTGGCCCGTCTAACAACATGACCAGCCCAGCAGTTTTTTCTTTGGGAAAATAGGTAGCCCACTATTTCTTTTTGAAGAATACCCAAGCTAGTCCTATTTGTTTTCTCCGACTTACTGGGCTGCAAATCTTTCAAGACAAGGAGGGATGCATTCCGGCCTGGCCAAAGAGTATGGGCAGTATATCTTAAAAGTAATATGAAAGGGGTTGCAAATTCCAAAAAAATTATAGCAAATGGGCAATTAGTTTCGTTTTTTGTTTTTGTTCTTCACTGATATTTTATATTTCATTGGATTTTAACATGACATAGTACTACTTTATTTTTAAATTTGTTTTAGTATGGCTACTAATTTTTGGATTAAGAATATTTTGTTCCCCAGCAAAAATATGCGAATTTTTAAAATTTCGCACATTTTTTATTTCAATTTTTTAACCCTGGCACTGACCAGAAAATGGGCAGCAATTCTAAAAATGGAAAATGGGCTGCAATAAATTCCATATGAATTAGCAAATGGGCAGTAAATTATAAAAATAATAGAAAATGGGCTGTACACGCCACAGTTTTCGAGGCTGACTTGTTTACGCAAGGCTTTGTCAGTCAACACACGATTCTAGCAGCAGTGACTGTTGGATGTCCATCCAACGGCCGACATGCTTCTTCAATCGCTGATCTTCCTGCTCCAGCCGCCTAAACCAGCGCCGGCGGGACTGCCTGCTCCCTCCTATTATGGCCGGCTGTGATGCCGCACAAGCTTCAACGGTCCACCCTACTCCCTCCGCTGGCCTGGCGATCCCTCTACCCACCCACACCTCCTGTTATTCTCCGGTGACTGCAGCCTCACACCGCAGCCGAACCAGTCAACCGTCATACTCTCCTCAGCATGGGCATCCACTGTTGTGTCTTCGCCAGCTCCGGTTCGTTCCATTCCTAGGCCTCACCGTCGTCGACCGCATTGGTACTCTAGGCGCGACATGCTCAACATTCAACAAACTACAACCATCGGAATAGGGATGTACGTGGAGAGGCTGACAGTAGGGACCCCCATGGTCCATGGCCACACGCAAGCAACTGCTTCCTTATTACGTGAAAAAAATGATTCCTCCCACTGACATCTGGGGCGCACCGGTTCGAGGCTGACCTGTGGGCCTACTAAGTTGATGCGTACGCAGGGCTTTGTCAACTTAGTCAACAAACGATTCTAGCAGCAGTGACCGTTGGATTTTAATCGAACGGTCCTGCTGCTTCTTCAATCGCTGCTCTTCTTGCACCAGCCGCCCAAACCAGCGCCGGCGAGATCGCCTGCTCCTGCCTGTAGTGGCCGGCTGAGGTGCAGCGCAGGCCTCACCGCCCCACCCTACTCCCACCGCTGGCCAGGCCATCCCTCTACTGTCTACTCACCCACAACCCGTGTTATTCTGCGGCGACGGCAGCCTCACACCGCAGCCAAACCAGTCAACCCTCGTACTCCTCTCTGCGTGGGCATCCACTACCGCGTCTTCCCCAGCTCCGTGTCGTCCCCTTCCTAGTCCTCGCTGTCGTCCACTGCCTTGGTGCTCTCAGCGCGGCGTGGTCAATGTTGTCAAGGAATGACTTCCATCGGATGAGTACTGTACGTAGAGAGGCTGAGAGCTGGGTCCACGGCCACAACAAGGAAGTGCCTCCTTATTACGCACAAAATAATGATTCCTCCACCTGACAGTAGGGACCCACCGGACGGGCCACCGTATTTCGCGAAAAAAACATTTCCCCCCTGACTGCTGAGACCCACCAGTTACATCTTAAAACGCAAGGAAGTGCGTCCATATTATGGGTAAAAAATATGATTCTCCCCCTGACAGCTGGGACCCACCAGCTATATCTTCGCATGGAAGGAAGTGCCTCCTTATCCTCCCTGACAGTCGGGACCCACCTGGTTGAAGCGTACGTAGCGTTATCATTCTGGTCGTGAACATGTACATACATACTGCTCGATCGGTCTGTCTGCAGGCTGCAGCGATGAACCGTGGCCGAGTAAGGAAGGGCACGTGTCGTAGTAGAGGCGCGGACATAGCATGTCATGCAGTCCCGTCAATATCGTGTACACATACGTACAGGCAGGGTGCAAGAAAGTAAATACAGCCACGTACGTACATACGGGCGGGGTCTCGAACGCCTACTAACGCATACGTACGGCCAGGGCTCGTGTACATGAAGAGGCAGTGGAGAGCAACGACGGCGTCCTGTTCATCGGCAGCCAACCGGCTGGGTCGGAACGGAGAAATTCCATCGTCGTGTTCATCGGAGGTAACGGAATGCGTCCTGTTCATCGGGAGCCAACCGGCTTGGACGGAACAGCCGAAACGAGGCCTGGCGTACCGCAGAACAGAGGAAACGGCCTTCTGTTCGACCGCCTACGGTCGAAACAGGATCCTGTTCACCGGGAGGGGTGTGGCGTACCGCAAAATAGAGGAAATAGACTTCTCTTTGACCTCCTACGGTCGAAACGGGGTCCTGTTGATCGGGAGGGGTGTGGCGTACCACAAAACGGAGGAAACAGACTTCTCTTCGACCTCCTACGGTCGAAACGGGGGTCCTGTTGATCGGGAGGGGTGTGGCGTACGGCAAAATGGGACTCCACGGGCTACTGTTCATCCACCGTCTACTGCCTCGCTCCAGCCTCCACGAGCTACTGTTCATCCACCGTCGACCTCTTATAGCCTCCACTTGTGACTGTTCATCCACGGCGTCTCCCTCCTGCCTCCACCAGCTACTGTTCATCCACGGGCTCCTGTTCATCCAGCCTCCACCTACTACTGTTCAACCACCCCTCCACGGGCTACTGTTCATCCAGCCCTCCACCGGCTACTGTTCAACTAGCCCTCCACGGGGTCCTGTTCATCCACCCCCAACCGGCTCGATCGGGGGTCCTGTTCATCCAGCGGCAACGGCCTCTACTACCACGGGGGTCCTGTTCATCCAACCCCCATCCGGAACTGTTCATCCAACCCCCAACAACGCTCACTCTTCATCAAGAGGCAGCAGGTTCGATCGGCTTCAGTTAACAGCAGCAGCGAAGGAATCACTCGATCGGGTTCAGTTAACAGCCAGGGATTGATCAATCGCTCGGGTTCAGTAACGCGTAGCCAGTGCAATTGCTCGGGTTCAGTAGGTGAACGCCTCGCTCGGGTTCAGTTAGAGCCCAACGCCTCGCACCCACGTGCGTACATGTACGAGAGAAACACGCAATCCCTCCATGCATTGCTCGGCCCTGACCACACACCGTAACCGGGAACTCCCCGATATTTTCCTCGCCCTCGCTTCTACCATGGTTTTTTCCGTCATGGACGGCCCAAAGAATGTCATGCAGCTGCGTCTCCGGCCCGCCCAGGATGAAAAGCCCATTTTCTGTCATGATTTTTTGTCATAGAAGTAGGAGCCCACCACATCTATGATGATACCGGGTTTTGTCACAATTATCATCATAGAAGTGTCATAAGCATGACAAAAAAAATTCGTTCGGCCCAAAATGTCACGGATGTGTCTTTTTTTTGTAGTGATGTGGACCAAATCTAAGCTCACAAAATATTTCGAGGGCAGGCTTCAGCCTATTGAAGACTGCCTACTAGAATCGCCACCGGTTCAAAGAAAAAGTGAAGGGAAACATAGGAATTGGAAACTTTACTATGGTACTACTATTCGTGTATTTGGTTAGAAGGAATGGAGCAAAGCAAAACTGGACAATTTTTTTTCCTTTGGTGTCTCTTCCAAAGATAAAACATAGGAATTTTAATATCCACTTGGACTTCCTTTTCAAATTAATATGCATGAAGAACATGACTAATTGCATTACTGGCATAATAAGATTCTTATATTACATTTTCATGTTGTTTGACTTTAATTTCACCATGTTTCTCCATTCCTGTGTTCTTCCAATTCATGTGAACCAAACACCCAGGTTGATAGAAATCCTATGTTTGCAAATGCTCTGTTTTGCACATGCATTCCTATCCTATTCCTGTGTTTTCTTGTCCCTGCGTTTTTAGAATCCTCCAATTCTAAGGATCCCTTACAGATTTACTTCATTTTCAGATAGGTGTCAAAGAAAACTCTGTGTGTTTTGTCCCGCTCCTGCCGTGCCGTCATCCACCCCACCTGAGGTGCACCATCAACGGAAGCATTCACAGCAGTAGAGATTCCCCCTGCAGACCTTCTTTTGCCGCTTCAGATCATCTTCCCCGTTGCCGGCAGCCACGCCAACTGCATTACCATCATCAACTGAGCAGATGAACCTGAGGACTACACAGTTCCAGAAGAGAGGTCACACTCTTTCGTGTCTGCTTACGTTATACATCGGTTATTATTACCTGCTACTTTATCGTCCTGTTCACCTCTTAGACTCTGAGTCAGGTCCAAACTAATGTTCAAACTTGAGTTTTAAAATGCCCGTGGGGCACATATCGAGGCATCAACGAATAGTATCTGTCTACTATCTGGTTCATCTGAGGTCTTCTATGTGGTTCCTGTTGGGTGGGCAACAAATAGTAGATGATCCATCGTCTATGTTTTTAAACTGAAGCTATCATCTGCCTGCTATCATTAGTTTTGGATCTATCCACTCGTTTTCTACCATCAGTCTTGATTTCTGCATGCACCCCTTAGGCCTTACATAATCTAACTATGTTATTTTATTATGCATGTCAATTATTGTACACAATCGTACTGAACATGTAGAGAAAAAGAGAAGACCGTTGTGTGGGAATATAATGTCATGCAGACGCCGCTCCATGGTGGGCGAAGTGGGGCCCCCTCCCGCCATTCCCGATTGTATTCCAGAGGAAGATAACCGTTCAGAGGGGGATTCAGAGGGAGCCGACGACTCCTATTTACCCCCTGAGGTGTTTGCTCTAACCTGGCATGCTGATGTTGGTCATATCATGCATATGGCGCCTCGCATTGCTTACATTATACATCTTATATGTCATCATCTTAGTTTAGATTTGCTTTGTCTGAATGCCACCTGTTTGGTTTCTATGTCATACTCCCACAGTTCCTAAATATTTGTCTTTTTAGAGATTTCAACAAGTGACTACATATGGAGCAAAATGAGTGAATCCACACTCTAAAGTATGTCTATATACATCCGTATGTGGTAGTCCATTTGAAATCTCTAAGAAGACAAATCTTTAGGAACGGAGGGAGTATATGTGAATTATGCAATGCCATCTTCTTTAGCCAGGCATCATATATGTGAATCATGCAATGCCATCCTATTTAGCCAGTCATCGTATATGTGAATTGTATCGTGCCATACTATTTTTTTAATAATGTATTCCATTTGTCAACAATGTTTATACATTCATCTACTCTTCCTGTGCATCAGCCATTTGAGTCGGTCATGGGAAAATCTGGAGTGAAAACAAGGTCTTCTGAGCAGTCAGTGCTACCCATCGATGCAGATTTCTTGCTGGTTATAGATAGCTCCTCAGAGGAGGATTCAGAGACAGATGACCAGTCGTATTACCCCCCCCCCCCCGAGGTGTATGCTCTAACTTGACAGGGTTATATTGCTCATATCATGCATATGGTGTCTTGCATTGCCATGCCATCTGCTTAGATTAGACATGCTTTGTGTGAATGCCTCCTGTTTGCTTTCTATATCAGATATGTGAATTATGCAATGCCATGTGTTTTAGCCAGTTATCATATATGTGAATTATGCACCGCCATCCTGTGTAGCCAGGCATCATGTATGTGAATTATCTCATGCCATCCTTTTTTTATTACGTATTCCATTTTTCGACAATCTGTGTATATTAAACTACTCTTCATGTGTATCAGCCATTTGAGCCGGTCATGGAAAAATCTGGAGTGAAAACAAGGTCTTCAGAGCAGGCAATAGTACCTGTTGAAGCATATATCTCGATGGTTACAGGTAGCTCCTCAGAGGAGGATTCAGAGACAGATGACCAGTCCTATATCCCACCTGAGGTGTATGCTCTAACTTGCAATGTTTATATTTCTCATATGATGCATATGGTGTCTTGCATTGCTTAGTTTAGACATCATATACACAATATTTAATGCCATCTGCTTAGTCTAGAGATCATACATGCGATTGCCAGCTGCTTAGTATATGAATCAATTATGTGAATTATATCATGCCATCCTGTATACTTAGACAACATGTATGTGAATTATTTCATCCCAACCTATTTTAGAAAGACATCATATAGTTATGTCATGTCATCCTATTTAGATACTCATCATATGTTGAATTATGCCATTATATCATGTTAAGTTATCCATCATATATCTGAAACTGTGTCATGCAATCCTGTTTAGTTAGCCATCATATATGTGAAATTGTGTCATGCTGTCCTGTTTGGTTAGACAACATATATGTGAATTACCAGATCTGTCTATCATACAATGTCTGTACGTTCAATTTCTTTTCTTATTTATCAGGCACTTGAATTGGAGGGGGTGATGGTAGTATCTAAGGGAGTAAAAACCTGTTCTTCACAAAAGATGGTGCTACCTGTCGATGCAGATAGAACCATGGTTGTACTGGTCCACGAACTAGCCCCACCGCACATAATCGAGACTCTTCCAGATTGTACACTTACACCGTTGGACAGAGAACCAGCTACACCCCATCTGACCCCAACCCCAGTGGATAGTAACCCACTTCTAGTTGACACATCACCATGTCCACCATAGAGTACCCCCACACGAGCAGTTTGTAAAGCAACTGCAGTGCCCAAAGCATGAAGACCACCACAGCGAACCGAAACTCCATGTTTAAAGCAGAAGAGCAACTCTTCTCAGGTCAGATTCCATAGCTATGGTCCATACTCCTTTGCTCTTGCATCACTGTATTTACTCATACCAACTAATTTCGAATTTTAAGGATCCAATTGAAACTCCAATGGCGCAACAGGTATGTTTTAAACCTATTTCTTTAACTAGATTGCTGTTCTAACTTCTTGCTCTATGTTGATTTCAGTTTTAGATGTATAAACAGTTATGTTCTCATGTCATGCACATTACAAGTGTTGCCAGTGTTGTGTAGTTTCCCACACTTATATTTTGTCTATGATGATGTGTCTTAAAAATATATGATTTGAACTGTGTCTCTATCTTGATTTGGCAACATAAACTAGAATGATATGGACAATATAGTGACCATAGTACATATATATATGTTTGTTTCATGTTGTTATCCTGTCCACCTTACTACTGAACCGGTTTACCAAAATGAATTTCATATACTACATGCTAAACCTGTGATATGTCTGCTTGTTTCTCTTGTAGAATGCGAGCAGAATATTGGAGAAGAGCACCCCATTATGCAATGGTAGAGAAAGTAATGCAGATAAGGTTCAAGATAGTGAGACAACCCTGTTGGTCTCCAACAAAGGTGATAAAAACTATCTTGTAGATAGTGAGACAACCCCAAAGTCCTGCATTGATGTAGTGTTCGAGTTACTGGCCACTACCGCTGGCACAAGCTCTTCGAACTCGCTGCCTGAATCACTTCGGGTTCTCCAGTCTCACCGCAAGCTGAAAGGAATCAGTCAGCTGTGCTACGGCAAGAAGCAAAAGGACTGAGGAAGTCCCTGCAGAATTCAGATGCATACTTTCTGGTGCAACAGCAAGCGCTGGACGATTTTAGCGCTAAACAAGAGAAAACTAATAAGCTTGCCGCATTTGGTGGGTGGGTATCCAGGATATCGTTTCTTGAGCTCTTCTGAAGTGGTTTCAGTTCTGCACTTGTTTTGCTGCCGCGTTTATTTTCACTGGTGGCCAATTTAGACGCCCAATGTATGTAATATGCTACTTTGTTCACTATATTTGCACTGGTGGCGAACTTTGATGCCCAGTGGATGTAATATTTGTAATAGCCGTAATAGCCTAATGTAAGTTGCTTGCTTATTTATTTCCTTATTGTCTTGTTTATTTTTTTGCTAGTAGTCGCTGCAGTTCTTTTTTCGCGGTAACCCTTTTATTTAGAACTAGGCCACAATAAACATGGGCAACATACTGACCATTGTAACCATGGTCGTCCTGCCTGCTGTAATGGGCCTCCTAAGGTCCGTATGATCCATGGGCCTTCTACGGGCCGTAGATTCAATGGGACTTCTACGGGTCGTATGATCCATTGGCCAAACATGGGCCCTACTTTCGTGGACAATTAACGGACCGCAATATGGGTCATAAACGGGCTATAATGGGAATCGTCTGTTTATGGGCCGTTAATAGGCCCGTGTGTACAATGGGCTTAATTCCAACGGCAGGCCTAACGGGTCGTTAATGGGCCATATTTGATGACGCTATAAAAATGGCCCAACGGATTAAAGGGCCACAGACGGGCCGACTTTAACCACGGGCTGAATTTGGCCCATAGCCAGAACAGGCCAGTAACGGACCGTAAGTAATCGAATGTCGGAAATGAGCCCAATAATAAATGGGCCCTTCGAAGGCCGAAAGAAAACACAGGCTGAAACGGCCCAATGGAATAATGGGCCATTAATGGGTATAAAGCGATATACTGTTCATTATGGGCCAGTTTCACCACGGGCCGTTTATGGGCCAAGATTTACAAAGGGCCTCATATGGGCCGAAAGACGTCATGGGCCATACATGGGCCGGAAGTTACAACGGGCTGGAATCATATTGGATGGCCCATATGGCGCTACTGGGCCTAATTTGGATAGGCTATAATGGGCCATGAGTTAGTGGGCTGTAAATGGGCTATATGCGAACAGGCCGTTAACAGGACTTCTGTGGGCCGGGCCGCTACCTTTTGACTATCTCAAACGGGCCGGCCTTTTGACCTGAATGGGCCATCGTTGGGGCATGCCACGTGTCGATGTATCATATGCGCGTCCCATCCATTCGCTAGATGACATCCGTCCCAGAACTGAGCTGACACGTGGATACTCCGGCGAATGAGAATTTTACACGTGGAAAATCCCCACTGGTCAGGGCTGTTAATGGGTTATCGGATCCAAACCAGAACCCGATAGCTTCACGGCGACCCGTTATGGTGGATGCCACATGTCGGTTACCCTTGACGAAAACACTTCCATGACGCACGATTTATCATCATGGAAGTGGACACTTCCGTGTTGATAATTTTGGTATTGTCATCGAACACTTCTACAACAACATAGGTATGACTATCTTGATTCTGTCATAAAATCGTCATGGATGTACATGCATGACAAAAAACGTGACCTACTGTGACAAACACATATCATCACGGAAGTGTATTTTTTTTGTAGTGTTGCTTCCAAGGCTCTGGATGTATTGGATGAAGGTGCAGCTCGTAAACTGTATGCCGTTGTCAGTGATGACTCTGTTTGGAACTCCAAAACGGCAAACTAATCCTTTAAAGAACTTGATAGCTGACTGTGCAGTCACCTTCCTCACTGGCTCTACCTCAGGCCACTTTGTGAACCTGTCGATGGCGTACAAGAACTCAAAGCCCCCGGTAGCATGGGGGAAGGGGCCCAAAATATTGAGCCCCCAGACCAAGAAAGGCCAGGAGAGAGTGATTGTCTGGAGGGCTTGAGCTATTTGATGTATGTTCTTTGAATGGAACTGGCATGCTTCACATCTTGTTACTAGCTCACTTGCATCCTGGAGGGCAGTGGACCAATAGAAACCTTGCCGGAAGGCTTTCCCGATAAGGGCTCTTGCTCCTATATGGGAACCACATACGCCTCTCCATGTATCTCTACCAACAACTTCATTCCATCTTCCTGGCAAATGCACCTCAATTTCACTCCGTTTGGTCTTTTTCTGCACAGGATGTTATCCACAAACTGATACATACTTGACTGACGGGCTACTTTTTGAGCTTGCTCTTGTTCCTCGGGAAGTTCCCCTACTTGGAGAAATCAAACTATCTGTTGGGCCCATGCTGGAGCCTGAGGCTCAACAACAAGGACTAAAGGCATTTTTTCCAGCCGCGGGAGCGCTAACCTCGACATCAAGAATCAGAGATTTTGCTCGAGGCTGCTGGTCATCAACAAGCGCATTATTACTCCTGGCAACATTCTTGCCGGCGGCTTCTGGGAGCTCTGCCGGAAAATAATTGCCGGTGCTTAGCTTTCTTCTTTTCTTGGCTCTCATTGATGGGGTGACTGTTGGATGATTCAACTGGAGCACAAAAGTTCCCGGTTCCACAGGAAGCTTCTGGGCGGCACACTTTGACAGTTGATCAGCGATACTGTTTTCCGCACGGGAACATGCTCTGTTTGCAAACCGTCAAAGTGTTCTTCCAATTTCCTCACTTCATCTACATAAGGCTCCATCAACGGGCTCTGGTAGTCTTTGTTCACTTGCTTCACTACAAGTTGCGAGGCTCCTCGGACAATCAACTTTTTGATTCCCAACTCTACCGCAATTCTGAGGCCGGCAAGTAGTCCCTCATTCTCTGCAGTATTGTTGGTAGCTTCCTCCCTAGGAAAATGCATCTGTACCACATACTTGAGATGCTCTCCGATGCGGGCGACAAGCAGCACTCCGGCGTTGGCGCCTTGTAGCGTGAAAGCACCGTCAAAGTACATGATCCCATTCTTCTCAGTTTCCTTGCGGGGGAGAGTTGATTCTGGGATCTCGTCGTCTGTCGTTGGTGTCCATTCCCCAATGAATTCTGCTAGTGCTCTGCTCTGAATGGTCGATGTACTTTCAAACTTGAGTGCAAAACTCGATAGCTCCAGTGCCCACTCTACTATCCTGCCGGTTGCCTCTGGATTCCTTAGAATGCGTTGCAACAGAGAGCGAGTGACTACCGTGATCTCATGAGCCTGGAAGTAGTGGCGCAACTTTCTTGAGGCCGTAAGTAGGGTAGAAAGCAACTTCTGCACGCACGAAGGGAGCTGACAAAGTATACGGGTTGTTGCACCATCTTCCTCTTTGGCACCATCTGCTGATCGGCTATTTCCTCTTGCACTGTCTTCGCTCTATCAGCGCCAGGATCTGCCAAGGAGGATTCTGCTTTGTCATGGGATGGATTTGCCGCCGTCGTTTCCTCTTCACCAGCTTCTCTCTGTACAACCAGCGTAGCACTAACCACTTGGTTCGTTGCCGCTAAGATAGCAGCAACGGTTCCTGTGGCCTAGGCGTGACAAAGGTTGGCACAAAATATAGGTATCTTTTCAGATCTTGCAGCGCAGCCTCCGCTTTCGGAGTCCATTTGACTAGACCTGCTTTTTTCAATATCTTGAAAACGGCAGGGCGCACTCAGCAGATCTTGAAATGAACCTACTCAGAGCTGCGACACATCTGGCTAGGAACCGCACATCCTTGATGGTCTTAGGTGCTTGAATCTGCTCAATGGCTTTGTTCTTGTCGGGGTTTGCTTCGATCCCACGTTAAGACATGAAGAACCCGAGAAGTTTGCCAGATGGGACACCAAACACAAACTTCTCAGGGTTAAGCTTCATGTTGATCTTGCGCAAGTTCACAAATGGTTCTTCTAAATCTTCAATCAGGGTTGATTTGTCCTCGGTTTTGACCACTATATCAACCATATAGGCTTCCACATTCCTGTGCAACTTTGGCTCAAAACCAATCTGAACTGCTCTCGCAAACATTGAGCAAGCACTCTTTAGTACGAAAGGCATGCGTACAAAGCAATACATGCCACATGGAGTAATGAATACAATCTTTTCTTCATATTCTTTTGACATAAATATCTGATGCTATCTAGAGTATGCATCAAGGAACGAGAGCAAGTCATAGCCGGCAGTGGAGTCCACAATCTGATCGATGCGCGACAAGGGGAAAAGATCCTTGGGACATGCTTTGTTGAGATCATTGTAATCAATGCAAAGCCTCCACTTCCCGTTTTCCTTGCGCACGACAACCAGATTTGCCAACCAAGTTGGATGTAACACTCCCCTGACCAGGCATGCTGCCTCTAGTTTCTTGATATCTTCTGCTATGAACTGTTGCCATTCCAAGGCTTGCCTCTTGACCTTCTACTTGACGGATCGAGCATGAGGGTAGATAGCTAGGTGGTGCTCAATTAACTCCTTGGGAACACCAAATATGTTAGATGGCTGCCGTGCAAACACATCTACATTCGCCCGCAGGAAGGCAATGAGTGCGCTTTCCTATTTGCTATCAAGGGTGGCACCAACGGTGAAAGAACCGCCAGTGCCATCCTCCCTATGCTGACACCTTCTTCGTCATAGGTGGAGTAGCCTTGGGCTTCTTGCCGGTAGAGCTTTCTGGCAAGTCCTCAACGGGTGCACAGCACTCCGTGGAGGTGCGCTTCCCGGAAGACTTGCTGGATGTCTTGCCGGGTTTCTGGCTTTTCCTTTCCTTGGCAGGGGCCGTGGTCTTGACAGACTCTGCTGTCACTGCTTCTCTGTAGAGCTTCTCTACACATATGACCGCATCTTTCTTGTCAGAGTTGATGGAGATGACACCCATGGGCCCTGGCATCTTTAGAGTATTGCACGCATAGTGCGATGCCGCCATGAATTTGGCCAAGGCTGGGCGACATATAATTCCATTGAATGGCAAGGGGATCTTGACAACATCGAACACGATCTTCTCGGTCCTGTAATTTAGCTCCCTGCCAATTGTCACCGGTAGCATGATTTTTTCCTTTGACTGTCTCCTTCCCGGGTTGATTCCTTGAAATGTCCCGGTCTTTTTGAGCTCTTCCTCAGGAATTTGCAGCCTCTCGATCACCTAAGGGGAGATCAAGTTCAAGCCAGCCCCACTGTCAACTAGTATTTTCATGACTTTGAGGTTGCGTATTGTTGGTGAGACCAACAACAGCAAACACCCGACCACTGTTGTGCGGTCAGGGTGGTCCTCAGCATAAAAAATAATAGGTGTGTGAGACCACTTGAGGGGCCTTTGTGCCTCCGTTGTCGGTTCCGCCGCATTAACTTCACGTGCCCACTGCTTGAGCTAGCGGTGGGAGTAGTGCAAAGACGCAACCCCATCAATGCACATGGTTCAGTTGCCTTCTGGAATTCAGGTTCAATTGACTCATCATCATCATCATCCTCATCCTCACTCTCTTCGTCCTCTTCTTTCTTCTCTCTGCCCCTGGCGGGCTTCTCTTTCTTCTGGTGAGCATTGCCGTGGCGTCCACCTCGACCGCCACGACCCTTCTTACCGGATCCACCTGTGCCATCCCGGTCCTTCTCCTTGTCCCGCTTTTCATACTCAGCTTTCTGTTTCTCAACTAGCTGTTCGACTTGACGGCACTCTTGGAGGTCGTGACCCTTGGTATGGTGAATCTTGCAGTACGACCCGTCAGATTTGCTGGTCTTCTCTCCTGCCGCGGCAACCTAGAAATCAGTGCATGCAGCTGCTTCCGTGCCAGTGCTTCCCACCTTGGTTTTCTTGGCAGGGCTGGAGTCGCCAGATCCTTCTACAGCCATAACTGATTTCCCTTGCGCTTTCTATTGTGCCTTCAACCTTTCTTCCCAGGGACGGCGTCATCGTCGTCGTCAGAGTCAACTTCAACGCCAGCATCCTCCTCGGGAAGCCTTCTCCTTTCCTCAGCCCGCACACACTTGCCCGCCAACGTATAAAGCTCGTTGATGGTCTTTTGCAACCGTACGTGCATTTTCTCCCGCATCTTACGATTGCGCATGTTCGTGTGGAATGCGGCAATCACAACTACGGGGTGCACATCCGGGATGCTGCGGTGTACACAACTGAACCTCTGAATATAGCTATGCAGATCTTCCCCTTCCTTCTGTGGGATCACTTGCAAGTCACTAGGCAACCCGGGGCCCTTCTGGCCTCCGGTAAAAGTGCCAACAAATTCGTTGCAAAGATCTGACCACGAGGAAATGGAGTTCCCCATCAAGTTCACCAGCCAAGCTCGCACATTAGGCTTCAGTACCAATGGAAAGAAGTTGGCTAAAATCTTTTCATCCCTTCCCCCGGCAGCCTGCACATCAATTGTGTAAATGCCCAAGAATTCTACCGGGTTCAACTTGCCGTCATACTTTTCCGATACTTATGTGTGAAGGCAGGGCACCCGGACTCGTAAGGCAGGTACCCACCAACAACGGGTGCTGGCTCATCGACGGTTGGGCCATTGCACTCGTCTGATTAACGGCGCGCCTCCCGGCATCATTGAATGGTGGTGCGAGCAGCTTCTGCCCGCCTCTCCAGCATCACTTGCCGCTGATCTTGCTACATTCGTGGATTTGAGGAGGCCATCGACACGTCATCTGGCTATGCATCCTGCTCAGTTCGCTGTGATTTCCTGTGCTGCTGCTAGGGTTGCTGCTGTGGAGGTGACTGCACGTTGGTGCACCTCCTGCCGCACGGCCATCGGTTTGAGCTACGCGTGCAGTTGGCGGGCACCCTGAGGGTTCCACCAACTGGGATCTTTTTCCGTCGGCAAAGTCGATCAAGCTCCAGATAGTGGCTCTCCACTCGTCCATCTTGTCAACCACTGGAGGGAAGTCTAGTAGCATCTGGGCTCGCGCCATCGCTTCTGTCGCTGTAGGGGGCATGTTAGAGCGTGAAGAACGTCACGTCGCTCGACTCCTGGCAGAGCCAGTAGGAGCGCCATTACGATCTTGTCGCTGAACTACGAGAGCGATAGCAGGTTGATGAGGCAGGAGTGGTGCCTGGAGATCCTGGACCTGATCGATAGGCGTCTTGCCGTGCGGGCGCTGCCGTGGAGGCACAACAACACCGCTCGGTGTCACGTCGCGCTCGTCTTGCGGTGGACGCGGCTTGTTCCCTGATGTAGTTCCTCTGGCAGCCGCTGCTGGAGCTACCGCGGTGGGAGGGTCGTGGCTCGCGCCCGACCAGGCAGGGTCACTCCAATGGCTTCGTTCGCCGATGCGCCGCGGAGGCGGGGCCCACGCGCCCGCGCCACCCACACCGTCTTTGCTGTCTTCGCCAGAGGGTCGAGGTAGGTGCCCGTCTCCGAGGTCTCTACCGCCTGCTCCCACCGTAGTGGGCATGGCGACCACATCGCCTATGCTGGCCACACCCACTGCAGCGTCCGCACCGTCCGTGGCGGCGGCGGCGCTACCTGCGCCGCCCGCAGGTGCGTGTGGTGGGAGTTTGGATGTTGATGGCTTTGTCGTCATGGAGCCCTTCTTCTTAGGCGCCATGAAAGGTGAGGAGGATGCTGAACTCGATGAAGTCGACACGCCGTTCATCGGCTTCATTCACGCCGGTGATGCCCCCCTACCCGGCGCGCCAAAGATCTCGGCGTGGAGTCAGTGATCTATGGGATCGGGCTGCCCCTTTGCTGGTTCGGCAAGGGGGTGCACGCGACGCAAAGAGAAAGACAACGTGGGGCATGACAGTTTTACCCAGGTTCGGGCCACTGAGAAGCGTAAAACCCTACTCCTACCTAGGTTTATTGATGGGTGTGTATGCAAGCACGCAAAGCGCTCTCTCCCGGTAAGTCACAAGGAGAGGGCAGCAGCACGAATACCTACGCGTGAGGTTGCAATGGGTTTGAACCCTTGTAAAGGTTTCTCTGGCCCTCCTTTTATAGCTAAAGGGGTTACCAAATTGGCAAAAGGGTCTTTACAGGGTGATTAGATAGAAACAGAAGTATCATACCTAACTCTACTAGTTAGGACAAAATGCATTAAATGCATCGCTAGGTGTTATGAGGAGGAGGAGCCCCGGCAAGGTTGCCGCACCGCTTGCTCATCTGCCTCCTATAAGCTTGACACGCCATTAGGACGGGTGTCGATAAAGGTAATTTTCCCTCCAGCGCGCCGCCACGTGCTCGACAAGCTTCACCTAACCGCCTGCGAGCTCGACACCTCACCGATAGGTGACTACCTGCTCGGTAAGGTGGAGCGCTGGTGGGTTGGTGATGGCCTGCCGGGCTCAGCGCCTGCCGGGCCTTCATCTTGCCGGGCTCGCCTTGCCGGCAAGAGCTAGCTTCAACTTGTGGTTTGCCTTGGTCTTCTTGATGTGCTCCATGATCTCACCAAGAGCTGCTCTTTTAGTTTGAGAAAACTTTGTTTGAAAATTTACTCTTGTCGGGAAAGCTGCTACTCGTCTGTGCATAAGTCAGGGTATTACATCCCTTGTCTAATACACCAACATCATTGGATGGCTAATCTTCATCAAGATCTTCAACAACACCATCTCATCTCATACCCTAGTTCATCTCTTGTGTTCAATCTTTGTATCAAATCCTCAGATTGGTACCTGTGGGTTACTAGTAGTGTTGATTACATCTTGTAGTTGATGCTTGTTGGTTTATTTGGTGGAAGATTATATGTTCAGATCTATTATGCTATTCAATACCCCTCTGATCTTGAGCATGAATATGTTTTGTGAGTAGCTACTTTTGTTCTTGAGGACATGGGATAAGTCTTGTCATAAGTAATCATGTGAATTTGGTATTCGTTCGATATTTTGATGATATGTATATTGTTGATTCCCTTAGTGGTGTTATGTGAATGTCGACTACATGACACTTCACCATCTTTGGGCCTAAGGGAAAGCATTGTGGAGTAGTTATTAGATGATGGGTTGCTAGAGTGACAGAAGCTTAAATCCTAGTTTATGCGCTATTCCGTAAGGGGCTAATTTGGATCCATATGTTTAATGCTATGGTTAGATTTCATCTTAATTCTTCTTTCGTAGTTGCGGATGCTTGCGAGAGGGGTTAATCATAAGTGGGAGGCTTGTTCAAGTAAGAACAACACTCAAGCACCGGTCCACCCACATATCAAATTATCAAAGTAGCGAACGCGAATCAAACAAAAATGATGAAAGTGACTAGATGAAATTCCCGCGTGTCCTCAGGAACGTTTTGCTTATTATAAGATACCATTTTGGCCCGTCCTTTGCTACAAAAAGGATTGGGCGACCTTGCTGCACTTTTGTTACCGTTAGTATTACTTGCACGTTGCAAATTACCTTGCTATCAAACTATCTGTTACAGACAATTTCAGTGCCTGCAGAAAATACCTTGCTGAAAACCACTTGTCATTTCCTTGTGCTCCTTGTTGGGTTCGACACTCTTACTTGTCGAAAGGACTATGATAGATCCCCTATACTTGTGGGTCATCACACGGGCGTCGTCGCTGCCGTCGACGATGCTGTGTCATATCGCGCCTCCGGTGTTTGCGGTGGCTGCGCCTCCCATGTCTGTGGCCGTGCCTCCCGTGCCTGCGGCAACGCCATGCAGGTAGAGACAGAAGCCGGGTGCATGGAGTGTGACGAATCGGTGGCTAGTGCCTCCGTGTCTGCCGCCATCATTGAGGAGAAGTAGAACACGGGAGGCCGTCGCCATTTAGGTCCCATGAAGGCCACTGGCGAGACGACTACTACGTACACAGGCGGTGTCTTGCCCGATTTTTCTCTTTCGAGGACCTTCGTCGAGCCCGCAAGTGTCTGCCGGACTTGAGGGATCTGTGGTTTACCATTTAGAGTTTGTGTTAATTATACCTCTAGAGCCAGACTAGCACCACTTGGTTACTGTAAATGTAATGAAATCCATCATGTTTATAAGAAAATCCGGCATTTTTATATGAAAACCGTCATGTATATATGAAATATGTCTGTGTTTGCATGAATTTCGTCTGGTTTGTTCTAGTTGTTGTCAAAATGTATGCCGCTGGCAGTGGATGTCATTGTCCGGCATCCCTGTCTGCGGACGAAAGCGGGAGGAAATTTGCCGTTTGCCGTTGGAGATGCTCTTACGCTGGAAATAATAGTCACATCAAATCCATTTGAGTTAATTGCATGTATGATTCTCAAAAATAAAAAGTTAATTGCATGTACAGTAGATGACTTGCAGGGTGGGTACAAATTTATACACAAAGTCAAAAATGAAACAAATCATTCCTTAATATCGTATTCTAAGTACTCTGTGGGGTCCACAATTAGTAGAGTAGAGAAAGAAGTATATATTAAAAAGTGTAAAAACTGAAGATTCCAACATATTTCGAACTCAGGTCATCGCGTTGCGAGCATCGGTCACTAAGCAGTCCTCCAGATGTTCTTTCTCGTGGAATCAAGAGATATCTGCCTTTTTATATAGTTACTGTGATAATTTGTTTAAAGTGATATATTTTATGTCTGCCCCGAATGATCTCGATTTCATTAGTAGTAACAAAGAAAAAGTTGCCTGGTTAATTAACAGAAACCAGGGCGAAAACCATCACATCAGACATGTAAAAACAAGGCACACTGGGTGAGCTGGCTGCACACAGAAGAACACACACATGCTGTCGAAAACAAAAGTGTCGCCGAGGTTGCAATTCGGCATCATCATAACTACACCTGTGCGCGCACGACTTCGACCCCACCATCAAGGACTACCGATAAATCTACATATCAAGGGGGGCTACAGAGAGAAAGTCATATCGAGACTGTGTGAGCGAGGCACGAAGACACAACTAGCGAGTGTGTGTGTGTGTGTGTGTTTGAGAGAGAAGCCAATAGATAGATTAAGGTCAAGATCGAGGTGTCACCCTGCTCCTATCTTTGTTTGGGGGAGGGAGAGAAAGACATATCGAGAGTGTGTGTGTGCTAGGCACAGAGCCACAACTAGCACGCGTGTGTGTGTGTGTTTGAGAGAGAAGCCAGTAGATAGATTAATATAAATATTGAGGTGTCACCCTGCTCCTTCAATGTTGGGAAGGGTGGGGGGTAGGGTGCCAGTGAAACTTAGAGAGGGAGATAGAGAGAAAGAGAGAGGGAGTTTGTGTCTCACATATCAATACTAGGGGATAGGTAGATAGCATGTGTGCGAGGCGTACTTAAAGCATCAGGGAGATAAACAAGCGGGTGTGCATGCAAGTGCCAGAAATAAAAGAAGAGAGAAACAATGTATGTGTGCGTGTGTGTGTGTGAGCGAAGTCTTCTCAAAATCTCAAACAAAAGGTGCTCTACTGGAATCCCATTGTATGGATTCATATGGTTCCGGGACTCGAGTTAACCTTACGGATATGTGTGCGAGACATAGTTATTATTCGAGACATGAGTGGCGGTGGGTGGGCAGAATTAAAGGGGTTGGCGTGTTCGACAGATAGAGCTAGAGTGTGTGTTTTTGTGTGAGAGACTTGTAGGATGAGATAGAAAGACGAATTCTAACTTTGATGGAGGGATAGAAATAGATGAAGTGCATGTGTGTGACTGAGATGCCCACGGAGAAAGGAGATTTGTATGTGTGTGAGATAGATAGCACAATTCATTCATGTATCACTATCTAATGGTTGAGGACGTGCCTCGCTTGAACATAATCAATATCTACTTTGTACCATGGTCGATGATACAATATTGATACAACGCTATAAAGATTGGACGCTCACATATCGCACAAGTTTTTTTTAAAGCCTTTTTCAATTGTGCATGCCAAAGTTATAGTGATATTTCTTCAAACAACCACTTTAGTCATCATGTACATGCACCATTGTTAGTGTTGCATTCAAATACATTAGTTTTGGATGATTTAAGGTTCTATTATGAAGTAATATACGTAATATTAATATATGAATTCAATGGGTACTACAATTTATGAAATGGAGGCCATGTAATCATATGAGGTAACACTTTTAAGTAGGGGACTATAACATCCATTTCTTTTGTGCATCTATATTATCCATTTGTTATTATGCAATATAATTAAAATTAACATGTCAATGCATTGTGTTTAAAATAAATAAGCAATGGCACTAAATTATATATTTACATGAGAAATACATGTGATGAGAATTTCATCCGTTTTTTATGAATGCGCCTCTACACCCATACGATCGGCCGCACCCGTGTGATAACAAGTTATCGGTGCATCATCCGGAGTTATTGTATTTTTTCCTGGGGTGGACTTCATACCAGTTATTAACTTCTCACATGTGCCCTGTGTACACAGTCTCGCATGACCGGCTTCCTGCGTCCAAAATTAGTTGAAACTAGATACGTCCAAAATTAGTTCAAAATCTCCCGCCTCCTTCTAAAATTTCCACGACCAAGTCCGTAGCATGCGAAATTCCCCTTTTGTCCTTGGTACATGGAGAACAATACGACCCTCATTTACATAGTAGGTCGGGGTTGCTTTGGTAACTTCCGGTTCCCCCCACCACACGGCACCCCCATTTCCTCTCCCCTCCCACAAAAACTACTACTCCACAGCACCAGAGCATCTTACATCACTCCATCCGTACTTCATCGGCGATTCTACCCCATCCCTCTCGAAACCCTAGACTGCTCATCCATCGGCGTACCATAGTGTAACACCCCCTTGTAATGACCACAGTGATCAACTGCTAATAATGCCATGTCATCATCATTTGCTTTGCCTAGTCACTTGGGTTAATAATCCAATTCAAATTCAAATCTGAAAAATCAAATTAAATTCCAAAGTGCAAATTGAAGTTGATCAAACTCTGCTGGAGAAATGTTATTTAATTAGCAAATAATCCAGTGGTCATGGCAAAATCATAATCATTATTTTTGGAGTTAGCTAAGTGAGTGAAACAACCTGAAACAGCACTTAAAACAAACTATTTACATCTATTAAATCATTACAGATTCAAATGAACTCCAAATCTGCCCAAACCACTTTTTGATGAGAGATAATATTGCATTGCAATATTTGGGACAACTCTCACATTTTTCAAAAGTGTAGAAATGCCCTAACTATTTTAAAACAGAAAAGGAAAGAAAAACAGAAAAGTAAGAAAAAAAAAGGTTAAACTGGACTGGACCAAGTGCACAGTGCACTGGCCCAGCCCAGCAGGCCCATTTCCCCCTTACCTCTCTCCTGCGTGTCGCCGGCGCCTTGGCCGAGCACGCGCGCGCCGGTGGGCACGCGACACCGCGACGCCACCGACGGAACAGTGCGGCGGCGAGGATAAGGTCGAGGCCCGGTGCTCTCCCCCTGGCTTCCCCCCCGTCATTTCTCCTCTCTCTCCCTCGCTCGCCTCTCCCTCTGCCTCCCCAGATCCGAGACGCCCGAGCGCCGCCGTCGCCACGCATCGCCACCGCCGTGGTCAGCGGCCTCCCCGCAACGCCTGGAGGTGCCAAGGAGAAGCGCCGTCGTCGGCCACGTCTAACAGCGCAGTTAGAAGGAGCCGGGGAGCCCCGCAGCAAGCCAATCGAGCCGTCCCCGCACCTCTCTGCCTCCGGCGAGCTTCGTCGTCTCCGGCGCCGTCTGCAGCTACTAAGCCTAACGAGGGCTTTTCTTAGCCGCGCGGTGAGCCACTCTACCTTCCCCGTCTCTCTGTTTGGCCTCGCACGCTTCCTAGCCCTAGTCTCACCGGCGCCCGAACGCGCCTCCGCATGAGCTCGCCGCCGGCGCCCTTCCGGTGACCAAATGGTCTCCGGGCCGAGTCCTTTGTGCTCAGCGCATCGAGTAGGTTCCCAACAGCCTCCCCATTTGGTCACTTGCGCGCAGCTGCCTCGATCCCGTCGATGACCGAACTCCGGCGCCCGCCGCAAAGCTCGCCGTCGGCGACACAAGTCGTTTCCGGCCACCTCACCGCCACCGTTAGACGCGCCGTCGAACGGCCATTCGAACGCACCCGGCCCCGTCCCATTTGGGCGCCCGTAGGAGAAATCCGACGCCGGCCTGCGCCCTCCGCCGCGTTTCGACGTCGCCGGCGGCTAAACGCCGGTCGCCGCTAGCGTGGCGGGCGTGGGGTCCACTCTGGGACGCTGACCAGTGGGCCCCCCTGGCCATTTTGACCACGTTGACCACGGTCAACCGTGGTTACTGTTCATCCCCTCTCACTGACATGTGGGCCCCCGCGATTAATTAGACTAATTGAATAGTTAATTAAATAAAATTAATTGGATTAACCTAATGTCTCACTGACAAGTGGGGCCCGCCCCCTAATTAACTCTGGTAATTAAATTAATCCACTGATTAGCCTAAACAGAGGCTGACATGTGGGTCCCACTGGACCCACATGTCAGGTTTGACTAGTCAACCGTCCTGTTGACTTGCTGACGTCAGCAGCGCGTCATGCTGACGTCATAATTCATTTTCTGTTAAATAAAATAATTCCAAAAATTCAAATAATCTTTAAAAATTAATAACTTTTAAACCGTAGCTCGGATCGAAAAAGTTAAAACATGAAAGTTGCTCAGAACGACGAGACGAGTCTGATCGTGCCGTCTGTTTCTCCATCGGAACCTCCTACGTAGAAGAACTCGTAACTCCGGACCCGAATCCGGCAGATGAATAGTGCACACACGTCGGATATTAAATCCCAGAATAATTCTAAAAATAACTAAAATGACTTAGATGCATATTTAGGCAACCCTGCACTGCATCATAGCATCACACGCACCGTGTTGCATTTGTTTGCATTATGTTTACCTGTTTCTTCCCCCTCTTCTCTCTCAGTAGCCCCCGACGTTGACGTAGCTCCCGAGGCAGACGCCGCACAGGAGTACGACTACGTCCCCGACGATACTACTGAAGACCTTGCCCTTGCCCCCGAGCAAACAGGCAAGCACCCCCATTTTGAGCATGCCTATATCGCCTATTCTCTTCTCTCTTATGCTTGCATTAGAACTGCTACTGCTACTGTTTTCCTATATCTGCTGCATAGCCTGATTATTGTACCCTGCTTTGTTACCTTACCGGTTATCCTAGACTGCTTAGTATAAGGTGGGTAGAGACACGACAGAGACCTCCACTTGATCCCGACTGCCCTGCTGGATATCAGAAGACCCGATCATCGGGATTGAGGACCAGACCCTGGCACCGCACATCACTACCCCTTAGTTGCCGACACTGCTGGGTTACCGTCGAGTGCCGAGGGTGATACCTCGTTAGCACTTTTGATGTTAACCTTGTAGGTTAGTTACTCGGTCGTGGTAAGCGAGGGTGATTCCTCCTACACCACCCCCGATAACGACATCGTCGCGCAACCTCTCAAGTGTGGACCTCGAGGGTGATTCCTCCTTCGTTCACCTTGATGATAACATCGAGCGGGAATTCCATCGAGGGTGATTCCTCAGGGTTCCCTTCGGTGTCCGACACACAGTTACCTCGGATATTATGACTTGACTATGAACCACGATACTAAAGACGGGTCGGCCCTGAGGGGTACCCGCGCGAGCTTATTCCGAAGTGATGTGGAGTCGGGTTGACCTGGATGGTGCCCGCGAGATAACTACGAGGCGTGGCCGGGTATTCTTAGCCCTTGCCGCAAGTCCTCGAGACGGGGCGACGGGCTCACATCGATCGTGAGTCTCTGCTCGTTTCCGCGCGCTCCTAATCCACTACGGTTTTGGATATTTGATCCGAGGGGCCTCTGGCCCGATAGCACTAACCATCACGTGGGCATAGTATGGGCGTTCTGCGTCGTACACATCAGCCGAAGCTTGTTTGACGTCAGTAAGGAGCGGCGCACGCCGAGTTGGACTGGTAACGCAACCGCGCTTGTATAAGGGGTTGCTAGGTCTGCTCTCGGTGGCCCCGTAACGTGCAGGAGTTCCCGGGGCGATGGCCCAAGACCCCTGGGGGCATAGGTTTAGTCCGGCGTGCTGACCTCTCTTATAAGCCTAGGTCGGGTTGCGGCGTGTTGCTTAGCCGAGGCCGGGCATGACCCAGAAAAGTATGTCCGGCCAGAGTTAAGCGAGCGTGGTGGGTAAGTTGGTGCACCCCTGCAGGGAAGAAACTTCTATCGATAGCCTGTCCTACGGTAACGGACACTCGGAGTTGTATCCCGATCGGTACAACTAGAACTTGATATGAGAATTGGATAGTACGGCTCTGGGATTGCTTTCTCGCAGGGAGTCGAGAAAGGATCTCAGGTCGAGGTTGATGATATTACTACTACTACTTTACATTATGTTCATCTGCTCTCTCCTGATGCTGCAAGACTGTCGAAGATTGTTGAAGATGCTAGTCTTCGATAGGACTAGGCTTTCCCCCTCTACTCTGGCATTTCTGCAGCCCAGTCCACATATACAGCCATTCCTTTGACAATGATGCATATGTAGTGTAGATCCTTGCTTGCTGAGTACTTCAGATGAGTACTCACGTTTGCTTTATTTTCTTTTTCCCCCATTTTCCATTTGATGCCACCAGACGACGGAGCCCCTGAGCCAGAAGCCCCAGCCGACGACCAGTACTACTATCCGCCTGGCGAGTACTACTACTACGAGGAGCCGTTCGACGACCAGGAGTAGGATCGGAGGGTCCAGGGCAGGAGGCCTACGCCTTTCGATCGTAGTTTTTATTTTTACCCCGCCTCTGTGAAGGCTTATCTCTCTCTCTGTAATATATCTGTACTCAGATATCTAATGCTTCCGCTGACGCTTGTATGCCATCGAGCTTGTATTCGAGCCCTCGAGGCCCTGGCTTGTAATATTAAGCTTGTATGACTTTATTTTATGTTTTAGAGTTGTGTTGTGATATCTTCAAGTGAGTCCTTAGGCTTGATCGTGCGCATTTGCGTGTATGATTAGTGCACGATTAAGCCGGGGTCGTCACACATAGCCCATTCACTGCCAGTGTCATCCACCTCGTCGGATCTGCTTCAGCGTCCGCATCTACACCTCCCACATTCCCTAGAAATAGTAGATTGCTCATCCACCACTGTACCACAGCCCATTCGGAGCCGGCCTTGTCCATGGCGTCGGATCTGCTTCGCTGGTGCTCTCATCAACTACAGCGCATCTACAGCGGCTCCTTCGTACACCGCAACGGAGCTGCTTCATCCACAACCCCGGAGCTGCCCCACCAACGCCCCCATCGACGGCCTCTGATCTGCTTCGTCGACACTGTCCTCAACCCTAGCAGAGCCGCTTCACCGACACCATCCTCAACTCTACTGGAGCAGGTTAGCAGATACCATTCTCAACCCTACCAGAGCTGCTTTGCCAGCGCCCAAGTCCATGGCCTTAGATCTGATTCATCGACACCCTTTTCCAACCTACCAGAGCAGCTTCCAACGCCCTCGTCCATGGCCATAGATCCGCATCATCGACACCATCCTCAACCCATCCACCGGAGCAGCTTCATCGACGCCCTCGTCCATGGCCTTAGATCCACTTTGTCCACACCATAGTCCACCTTACAAGAGCCGCTTCACAAACACCCTCCTCCACGGTCCTAGATCTCCTTATCGGACCTCGACAGCCAGCACAACGTCATCATGCTTGATGTTTCTAACCTAATTCCCACCATCTGGCACGATGCCAAGCACCGGCCGAGGCCGAGGTACTGTCACCTATAAACCCGTCCAGCATCACCTGCCAGATGTACTTCAAATATACTAACAGGTCGCTGTTAAATATTATGGAGCTGGCAAGAGCTACAAGGACGATGTTTCTTCTGGATCTAACACCTTGGCCAACCAAAGTCTTGGACTAAGGCACTGCTTTGATCTTGTAAGTGCATCTCTTTCTTGTATTGTTGTGTGCCTGCCAGCGTGCTTTACTAGGATTTTCTACGAGTAATCCCTTTGTGCAAACCATGATTTCCACTACTGGCTGCTATATTAGAGATGTAGACGTCATATTGTAACACCCCAAAATTTTAATCATGTTTTTTTTCTAAATAAAAATTTGGCTAGAAATAAAATTTTGAATTATACTAGGTCTTTATTTAATTTCAGAACCCTTTCTGTTTTCTGAATTCAAAATTCTTCCCTCCATATAGAAATTTTTGGAAATAATATTGTGGCTTTGTTAGTTTTATTAAAACATTTCATCTATATTTGGATAACAGTAGGAACTATTTTCATAATAAAACTCTGCCCAAAACAATTCTTTAAATAGCTTTTTCAACCTTTAAATGCCTCTGTTGCACAACAACCAATTTAAATAATTCTTTTTAATTTCCACAAAAATCATGGGAGGTCATGTGATGCCTACATATCACTTTGGTGCAAAAACCTAGCTTAGTCTTTTGAAAATTTTGAGTGAAACAACCTATTTCCAATTCTGTCCTGAATTTGAGTTTCTACTACAACCCTAATTTTCCTTGCTCCATTAATTCTGAAATTTTTCCCACTTATAGTTCTTCCAACCAAACTCTTAAGTCCAAAATTTAAGCTCCATTGGAATCTTTTTAGTTCACCAAATATTCCCCTCAAGTTCCTGTCCAGAAATGATTTTCAATAAAACTTGCACTGACAAGTTTCTCTCCTTTCCAAATAAACTCCGCCACACCCCTCTCCATCCAATGAAGCATCATCCTGGTGAATTTCATAGCAAAAATAAATCTTCTAGACAGCCCTAGCATTTTGTCAAGCATGTTGTGGGCATGACAGAAATTTGGTCTCTTTCTAAACTACATTTGGCATTTGCTTCTCCTGCCAAACCACCATGTCCAGTAGCTCTATTATAGAGTGACTCGTCATCATGCCAAATTTCAAATTCAAATAAGTTAACTTGGCCACTGTGGCAATTCATCGAACGCCTGGAGTGCATGCACAGAGCACGAGCAGAGCGCTCTTTTGGTAGGCTCGGCCTTGCTCTCGCACCGTTGCTCTGCGGCCTCCCCCGCACGTGCTCCATCCTCCCTCGCTTCACGAGCAAGCCAGGAACCTCCCCGACACCTCCGAGCGTCGCCTAGCATCGGCCATCACCGTCCAGCGCCGCCACCCATGGCTGTCGTCCCGACCACGGCACCGCCAAGCCTCCCGGCGCCCTCCTAGCCTACCAGCTCGTCCAAGTCTATCTGCGGGAGTTACTGCCCTCACCAAACCTCCACCGACCTCGCTGACCACCGCCACCATCCCCAACCGCTTCGACGGCGCGTTAATGGCCGCCGCCGCAAACCACTCGGGGACGGCACCGTCCACGCTACCTGGCATTTCCCCGAGCCAGCCAGCTCACTCCCTGGACGGTGGCTTCCCTCAGAAGCTTGCCCACGTTGCACCGCCCTTGTATCGATCTCAACCACCGGAGTTATGGCCGCCGCCGTCGTGCTTTCTTCTGGATGCCATGGGAACTGTCTCTCCCTCCCTATAAAATCCATCCCGACCTCCCCTCGATCACCAGCTCTTCCCCTCGACCCTCTGTGAACATCCTGAGTAGCCAAAACGACCGAACGCGGTCATCTCGCTCCCCTCCGTCCGCCATTGCCGTGGCCAAGCTTCGGCTAAATTCATCGCCACCAGTACCTCCCCTTCTTCACCCCCTCCACCAAAAGCTCTCCCTCAACCTCAAAAACCCCTTACCCTCCCAATTTTAGCTCGGGAACCACTGTGGGCGAAACGCCCATTTTGCCTCCGCCGGAGATTTTCGGGGATCCTCATCGCCGGCGAGATAGGGCCTCCCGATGGCCATGCAGGCCACCGGTAGGACCGTCTTGGTCTCCTCGACACAACGATGGGCTCGGCTCATCGTGGGGCGCCGTCGTTCGCCGGCGCCGATCGCCGGAGCTTCCCCTCTATTTCCGTTCAGGTGCGCGCACGAGGGAAAGGACAAACCCGACAGGTGGGTCCCACCTGTCGGTGAGTCACCTGTTAGCCCGCACGGCTGTGTCTCTGGGCTCAGCCCCAAGGCATCGTTTAGCTGGGCCTCACCGGTAGCGCGCCCCAGCCTGTCGGGAGTATTCCTGTTTCTTTCTTTTTACCCAGAACTAAAATATTTCCCTATTCACCATTTCAAATCCAAATGGATTAATTCAAATTTCTATATGCTCTATAAATCATTTCCTAATTATCTATGAGTAGTGAACATTTTATTATTGCATAATGTTTGTCTCATTAATTAAATAGACAATTTCTTCACATAATTCAACTTTTAAAATCCCTAGGCTAACCATCTCAACTCCAAATTCAGTGAAACAAATTCCTAAATGTCTTTAAAATCATGTATCATTTAATAGGTGCTCTAACTCCTTTTTATAAAATGTTTCCTGTAAAATTCTAGCAGATCCTTTATTTCCTTAATTCCACTTATTTTGAAATGTTTAGAAATTCTTATTGCTCAAAATCCAGTAGGACCACCTTGGTTCTTTATGATATAACCAGAGAGGTCCTAGAATAATATAATTCTTATTTTTTAGAGCAACTTTATTTTTCCTGCTTAATATATGTGTGGTAATTTAAATATTTTTGAAAATAAGAAATGGAGGGGAGTTAATATTTCAAACTTTTGGAGTGCACCCAATACTCCTGCATGCTTTAGGCAAGCATCTTGAACACTTGATATGGTGAAAGCATGGTGAATTATTTGCTAGAATAATTTAAACATGACTATGTTGAATTCAAATTAGATTTGCATATTGCTAGTTGAGCATGCATGGTCATGTATATTTTTCTCTTGCATGCATTCCACTCAAGTTTTGACATGCACAAGTTGTGAGAATCCAGGAGTATGCTCCTGCCTTGGACGTGCCGGCGGGCACGGGCCAATATTTGACACGGGGGTGTCACGTGATATATGTGGAGCATGCAAGGGTTGTGGCCCTGTTTGGTATTGCTGTTGAAAGAATACTTGTTGTGCTAACCGTTGCAGGAAACTTAAGCCTCCTGAGTCGACCGTAGATCGAGTCTTGTTCCGGTAACACCCCATACTTGTTTCGTGCTGCCGCTGGTTCCTGCCATAGGTAGGGTATGATTCAGTAAATTGATAACCCCTTTCCAAGCACACACTGTACAGAGGGCCACGATAAGGGTTTCCAATTGCCATGGACTAAATCCTGTCATCGGGTCAAGGGGCATGGGTGTTTCCAGTTGTGACTGAGAGGGGGGCACCCCTTGGAATCCGCGCGTATTAATAGTGATCCCATGCAGGACGTTGGTCTCTCCGTCTCAGAGTTTTTCTTGAATGATGCTTTGGGTGATTCCTGGCATCCAAAAAGTTAATCTGGTGTGTGCTTGTCAGGTGTGTTTTCAACCCAAAGACTATAATGGGAATTAGTCGGTGTCACGGTACTGACTAAAGAAATCCTTTACTTGTGGGTAAAGAGCACACCCTCTGCAGAGTTTAAACCTATTCGAATAGCCGTGTCCGCGGTTAAGGGCTACAGTCTGGGTTGGTCAAGTGTCGGTCTTAGCGTCGGTCTTCGAAGGAAAATAATTAAATTGAGCCTGAATTATTTTGCAAGATAATTATTGTCAACCTGATGCTACCATGAATATTTTTGCTATGCATATTAATATTATTATAGTTATGCATAATATTGAGGACTAACCCGTATCTCTTATTTGAATTTTTCCTGAGTGTCTCAGGGACAGGCTAAACTACCCCGGGCACTCAATCTTATTTTCAAGACCTCTCGTGGCGTCCCTCGAGTTAACAGGCGGTTTATCACGCCACTACTCTTGTGGACACCCGATTGGCATTTCTCTTCAAGTCCGACCTTGGCGTCACTTGACACCCGACTGGCATTTCTTTTCAAGACCTCTCGTGGCGTCGCCTGAGTTCTCGGATGGTCCTGTCTCGTCCGATTTCTCTTTTAGACACCCGACTGGCATTTCTTTTCAAGACCCACCATGGTGTCACTATAGACATCCGACCGGCATTTTTTATTTTATTTTCCTTTAACTATCCTTGTTTATCACTAACATTTTTATATATCCATTTATTTGCACATGCTAATATTTTATCATGCCATGATTTAATTCTTGTCAATAGGCTTTAAGTCCATCATGAGCATACGCATTTAGTGTAGTTCATCATGATCATATTTTTTGTCTCCTGCATTCGGTATATCTTTTGTTCATGATGTTTGCGAGTACATTCAAACGTACTCACAGGCTTGTCCCTGGCTATTTACTTGGCTAGGTCAGGAGTTCTACGTGGAGTACCCCGCGACGTCCGTGCGGAGCCTAGGATAGCAGCCACGCGGATAGGAGTTATCCGGGTCAGCTGTTCCTGTGGGAATGGAGCCCCATCGACGTTGGAGAACCACGAGTCATTTCCGTCACCCACCACCGGAATCACTATTGTATCATTAGACCTTTATGGTCTTGTATCCAATTCTTGTAATAGCTTGGTAATCTGTAACAAGGACGTGTCCACCAGTAACAGTAATCCTGGGCTGGTGGTAACACGAGGGGTTAAATTTCTGGGATTTCGTGTCCCGGCCCCGACACATATGCTACTTCTTGAGCTTGCGTTGATTTTTCCCTTGAAGAGGAAAGGGTGATGCAGCAAAGTAGAGATAAGTATTTCCCTCAGTTAAGAGCCAAGGTATCAATCCAGTAGGAGGCACAAGCAAGTCTCCAATCTATGCACCTGCACAAACTAACGAACACTTGCACTCAATGCGAAAAAGGGGTTGTCAATCCCTTTACGGTCTCGAACAAGAGTGAGATCTAATAGAGATAGGTATAAAAGATAACTAAAAAGGCAAACTAAAGTAAAAATAAATAAATTGCAGCAAGGGTTTTTTGGTTTATAGATCTGCACATATATGATGGAAAATAGACCTCGGGGCCATAGGTTTCACAAGAGGCTTCTCTCTTGAAAGAAAACATACGGTGTGCAAACAAATTACTGTCGAGCAATTGATAGAAAAGCGCAGAGTTATGACGATATCCATGGCAATGATCATGAATATAGGCACCACGTCCGTGTCAAGTAGACCGACTCCTGCCTGCATCTACTACTATTACTCCACACATCAACTGCTATCCAACATGCATCTAGAGTATTAAGTTCATAAGAATGGAGTAACGCATTAATTATGATGGCATGATATAGAGGGATAAACTCAAGCAATATGATGAAAACCCCATATTTTTACCCTTGATGGCAACAATACAATACGTGCCTCGCTACCCCTACTTTGTCACTGGGTGAGGACACCGCAAGATTGAACCCAAAACTAAGCACCTCTCTCATTGCAATAAATACCAATCTAGTTGGCCAAAACAAACCGATAATTCGAAGAGAAATACAAAGATATTTAATCACGCATAAAAGAGTTTAGAAAAGACTCAAATAATATTCATAGATAATCAGATCATAAATCCAGAATTCATCGGATCTCGACAAACACACCGCAAAAGAATATTACATCGGATAGAACTCCAAGAACATCGAGGAGAGCATTGTATTAAAGATCAAAGAGAGAGAAGTAGCCATCTAGCTACTAGCTATGGACCCGTAGGTCTGTGGTAAACTACTCACACTTCATCGGAAGGGCAGCAAGGTTGATGTAGATGCCCTTCGTGATCGAATCCCCCTCCGGCAGGGTGCCGGAAAAGACCCCATGATGGGATCTCACGGGAACAGAGGCTTGCGGTAGCGGAAAAGTATTTTGGTGGACGCTTATGTTGCTTTGGGAATATTTGGAATATAGTGCAAAGATTAGGGTTGGAGGACTCCTGAGGAGCCCACAAGCCCTTAGGGCGCCCCCCTAGGGCGCCCCTAGGAGGCTTGTGGCCTCCTCGGGAAGCTTCTGGGCCCCTCTCCAAGTCCTACGGGTGTCTTCTAGTCCAAGAAAAATCATCGTGAAAGTTTTATTCCGTTTGGTATTCCTTTTCTGTAAAATTCAAAAATAAGGAAAAAACAGAAACTGGCACTAGTCTCTAGGTTAATAGGTTAGTCCCAAAAATAATATAAAATAGCATATTAGTGCATATAAAACATCCAAAACAGATAATTTAATAGCATGGAACAATCAAAACTTATAGATACATTGGAGACGTATCAAGCATCCCCAAGCTTAATTCCTGCTCGTCCTCGAGTAGGTAAATGATAAAAACAGAATTTTTGATGTGGAATGCTACCTAACATATTTATCCATGTAATCTTCTTTATTGTGGCATGAATATTCAGATCCATAAGATTCAAAACAAAAGTTTAATATTGACATAAAAACAATAATACTTCAAGCATACTACTAACATAATTATGTCTTCCCAAAATAACATGTTAAAAGAAAGTTATCCCAACAACCTAGTCAAAAAAGTTATCCCAACAAAATCATATAGTCTGGCTATGCTCCATCTTCATCACCCAAAATATTTCATCATGCACTACCCCGATGATAAGCCAAGCAATTGTTTCATACTTTTGGTGTTCTCAAACTTTTCAACTTTCATGCAATACATGAGCGTGAGCCATGGATATAGCACTATAGGTGGAATAGAATATGGTGGTTGTGGAGAAGACAAAAAGAGGGAGAAAGTCTCACATCAACTAGGCGTATTAACGGGATATGGAGATGCCCATCAATAGATATCAATGTGAGTGAGTAGGGATTGCCATGCAACGGATGCACTAGAGCTATAAGGGTATGAAAGCTCAAAAAGAAACTAAGTGGGTGTGCATCAAACTTGCTTGCTCATGAAGACCTAGGGCAATTTGAGGAAGCCCATCACTGGAATATACAAGCCAGGTTCTTATAATGAAAAATTCCCACTAGTATATGAAAGTGACAACATGGGAGACTCTCTATCATGAAGATCATGGTGCTACTTTGAAGCACAAGTGTGGAAAAAGGATAGTAACATTGTCCCTTCTCTCTTTTTCTCTCATTTTTTTATTTGGGCTCTTTGGCCTCTTTTATTTTTTATAATGTCCGGAGACTCATCCCAACTTGTGAGGGAATCATAGCTTCCATCATCATTTCCTCACATGGGACAGTGCTCTAATAATGATGATCATCACACTTTTATTTACTTACAACTCAAGAATTACAACTCGATGCTAGAACAAAATATGACTCTATATGAATGCCTCCGGCGGTGTACCGGGATGTGCAATGATCAAGAGTGACATGTATAAAAAAATATGAACGGTGGCCTTGCCACAAATACTATGCCAACTACATGATCATGCAAAGCAATATGACAATGATGGTATGTGTCATAATAAAACGGAATGGCGGAAGTTGCATGGCAATATATCCTGTGATGGCTATGGAAATGCCATAATAGGTAGGTATGGTGGCTGTTTTGAGGAAGTTATATGGTGTGTGTAATGCACCGGCGAGAGTTGCATAGTACTAGAGTGGCTAGCAATGGTGGAAGGGTGAGAGTGCGTATAATCCATGGACTCAACATTAGTCATAAAGAACTCACATACTTATTGCAAAAATTTATTGGTCATCGAAACAAAGTACTACATGCATGCTCCTAGGGGGATAGATTGCTAGGAAAAGACCATCGCTCGTCCCCGACCGCCACTCATAAGGAAGACAATCAAAAAATAAATCATGCTCTGACTTCATCACATAACGGTTCACCATACATGCATGCTACGGGAATCACAAATTTAACACAAGTATTTCTACCAATCCACAATTACTCACTAGCATGACCCTAATATCCCCATCTTTATATCTCAAAACAATTGTAAGAAATCAAACTTCTCATAGTATTCAATGCTCTTTACATGAAAGTTTTTATTATATCCCTCTTGGATGCCAATCATATTAGGACTAAAATCAGAACCTAAGCAAATTACCATGTTGTTTCAAGACTCTCAAAATAATATAAGTGAAGCATGAGAGTTCAACTATTTCTATAAAATAAAGCCACCGCCGTGCTCTAAAAAGATATAAGTGAAGCACTAGAGCAAACTACCTAGCTCAAAAGATATAAGTGAACACATAGAGTATTCTAATAAATTCATGATCCATGTGTGTCCCTCTCAAAAGGTGTGTACAGCAAGGTTGATTGTAGCAAACTAAAAAGCAAAGACTCATATCATACAAGGCGCTCCAAGCAAAACACATATCGTGTGGTGAATAAAATACAGACTCAAGTAAATTTACCGATGAACGAAGACGAAAGAGGGGATGCCATCCGGGGCATCCCCAAGCTTAGATGCTTGGTTGTCCTTCAATATTACCTTGGGGTGCCTTGGGCATCCCCAAGCTTAGGCTCTTGCCACTCCTTATTCCATAGTCCATCAAATCTTTACCCAAAACTTGAAAACTTCACAACACAAAACTCAACAAAAAACACATGAGATCCGTTAGTATAATAAAATAAATCACCACTTTAGGTACCATTGTGAACTCATTCTAAATTTATATTGGTGTTATATCTACTGTATTCCAACTTCTCCATGGTTCATAGCCCCCGATACTACCCATAGATTCATCAAAATAAGCAAACAACACATAGAAAATAGAATCTGTCAAAAATAGAACAGTCTGTAGCAATCGGAAAACTTCGTATACTTCTGTAACTCCAAAAATTCTGAAAAATTAGGACAATCTGGGAAATTTTATATAAATATTTTGTTAAAATTTTGGATCAAAAGCACGCTCCTATGATTTTTTTTTAAATTCTGGCAATGAGCGCAAAAGTTTCTGTTTTTCAGCAAGATCAAATCAACTATCGCCATAGACCATCCCAAATGTCTTGCTTGGCTCAAACACTAATTAAAACACCAAAACAAAATTGCTACAAAGGTAATAATGTGTATTTATTGAAAAATAGAACCAAACACAAAAAGCACAAAAATAAAATTGGGTCGCCTCCCAACAAGCGCTATTGTTTAACGCCCCAAGTTAGGCATAAAACATAGATCTAGGTATTGTCATCTTTCGTATGCAATCCATAAGTGGACCTCATAATAGATTCATATGGCAACTTAATTTTCTTTCTTGGAAAGTGTTCCATTCCCTTCCTTAATGGAAATTGAAATCTAATATTTTCTTCTTTCATATCAATAATTGCACCAATCGTTCTAAGGAAAGGTCTACCAAGAATAATAGGACATGTAGGATTGCAACCTATATCAAGCACAATGAAATCTACAGGCACATAATTCCTATTTGCAACAATAAGAACATCATTAATCCTTCCATAGGTTTCTTAATAGTGGAATCCGCTAGATGCAAATTCAAAGAACAATCATCAAATTTGTGGAAACCTAACACATCACACAAAGTTTTCAGAATAGTGGAAACACTAGCACCCAAATCACACAAAGCATTGCACTCATAATCTTTAATTTTAATCTTAATGGTAGGTTCCCACTCCTCATAAAGTTTTCTAGGGATCGAAACTTCCAACTCAAGTTTTTCTTCAAAAGACTTCATCATAGCATCAACGATATGTTTAGTAAAAGCTTTATTTTGATTATAAGCATGAGGTGAATTGAACATGGATTGCAACAAGGAAATACAATCTATCAAAGGACAATTATCATAATTAAAATCCTTGAAATCCAAAAGAGTGGGTTCATCGCTACTTAATGTTTTGACCTCTCCAATCCCACTTTTATCAAGATTTATATTGGAAAACAAAGATTTAATAGGAGTCACACCAATCACTTTAAGATCTTCATCATTATTTTCAAAGGCCTCCGGCTTAACGGCCATCTTATTTACCAAAGTGGTTTGCTTATCGGAAATTTGGCCTACTAAATTTTCAATATGAGCAAATTGAGATTTAAGACCATATATTTCCTTAGAAACATCATCAAGCTCTTTATTAATATACTCCATCATAGTTTTTTGTTCTTTAAGTTCGTTCCTAAAGAAACTATTATGCTCAAATTGTAAGGACATGAAACTTTTAGCATTATTTTCAATCTCTTCCAACTTCCTATAGTAAGTATCAAAGCTCTTGGGTTGAGCCATACGGGCAAACAAGCAATCTAACACTCAGTAAACGAAAGGGCAACCGAAAAGACAAACGAAAGAAGGGAGGATAAAAAGGCAAATATTTTTGTGTTTTTCTAAAAACATTTTAGAAGTGGGGGAGAGGAAAATGAGAGGCAAATGGCAAATAATGTAATGCAAGAGATGAGAGTTTATGATGGGTACTTGGTAGGCTTGATGTCGAACTTCCCCGACAATGGCGCCAGAAATTCTTCCTGCTACTTCTTGAGCTTGCGTTGATTTTTCCCTTCAAGAGGAAATTGTGATGCAGCAAAGTAGAGATAAGTATTTCCCTCAGTTAAGAACCAAGGTATCAATCCAGTAGGAGGCACAAGCAAGTCTCCAACATATGCACCTGCACAAACTAACAAACACTTGCACTCAATGCGAAAAAGGGGTTGTCAATCCCTTTACGGTCTCGAACTAGAGTGAGATCTAATAGAGATAGGTATAAAAGATAAATAAAAAGGCAAACTAAAGTAAATATAAATAAATTGCAGCAAGATATTTTTGGGTTTTTTGGTTTATCGATCTGAAAATATATGATGTAAAATAGACCCGGGGGCCATAGGTTTCACTAGAGGCTTCTCTTTTGAAAGAAAACATATGGTGGGTAAACAAATTACTGTCAAGCAAATGATAGAAAAGCGCAAAGTTATGACGATATCCAAGGCAATGATCATGAATATAGGCATCACGTCCGTGTCAAGTAGACCGACTCCTGCCTGCATCTACTACTATTACTCCACACATCGACCTCTACCTGCATGCATCTAGAGTATTAAGTTCATAAGAACGGAGTAATGCCTTAAGTATGATGACATGATGTACAGGGATAAACTCAAGCAATATGATGAACACCCCATCTTTTTACCCTTGATGGCAACAATACAATACGTGCCTCGCTACCCCTACTTTGTCACTTGGTGAGGACACCACAAGATTGACCCCAAAAATAAGCACCTCTCCCATTGCAAGAAATACCAATCTAGTTGGCCAAACCAAACCGATAATTTGAAGAGAAATACAAAGATATTTAATCATGCACAACAGAGTCCAGAGAAGACTCAGATAATATTCATAGATAATCTAATCATAAATCCACAATTAATCGGATCTCGACAAACACACTGCAAAAGAATATTACATCGGATAGAACTCCAAGAACATCGAGGAGAACATTGTATTGAAGATCATATAGAGAGAAGAAGCCATCTAGCTACTAGCTATGGACCCGTAGGTCTATGGTAAACTACTCACGCTTCATCGGAAGGGTAGCAAGGTTGATGTAGATGCCCTTCGTGATCGAATCCCCCTCCGGAAGTTGTATGGTACTTACCGATCACTTCCCGTCTGCAGCGTGATTTCGTTGATCCTAAGGAAGCAAAGCTCATGCGCTGGCATGCGGAGAGGGTGAAGCACGGTGATGGAGATGATCCGAAGCTAAGATACCTCATAGATGCATGCCAGTGGAGAGTGTTCAACGCTGAATATCGATATTTTGTAGGTGATGCAAGGAACATCGTGCTTGGTGCGAGTACCGAAGGCATGAATCCGTTTGGCAACCAGAACACCAACCATAGCACATGGCTCGTGTTTCTATGGATTTAAAACTTCCCCCCTGCTTGTGCATGAAGTCAAAGTACATACACATGAGCATGCTGATTCAAGGGCCAAAACAATCGAGAAATAATATTAATCAGTATCTCGGGTTACTAAAAGAGGAGTTAGACACGTTATGGAAAACACCGGCAAAGACATAGGACGCCAGCAAAGGCGAGTATTTCTATATGAGAGCGGCGCTGATGACGACGGTGCACGAGTATCTCAGTTACGGATATGTCGCAGGCCAGGTGTGTCATGGATATTGCGAATGCACCCAGTGCATGGATGATACAACGTCTCAGCAGCTAATGAAAGATGGAGTGTTTGGGAAAATAATGTACATGGGGCATCGATGATGGCTTGAGAAGGACGACCCGTGGAGAAACCATAGAGATCTATTCATTGGTGAGGCTGAGCATCGACGACCTCCACGTAAAAGGAGTGGCACTGAAATCCATGAGTTGTTGAAAAACTAGGAAGAGTGCCCCGCGCCGGGAAAGATGAAAAAGCGATGGAGCCACTGCTGAAGGTATGGAAAACGAGGTATGTTTTTGGGACTTGGAGTACTGGCTCAAACTCAACATGCCTCCTTGCCTTATCAAATGCATATCACGAAGAATGTCCTCGAGAGCTTGCTTGCCACACTGATGAACATGCTGGGGAAGACCAAGGATGGGCCAAAGACAAGAAGAGACTTGGAAGATTTGCAAATCAGGGAAGATCTCCACATGCCCCGTAAAAAGTCTTTGGAGGACACAGAGACTAAGATGGATCATCAGGCGGGGGACAGGGGCAAAAAAGTAAACAAGAAGGTGGAGAATTAGTGCCCCACTCTTGCCTCACCTTAAAGACGAAGGAGATTGATCAATTCTTCAAGTGACTTACCGGAATCAAAGTTAGTTCCGGTTACTGTGGGAAGATAAGCAGATTTCTAGACACCAAGAAGAAAAGGTTCAGCGGGATGAACTCTCATGACTATCACGTGATGATGACGTAGATAATCTCGGTTGTCCTTAGAGGGATAATGGACACGCACGTCCATGACACGCTTATTGGTCTCTGCAACGTTTTTGACGTTACCTCTCAAAAGTCGATCAGTGTGAAGCAGCTCCGAAGGCTACAGGAAGAGATTGTTGTGATACTAAATGAGCTTGAGATGTACTTCCCGCCCGCGTTCTTTGATGTCATGGTGCTTCTATGTGTCCACATTGTGGATGACATCATAGACCTCAGGCTGACATTCATGCACAACATGATGCCATTCAAGAGGATGAATGGGGTCATCAAAGGATTCATTCATAACATGTCCCGTCCAGATGGAAGCATCATCCTGGGCTATCTAACCCAAGAGTGCATCTCCTTCTGCGAGAATTATCTATATGGCGGAGACCCTATTGTTGGTTTACCCATTAACAAGCACCTTGGGAGGCTCGAAGGAGAAGGTCACACCAACGGCTGTAAGGAACTGCATGTGGACCACTCGGATCGACGCAACAACTTTGACATAGCAAACTTAGTAGTGCTACAACACCTGGACTTGGTAGATCCTTTCGCGACATTGCACAAAGAAACCGTCGCAAAGAAATACCGTGACCGGGGGCTATGCAAGATGGACGCCAAAGTTATTAGAGAGCACAACTCCAATTTCTTGCCTTGGTTCAAAGAGCATGTTCTTACTAATCCCCCGGAAGAGGGCTCTACAGACGGATTGCTCATATATGCCTTAGCACATGGCCCTGCGGCCAACCTCGCAACCTCCCAAGCATCCCATATCAACGGATACACGTTCTACATGGAGGCCAAAGATATAAACAGTGATTTCTAGAACTCAGGGGTAACGATGGAATGCATGACCGACGACAATGATGCAACTGAAATATTCTACGGAAGGGTCAAAGAGATATGGGAGCTTGACTACTCTGGACTGCACGATGCAACGATGTTCCATGTCAGATGGGCTAAGAACATTGAAAGAGAAAGCGGGTATTTCACTACAATGTCTATACCTGACGCCAAGAGCGCTACCGTGAACATCATCACCAAGAGTGCTACCTTGATAGTCATCGCCAAAAATGAGCCATGGGTACATGCTAAACACATGACACAGTGCTTCTTCATAACCGACCCGAGCAATCCCAACCGTGTTGTCGTGAGGAGAGGCAAAAGGAACATCGTCGGAATGGATGGATTCGCCAACAAGGAAGACTACGACCAGTACGACAACCCGATGAGGGAAGATGACGATGACAATGAAACATACGTCAAAAGAAGAATAAAGACTACATTAGCTAAGAAAGATCGTACTCCAAGGAAAAGGAAAAGTCACAACGAGGGGCTCAATTATTTGACAACGAACAAGAAGGGAAAGAAGCTCACTCAGAAACGTCATCGACGCTGAGAAACCATCATTTATATATATGTATTTATTTTGTGTACGCACTTAATAGTTATCGGTCAATGGATGTGTAATATATATGCATGGTTCTGGCTCAGTCGTATTTTGGAAAAGAAAAGAAAAAAAACATGATAAAGGTGAAGAAAATGAAAGGAAAAATACAAGGAATAGAAAAGAAAATGAAAATAAAAAGAAAAAGGAGAAAGAAAAGAAGAAAATGAAAGAAAAAGAAAAATGCAAGGAATAGAAAATAAAATGAAAAGAAAAAGAAAAAGAAAAAGGAGAAAGGAAAAAAGAAAATGAAAATAAAAAATGAAAAGAAAAATGAAAGGAATAGCAGTAGCGCGGGTCTCGACCCACGCTACAGCTAACATAGCTATAGCACGGGTCCAGACCCGCGCTATTGCAATTTTGACTTAACCACACACGTAGGCCTCTGTCAATTCCGCACACCCATTCCCCAACCCCATTCCCTCTCCTCCTCCGTCGCTGTCCAGTGCCCTCCGTGCGCCCTCCATAGCCCGTCGCGCGCCTTTCGTTGCCGTCCATCACCCGCCGCACGCCCTCCGTCGTCGGCCCGTCCGTCTCCCTCCGTGCACCCTCCGTCGCCGTCCACGCCGTCGGTGTCCCCTTCTCCATCCGCGCACGTCTCCCTGCTACTTCTTGAGCTTGTGTTGGTTTTTCCCTTGAAGAGGCAAGGGTGATGCAGCACAGTTGAGATAAGTATTTTCCTCAGTTAAGCACCAAGGTATCAATCCAGTAGGAGAAACGCGCAAGTCCCCAATAGATGCACCTGCACAAACAATCAAACACTTGCACCCAACGCGATAAAGGGGTTGTCAATCCCTTCACAGTGCAAAGGTGAGATCTGATAGAGATAGATAAAACTAAACAAAATATAAAATATTTTTGTGTTTTTTTGGTTTATAGATCTGAAAATAAAAGATTGCAAAATAGTAGATCGGAAACTAATATGATGGAACATAGACCCGGGGGCCATAGGTTTCACTAGAGGCTTCTCTCTTGAAGGCAAATAATACGGTGTGTGAACAAATTACTGTCGAGCAATTGATAGAAAAGTGCAAAGTTAGGACGATATCCAAGGCAATGATTATGAAATATAGGCATCACGTTCGTGTCAAGTAGACCGACTCCTGCCTGCATCTACTACTATTACTCCACACATCGACCGCTATCTAGCATGCATCTAGAGTATTAAGTTCATAAAGAACGGAGGAATGCCTTAAGTAAGATGACATGCTGTAGAGGAATAAACTCAAGCAATATGATGAATACCCCATCTTTTTATCCTCGATGGCAGCAATTCAATACGTGTCTCGCTACCCCTACTTTGTCACTGGGTGAAATCACGCAAGTAGAGTTTATGAATGTCGGTGTACTAAGTATTGGGCCATTAGTACCCCGTACTTGTGCATGGGCAGTTGTAGCCATACTCGTGACAAGGCTTGTCGGGGAACAGTTCGAGGTTGACTTAGGCTATCGAAGAAATACTCAAGTCAAAGATCTGAGGATCAGCAGATAGGAAGAGCTGGAATCCGAAAGCCAGCCTCCCCGGCAAGATCTTGCCGGGGCGGCCTACGAAGCCCGGCAAGATTTCATGCCCGGCAAGATTCGGCGCCCGGCAAGATTCTGCTACTATGCCACCGCTTCGACACAGCAACAAGCCCGACATTCTTGGTCCTTCTCTGGATGCGTGGCAACGCACCAGTGGAGGAGAGCTTAAGCGGGGCTGATGGGATGGCCCCTTTTTCCATCCCCAAGAAAGTGAGGACACCTAAACAGACACATCACGGTGCATTAAATGCATTCATCCTAATCCGTTAGTGGTTAGGTATGATAACCCTGTAGCTACTTTACACCTCAATGTATGTACATTTTACCACTATGGTGACCCCTTTGAGCGTATAAAAGGAGGCCCAGGGCAACTGCTACAGGGGAAGAGGAAGATCTTCTGGCCCATTCTGCATGCGTAGCTGCTCTTTGAACGTACTGTTCATTGTAAGCACTCCTGGAGCCTGGGCTCAAGAACACTCATAATAAAACAAGGCAGGAGTAGGGTTTTACGCTGATTAGCGGCCCGAACCTGGGTAAAATCGCCCCATGTTGATCATTGGTTCTGCTCTTTGTGCATACCTCTCTCCCTGCCAAATCGTAAAGGGGTCCCTTGGGGTTCCATAGGTGTCGCACGCCCAATCAGCCGTCAGGTTCTTTAAAAGAATAGTTTTCCATTTCGGTGTGCCCAACAGGATCATCACCGACAACGGTACGCAATTCACAAGTCACACCTTCATGCAGTACATCCAAGACCTTGGTGGCAAAATTTGTTTTGCCTCTGTTGCTCACCCGAGAAGTAACGGCCAAGCGGAGAGGGCTAATGTTGAAGTGCTGTGCGGTCTCAGGACTAGAACCTTTGACAGGCTGAGAAAGTGCGGAATACGCTGGATTGATGAGTTGCCGGCGGTTCTTTGGTCAATCAGAACGACACCAAATCGAGCCACCGGCCAGACACCCTTCGCTCTGTTCTACGGAGCGGAAGTAGTTCTCCCCACGGAACTCATATACGGATCACCTCGAGTGCTCACTTATGATGAGCTTGAGCAAGAGCAACTGCGGCAAGATGATGATGTGCTCCTTGAGGAGAATCGTCTTCAGGCTGCTGTGCGAGCTGCACGCTACCAGCAAGCTTTGCGTCGCTACCATAGCCGCAAAGTTCATGCCCGAAGCCTTGAGGAAGGCGACCTTATTCTTCGACGGATTCAGTCCGCCAAGAATTCAAACAAGTTGACGCCGAAGTGGGAAGGCCCTTATCGGGTAGTACGAGTCACCAGGCCCGGCGCTGTACGCCTGGAGACCGAAGATGGCATTCCAGTGAGCAACTCCTGGAATATCGAACATCTTCGTAAGTTCTACCCATAAGGCGCGGTTGCCGGGGGCTCCCGGCAACCACCTTTTTGTACAAGTCTTGCCGGCGAGGCATGTAATCCTTTGTACAAAGCCAGGCGCAGACCCTGAGTCCAGATGAATAAGTTTAAGTGTTGTGCATTTCCTTATCGATTTCCATGTTCATATATATATATATATGCATGCTTATCTAAGATGTTGTATGACACCTGTTCTCGGTAAGCTCCAACGAACCGCCAAGGTTCCATATCTTCATTTTCTCTTCTTTCTTTTTCTCAAAAGACAGAAGGATTCCTCGCGTGCACGTTTGCCGGGGGGAAGGAGGATATGAGTACCAGTTGGCGACGTTCAGAATTGATGCCTTACCGGAGGAAGAACAAGGACAGAAAGCTAAGTTCTAAAACTTAAAGCAAGTTTCCTTTATTACAAAGTTATTTTCCTTAGACGATTTCGACTTTTGTATGGAAAACCTGCACACGAAGGAACCCTTGTCGTAATCGGTTGCGCCCTTATTTCGTTTCGAGTCCGCTCAACAATTTAAGTGGCTGCACTGAGAACGCCAAGGTGCCTTGCCGGCCGCTGCACCTCCAGCAGGCTGCTGAAGTCCCACACCCAGCGCTTGCGGCAGGTTGCGCGCCGGCAAGTTTTCAGTAAGCATAGGGTATATTCCGTACATAAAGGAATCAGACAAGGGAAATAGCATGCATATACCCAAACATACACAAGTTATATTACATCAATAAGTTGCCGCGGATCTAACATAAGACTTGATTGTCTTTTGGCATGGAATGGCGGCGACAAGGGAAAATGGGGCAGCTAGTCCCTACGTCGGCCCTCGATCCTCTTGATTGAATCTACTTTCTCAAGGATGGGCGTGACAAGCTCCTCAAGTGACCTGAGATCTACATCCTTCGGCAAGTGGTCGAGCAAGTTGGTGAGATCAATGCCAGGATTATTATATACCACCTTGACGAGTACCTTGCGAAGGACGGCCCGGCAAAGTTTGCGGGATTCATTGGCCAGTTGGGTCGCTTTGTTGGACTGTAGCAGCTTCAAAGCGTCAACGATGCTTTCGAAGAACATGGTCAACCTGGCGCTCGAAGATATCCTTTCTTCGGTGGAATACCTGAAGTTTTGCAGGCCATCCTGCCCCATGGTTGACAACTGTGCAGTGAGCCTCTCCGCGGCGTCGACAAGATGATCAGTCCAGATTTTCACTCCCTTTTCATAGTCAATTTGGGCGGTGGCGGCGCTCTTAAGCAAGTTCCTTTCTTCCTGAAGATCTCTGCTTAATGCCTTCTCGTGGGCACTGCCGTCCTTGAGGGACTTCTCCGGCGTGGTCAGCTTTAGCTTTAGATCGGCAATGGCATCGTTGGCTGAAGTGAGCTGTTTGGTCTTGTCAGGCATGGCAACTTGCATCTCCGCTAGGCTGTGGAGAGTTTTCTCCCTGTCCCCGTTGAGCGTCGAGAGCTCCTTGCCGTGCTCTTCAAGATCCACTTCCAACTTCTTCACTTTGTCGCTCAGCTCGTTCTTGGCAGCCTCGGCAGCATCGACGGCCTCCTTGAGCTTGCCGGCGTGATCTACAGTTAGAGCTTCGAGCGCCTCCTTCTGCTTTTGCTCCAACTCCTGGATCCACTGCGCGACGAGCTTATCAACCTCCTCATCTTTGCCGGGAAGCTTGGCGGTGAGTGCCTACTCACATGCAACAAGATCTTCCTCATGGGCGTCAAGTGCAATGCGACGCTCCGTCAGGAGAGCATCCTCAGCGGCAGTTCTTTGTGTAGCTTCTTCCTACGCTTTCTCCAGGTCAGATTGTTTCAAGAGGATCTCTGTCCAGTTTTGGCTCACTTGTTCCCAGCTGGCAGTCAACTCTTGAAGGGCCTCGGCGTACCAGATTTGCATTTGCTCGACGCGCCTCTGAAAATCTGCTTGGGCTGCCTCGACAACTGCCATTCTGGAATTTGCTTTCTATTTCCGAGCATGGTGGAGTGCTTGGAGCTTGCGGAAATTTTTGCCCATGGCCTGGAGGAGCTGATCCTCCTCAGATTTGCCACTGCTGGCGCTTGGATCATCAACAATCTTGAGCCCGGCAGCGGCGATGATTTCTTCATCAAAAACTTCCCCTCTGGTCGATGTTTTAATGTTTGCCATGCCCGGCAAGTTGATGAATAAGTTGTCGCCGACCTTGAGATATTTCCTTGATGAGGGGGCTTCAAATGTCGATGGTTGGTCCTCGACGTTCGTCTCGCCGGTGGCTGGGGACTCTGTGGCTGATGTAGCGCCTGGCACTCCTACGGCAGGAATGCCGTTAGTACGGTCATTAGTTTCCTCGCTGGCCCTCTCGGCAGATTGCTTGGCGGCTTCCTCGGCAACAGTTCCGCCGACCTTGGCGGTGGCGTCTTTGGTGGCCTCGCTAGCGGCGATCCTATCAGCTTCGGCGGTGGCGTCTCTGGCGGTCTCTTCGATGACAACGTCGACATCCATGTGTTCCATCACAGGGAATTCTGGAGGATGAAGGAAGGAAATCAAATAAGATTAAGATTGAAGTCCAAGGAGACAAAAAGAAAGAAAGATAAAGAAAAGGATAGCAATTGCTCTAGGCCAAACAGTTACCTGCGTTGAGTTGTTGAGAGGTGGCCTCGCCCCTCCCGGCAGTGTTTGTTGCCGGGGAAATGTTGCTGGTATCCATGTATACCGGCCCTTCCTCAACCAGGATAGCCTCGTCAGTGGTAACTCTTGCCGGAGACACGCTTGTGGGCGGCGCGGTAGACGAAGGCGGCACGACGGGGACGGTTTCCACCTATACCTGTTGCTATTCTTCTCCTGCAAGTCCAAAGATATCAGTGGCAAGGGTAAAAACCTCAGCGCCCGTCGGCAGAAAATGAGTGGAGAACTCACGCTGGGGGCTGCATTGAGGGCTGAGCACCGGGCTGACGATGACAATTTTTGGCGCGCTCGTAGAGCCAGCCGGGGGCTCGTCGCCGGTGGAAGTTCTCAACCTCTTCGCCGCCCTTTCCGCCAAGGTTTCTGCATTGCTGCAGAGACAAGGCAAAACAAGGCTATGAGATTACTCCAAGATTTGGAAGGTAAAGGCTATGATAGGACACTTACTCTTCCTCTTCTCGTTCCGGGCTAAAGCCGGAGATGTCAAAATCGACCTCCGATGCCGTGTCCATGTGAGGCGGTGGAGGAGGGGTCCCGGGTCGCTTGGCTGTAGTAGGCGCAGGAGGTTGGCGTGATTCCGCCACCTCAGCCTCCGATGTGGCTATGTGAGATGCCCCTGCCGCCTCAGCAGTTGCCACAGGTGCGGGTCTCGCGCGCCGCGCAGGTTGCTGACGTACTCCCTGCCGTGGCGCAGTCTTGCCAGCCGCCTTCTTGCCGGGAGCCTCGCTGCTCGACGAAGGTTGGCTTGCCGGGATGCCAGAAGCGGCCTTTCAAAGAACGCGCTTGGTCTTCTTCAGAGCTGGGGCTTCTCCTGCGGCTCATCTTCGGCTGTGTCCTCGTCGGACGAGCCCTCAGCGGCCGCGCTGCTCTATTCCCCGGCAGCCTAAGCCTCCCCGGCAGGTTCTTCTTCCATCACAACCTCTGCTTCACTGGTTTCCCATTCTGTGAATCCAAAGCTGCCGGCCTCTGCGGCAAGATTCACTTCCTCCACCCTAGAGGCGATATACGCCACTTCTTCGTCAGTGGTGGCGCGAATGAGGTTCGTTTCTTCCCGGACGGCCCTCTCAGACAAGTTGTCGAAGAACTTTTGTGCTTCCTCTTTGGTTGGCTCGGCCCAAGTCGCGTCAAGACCATGGGAGTTGAACATTGGCATGAAGGCAATGATCGACCCCAGCGCGGAGTTGTTGCACAAAGGAACAATTCTTGCCGGCAACCGATGTTTGTCATCACGCTGGAATAGCTTGTGGCGAAGAGCGCCGAGCTGCATGGTCATCAGATTGTTGTTCAATCCCGGGCGCAGCCTCATGATATCCGCTGCGTTCCGATACTCCCAAGCTGGTCTTCCCCTGCTCTGTAGGGGGGCGATGCGATGGCGGAGGAAATCAAAGCCGATCATCTCCATTGTAAGCCCGACAGCATTTAGGTGAAGGATCCTGGTGGTGGCGATTGTGAGCCTCTCATCCTCCAAGGCGAGATCGCTCTAGTCACTACCGTGGACCACCTTCTGCCGACGAGGCGAACAGAACGGATGGGGATCTGATTCCTTGATCCAGCACCACTCAGACCGCCATTCATCCCACTTCTCGCGTTGAACTCCATCCGGGTATATCTCCTTATTCCAAGCTCATGGGATCCAGGCGATAGAACCGGAAAGGGCCTCCCCCTTTTGGATGCGAGGGATAAAATAATGGCGGAAAAGGGCGGTGTTGGGAACTACTCCGATAAAGTTTTCGCAAAGATGAGCGAAGATGGACATGCACATTACGGCGTTCGGCGTGAAATCAAGAAGGTGGAAGCCGTATGTGTACATAATATCGTTGAAGAAATCAGAGAATGGGGGGCAGAGTCCGCAATAGAAGTAAGCGGTGAAGAAAAGATATCTGTCAGGGCCGCCCTTGGAACAAGAACCTGGAATTACGTGTGTTGCGGGATGAGCTTGTGTCCCCTTCGCCCACATGCACTGGTATCGGTTCTTCAAAGCCCTCGCATCGAGCGTCAGAGCGAAGACGACGAACTTCTTTCGCATCTTCACCAGTTTGCTCTCCGGGACATCGGCCTTCGTCTCCTTGCTCTTGCCTTTGGCCTTGCTAGCCTTGGGCGGCATGGCAACTGCGAGGGCGGAGGCTGAGGATCGAGCGGGTGCGGAAGCAAAGAGCGGATGGGGTGAAGTCTGGCTCTGAGCTCGGGAAGGGAAGATAATGGCGGAGGCCAGATTGAGAAGAAGAGGGGGGGGGAATAGGCTGTGCCTCTTCAGTTTCCCTTTTTATGGGGAAGGTGCAAGGCCGCCTCTTTTACTCCCCAATGTGAATACGCCACTGCATGCACGTTGCAGTTGCAGCCTTTTGACACATGCTTCCCATGTCGTGCATTCAGCGCGCGTAGTGGGGGGCACAGTAAGCGGGATATTTACGAGCAGTTAATTCCCTACCACGTGTGCCCGTGCACTGTTTGGGCCTAGCCCAACAACGCCTCGCACTAGTGTGTGGCCTAGGCCCGGGGGCTCCTGTCGGTGTACTAAGTATTGGGCCATTAGTACCCCGTACTTGTGCATGTGCAGTTGTAGCCATACTCGTGGCAAGGCTTGTCGGGGAACAGTTCGAGGTTGACTCAGGCTATCGAAGAAATACTCAAGTCAAAGATCTGAGGATCAGCAGATAGGAAGAGCTAGATTCCGAAAGCCAGCCTCCCCGGCAAGATCTTGCCGGGGGGGCCTGCGAAGCCCGGCAAGATTTCACGCCCGGCAAGATTCGGCGCCCGGCAAGATTCTGCTACTGTGCCACCGCTTCGACACAGCAACAAGCCCGACATTCTAGGTCCTTCTCTGGATGCGTGGCAACGCACCAGTGGAGGAGAGCTTAAGCGGTGCTGATGGGATGGCCCCTTTTTCCATCCCCAAGAAAGTGAGGACACCTAAACGGATAAATCACGGTGCATTAAATGCATTCGTCCTAATCCGTCAGTGGTTAGGTATGATAACCCTTTAGCTACTTTACACCTCAATGTATGTACATTTTACCACTGTGGTGACCCCTTTAAGCATATAAAAGGATGCCCAGGGCAACTGCTACAGGGGAAGAGGAAGATCTTTTGGCCCATTCTACATGCGTAGCTGCTCTTTGAACGTACTTTTGTGGGCTCAAGAACACTCATAATAAAACAAGGCAGGAGTAGGGTTTTACGCTGATTAGCGGCCTGAACCTGGGTAAAATCGCCCCGCGTCGATCGTTGGTTCTGCTCTTTGTGCATACCTCTCTCCCTACCGATTTGTAAAGGGGTCCCTTGGGGTCCCATAGGTGTCGCACGCCAACCACCCTTGGGGTCCCATAGGTGTCGCACGCCGACAATGAATATGCCCTCCATGATCGAATCCCCCTCCGCCAGGATGCGAGAAAAGGCCCCAAGATGGGATCTCACAGGAACAGAAGGTTGCGGTGATGGAAAACTATTTTTGTGGATGCTTCAGAGGGTTTTGGAATATATGAGAATATATAGAAGGAAGATCTAGGTCAGGGGGTCACCGAGGGGCCAACAAGGTAGGGGGGCGCCCCCCCTAGGGCGCGCCCTCCACCCTTGCCGCCGCCTCGTGGCTCTTCTGACATGCACTCCAAGTCCCCTGGGTGTCTTCTGGTCCTAGAAAAATCATCGTGAAATTTTATTCCGTTTGGACTCCGTTTAGTATTCCTTTTCTGCGAAGCTCAAAAACAAGGAAAAACAGAAACTGGCACTGGGCTCTAGGTTAATAAGTTAGTCCAAAAAATAATATAAAATAGCATATTAATGCATATAAAACATCCAAAACAAATAATATAATAGCATGGAACAATAAAAAATTATAGATACGTTGGAGACGTATCAAGCATCCCCAAGCTTAATTCCTGCTCGTCCTCGAGTAGGTAAATGATGAAAACAGAATTTTTGATGTGGAATGCTACCTAACATATTTATCCATGTAATTTTCTTCATTGTGGCATGAATGTTCAGATCCATAAGATTCAAAACAAAAGTTTAATATTGACATAAAAACAATAATACTTCACGCATACTAATAAAGCAATCCTGTCTTCTCAAAATACTATGGCTAAAGAAAGCTATCCCTACAAAATCATATTTTCTGGCTATGCTCCATCTTCATCACACAAAGTACTTAAATCATGCACAACCCCGGTTTTAGCCAAGCAATTGTTTCATACTTTAGTATTCTCAAACTTTTTCAACTTTAACGCAGTACATGAGCGTGAGCCATGGACATAGCACTATAGGAGGAATAGAATATGGTGGTTGTGGTGAAGACAAAAAGGAGATAGTCTCACATCAACTAGGCGTATCAACAGGCTATGGAGATGCCCATTAATAGATATCAATATGCGTGAGTAGGGATTGCCATGCAACGGATGCACTAGAGCTATAAGTGTATGAAAGCTCAAAAAGAAACTAAGTGGGTGTGCATCCAACTTGTTTGCTCATGAAGACCTAGGGTATTTGAGGAAGCCCATCGTTGGAATATACAAGCCAAGTTCTATAACGAAAAATTCCCACTAGTATATGAAAGTGACAACATAGGAGACTCTCTATCATGAAGAACATGGTGCTACTTTGAAGCACAAGTGTGGAAAAGGATAGTAACATTGCCCCTTCTCTCTTTCTCTCATTTTTTTGGTGGGCTTCTTTGGCCTCTTTTTTATTTGGGCTTCTTTGGCCTCTTTTATTTTGATAACCTCACATGGGACAATGCTCTAATAATGATCATCACACTTTTATTTACTTACAACTCAAAATTACAACTCGATACTAGAACAAATGTATGACTCTATAAGAATGCCTCCGACGGTGTACCGGGATGTGCAATGATCTAGCATAGCAAATGACATCAAAAACAGACAAGCCATGTAAAATTCATGCTAGCTATCTTACGATCATGCAAAGCAATATGACAATGATGAAGCGTGTCATGATAAAACGGAACGATGGAAAGTTGCATGGAAATATATCTCGGAATGGCTATGGAAATGCCATAATAGGTAGGTATGGTGGCTGTTTTGTGGAAGGTATATGGTGGGTGTAATACACCGGCGAAAGTTGCGCGATACTAGAGAGGCTAGCAATGGTGGAAGGGTGAGAGTGCATATAATCCATGGACTCAACATTAGTCATAAAGAACTCACATACTTATTGCAAAAGTCTATTAGCTATGGAAACAAAGTACTACACGCATGCTCCTAGGGGAAGGGTTGGTAGGAGTTAACCATCGCGCGATCCCGACCTCCACACAAAGGATGACAATCAATAAATAAATCATGCTCCGACTTCGTTACATAACGGTTCACCATACGTGCATGCTACGGGAATCACAAACTTTAACACACGTATTCTTACCAATCCACAATTACTCACTAGCATGACTCTAATATCACCATCTTCATATCTCAAAACAATTGCAAGGAATCAAACTTCTCTTGGTATTCAATGCACTTTATATGAAAGTTTTTATTATATCTCTCTTGGATGCCTATCATATTAGGACTAAATTCATAACCTAAGCAAATTACCATGCTGTTTAGAGAGACTCTCAAAATAATATAAGTGAAGAAAGAGAGTTCAATAATTTCTATGAAATAAAGCCACCGCCATGCTCTAAAAAGATATAAGTGAAGCACTAGAGCAAAATTGCCTAGCTCAAAAGATATAAGTGAAGCACATAGAGTATTCTAATAAAGCATGATTCATGCGTGTCCCTCTCAAAAGGTGTGTACAGCAAGGATGATTGTGGCAAACTAAAAATCAAAGACTCATATCATACAAGACGCTCCAAGCAAAACACATATCATGTGGTGAATAAAAATATAGCCTCAAGTAAATTTACCGATAGACGAAGACGAAAGAGGGGATGCCTTCCGGGGCATCCCCAAGCTTAGGCTCTTGGTTGTCCTTGAATATTACCTTGGGGTGCGTTGGGCATCCCCAAGCTTAGGCTCTTGCCACTCCTTATTCCATAGTCCATCAAATCTTTACCCAAAACTTGAAAACTTCACAACACAAAACTCAACAGAAAACTCATGAGATCCGTTAGTATAAGAAAATAAATCACCACTTTTTGGTACTGTTATAAACCCATTCTTTATTTATAATGGTGTAATATCTACTGTATTCCAACTTCTCCATGGTTCATACCCCCCGATACTACCCATAGATTCATCAAAATAAGCAAACAACACAAGAAAAACATAATCTGTCAAAAACAGAACAGTCTGTAGCAATCTGAAAACTTCGAATACTTCTATAACTCCAAAAATTCTGAAAAATTAGGAAAACCTGGGAAATTTTTATATCAATCTTTTGTAAACAATTCAGATCAAAAGCATGCTTCTGTGAATTATGAAAATTATTTAACTGGGCGCAAAAGTTTCTCTTTTTCAGCAAGATCAAATCAACTATCACCGTAAGCCATCCCAAAGATCTTAATTGGCACACACACTAATTAAAACACAAAAACACATATAACCAGAGGCTAGATGAATTATTTATTGAAAAACAGAACCAAAAAAAGCAAGAACAAAAATAAAATTGGGTTGCCTCCCAACAAGACCTATTGTTTAACGCCCTTAGCTAGGCACAAAAACATAGATCTAGGTATTGTCATCTTTGGTATGCATTCCATAAGTAGCTCTCATAATATATTCATATGGCAACTTAATTTTCTTTCTAGGAAATTGTTCCAAGCCCTTCCTTAACGGAAATTGAAATCTAATGTTCCCTTCTTTCATATCAATAATTGCACCAATCGTTCTAAGGAAAGGTCTACCAAGAATAATAGGACATGTAGGATTGCAATCTATATCAAGAACAATGAAATATACGGGCACATAATTCCTATTTGCAACAATAAGAACGTCATTAATCCTTCCCATAGGTTTCTTAATAGTGGAATCTGCAAGATGCAAATTTAAAGAACAATCATCAAATTCACGGAAACCTAACACATCACATAAAGTTTTTTGAATCGTGGAAACGCTAGCACCCAAATCACACAAAGCATGGCACTCATAATCTTTGATTTTCATCTTAATAGTAGGTTCCCACTCATCATAAAGTTTTCTAGGAATAGAAACTTCCAATTCAAGATTTTCTTCAAAAGATTTCATCATAGCATCAACGATATGTTTAGTAAAAGCTTTATTTTGATTATAAGCATGAGGAGAATTCAACATGGATTGCAACAAGGAAATAAAATCTATTAAAGAACAACTATCATAATTAAATTCCTTGAAATCCAAAAGAGTGGGTTCATTGCTACTTAAAGGTTTGTCCTCTCCAATCCCACTTTTATCAATTTTTGCATCAAGATCTATAAACTCCGAATCATTGGGACGCCTTTTAACTAAAGTTGACTCGTCTCCAGTCCCATCTTTATCAAACATTTATATTGGAAAACAAAGATTCGATAGGAGTCACATCAATCAGTTTAAGATCTTCATCATTATTTTCACAAAAACTAGAACACGCTTTTACAAACCAATCTCGCTTAGCACGCATCTTAGCGGTTCTTTCTTTGCACTCATCAATGGAAATTCTGATAGCTTTTAGAGATTCATTAATATCATGCTTGGGTGGAATTAATCTAATTTTCAAAGAATCAATCTCAAGAGAAATTCTATCCATGTTCCTAGCCAAATCATCAATCTTAAGCAATTTTTTTTCAACCAAAGCATTGAAATTCTTTTGCGAACTCATAAATTCTTTAATACTATTCTCAAGATCAGAGGGCATATTATTATAATTTCCATAGGAATTGTTGTAGGAATTACCATAATTCTTAGAGGAATTACTAGGAAACGGCCTAGCATTATTCCTACCAACAAAATTCACCAAAATTATTACCAAAATTGTTCCTACCAACAAAATTCACCTCCATTGATTCGTTATTATTCTCAATCAAAGTTGACAAAGGCATATCATTAGGATTAATAGGAGCACTCTTGCTACCAAACAATTTCATAAGTTCATCCATCTTTCCACTCAAAACATTAATTTCTTCAATCGCTTGCACTTTTTACTAGTAGAAGATCTTTCGGTGTGCCATTGAGAATAATTAACCATAATATTATTTAGGAGTTTAGTAGCTTCTTCTAAAGTAATTTCCATAAAAGTACCTCCCGCAGTCGAATCTAAAAGATTTCTAGAAGCAAAATTCAATCCGGCATAAAAAAATTGTATGATCATCCACAAATTTAAACCATGAGTAGGGCAATTTCGTATCATCAATTTCATCCTCTCCCAAGATTGTTCAACTTGTTCATGATCAAGTTGCTTAAAATTCATAATATCATTCCTAAGGGAGATGATCTTAGGGGAGGAAAATACTTGGAAATAAAAGCATCTTTACACTTATTCCATGAATCAATACTATTTTTAGGCAAAGATGAAAACCAAGTTTTAGCACGGTCTCTTAGTGAGAACGGAAATAGCTTCAATTTAACAATATAATTATCCACATCTTTCTTCTTTTGCATATCACACAACTCAATGAAATTATTTAGATGGGATGCGGCATCTTCACTAGGAAGGCCGGAAAATTGATCTTTCATAACAAGATTCAGCAAAGCGGCATTAATTTCATAAGATTCTGCACTAGTGGCGGGAGCAATCGGAGTACTAAGAAAATCATTATTATTAGTATTGGAAAAGTCACACAATTTGGTATTCTCTTGAGTCATCGTGACAAAGCAAGCAATCTAACATACGAGCAAACAAAAAGCAAACGAAAAGATGAACGGAAGAAGGGCAAAAAAAGCAAATCTTTTTGAAAATCATTTTAGAAGTGGGGGAGAGGAAAAAAAGAGGAAAATGGCGAATAGTGAAATGCAAGAGATGAGAGTTTTATGATGAGTACTTGGTAGGCTTGACATAGATCTCCCCGGCAACGGCGCTAGAAATTTTTCCTGCTACTTCTTGAGCTTGCGTTGGTTTTTCCCTTGAAGAGGAAAGGGTGATGCAGCACAGTAGAGATAAGTATTTCCCTCAGTTAAGAACCAAGGTATCAATCCAGTAGGAGAAACGCGCAAGTCCCCAATAGATGCACCTGCACAAACAATCAAACACTTGCACCCAATGCGATAAAGGGGTTGTCAATCCCTTCACGGTCACTTGCAAAGGTGAGATCTGATAGAGATAGATAAAACTAAACAAAAGATAAAATATTTTTGGGTTTTTTTGGTTTATAGATCTGAAAATAAAAGATTGCAAAATAGTAGATCGGAAATTAATATGATGGAAAATAGACCCGGGGGCCATAGGTTTCACTAGAGGCTTCTCTCTTGAAGGCAAATAATACGGTGGGTGAACAAATTACTGTCGAGCAATTGATAGAAAAGCGCAAAGTTATGACGATATACAAGGTAATGATTATGAAATATAGGCATTACGTCCGTGCCAAGTAGACCGACTCCTTCCTGCATTTACTACTATTACTCCACACATCGACCGCTATCCAGCATGCATCTAGAGTATTAAGTTCATAAAGAACGGAGTAACGCCTTAAGTAAGATGGCATGATGTAGAGGAATAAACTCAAGCAATATGATGAATACCCCATCTTTTTATCCTCGATGGCAATAATTCAATACGTGTCTCGCTACCCAAAGCTAAGCACCTCTCCCATTGCAAGAAAAACCAATCTAGTTGGCCAAACCAAACCGATAATTCGAAGAGAAATACAAAGATATCTAATCATGCATATAGGAAATCCAGAGAAGATTCAAATAATATTCATAGATAAGCTGATCATAAATCCACAATTCATCGGATCTCAACAAACACACCACAAAAGAAGATTACATCGGATAGATCTCCAAGAACATCGAGAAGAACATGGTATTGAAAATCAAAGAGAGAGAAGAAGCCATCTAGCTACTAGCTATGGACCCGTAGGTCTGAGGTAAACTACTCACGCTTCATCGGAAGGGCAATAGAGTTGATGTAGATGCCCTCCGTGATCGAATCCCCCTCCGACAGGATGCCGGAAAAGGCCCCAAGATGGGATCTCACAGGAACAGAAGGTTGCGGCGGTGGAAAAGTGTTTTTGTGGAGGCTTCTGAGGGTTTTGGAATATATGTGAATATATAGGAGGAAGTTCTAGGTCAGGGGGTCACCGAGGGGCCAACAAGGTAGGGGGGCGCCCCCCTAGGGCCGCCCTCCACCCTTGCCGCCGCCTCGTGGCTCTTCTGACTTGCACTCCAAGTCCCCTAGGTGTCTTCTGGTCCAAGAAAAATCATCGTGAAATTTTATTCCGTTTGGACTCCGTTTAGTATTCCTTTTCTGCAAAGCTCAAAAACAAGGAAAAAACAAAAACTAGCACTGGGCTCTAGGTTAATAAGTTAGTCCCAAAAATAATATAAAATAGCATATTAATGCATATAAAACATCCAAAATAAGATAATATAATAGCATGGAACAATCAAAAATTATAGATACGTTGGAGACGTATCACTCCCCCGACCTCCACCTCACCACCGGCGTCTCACCCGACCCCCCCCCCCCCGTAAGTCCCCCGCCCCTCCGTCTCTCTCCTCTCCTCTATGTCTGCCTCTCGATGGAGCTTCTAGGGAAATTTGGTCTTGTTAGTAGGTCTTGTTAGTTATTAGGGTTCATCAAATTAGGGTTCCTATTATGCAAAATTTTACTAGGATGGTTATTGATTAGATTGAAAATTAGGGTTCATCAAGGTTGTATTGATTTTGTGAATTCAGAAAATTTGGTCTTGTTAGTAGGTCTTGTTAGTCTATGAACAACAAATTACAATCCTAGAATTAAAATTTGGAGTGTATGAACCCTAGCATTTCTAGTACTGTTCACAGTGAAATGTTAGTAGTTCTTGTTAGTTCTAATACTGTTCATACTGAAATGCTCATAGTGAGATGTCCTAGAATTTTCTGTTGGTAGGTATTGTTAGTAGATCATTAAAATTTGGAGTGTATGAACCATAAGGTAGTTTCAATTTGTTAAATTAAGGCAGAATTTATTAAGCACTTGAACCACTACTAGATTTGATGCTAGGCTTTGATAAAAATTGGTGCTCGATATGTGTGCTGAAGTTCCTTGTTTGCATCAATAAGATCATGTTCTAGCAATGTCATTTGTATTTTTATGATCATGCACAAGATCATGTGATGATGTGGATCATGTACCCAATTGCTATCTTGCCTTATATTATTTCCAGGGAAAATGATTCGAGTGGCCTATGTTTTGCCGGAATGTCGATCCATTTTCGTTCCGGTGAATTTCAGGTGCTGGATATGTCCACTTTTTAGCAAAGATGATGTGGAGCATCCTACGGTTATCCCCATGGTCCTACCCACGTCTCACCAAGTGCCAAGTGGATCGATGACACAAGCATGTGCAAGAGATCTTGAGACCGAGGTGACATCTCTCCTTAGTGATATTCCATATGACCCACATGAGACATGGCTACTACCTAAAGACGGAATCCTATGTGTGATTAGGTATGAAGAAGACCGCCTCAGAGATGCTCGGGATGATGGACAAGCCCTCAAGTACATTGACGAAGGAGCATGACGAATGGAACCAGAGACAGCTCCCAAGACCTGGACATCCAGCACCTGGCCCGGACATCCAGCCCCTGAAGATAGCAACAGTAGCAGCCGAGCAACGCAGAAGCTACATGGCCCGGACATCCGGCCTGGCCCTGGACATCCGGCCCGACGACCCCGGTCATCTGGCCCAGCCCCGGAAATCTGGCCCCTCCTATACAGAAAGCAACTGGAATCGGCCCCTGCCATCCCGAACATCCGGCCCCGGTCGCGGACATCCGGCCCGACACGAACCGCCGGACATCCGGCCCCTGTCTGCGTAAAGTGAACGGCCCAAAGCCCCATGTAACCCATCCATTCACCCCAACTTGTACTACGACTACAAATAGACCTCTCCCCTCTCCACCTAGGGTTAGCAATGTGATAGCTCATTAGAGATAGAGCTTTTCTCATCCACGTATCCCCTACTTCTTTGGAGACCGAGACCTCCTAAAGGAGAAGATCCCCCAAGTAGATTCAAGACCCCTCTTGATGGAAGATCCCCCTAGTGGATTCAAGACCTCTTTCCTCACAGATTGGGATGAAGTAGTTACCGTGTATCCTCCCTTGTTGACTTTGGATCTTGTATCTTCCCTTTGTGATGTGGATTTAGCACATGTGTGATTGGATCTCGTTGATTTGAGTGTTTTCCTCTTGTATGTGTCATCGTGTTCTTCGGGAACTCCCCTCCAATTTTTTTGTGATTTGTTGGTGTGATGTTGTTTTGTTGGATTTGATCCATGGATTTGTTGTGTTATTAGTGGATCTAGATTCCCTCCACTTTCCCCAATTTCCATCCATGAAATTCCATGAATTTTGCCCCGAATTTTTCTTTTTCCCACCTAGTTCATCGAGTTCGTCCATAGATTTGAGGTCCCGGACATCCGGCCCATGGCTCCCGGACATCCGGCGCCTGGCAGCAGCAAACGTCTTCACCACCACCATTTCCCCCGTCTTTGCCAATTTTGACCGGGTTTCCACCAATGTTTCCGCATACCACCACCATTTACATCAAGTATGAAAGTACCATGTCACTGCAAGCATGCACCATGGCACTTGGGGGCTAATGCATGGTCATTTTAACTAGTCTCATTGAAGACCCGACCCATCAAATAATGATGAGCCGGCCCTTGGGGGCTACCAATTGCTCCAGTCAAAATTTCAAAGTCCCAGATTATAAAGACAAAATAGAAGACCCGACCCATCACATACTGATGAGCCAGACCTTGAGGGCTACACTGGCTGAAGTTTTATGAGCATCAGACAAATACAAAGTCCCAGGTTGCTGCAGGCAAGACAACCCGGCACTTGGGGGCTACAGCATTCAGTTGTTTCAACAGATCATAAGGTCCAAATTGAAGACCTGGCCCATCAAATATTGATGAGCTGACCCTTGGGGGCTACACCTGTGAAATACAAAACATTCAGTTCATGACTGGTGACTTAGAAGAACAACCCGGATTTCTCCAAAGTTGGAACATTTATATTGAAGCAAGTCTTAAGCTATCACTACGTTCCGCTCTTAAGACTTGGGGGCTACAGATAATATGGATATAAGGAAGGTACACCTTCAAGTTCTCAATTTTGAGCAAACCGGGTATCACATTCTTAGTGGAGAAATTTGCAAAGTTTATCTCCTCCTAGCTATTCATAGAAAGATCCAGATAGCCGACTCAAGGATTGGAAGCTATATTTACAAAAGCTAGAACCAAGTCATCACAAGGTATAAGGACTTGGCCTGAAGAACTTAGAAAACCAATTATATGACCTGGTGTCTGTAATAATCATGACCCGGTATCATCAATCTCTATAACTCGACAATTACGATGATCGCAACTCGACAGTTCTACATCCTCAAGCCGGCTGAACATCAGATGAATATCTTAAGTCTAATATGTTTGTCAAGCCAAAGCATTGGAAGCCGACTCAAAAGGATTATATTTTCCGCAATATTTCTCTGCAAGAAACCAATGTCAGCAAATTAATTTTGAAGCTGGCCTATTGATATAACAAAGAGATCCGGACTTTCCAGGAGGGATTCAATTGAAGAAAGCACCTGGATTTTCGCATTGGCAAAGATTGACATATCTGCTAAAAGATTTATTATGAGATCATGGACATGTATCAACGTGGATGAGATCATGTCATGATATGGAATAAACTAAAAAATTGCACGACCGGGAAAAAATTGGCTCGGTCAGGTGTTTTCATAGAAGGAAATGACAAGAACTTAAGGATGAACAGATGCCGGCTCAGAAGAACCCTCGACCCGGCGCACAACCTGACAAATTTATTCGTGTTTTTATTTTTCAGGATAAGTTTAACATGGATAAATACAAAGTAAACTGGGGGGCTAATGTTGGGGATATACCCCACGGTATGACCCGGCCCGATGTACGACCCGGCCGGGACTTGGCACCTCATTGGTCAGTGGGTCAGACAAGCGACAAGGCCCAAGGCCCAGAAGGCGGCTCGTGAGAAGGCCAACTCAAGGTACGATATTCAGTGGGCCGGCTTAAGAACAAAAGCATAAGGAATATCTCCCTTACTTGGGAAGCAAGACCTAGCAAGGGAAGCAAGACCTGGACTAGGATTCCACTTGTAATAGAAAATAGACTAGTCCTAATCCTACTAGGACTCTACATGAAAGCAAGCCTCTTCAACTTATATAAGGAGGGGCAGGGCACCCCAAGAGGGATAGGTTGAGAGAGACAGACAAGTCAATAGCTCTCGAGATAGAGGTAGCGAAACACCATCCCTATAATCGAGATTATCATCATCAATATCAATGAAGCAGGATGTAGGATTTTACCTCCACTGTGAGGGGCCGAACCAGGGTAACTCATGTCTCTCGATTCCGATGAGCCCCGACAAGCTCATCACCCGGTTGCGATGGCCTCACGACTAAGTCCTCACACTAGGACATCTGCCATGACAAAACCACGACAATCTTGGTATCATGAGCTATGGTTCATCACGAATTTGGAGTCCCTACCCCCACTTTCTAGCTAATTTTGCTTTTTTTGTCCCAATTTCGAAAATCCCCACAAAAATAGCCCAACCAAAATTTTGTGATTTGTTGGTTTGATGTTGTTTTGTTGGATTTGATCCATGGATTTGTTGTGTTACTAGTGGATCTAGATCCCCTCCACTTTTCTCCAATTTCCATCCATGAAATTCCATGAATTTTGCGCCGAGTTTTCTTTTTCCCACCCAGTTCATCGAGTTCATCCACATATTTGAGGTCCTAGACATCTGGCCCATGGCCCCCGGACATCCGGCGCCTAGCAGCAGCAAACGTCTTCACCACCACCATTTTCCCTGACTTTGCCAATTTTGACCGGGTTTCCACCAATACTTCTGCATACGTCCATCGTTTTCTGCAACCACCATCGCTTATCCGCTACCACCTCCGATTTTGACACGTTTGTTTTGAGAATTTGAGTTGCGTTTTCCGTTTCCTAACATGTTTCGGCTACTTAGGTATGGATTTACACCGACATCACCACCTCTCATCTTCGCCACGAATTCGTCATCGACAACAACCACTTCACCTTCGTGACACCATCAACCATAAGCAAGGCGGTAATCTCGATGACACCTTCGTATACTCTCCCTTGCCATTGCATTGTTAGCCCCGAGCCCAATTTTGTGCCACTTTCCTATCGAGACTAGACATTTGAGTATTGCCGGGCAACATTACTTGTGCACTTTAGTGATCATCGATCCGCACCTTCCATTTCATGCATATATCATGGTATCATCTCCTGTGTTATCAATTGTTCCCGCATATACATCATTGCTACCTTGGTTCAAAAAATTCGCATAAGTGGCCAAAGGACAATATCAAAATAACAAAAAGCTTTTAAGCAAAGAGGAAACAAAGAGCTTGTAAGCAATAGCCATAGCATCGCTACATTGCATATCAAATTGTCATATTCGATCATTTTGGATCATCGTCAGAGAATCACCGGGAGCCATACATACATAGCATAATTGGGATATCAGTCGCCATGTTTTGTCTCTTATAGGTTGTGCACAAATTTCCTATTCGCCTATTGAGAAATCATGCTATTGTCTCTCTAGAGTTGTGCAACAAGAGTATTTTCCGTGGATTCAACATTTTGAGCTCGTTCCTTGGTTGCACGACCCCATTTATCTATCTGTGTATGTGTTCCGTGTGCCACATATTGCTTTGGTCTGCTTGTTACACTTGCAAATTTGTGAATCTATTTCAACATTATTAAATCTTGCTAACAATCGCATAAATTTTGTGCCACCATCCTCACCAAGCTACTCCAAAAAGCTTTACTTGTGTAGGTCTGAGAATCGACAAGATCCGGTACAAATTGTGCTACTTCCATAATACTACATTGGGTGATCTTGGATCCATCTTCAACATTGGATAAGGTACATTTGGTCTAGTTCTTTCTTTTCTTCCACTCACATATTTGCTTGAGATGATGGATAGGCCAAGTACTTCTACCAATCCACTCTTCATTGAGCAAGAAGAGGAACCGAACAACTACATCACCAAGAATCAACTACTCGACGCACATAGAGCTTTGCACCAAGAGAATGAAGCATTGAGCAACCACATCGATCAACTCTCACCGACATGCGACAATCTGAAGAACGAACAAGAGGCTACCTCGACACCTCAATGGAAACTCTCAAGGAAGATATTCGAGCCATGATGGTCAACCGCTCATCTACAACGTCATCATCATCAAGATGGCGACTCTTAAGCCGACACTCCTCGATACACCTTTGGATTCAAGTCACTCAAGACCTCGTTCGCATCGTTGTCAAGACCATGAAGATCATCAAGCTCCACAAAACCCATTTCATGGCAATGGTTTACAAGACCGCCTTCGGGAACGTGAACGACGTCGTCATTAAGCAAACGATCCCATGCAACAAGAGCAAGCTCCAATATGCCAAGATCACCAAGTAAACCAAGATGGCGATGCCCTTCAATAAGAGCAACAACACCGTGACGAACAAGCCCTTGAAGCCCAACATGCTCTAAATAAAGCAACCCAAGCCGTCTGCGCACGCAACCGGGAACAAGAAGAGGCCATCCGACATGAGCGACAAGAAGAAGCAGCACGCCTCGAGGAGCGCCAAGAAATGAGGAATCATGCAAGAATCCCACGCCCTCAACGTCAAGCTAATCAAGCGGAGCATGAGGAACAAGCGGTCGAAGGCCCTACACGAAGGCAAGAGCGAAATCATAATCGACTCGCACACATTGAAGAACAACGCTATGGCAAGCTCAAGTTCACCATGCCTAAGTTCTCCGGAAGCAATGATCCCGAACACTACCTTTCATGGGCATTGAAGGTCGAGAAGACCTTTCATCTACACAACTATGAAGAAGAAAATAAGATCGCCATGGCATCTCTTGAGTTCCAAGACTATGTCCTCATTTGGTGGGACCATGTCATTGAGCGGCGAGAAGCAAAAGGTGACCCACCCATCACAACATGGAATCAAATGAAGGATGTCATGCGAGCACGCTTCATGCCAACTTATTATAGTCGAGGTCTCTTCAAGAAGTTGCAACTACTCAAGAAAGGCACCAAGTCCATTGAAGAGTATTACAAGGAAATGGAGATTGCCATGATTCGAGCCAATGTCATGGAAGATGAGGATCAAACTATGCACGATTCTTGAATGGACTCAACCATCCAATCAAGTAGACTGCGGATTTCTATTGGCGTCGAGCCGGCGATCTATGGGGTAGGGCTGCCCCATTGCTGGTTCAGCGGGGGTCAGTTGGCGCGAAGAGCAAGCACAACAAGAGACTCTATGATTTTTACCCAGATTCGGGCCGCTGAGAAGCGTAAAACCCTACTCCTGCTTGTATGTATTGGGTGAATGTGGAAGAAAGTACACGAAGCGCTCTCTCCCGGCAAGTCCCTAGGAGAGGGCAGCTGCACGGTTATCTATGCGTGTGTGTTGCAAGGTTTTGAACCCCTGTAAAGGTCGCCCTGGCCCTCCTTTTATAGCTCTAGGGGTAACCACAGTGGCAAAAAGGTCATTAGAGAGTGATTGGACTGATGCAGATCTGTCATACCTAACTCTGCTAGTTAGGACAAAAGTGCATTAAATGCATTGCTAGGTGTCGCGTGGAGGGTGAACCTCGGCAAGGGTGATGCACCGCTTATCCACCTACCTCTTATTAGCTTGACATGGACGGGTGTCAATAAAGGTAATCCTCCTCTCCAACAAGCTTACACGTACGGGCTGCCTCCACCTAATCACCTACAGGCTCAACACCTCACTGACTAGCAAACAGCTGGCCAGGGAGGTGGAGCGCCGGCGATTGGCGGCAAGCCTGAGCTTGGTGAGCTTGCCGGGTCTTATCTTGCTGGCCTGTTCTTGCCAGGATCGGCTGCTTCTGTTGTGAATTCTGTGGCTTGCTCCAAGCCTTGGTCTTCTTAACACGCTCCTTGATCTCACGAAGAGTGGCTTCTCTGGTTTGGCTGTTGTATGTAACTCGATACTCGCGGGAGGAGCCACAACTTGTCTATGCAGAAGTTAGGGTAGCAAACGCCCATGTTTGTTTCACCGACAGGAGCCCCCGGGCCTAGGCCACGCGTGCTGCCAAGCATCGTTGGGCTAGGCCCAACAATGCACAGGCTCACACATTGACCTTTGCCAGAGATGGAGTTGTGTCCTGAGATCTTCTTTGCTTCTTCATTAATCTGGATTCAGGCCAGCCCCCAGCCCCATCCTGGTATCTTCAGCGTTTGGACGATGTAGATCATTCGTACCAAAAGCAGGGGCGCTCACGCACATAGGATGCCATTACAGCGCCCACGCGTGAGTCGGGTAACTGCCATCCCTGCCATCACTCCCCCCTTTAACGCAACCTTCCCATCTTTCCCATGAAGCGGATTATGTGCGGGGCGTGGGATTGGTGCAGAAGGGTGATCGTGGTGATAGTGCTTTGATCAGAGGAATCGAAGCACCGGATTGGCGAAGCTGGGCAGTCGACGAAACAAGACGCTAGCCAAGGATGCAGGGAGTTGGATTGGTGGAGTACGGTGGTTGCCCCTGGTAGTGGAGAACCAGTCCCCATGCTCCCCGCTATAAAAGGAGGGGTGCGAAGGTAGTGATGCTCATCCACCTCCTCCTCCTTCCTTTCCCTTCTTCTGCTTCCACCATGGCAAGAGGAAGAGGCTGGGCTCGTGCTTCGACCACGGCGGTGAGAACTTCTCCTCGACACCATGCTTCAGCTTTGGCCGCGGCTGAAGAGGCTGGATCCAGTGCACGAGGCGGGGCTGCGGGGTGAGGTCGGGGTCGCTGCGGCACCCGCGGTGAAGGCGGATAGAGCGGCGCGCTTGTCCTTTGTCCTCCAACTGATCCGCCCCTCACAGAGGGTCATACGGGGGACACTGCGCTCCAGTTTATCGTCGAGCTACGCGATCCTCCCGGTAGTCGCCAGCGGCTCCCCTGCCCTTTCGCTAGGGTGATGGAGGTTGATCAGCCACTCGGGTCATGGCTGCGCGTGAGCGGTTGCTGGAATGGAGCCGTGTGGGCGAACGTCGAGTTTCCCGCGCCTCGCATCATGTTACTTAGGCGCGGGTGGAAAACCTTTGCCCATGCCCACTATCTTGGGGAGGGGCACGTCCTCCGCTTCAAGCTGGTGGAGTCCAACATGCTCTCCATCAATATCTTCGGGCCTTCAGGTGCTCGTGTTGGGTGCTGCGTGGAAAGCTTGAGTGATGACGAAAGCTCCACCTCGAGCGATAGCAACAAGTAGGACACCGATGGCGAAGACGGCAGCGGCAGGCATCCGGTCGTCAAGTCCGAAGATGGCGACTTGGACTCCGATTGAACGCCAGCAGCACCGTCATCACCAGCTAGGCGCCGGCAGCACCATCATCTGCAGCTGGGCCCCGACAGAGCGATTTGCCGGGGGTGCTTCACCTAGCCACCACCGCCACCTCCAACTGGACCCCGGCAGGCTCGTGGACTCCGGCTTCATCTTCCCTGCAGGTGTTCCGGCCAAGCCGCATCCTTCTAGTCCTGGCGGAGGTGACTAGGGCATCGCCTAGCCGGTCTTTCCATCCCTGGCTTCATTTTCTCTGCCGGGAGGGGGGCGCTATCCCGATCATGTCGGGCTGCGTCCCTCTGGTCCTAGCAGGGGTGACTAGGGCGTCGCCCAGGCTCTCTTTTTGCCCTCCTTGCTCTCAATGTAAACCCTAGGAGGAGAGGGACAAGAAAGGCATTACAGAGCAGTTTTCTTTTTTAACCAAAAAGATGTAGGCTGCTGCCATGCTTGAATCAAATATAAATATTTCCCATCTATATCCGTATTTGTATGATTTGTACTTGTTATCTCACGCAATCTTGAGAAGAAACTTGTCGGATATGCATACTTGCCTTAGACGTTTAGAGGGGTTAGCCTTCAGTAGTCTTTCTGTGAGCAAGATGTCCGGCAAGGCTTCTTGCCGGCCTCAAACGTTGCTACTACTAACCCTTGCCAAGAAAACTCGAGACAAGTTTAGGAGCGCAGATGGAGACTGGCCTCTTGCCGGCTTCAAACGCAGCTGCGACTAATCCTGTCGAGCAGACTCGGGGCAAGGACAAGAGCGTGAATGAAAGGCGCGGTAAGGTCTCCTCTCGTGCAAGATTCTCATACATAGACGTAATATAGAATGACGGGAAATTTCAAAATTGAACCAAACTTTCGACTTATCTTTCCTTGTTGTACTCCTTATTGTCCAGATAAGGAGAGGCCGGTTGCCACAGGTTCCAGTGAGCTTCCATCCTTCCCCGGGGAAAGTTGCTCGCGAGGAATCTTCTATCTCTAATAGAAAAAGAAAGAAGAGAAACAACGGCATGGGGCCCTTGGCGGCATGTCAATCGTCTTATCTAAACAAGTGCAACTACATGAAAATCATGCTACAACATATAGATAAGCATGTATGCAAGTTTGTAAAGCACTTGGTTTTATTTAGATATGCACAAGGTCTTCGCCTGGCTTTCTACAAAGGGTTACAAGCCTCTAAGGCTATGCTTGTACAAAACGGATTGCCGGGGCAGGGCCTGGCAACCGCGCCTTACGTGTAGAACTTGTGAAGATGCTCAATATTCCATGAGTTTTGCACGCGAATGCCATCTTCGGTCTCCAGATGAACTGTGCCAGGTCTGGTGACTCGTACTACCCAGTAAGGGCCTCCCCACTTTGGTGTCAACTTGTTTGCACCCTTGGCGGATTGAACGCGCCGAAGGACAAGGTCACCTTCCTCAAGGCTCCGGGCATGAACCTTGCGTCTATGATAGCAGCGCAGGGCTTGCTGGTAGCATGCGGCACACACAGCTGCCCAAAGACGATCTTCCTCGAGGAGCACGGCACCATCATGTCGCAGCTGCTCTTGCTCTACTTCATCGTAGGCAAGTACTTGCGGTGACCCGTATATGAGTTCCGTGGGGAGCACCACTTCTGCACCGTAGACTAGGGAGAAGGGTGTCTGACCAGTAGCTTGATTAGGTGTCATCCTGAGTGACCAAAGAACCACCGACAACTCGTCAATCCAACGCCTCCCGCACTTGTGCAGCCTTTCAAAAGTCCTTATCTTGAGCACGCGCAATACTTCAGCATTTGTTCTTTCTTCTTGCCCGTTGCTCCTTGGGTTGCAAAGCACACCTTGCTTCCAAGGCTTTGAGTGTATTGCATGAAGGCATGGCTCATGAACTGTGTGCCGTTGTCAGTGATGACCCTGTTCGGGACCCTGAACCGGCAAACTAATCCCTTGAAGAACTTGATGGCTGACTGTGTTGTTACCTTTGTCACTGGCTCTACTTCAGGCCACTTTGTGAATTTGTCGATGGCAACATACCAGAACTCAAATCCCCCGGTAGCACGGGGGAAGGGGCCCAAAATATCGAGCCCCCAGACCGAAAAAGGCCAGGATAAAGGAATGGTTTGGAGGGCTTGCGCTGGTTGGTGTATGTTCTTTGAATGGAACTGGCATGCTTCACATCTTGTTACTAGCTCAGTTGCATCCTGGAGGGCAGTGGGCCAATAAAAGCCTTGTCAGAAAGCTTTCCCGGCAAGCTGTTCTGGCTCCAATGTGGGATCCACATACACCTCCATGTATCTTTGCCAACAACTTTAATCCATCTTCTCAGGTAATGCCCTTCAATTTCATTCCATTTGGTCTCTTTCTGCACAGGATGTTATCCACAAAATGGTACATACTTGATTTACGGGCTACTTTCTCAGCTTGCTCTTGCTCTTTGAGAAGTTCTCCTGTTTGGAGAAATTAGACTATCTGTTGCGCCCATGTCGGAGCTTGGGGCTCGACGACAAGGACTAAAGGAATCTCTTCGGCCACGGGAGCGCTGATCTCGTTAGCAAGAATTTGGGATTCCGCCTGAGACTGCTGCTCACCGACAGGCGCATCACTGCTTCCGGCAATTGTTTTGCCTGCGGCTTCTGGGAGCTCTGCTGGAAAGTATTTACTTGTGCTTATCTTCCTTCTCTTCTTGGCCCTTGTTGACGGGGTGACTATTGGTCAAGTCAAGAAGAGCACAAAAGTCCCCGGTTCCACAGGTAGCTTTTGGGCAGCACACTTTGACAACTCATCAGCAATGCTATTTCCCGCACGAGGGATGTGTTTTGTTTGCAAGCCATCAAAGTGTTCTTCCAACTTCCTCACTTCATCCACGTACGCTTCCGTCAATGGGCTTTGGTAATCCTTGTTTACTTGCTTCACCACAAGTTGTGAATCCCCACGGACGATCAACTGTTTGATTCCCAACTCTACCGGAATTCTGAGGCCGCACTGGTACGCGTCAGTGCTATACACACGGTTTTTAACCCCTTTCCACGACGGCATTTGGAACCATCGCCAAGTGAGTGTGGGTGATAGGGGGTCCTTCCCACACGACCCAGAAACCGTCGGGGATATGGAGCCATGATCCAGAGGCCTTGCAAAGTTTAATCGTGTGCGATACAGCACACACTAAATTCTATCGCACAAGTGGGATCGGTGATTAAACATTTCTAATGATGCAGTGAAACCAAATGGTGTGTCGTAATGAACCGTTTGGGAAATAGTATGTAAGGCACACGGGCCAACATATGAACTGTGTGCGATATGTGCCCCATCACACACATGTTTTCTACGGAACCCGTCTGCCATGCAAGATTCCATCGCACACGTTTCCCAATAATTATCGTGTGCGATAATGTTCTATCACAAATGGTTCAGGAGCCCCTTCTCACACATACAAGTGCTGCAGACCGTTTGTGATTTGTTGTGTATCACCGACGGTTGCGGCAAGAGTGACGTGTGCTTTTTGTTTGGGACCCCACATGTTTCCTGAAAAAATTATGATAGGGATTGTATTTTACATTAGGCACGATTTACTCCGAGCTCTCGTGTGGGATACCGTGATATCACAAACAGTTCTGGAGACCCTACGCACACGTAGTAGTGCTGCAAATCATTTGCGATCTGCTGTGTATCACCGACGGTTCGGCTACGATTGATGTATGCTTTCCGATGTGGATCGCACACACTCATTTAGTTCAACCGTGTGCGGACCAATTGCTAGGTTAAAACAAAAATATCCCATTTTGAATCGGCATGAAAAAAGCAAATTCGCCACAATATTCAATTGAACAAATAGTGTCCACAAGAAGAACATTAATCAGATTTCGCAACAATTGCAATTGAACATATGGTAGCTAAATTCCAACGATTTGTCCACACATATATGCATTACATAATTAATCATAGTGTACGAAATACGAAGACCTCATCAGATTGAAAACAATGGATCCATGCGTATATGTTTAGCGGCTAACTCTTACTCAATGTTTCAGGAAAACACATGCTAAAATCTTAATTATCAGTAGTGGGATTGATGTAGTGATTCAGGAATAAGTCGCTGATAAATCTCCGAACCATCAGCAATTCACCAGCCGGGAGCGGTTCAGGGGTCCTCGGTTCTAAGATGAACTGCAGTATTTTTAAGATCAGAATGTGCCATATGAGTGGAGTAGAAGATATTAATTAAGATAGACTTACTGGTACTAATTCGCGAGGATCATCACAACTATCAGCAGATTTGCAGATGGAGATCATGTGTCTGCAAACATAGTATCCACAAAGGTTGGTCCCTGCTTGTTGCTGAAGACACTGAAATTTTTTGTACAGAATTAGTCATGTATTTGTCCTGTTAGGAACAACCTGTACAGAATTAGTCATGTATTAGTCATGTATTTGTACAGAATTAGTCATGTATTTGGACAAAAATAGAAAGAGGTTTATTTAGAAGCTTGAACATTTGACTAGCGTAAGAAAAGGTATTTGCAGACTATTGGATAAATTTTCCGAAAATAACGGATTTCGGTGTGTTACCGGAGAAACGATCTCGTGCTGCAGAGGTAGTTCCCTCTTGAACAGGTTCCTTGGTTTAGTTTTCCACAATGCGAGCACACTGCAAATGAAGATGAACTTTGACAACATCAATTATTGAACCAGATATGAATGCAAATTAATTTCGACATCATAGAATTCAATACCTATCCATGAATTGCTGAAGATGCGTTAGATCCTGAGCGTTTGTTGACTCTCTGAGAGAATCCATGTAGTAAATTGTGTTCTTGTTTGGAACAATGAATACCAATATCCAGTGATCGCTACATATTAAGAAAGCCATGAACTTACGAATTATGTCGAAATCTGAAAGACAATCAGTGTATTCGTGGTTGTTTACTTGACTTACCGTTCATGATATGGCCAGAGAAATGATTCTGCATGGGACGTGTTTTCGAAGAGACGGACAACCATGTTAATGGCCCAGTCCCGTAGGACCTTACCATCTAATGTTGTGCCATTTGCTAATGCACGATCTATGAAATACACACTCTCCCTTTTTCTTCTCTGTGCGTTCAATCCCCTGAGAGGAATAAAATGCAGTTAGATGTTTATCATTTATAGCCTTGTATGGAGAAGTTGATCAGAGTTTGTTAAGTACTTACAAAATCAGGCATCTAACAAGAGTGGCATCGAGCTCGTTGAAGTTGAAGAAGAGATGTAAGTCCTCGAAACTCACATTGATGGAACCAGCATAGTGTCGGAAATGATCTTTATTGTAGTGGACTAGCAAACCATGATGACCTGCTGACATTAGATCCATGCAATATTCATGTAACTCGCGGCAACTGGAGCTGCACTCATCAAAGTATTCGCCAACAAGAAATGGCTGGCCATGGACGTAATTGTGTGCTTGAAGTACGTCTACTTTACTTTTAGCAAGCAACAAATCTAGTTCTTCATCATCCATGCCGTCAGAAATAATATTACCCCCCGATTCGAACAACCTGCTGTTAATTTGGTTCTGGGCGATGAGTGCTTTAAGTAAGAGGCAATCGTTCTCTTTCCTCTTCGTTCTTTCGACGTGCTTCCTCGCGGGTGCAGCCTTTTTGGCCGCTTCTTTCTTGGTACTTGAAGCATTTCTGGCAGAATGTCTGGTTGGCTACAAGGTAGACTGCCGAGCAGACAGTGAAGCTTCGACGGACTGCTTAGCAGATGGTTTATCTATGCCGGACTGCTGAGCTGGCGGTGCTACTATGACGGACTGCTGGACTGTAGGAGCAGAGGCATCGGACTGCTAACCATGCATTGAAGCTATGTCGGGTTTCTGCGCAGGTGGTGCCAACTTGTCGGTGTGCTGAGGAGGCCGTGCCAACGCGTAGGTTTGCTGAGCAGGAAGTGCTGACGCATTGGTATGCTGATCACGCTACTGCGGACCGACGGACTGATGAGCTGTTGGTTCTGGACCTACAGACTGCTTAGCAGGCGGTTCCGAAGCATCAGGCTGCTTAGCAGTCCATTCCACCAGGTTGGTCTGCTGAGCATGTGCTGCAGCTGGGTCTCCCCCCGCTGCTTCAGCGGCTGGCATCTGAACCGGTGGTGTGTCTTCAGCAGTAGTAGGCCTTGCCACTGGCTGCTCTGGGGCAAAGGATGACATGGCCTGTACGGCACAAAGTCGTGCCGGCTGATCACAGGTTGATGCATCAGCCGTCGGATTATGAGTATTAGGTTCTTTGGGGGAAGCATGCGAGAGCTGCTGTGGCAAGGAGAGCGTCACCGGTTGAGGGGCGACATTGGTTGCTCTTGGTGGGGCTTCAGGGATCTCATCGATGAACTCTATTTCCTTTCGTGGCCACTGGATGTGATGTAACAGTGTTTCTCCCAAGGTCCTTTGCTCATCAAAGTCTCCTAGGACATTCTTCAGGGCAAATTCATTGAATCCAGGCTTTACTTCAGTCACAGTCACATAGCACTTCACACAGCCCGGCTTCAATGGCACATTGTCCAACAAGAGGCCCTCTTCCAAGAAGGGTTGGCAAACCCAGGCTGTTGCACATTTTAATGTACCTTCATAATGTGTAAGCACGCCCTTCAGTCTGTCTTTCATTCCAGATAGATCAGATATAGCATCATCATGAGCAGCTGCAGTCTCAGTGTCGCTGGGGTCAGCTGATGCACAGCTACTCTTGTGCGGTGTTGTCGCGCAATAAGCAGCATCCTCCATGCCCGCCTCCCCTCCCATCTGCTGGCTATCTGTCAGTGTTAAGAGTCTCACTACTGGAATCAGGATCTTTGCCGTCAGCCAGCTCTTTGCCATCCGCCAGCTGACGGCAATGAAGGTCTTTGCCGTCCGCCAGCTGACGGCAAAGAAGGTCTTTGCCATCAGCTTACAGAAAGCTGACGGCAAAGAAAGAGCGGACGGCACAGAGGTTGTTTGCCGTCAGCCTGCTCTTTGCCGTCAGCTAGCAGACGGCAAAGAGGCTTTGCCGTCTGCTAGCAGACGGCAAAGAGGGGGTTTGGCCCACTGGCTGCTAAACCCTAACGGGCCCCCTCTTTGCTGTCTGCTAGCAGACGGCAAAGGCGAGGCGGACGGCAAACTTTAAAATTAACTTAATGGGCCGCGCCCCCGCCATCGCCCTCTCTCTTTCTCCTCTCCTCTTTCCTCCCCGCCCGACGAGCACCGCCATCGCCCCGTCGCCCCACCGCCCTGCCGCCCCACCCCCTATTTGTCGCGCCCCTCCCTGCCACCCCGCGCTGCGACGCCAGATCCCTGCGTCGCCGCCCCCTCCCTGCCACCCCGCGCTGTCACCACCGCACCCTTCCCGCCCCATCGCTGCCTCGTCGCCGCCCCATCGCCCCGCCCTCCCTGCCTCCCCACCCCTCTCACGAGCCTCCCCGCCGCCGCGCCTCCGCGCCGCAGTCGCGGGTCGACCGCCCCCGAGGAGCGCCGCCCCCTGCCCGCCCCGTCGCCACACCGCCCCGTCGCCGCCCACTCCCCGACCCATCGCCGGCCCCCACGGTGAGCCTCTGCCACCCCCTCTCCTGTTTTTTTCCTGTTTTTCTTTTATGTTTACTTTTGGTTTTTTAGTTTAGTTAGTTTAGGAAGCAGGGGTTAGTTAATTAATCAAATGCCACATGCACATTTAATTAGTTTAGGTTTTTTAGTTTAGATTTAGGTTTAATTAGTTTAGGTTTTTGTCACACCCTAGTTAGTTCATGCAGTAGAGTGTTGCATCATGTTTAAATTTTTCCAGAAACTTGAAATGGGGATGTTAGAACCCCCAGCACCCCCCTGGAAACAACTAGGGTTTACTAAAATCTTTTTCAATGAACCTGAAATGCCCTTCTAAAATGTCCATCATTTTTGTCTTGGGTTAGAACCTCTGCCAAAACTGGTTCACATTTTCTAGGTCATCATAAGGTCATTGAATTAAATCACATGTAACTTGCATTTGGGCATTTAAATGCTAGTAAATATTTTAAATGTCCAAATAATCCCAAACTAAAATGTTCCATGTTGGATATACTTTATACAGTGGGCATGAGCAGTTTGGTGATTTTTGAAAGTGCTTGGGTATTTTTAGAAAAGACACAAAGTTGCAGAAAAATAGAAAACATAACGAAAAGAGAGGGAGAGAGTTACCTAGGCCTCTTACCTGGCCAGCCCAGCCCACTGGCCTGGTGCCAGTCATCGCCTACCTCTGCCAGTAGGCAGAGGAGGGACACCGCCGAGCTCGCCACGCCACCACCCTGCCTGCCTGCCCTCACCCGCGCCAGCGCAGCGCCTCGAAGAGCCTCCTCGGCGCCTCCCCGACCCCCTCTCACTCTCCCTCGTCCCCATCTCCTCCTCTGTCTCTCTCTCCTGCGATTTTCATGACCGCCCGAGAACACCGACGAGCACCCCCGTGGCCACCAGCCCTCCCTCGCCATGCCGCCAGGTCCAGAAGCTCTGCCATGTCGTCCTCGACCTCCTCGCTAAGCTACGCAACACCGGATGCCCTGAAGCCTCGCCAACGCCACCGTTTCCGACCTCGAGTGCCGGTGATCCCCTCCGTCGTTCCGCCGGACTCCGAGCCTCCCCTGCCTCGCCAGCAGCACCAGAAGAACCGCGGTGAGCCGCTACACCGTTTCCCCCATGCCCCGTTGCCTAATTCGTACTCTAGCCGCATCAACCACCAGAGTCGAGTGCTCCCCGCCACCGGCCATGTCGCCGCCGCGGTTGCAACACCCGCACATCACACCAGAGCATGTAGGCATGCTCAGCGCCTCCTCAGGAAGCCGCAGATCCCACTAGTTCAGCTCGAAACGCGCCGTAGCGCCTAACCCGTCGTTGCCCGAACTCCGGCGGCCGCAAAAGAGCTCTCCGCCGTCAGCTCCGGCCACCCCAGCTGCTGCTGCTTGACTTTTTGGATGCGCCTCACTCCCAGGAACCCGTAGGAGCAAACCGCGCATCGAATGGAGCTCCATAGCGAGCGCACGGTGCACCTCCGCCGTCGGCCGTGGTCGTCGCCGGTTGGCCTCCGGCGAGCTGACGTGGCGCTATCATTAGCAGCTAATGACATCGCTAATTAACCCTAGAGCCACTTACAAACGGGCCCCACTGCCTAATTAAACCCGGGTTTTATTTCCTGTTTAGTTTAGATTAACCCAGCGGGACCCACGCGTCAGAGTTGACCCTGCTGACGTGGCCGTTGACCGGTCCCACCTGTCTGTGACACGAGCACTGTGAGACTGACCAGTGGGACCCACTGGCCAGGTTTGACCTGGACCGGCCCCGTTGACCGCTGACGTCATCCTGACGCAATGCTGACGCAATAAGTATTTCTCTGGATTTATTTTTATTCAGGAAATTCCAGAAAATACTAAAAACTTCAAAAATTCATAGAAATTAATCCGTAGCTCCAAATGAAATAATTTATATATGAAAAATGACCAGAAAAATCCAAGGAATCTGAATATGGCATTTTCATGCATATTTGAACAAGTTAACCTCACTGAATAGGACAATTCATGATTATGGAATGAATAGTAATTAGTTTTGGAGTTGGAATTTGCTATAGGTTTGAATTCCACTTCAATGAATATGACTAACTGTTGCACTAGGTCAATTCAATACCTTAATATGACATATCATTCATATAATTGTGCATTGCATTGATTGTGGTTCCTCTTGTGTTTGCCGGTGGTTGCTCCCTCTCAGTAGACGTGGTTCCGACGACGTGTTCGATGACACCGATGAAGAACTATATTATCTTCAGAATTGCCAGGCAAGCAAAACCCCCTTGTTCATTTTGATACAATCCCACTCTCTCGCTCCTGCTCTCTTGTACTGCACTAGGGCAACATCGATTCAACTGTTACATGCTGCGGTAGCTGAACCCCTTTTCCTCTGCATGACCTGTCATTGCCACAGTAAATAGATGAAACCCACTAGCATGAGTAGGAGTTGTTTGAGCCCTGATGTGCCTACTCATTCATGCCTGTTTGTTATGCCTGCTACTGCTTAGAGTTGAGTCGGGTCTGATTCATCGGGGATGATTCAGAGGTGATGAACATGTCCTACTGTGTGTGAGCTAAGTGTGTGAACACGATTTGGTAAAGGTAGCGGTGAGAGGCCATGTAGGAGTACATGGTGGGTTGTCTCATTGAAACCGTCCTCAGGAACTGAGTTCTGTGTTTGTGATCCATGAACAGCTACTACCACATGTTGGGCCCTGAAATATGACCCCGCTCGACTTATTAACCGCCCCTGTCCTCTGTCCAGGAGTTGCAACTAGTTTCTGGTGTTTGTAGGATATGTGTTGGAGGCCGTGCGTAGCGCTGACCCTAGGGGTGGGCTATGTCGCGGTAGATACACCGTGGCCCGGTGTACCGAGCGCCCATTTGGTGTCTCGGGAACCCTGCACACATCGTTTGGGGCTGTGAGCGAAACCCCGGCCGGATCTCCTCACGGATGGAACCCGAATAGGCGATAAACCTGGACAAGAGACTTGTGTGGTTAGTTAGGTCGTGGTCTACACCCACGTCGGTTTTCGCTTGAAGTCTGCCGAGCACATGTCGTGTGCAGACGCTAAGTGGTGGAAACATGTGTGAAGAAGTACACCCCTACAGGGTTAATATGATCTATTCGAATAGCCATGTCCGCGGTAAAGGACTTCTGGGTTGCCTGTACAGTTCATAGACAAGTGAAAGTGGATACTCTAAAACTCGCAAGAGAAGCGTGAGTGCCATGGATGGCGTTCTCGTAGGGAGACGGGAGCGGATCCATAGTGGTGTATTGATATGGTGAATATGTGGACTCGTGTGCGCCACCTCAAAAGAGTTACTTGCTGTCGTAGTTCAGGTTAGCCACTGAGTCAAAGCTGGCCTGCTGCAGTTAAACTCCACCACCCCCTTTGTTGATACCGATGCATATGTAGTTAGTTCTGATGTAAGTCTTGCTGGGTACATTTGTACTCACGTTTGCTTAATTTATGTTTTTGCAGAGAGACTCAGTCTCGCTAGTAGTTCCGCGTGGACTTCGACGTTTAGCTTGTTACCTCAGCTACGATCTTGTGCCCTCGACAGGATCTGTAGATAGTCGGGCTTCTCAGCCTTTTTCACTTGTAGATGTCTGTACTCAGACATGATAGGCTTCCGCATGTGCTTTGACTTGTATGCTCTGAATGTTGGGTCATGAGACCCATGTTTGTAATACTTGGCTCCCCAGAGCCTTTTAAATAAAGTACTTTGAGTTGTAGAGTTTTGTTGTGATGCCATGTTGTATTTACACATGTCGAGCATATTGTGTGTATGATTGAAATGCTTGGTATGTGTGGGGTCCGACTATCTAGTTGTTTATCCTTGGCAGCCTCTCTTATGGGGAAATGTTGTCTGGGGTCTCCACTGAGCCTTGGTAGTCCGCTACAGCCCGGTTTACCGGAGTCCTGCTAGCCCAACACTGCTGCTTCGGAACACCTAGACTGGCCGGCATGTGTTTCACTTCGTTCCTGTGTCTGTCCCTTCGGGGAAATGTCACGCGGTGATATCCGGAGTCCTGCCTAGCCTGCTACAGCCCGGTTTCCCGGAGTCCTGCTAGCCCAGTGCTACAGCCCAGATTCACACGCTGCTGACCGACATGCTCGATGTTGATTCATGTATGCCTGTCCCCGTAAGTTAGCGCCGCTTTGGGTTCACGACTAGCCATGTCGGCCCGGGTTCTCTGTCATATGGATGCTAGCAACACTATCATATACGTGAGCCAAAAGGCGCAAACGGTCCCGGGCCATGGTAAGGCGACACCCGTGGGAATACCGTGCGTGAGGCCGCAAAGTGATATGAGGTGTTACAGGCTAGATCGGTGTGACTTAGAATCGGGGTCCTGACAGCGTTGGTATCAGAGCCTGACTGCCTGTAGGATTACCAAGCCAAACTGGTCGAAGTTGAGTCTAGAAATGCTTTAGTTATATAAGGGGATTGATTGTGGAAGGGAACGTAAGGCTCTTTTTACTCCTTTACCTTATGCCTTTCTGATCTGAGTCAACCTCTTCTTTTCTACGGGGATTAAGAACTAGGCTTTCTCTTCTTCTATCAGGATCACGTGTTACTAATCCGTAGACTTATAAGATTGCTGGATTCAAGTTTCAGTTCAGTTTCTACTACTTCCGTATGTTCATAGCTAGCCTCAGAACCTCGATATTGTGATGTTAAGTGGTTATGCCACCAATTGCAGGATGTCTCAAATCTTTTGAGCATTTACAGCCGTTATGCTGTCCGAGTCATCCCAGGTTTCCAAACAATCTGATGCATTTGCAAAATCCTTTCCCTCTGTTTCCGCGTCCCTTTGGGCCAGATTAAGCACACTAACGGTCTGTTGAGGTATTCCATTGCCTTGACATATGTGTTGGAGCTAGTATTATGACCCTAGGCCTCCTAGAGAACCACCAAGTAATCTAGTAATGCTTTATATTCCTAGTGTGATGATTCTGGCCGTCATTCTCGAAAGCATCCCGTGATGCTATCTAGTTAGTAGGCATTCTATTTCTGGGTTCTTGAGCCCAAGATTCACTCTACTTACTTCCTGTTGTTAGTGTTCGCTAGTTCCTTTAGGATATTAGTAACCTTGCGACAGTCCTTGAGGTCCGTGGTATTTCCTTCTTCCAAATACCATGAACCATTAAGGCAGAAGTTCTTGAACCAAAAAGATCACAACCAGAGTGCTCTTGGTGAGTTCTCCATTCCATATTGTGACTCTGCCAGTTCTACCTTTCTGCATGGGTTATCTGGAAGAAACCTGTTGAACTTGCTTCGACATACTAATCTATGCGTCCACAACTCAAAAAAAAAGTTATATGTTCCTTTGAGTTGTCCCTCTTTAGTTGTATCCTGACCCTCTGTCTATCAATTGATAGTCAGTACTAGTTGTGCATTCGTGTTATCGATACTTATTATTCTTGTGGTCCGTCAAGCCATTCTATTACGGAATGACTAGGAGAAACAAACTCCAGTACCTCATCCATATCTAGGATTTGGTCAAAGCGGTTGTATTTCGCAGATCAAAATGCCAATCCAGCTTTTGATTTTGTTCTACCCTGAAGTATTACCGTCTTATGTCAAGAATGTCATGAAAATTGCACAACCTCTTATGAATTCTTGACGAAGTGATACTTCTCGCCATAGTTCTTCATTCCTCGGTCTCCGTGTTGTTGCAACCGGAATACCGACAAGGGAATCACGATGTGTGAAATAAACACTCCCAGCAACCCCGTTGCTTGGTAGTTAATGGACAATAATCTCATTCATAGCGTGTTGATTGCTGAATCATCATCCTAAGATTTATCGTGCGACCTAGTCTTTATTTCTGGTGCACTCTTCGATCAATGAGTTAGGATTTTGTTAATCCTTGCTTATTTGATCATGTCATCTTGCCTCGAAAGCAAGATTGTTCTCGAGCTTAGTTACATATCGGTGGTTCGTGACTTTCCGAATATCTTCTCGGAAGTGCTACCAGGTTGTCACCTGACCGCTATGTTGATTTCTTGATCAAGTTGGTTTCTTGTAAACCACCCTTTCTCCAAGAATCTGTGTCGGATACCCTGAGCTAGTTGGTTAAGCTAAACAACAACTTGGAGAGTTGGAAGATGAGAGCTTGTCTGACTCAGTTCATTCCTAAGGGATATCCTTGTGTGTGTGTGTTGAAGAAAGATGATACTTTCATTGATTGATCCTTGTGATCAATTGTTGGACCTATTATCTTATCCAAACTTTGATTTGAGTATGGGCTATCATCAAATCAAATCAGAACCAACGATGTTCATAATGTTGTCTTATCCATGGTTGTTTCCTCGGGCTTACACCATTACATCTTTTGGTCTGACCAATACTATCACATTGTTCACATAATGGTGGAATTCCAGTGATATGGAAAATTCCGATGAGTTGCTGTTGAGCCCATCAGCAGCATTTTGTCTCCTCCATGATTCATGTTGAACATCAACCTGGTGTTGGAAACTTTGTAAGTAATGCCTTCGTGTTCCGTTCCTGAAGCTTATGCTTGGATGGAAGAAGTGACTTCCTCGAATTCATGTGCATTTGGTGCAAGTTGTCGCCGTGAGTTCGAGAAAGATTGTTTTTGTTTCCTCTGGTACCATCCGAAGTCAGTTATGCATGTGCGAATGTATTCTATGGTTTGGTAGGTTAATTACCTCCACTCCATATGTATTCCTTAGCACAACAAGCCACTGATTGACTTGTTCAAGGAAAAGAAGTCTAGCACGCGTAAAGACTTCGAAATCCTTGATGATGGAACCTAACCTGAACTCGATAGTGTTTTATTATAAGACTACTATGTGGTCATTCTTGTCTTGGACAACATGCTCACGTGTATATAGCAGAACCAGCTCGTGTTTTGGAGCTTGCTATCGTAGTTCATTTCCCGAGAATCCGCAATGTCATCTCGTCGGTTTGTGTTGCAAATTTTCTTTCCAAAAATGACGTCTGAAATATTCCGTTACCAACCAGATCTGAATCTCAGGCAGATATTATGGTTGGAGCTATTCCAAGATCTATGATGTAGGTCCCGACAAAGTTGATGTTCTGGCTGACACACCTAGCCTAGAGAGTTATCATTGTAGTATCTTGATTGAGCAATTTTACCATCTTTCTATATGAGGATTTCATGCGACTTATTCTAGAAGTTGCTGCCTAGGAATTCATGTGCTCCCAGTTCCTTCGATTTTGCTATAATCATTCGAATAGTGGAATCACTTTCTCCTGATGAGCTTCTCCCCAGTTACTAGAATCATTCCCAGCATTTGCATTTTGTTCCCAGCCTGCACCTGCCGTGGTGCCATCCTACCATGGGTTCCACCCATTTCTGGTGATAAGCAAAAATCATCCATTGCGTTGTCTTCAACAAGGTAGTCCACATCATTCATCCTAGTTCGACTATGTTTTTCTCTGGAACTCCTTCAAATGTTCGATTGTGATTGCCTTAGGCTAGTTTAGAGAATTTTATTGATCTCTGTATCAAAAGTAATTCTTTTTGCCACTTAAGGAAATAACTCTATGAGTCACCTCCTCTAAGGTGTCTCGTTATGGTATCATGGCAACTCAAATCCTCGCTACGTTGACAACCGTTCACCACCTTGTTAAGCGTGAAATTGTTGTCTACCTAGTGAACCATCGTCATCTGCTTCACTCCATCCCTTTGGATGTGTGCTTCGTGTCTCAGCTCGAGAGATGTTGCTATGTCTCATTCCATGAGCTGATCCTGAGTTGTTCGATCTTCGAGAAGATCGATCCTTCTAGAGTTTTCTCTTTCCTCTCGTTGTCATGTTAGTTGGAGTTCTCAGAGCAAGACATCGGGACAAAGATGGTGATCGAATCAACGTTCTTATGAAGTGCAACCTGGATCGTGAAGATTGTGTTAGTTTGCGTTCCTCCTTCCATCTTACCCTACGCTTGAACCTCGGGACGAGATTCTTTTGAGTGGGGGTGAGTTGTCACACCCTAGTTAGTTCATGCAGTAGAGTGTTGCATCATGTTTAAATTTTTCCAGAAACTTGAAATGGGGATGTTAGAACCCCCAGCACCCCCTGGAAACAACTAGGGTTTACTAAAATCTTTTTCAATGAACCTGAAATGCCCTTCTAAAATGTCCATCATTTTTGTCTTGGGTTAGAACCTCTGCCAAAACTGGTTCACATTTTTCTAGGTCATCATAAGGTCATTGAATTAAATCACATGTAACTTGCATTTGGGCATTTAAATGCTAGTAAATATTTTAAATGTCCAAATAATGCCAAACTGAAATGTTCCATGTTGGATATACTTTATACAGTGGGCATGAGCAGTTTGGTGATTTTTGAAAGTGCTTGGGTATTTTTAGAAAAGACACAAAGTTGCAGAAAAATAGAAAACATAAAGAAAAGAGAGGGAGAGAGTTACCTAGGCCTCTTTCCTGGCCAGCCCAGCCCACTGGCCTGGTGCCAGTCATCGCCTACCTCTGCCAGTAGGCAGAGGAGGGACACCGCGACAACGCCGAGCTCGCCACGCCACCACCCTGCCTGCCTGCCCTCACCCGCGCCAGCGCAGCGCCTTGAAGAGCCTCCTCGGCGCCTCCCCGACCCCCTCTCACTCTCCCTCGTCCCCATCTCCTCCTTTGTCTCTCTCTCCCGCGATTTTCGCGACTGCCCAAGAACACCGACGAGCACCCCCGTGGCCACCAGCCCTCCCTCGCCATGCCGCCAGGTCCAGAAGCTCCGCCATGTCGTCCTCGACCTCCTCGCTAAGCTACGCAACACCGGATGCCCTGAAGCCTCGCCAACGCCACCGTTTCCGACCTCGAGTGCCGGTGATCCCCTCCGTCGTTTCGCCGGACTCCGAGCCTCCCCTGCCTTGCCAGCAGCACCAGAAGAACCGCGGTGAGCCGCTACACCGTTTCCCCCATGCCCCGTTGCCTAATTCGTACTCTAGCCGCATCAACCACCAGAGTCGAGTGCTCCCCGCCACCGGCCATGTCGCCGCCGCGGTTGCAACACCCGCACTTCACACCAGAGCATGTAGGCGTGCTCAGCGCCTCCTCAGGAAGCCGCAGATCCCACTAGTTCAGCTCGAAACGCGCCGTAGCGCCTAACCCGTCGTTGCCCGAACTCCGGCGGCCGCAAAAGAGCTCTCCGCCGTCAGCTCCGGCCACCCCAGCTGCTGCTGCTTGACTTTTTGGATGCGCCTCACTCCCAGGAACCCGTAGGAGCAAACCGCGCATCGAATGGAGCTCCATAGCGAGCGCACTGTGCACCTCCGCCGTCGGCCGTGGTCGTCGCCGGTTGGCCTCCGGCGAGCTGACGTGGCGCTATCATTAGCAGCTAATGACATCGCTAATTAACCCTAGAGCCACTTACAAACGGGCCCCACTGCCTAATTAACCCCGGGTTTTATTTCCTGTTTAGTTTAGATTAACCCAGCGGGACCCACGCGTCAGAGTTGACCCTGCTGACGTGGCCGTTGACCGGTCCCACCTGTCTGTGACACGAGCACTGTGAGACTGACCAGTGGGACCCACTGGCCAGGTTTGACCTGGACCGGCCCCGTTGACCGCTGACGTCATCCTGACGCAATGCTGACGCAATAAGTATTTCTCTGGATTTATTTTTATTCAGGAAATTCCAGAAAATACTACAAACTTCAAAAATTCATAGAAATTAATTCGTAGCTCCAAATGAAATAATTTATATATGAAAAATGACCAGAAAAATCCAAGCAATCTGAATATGGCATTTTCATGCATGTTTGAACAAGTTAACCTCACTGAATAGGACTATTCATGATTATGGAATGAATAGTAATTAGTTTTGGAGTTGGAATTTGCTATAGGTTTGAATTCCACTTCAATGAATATGATTAACTATTGCACTAGGTCAATTCAGTACCTTAATATGACATATCATTCATATAAATGTGCATTGCATTGATTGTGGTTCCTCTTGTGTTTGCCGGTGGTTGCTCCCTCTCAGTAGACGTGGTTCCGACGACGTGTTCGATGACACCGATCAAGAACTATATTATCTTCAGAAGTGCCAGGCAAGCAAAACCCCCTTGTTCATTCCGATACAATCCCACTCTCTTGCTCCTGCTCTCTTGTACTGCACTAGGGCAACATCGATTCAACTATTACATGCTGCGGTAGCTGAACCCCTTTTCCTCTGCATGACCTGTCATTGCCACAGTAAATAGATGAAACCCACTAGCATGAGTAGGAGTTGTTTGAGCCCTGATGTGCCTACTCATTCATGCCTGTTTGTTATGCCTGCTACTGCTTAGAGTTGAGTCGGGTCTGATTCATCGGGGATGATTCAGAGGTGATGAACATGTCCTACTGTGTGTGAGCTAAGTGTGTGAACACGATTTGGTAAAGGTAGCGGTGAGAGGCCATGTAGGAGTACATGGTGGGTTGTCTCATTGAAACCGTCCTCAAGAACTGAGTTCTGTGTTTGTGATCCATGAACAGCTACTACCACACGTTGGGCCCTGAAATATGACCCCGCTCGACTTATTAACCGCCCCTATCCTCTGTCCAGGAGTTGCAACTAGTTTCTGGTGTTTGTAGGATATGTGTTGGAGGTCGTGCGTAGCGCTGACCCTAGGGGTGGGCTATGTCGCGGTAGATACACCGTGGCGGTAGATACACCGTGGCCCGGTGTACCGAGCGCCCGTTTGGTGTCTCGGGAACCTTGCACACATCGTTTGGGGCTGTGAGCGAAACCCCAACCGGATCTCCTCGCGGATGGAACCCGAATAGGCGATAAACCTGGACTAGAGACTTGTGTGGTTAGTTAGGTCGTGGTCTACACCCACGTCGGTTTTCGCTTGAAGTCTGCCGAGCACATGTCGTGTGCAGACGCTAAGTGGTGGAAACATGTGTGAAGAAGTACACCCCTGCAGGGTTAATATGATCTATTCAAATAGCCGTGTCCGCGGTAAAGGACTTCTGGGTTGCCTGTACAGTTCATAGACAAGTGAAAGTGGATACTCTAAAACTCGCAAGATAAGCGTGAGTGCCATGGATGGCGTTCTCGTAGGGAGACGGGAGCGGATCCATAGTGGTGTATTGATATGGTGAATATGTGGACTCGTGTGCGCCACCTCAAAAGAGTTACTTGCTGTCGTAGTTCAGGTTAGCCACTGAGTCAAAGCTGGCCTGCTGCAGTTAAACTCCACCACCCCCTTTGTTGATACCGATGCATATGTAGTTAGTTCTGATGTAAGTCTTGCTGGGTACATTTGTACTCACGTTTGCTTAATTTATGTTTTTGCAGAGAGACTCAGTCTCGCTAGTAGTTCCGCGTGGACTTCGATGTTTAGCTTGTTACCTCAGCTACGATCTTGTGCCCTCGACAGGATCTGTAGATAGTCGGGCTTCTCAGCCTTTTTCACTTGTAGATGTCTATACTCAGACATGATAGGCTTCCGCATGTGCTTTGACTTGTATGCTCTGAATGTTGGGTCATGAGACCCATGTTTGTAATACTTGGCTCCCCAGAGCCTTTTAAATAAAGTACTTTGAGTTGTAGAGTTTTGTTGTGATGCCATGTTGTATTTACACATGTCGAGCATATTGTGTGTATGATTGAAATGCTTGGTATGTGTGGGATCCGACTATCTAGTTGTTTATCCTTGGCAGCCTCTCTTATGGGGAAATGTAGTCTGGTGTCTCCACTGAGCCTTGGTAGTCCGCTACAGCCCGGTTTACCGGAGTCCTGCTAGCCCAGCACTGCTGCTCCGGAACACCTAGACTGGCCGGCATGTGTTTCACTTTGTTCCTGTGTCTGTCCCTTCGGGGAAATGTCACGCGGTGATATCTGGAGTCCTGCCTAGCCTGCTACAGCCCGGTTTCCCGGAGTCCTGCTAGCCCAGTGCTGCAGCCCGGATTCACACGCTGCTGACCGACATGCTCGATGTTGATTCATGTATGCCTGTCCCCGTAAGTTAGCGCCGCTTTGGGTTCACGACTAGCCATGTCGGCCCGGGTTCTCTGTCATATGGATGCTAGCAACACTATCATATACGTGAGCCAAAAGGCGCAAACGGTCCCGGGCCATGGTAAGGCGACACCCGTGGGAATACCGTGCGTGAGGCCGCAAAGTGATATGAGGTGTTACAGGCTAGTTCGGTGTGACTTAGAATCGGGGTCCTGACAGTTTTTTAGTTTAGTTAGTTTAGGTTTAATTAGTTTAACAAGAGCTGGGGTTTTAGTGTCATCTTTACTCAGGAAAAAGGACCAATTGTTGGCCCATCTATACTGCTGCTGCTGATAGAATTTCTATAGATGGAGGATTCGTTGATAAGTTATGCAAATACTACAGTATTAAAAGCATCATTTTTAGTGGCAGCTAAACACCCCATAGTAGCATTCTCAAAATACTTAGAAAAAACAGAGCAATCATACGGGGCCTTAGTTTAGTTTAATTAGTTTAGGTTTTTTCTATTTTTTAAGAATAAACAAGAAAGATGAAGAAAAAGAAGTAAAAGAAGAAGAGGAAGAAGAAGATGATGAAAAAAAAGAACAATAAGTAGAAGAAAAAGGAGAAGAAGAAGAAGAAAGAAGAAGATGAAAAAAAAAGTAGAAGAAGAAGATGAAAAAAAAGTAGGAAAAGTAGAAAAAGAGGGTCACTGAGGGGTCGAGGGTCGCCGAGTGGTCGAGGGGTCGAGGATCGAGGGGAAAAGGAGTCGAGGGTCTAGGGGTCGAGGATTGAGGTGTCGAGGGGTCGAGGATCGGGGGGAAAAGGAGTCGAGGGTCTAGGGGTCGAGGATCGAGGTGTCGAGGGGTCAAGGGTCGAGGGGAAAAGGGGTCGAGGGGTCGAGGATCGAGGGGGAAAGGAGTCGAGGGTCTAGGGGTCGAGGATCGAGGTGTCGAGGGGTCGAGGATCGAGGGGATAAGGAGTCGAGGGTCTAGGGGTCGAGGATTGAGGTGTCGAGGGGTCGAGGATCGGGGGGAAAAGGAGTCGAGGGTCTAGGGGTGAGGATCGAGGGGGGAGGGGTCGAGGGTCGAGGGGAAAAGGGGTCAAGGGGTCGAGGATCGAGGGGGAAAGGAGTCGAGGGTCTGGGGGTCGAGGATCGAGGTGTCGAGGGGTCGAGGATCGAGGGGAAAAGGAGTCGAGGGTCTAGGGGTTGAGGATCGAGGTGTCGACGGGTCGAGGGGAAAAGGGGAAAAGGGGTCGAGGGGTTGAGGGTCGCCGCCCCGACCCACTGACCCCGACACCCCGACCCCGATACGACACCCCTACCCCACCTCGACACCCCGACACAGCACCCCGACCCCGACACGGCACCCCCGACCCCGACACAGCACCCCGACACGACACCACCAAAACCTCGAGACCCCGACACGACACCACGAGACCCCGACACGACACCCCCGACACCCCGACACCTCCCGAAAAAGGCGCTCTTCGGCCTTCCAGAGGCCAACGGGGTCATATATTTGTGAATTATGAGCTAGGTCAGGTATTCAATTATTATTATGTACATATATATATTATTAATTAGTTCATGTTATTAGGTATTCAATTTTTTATTATGTTCATGATGATGATACACACTTAAATATTTTATTATGTTTATGTTGTACAAATTTTGTTTACTCTTTGTCATTGCAGGTGTTGACAGATGGTGGGCGCGGGTCGAGAGTGCTCCGAGCCTCCTTCCTGGGCGCGTACTGGGAGGGGTGCTATTATTCCACCCCAGCACCTTCGGAGAGTGGTGGTAGACAGTATGGAGACACTGGCGGGCGCTTCTTCTTTAGCCGAGAGAGGTCGGGGGAAGACAAAGAGGGCTGCTAGAGGTGGACGTGGCGGCGGGAGAGGTAGGAAGGCTGTTGCGCCTTCCTCGCCGCCACCCCCAGCTGATTCTCCTGACCACTGGAATGCTCCATCTGACTTGGACCCGTCTCGGACTCCGATCCACGAGCCTCGGGCCGACGAGCCTCGGGTCGCTGAGCCTTCGTCCGATGAGACTCGGGTCCCAGAGTCTTCGTCCCAGGACACTCCGCTGCCAGAGTCTTCGTCCCACGTGACTATGGAGGCTAGTGGCCATGCTGCTGCTGGTGAGGACACCTTTTCTGACGATAGCTATAGCGAGGGCGAGCTAGTTGAGGGGGGCAAGAAGGTCTACCAGCGTGGTGGTACAAAACTCCTGTCCGTGCCGCCGACCCGCGATCAGAGGTGGTTGATTGAGCCAAATGGGGAGAAGTAAGTGCATTTACTCTTTTTTAACCATTTGCCTTCATGTTTCTTCAAATTAATATCTAATGTGTTGGCCTTGTCATCCTGCAGGTGTTGGAAACATGCCCCTGGTGTCCGCAGGCCCAACCAGGTCCTTGGTGTGCTTTGCCGGCACCACTTCCCGGGGTGGGTCACGTTGCCCGGTGAGGGTGAGGTTCCACAGCTAGCACTGAGCTGGGAGCTGTACATGGCTGCCTCGGCCCCGTCGGAGGAGAGGGTTGACGGTGTCTTGTGCGAGACGGTGGCCGACGTTGTGATCCGGCGGTTTTGGGTAATTTCTCCTTTACATAATTAAAAATCAACAGTACCTAGTGATTGTACTAATCAATGTTTTCTTGTTTGATTGCAGACCTTCTATAGGTGTCTTCAGGAACATGAGGCGGATGCGGCTATGGTTCTCGAAGCCGAGTGCAAGCGCCTACTTCAGAACTTACGGCACGAGGCTCGGGTGCAGGCTGTTCAAGACTACTACGCCTCGACTAACATTAAGAGGGCCAAGAAGAAGTGCCGCGCCAAGTATCTGAGTAAGGAGAAGTATATGAAGGTAATTACCTATTCTTAAGGCCTTGTACTTAGTTTCCTTGATTTGATTCGTAGGCGTAGCGCTGAAATTTCTCTTTGTCTAACTTAGGTGCCCCCGAGATGGTGTGCGGATAGGATGGACTGCTGGGAGGCGTTGGTGGATGAATGGTGCTCTCCCCAATGGCTAGCCGTCCACAACAAGGCCAGGGATAAGCGTGCCCAAATGCAAGGTGTGCCACACCATCAAGGGAGCTCCAACCTGTTTGAGTACAGGGATCACTAGGTATGTGGTTTGCTTCACGATTCATTTAATTTCATTCTTCATGCTGGCTTGAGCCCTTAACTAATATTTTGTTCCTCTCTTTTAGGCGCGACACAACAAGAAGGACGTGCCACCACTGTACGACCTCTATGCCATGGCCCATACTGCCCCGTACAAGAAGGCCAAGGCATTCTCTAAGGATGACCTCGATCATCCAGAGAGCTTCACCAACATCTCCTCCCACAAGAAGCTCGTGAGGTACAGAGACGTTGGGAAGACGAGGAAAGGGGAGGACTTCAACCCGAGCCAGAGTCCTTTTGATCCAGAGATCGTGATGCTATCTGGTGCCGGGAGGTACCATGGCTCGGTAGCCATTGGGGATGGACTCATACGTTGTCCTAGAACTCTCACGGAGATCAAGAAGCGCCAGACGAGCTCTGATCCTCAGATAAGGCCTCGTCCACGACCAATGGAGCTTGCCATGGAGGCTAGGGCCTAGGAGCTTCTGGCGGAGGCAAACAGGCAGGTGGCGCAGAGGGAGAGGGAGTTGGAGGAGAGGACGGCTAGTATGTTGGAGGCGGAGAGGAACCAGAACGACGCATCTCACCGGGCCCTATATGAGCTCCTCGTGGTAAGTTTCTCCTGCATGCATATTAGCCAAATCATGCACGTAATGTTCGTTTCATTACTAACTAATATGACTGATTCATGAAAACAAAATGTGCAGTCCGTGTGCGAGAAAACCGGTCAGGTCCCTCCACCGATGCCCAGATTGGTATAGCGGACATGGTGAGTTTCATTTGAATGGTCATTAGTTACTAGTATTCACATTTCAGTTGCATCATGCTAACGAGACATTGCAAATGATCTTTGGTGCAGCATGCCTCTCGACAAGCATCGATCGATCCTTCTCCGTCTCGCACTGGCACAACCCCAACCGGTCCTTCTCCGTCTGGCACTGGCGCAAACCCGACTGGTCCTTCACCTCCATGATGATGGTAAGTTTTCCCAAGTGTTTTGCTTAACAAATGCATACTTAGTTTAAGAAATGACCTACTTAGCTCCAAAATGACCTATACTTAACTTATTTTCCTCGAAAATGACATAATAACCTTACTTAGCTCCAAAATGACATATTTTACCTAGGATAGCTATAAAATGACCTATACTTACATTTTTTCCTCCAAAATGACTTCATATGCTTAGTTAGCTAAAAATGGCATAACTACCTAGGATAGCTCAATAATGATCTATAATTAGCTTAGCTAGTTCATTTATGACATAATTAGCTCACTTAGGTAAAAAAATGGCATAATAACCTTGGTTTAGCTCCAAAATGACCTATACTTAGCTTATTTTCCTCAAAAATGACATAATAACCTTACTTAGCTCCAAAATGACATATTTTACCTAGGATAGCTATAAAATGACCTATACTTAGCATTTTTTCCTCCAAAATGACTTATATGCTTAGTTAGCTAAAAAATGGCGTAACTACCTAGGATAGCACAATAATGATCTATAATTAGCTTGCTAGTTCATGTATGACATAATTAGCTCACTTAGGTAAAAAAATGGCATAATAAACCTTGGTTTACTCCAAATGACCTATACTTAGCTTATTTTCCTCGAAAATGACATAATAACCATACTTAGCTCCAAACTGACATACTTTACCTAGGATAGCTATAAAATGACCTATACTTAGCATTTTTTCCTCCAAAATGACTTAATATGCTTAGTTAGCTAAAAAATGGCATAACTACCTAGGTTAGCTCAAAAATGACTTGGACTTAGCTTCTTTAGTTCATTTATGACATACTTAGCATACTTAGGTAAAAACTGGCATGATAACCTTGGTTTAGCTCCAAAATGACATAGACTTAGCTTATTTTCCTCCAAAATGACATAATAACCTTACTAAGCTCCAAAATGACCTATTTACCTAGCTTAGCTCTAAAATGACCTACACTTAGCATTTTTACCTAGCTTAGCTAAAAAATTGCATTTTTACCTACCTTAGTTAGAATAAGAAGAAGATAAAGAAGAGGAGAGGAGAAAAAGAAAGAGAAGAAAAAATTCTTCTTCTTCTTTTTCTTCTTTTTCTTCTTCTTCTTATAGCTAGTCTTCTTCTTCTAACTTTCTTCTTTCCCAATTTGCAGATTTCCTTTAGATGAGGAAGCTTGCATTGATGGAGTCTACTCTTCTCCTTGTGCTTCCTTTATGTTTTTGGAAACTTGTTGCAAACTTGTTGTTTGATATGTAAGTATGGATGAAACCATTTTATGTTGGGTATGTTGTTGGATAACTTGTTGTTGGAAACTTGTTATATATATGTTGTTGGAAACTTGTTATATATATGTTGTTGGAAACTTGTTATATATATCTGTGAAATTCTGTGAAATTGAATGAATTTAGGAAAAAACAGAAGAAAAAAAGGGGCTGTACAGGCTCTTTGCCGTCTGCTAGCAGACGACAAAGAGCTTTGCCATTAGCCAGCAGATGGCAAAGCTACCACGTGGCAGCTACCTGTGCAACCTGGGGTGCACTGGGCTGGCGTATTTGGCAGCTTTGCCGTCTTCTGGTAGATGGCAAAGACCTCTGCATCTTTGCCGTCTGCCAGCAGACGGCATAGCAAGCCACGTGGCATCTACCTGGGCTGGCCTATTTGGGCACTTTGCCGTCTACTGGCAGACGGCAAAGCACGCCGTTAACCCCCTAACGGACCTAAGCTGCCACGTGTGCCGTCCAGGCTCTTTGCTGTCCGCTGGCGGATGGCAAAGGTCTTTACATCTTTGCCGTCCGCCAGCAGACCGCAAAGAGCCCTTTGCCGTAGTCTTTTCAGCCAGATGTGTTGCCGTCTGCTGGCTAACGGCAAAGGCCTTTGCCGTCCGCCAGGCATGCCTTTCCCGTCAGCCATGGCAGACGGCAAATCTCCTGATTCCTGTAGTCTGCATCATCATTGACTCCTCAATATCCTTTCGAACAGCCGGATACATGTCCTTCCTCAACCCTTCATACAATTCATTCTGCTTCATTTCACTCGCTTTTTTCATCATCAGCCTTTCTTCTTTGCCGAGTGTGAAATCCCTCTTGTGCGGGACATTAACACCTATACCCCTTGCACGGCCAGGGGGCTCTCTTGTTTCCAGAGCATCGGACAGAATGTCACATGGCCCAGAGTTCCTTAAGAACCTGCCAGGGATCTTGGAAGCCTCTAACATCACTTGATACAGTTCTTCGTCACGTGAGTTTTCAAAGTAATAAGTTCCGTCATCACGCCTCTTTGCACATGCCCGCAAGTAGTCTCTGGCGCGTTTGCCCCTGATTTCTCTAAAGGCCGGTTGCCCACCCGCCGCTACTGCTTCTTTGTCCTCCTGGTCCCATATCGGTTTCATGACGTAGTATCCTGCCACACCCATATGGTGGGGGTGTACGTTCTTCTTCTGAAGTTCCGATTGCTTGGCACTCTTCTCAGCAAACTCTTTAGTTGCCCTGACCCTTTTGAATTCTTCCCAGTCTACCTTTGTAATTTGGGGGTATGCGGGGATTGGGTCCTTGCCTTCACTCAAGTACTTCTTGTACAGTACGTGCTTCCAGTTTCTCCAAGCATCCCTAGCCTTCTTCAGTGCAGCGTGTTCCACCTGCATTCTCCACTACTCTGGTACGTTGAAGTGATCCATGATCTCCCGGACTATCCTTCGCCGTGTTTCTGTGTCAGCCTTCCGAAACCACGGCAGATTAATGTTGAGCCTTGCCCTGCCAACAAATCCACACACACTCCTGAACCTCGTGCATGCTTTATCTGGTTTAGTTGGAGCCCAAGACTTTAAATCAATCTCGGTTACTTCATATACACCTTTAGGCTGGTGTGTGGGCTTCCTTAGAGCGTTCCTCCGCGTCCTGGCAGGAAGGGTAATTGCTGTAGCTCTATCCCGTTCAAGATTACTTGATCCCTCACAATCTGCTGAAGACCTAGGGTTGTCGGAATCAGATGAAGATACATCGCCTGAAGCATGAGTGTTGTCGCTGCTACTCGGCATCTACAGAGAACACATGTGAAACTCAGGAAAGGCGGATAAGCATAAAACTAACAACTTGGTATGAAGCTGTCTAAACATGTCATGCAATAATTTAGAAAATGTACGGCTAATTTGTTAAGTTTGTGTGACTCGTGCGCCCGCGATCTGTAAATCGGCAGTAACTTATTGGAACAAATACAGCTTATATGTACTAGTTAGGAAGGTAGATAATGAACATATATAATCTCTCTGTTATTTTATAGCCAATTTGGGAACATACAGAACGAAATAGGAGGAGGGATTGCGAGGAAATATGCCTCACCGTGATGGAGAGAAGTAACTAACAGGCTTCTGAATGCAAACCCGGCCGGACCACAGGAGAGGCGAGGGTTACAGGATCGATATGCTCGAGGGTGGCTGGCGAGCAAACGAAGACGGCAAGGCGCGGGCAGCCGCGTGTTGGGAACGGCAGTGGAGGTAGGCTTGACGCCGAAGAGCGGGCACACGGCCGGGGTGAGCACATGGAAGAGGGTTCTGCTGTGGATCTGGGGGAGGTGGGAGATGGCAATGGAGATTGGGTGGACTAGTTGAGTGAAACGCGGGCGGGCAGTGGGGGGGTTTTGGCTTCCTAGGTGAATAGGGTGAAAAATATCCACGGTCGCCGCACGGAAAGGCCTATGCAAACGGTTGCCTCTAAGCGCTCGTGTGCACAAAGTGAAAATTTTCGTTTGAAATGAAGACGTACTAATTTTGAAATGAAGACGTGAGTTCATCGTTTCGCCTCTATGTTTTTCCCATGTTAAGCAATCACCATTATACCACGGGTTTGATTTGCTGGCGCATTTCAGGTCTCGTGTGCTATATTTAAGTCATTTTTTGGCATTTACTGTGCATTTTGGCATATAAATCAAATCCTAGCCGGACTGCATTTCCTGTCGAAAGGGATGAGGATTGCCGTTCGATCTGGGAGCATCCAACGGTATAGACGTACGATCCATGGGGTTTGGGTTCTGGCCAATCAGAATGCACGACTCAGATCACGTGCGTGGCAAGGGGGGCATCGGCCACGGTTTCGTAGGCACACGGCTTTCGTGAGTGAACCGTGTGCTATTTGAAAACATTTACATGAACCGGAACTGCATGTGCTGTCGAAAGGGATGAGGATCGCCGTTCGATCAAGGACCATCCAACGGTGCAGACGTACGATCTGTGGGGTTTGGGTTCTGGCCAATCAGAACGCACGACTCAGATCGCGTGCATGGTAGGGGGCGGGGGGCATCGGCCACGGTTTAGTGGGCACACATCTTTCGTGAGTGAACCGTGTGCTATTGGAAAACATTTACATTAACTAACAACATATTTTTGTTTGAATGAAAACATGAGTTCATCGTTTCGCCTCCAATTTTTTTTCCACGGTAAGAAATCACGATTGTACCCTATGGTTTGATTTTCTGGTACATTTTACCAGGCGGCAGGCCTGGCTAGCAATCTCAAACTTTGAATATGCAAAAAAAGAGAGATCTCATTTGTATATATATATATAGTCGCAACTACACGTGGGTGTTAGCAAGATCATTTGTGTGTCGCTTTGCAAGTTTTCATTCATTGTCCGAGAAACGGGGAAAAACTTCAAACAGTTCGGCTGTAGGGTGCGGCCAGAGGCGTAGGCCTTGTTGGTATTTTAATTTCAGGAAATGCATATAGAGTCCGGAAAATAACGAAAATCATTGTGTCACTGTGGCGTGCTCTCACGATCGCATGGAAAAAATTTGGTAAAGTTTGGCACAAGTTATGGTGCTCGCACCTTCCATACCGGAGCATCTCACAAGAAGGATCATAGTTTCCAAAAGGAGACGCGGCACTTCGGACTCCAAATCGTCAGTTACTACATCGTTCCACCTCGGAAAAAAAATCATAGTAAACAATCACGGATATACCCTTGGTTTGATTTTTCGGCCCATTTCAGGTCTCGTCTGCTATGTTTTAAGTCATTCTTTGCACTTACCTTGCATTTTAGTGCATATAAAGTCAAAAACCCTACTACAACTACATGTGGGTATTTTAGTTAGGCTATACTTAGGCTACTCATAGTGGAGAGTGTCATATACTAGTATCATGCATATATATAAGATACTAGTGTATGATACTACCTTTAATTATAGTGCATATAGTATAATAGAGTAGTATCATATAGATGATCATATTTATTGCCATGCATGACACAAATTAGCATCGCATTTAACATGATACGGTATCTACCTATATGTTACTCTAACCCTCTCTATCTTATTTAATTCTTTGCCACATCATCATACTTGCTATTTCCGAGTGCATGATATCGGCTATGATACCACCACTATGACCAGCCTTATTGTGGGGAGTATCATATAACTATAGTATCATGCATATGATACTAGTGTATGACACTACGTACGTACCTTCATAGTCCATAGTATCATAGAGTAGTATCATAGATGACCGTATTTATGGCCATGCATGACACAAAGTAGTATAGCATATTTATTATGTTACGGTATCTACCTATGTTACTTCTTTGCCACATCATCATATTTGCTATTCCCGAGTGCATGATACCGGCTACGATACCCCCACTATGGCCACCCTAAGGCTGGTCGTAATGGGAGTATCATAAGCGGTATCATGCATGCCAACTACTAGACTTTCTGGATGATGTAGTGGCACACAGTTAAATGAGGAAAGAGAGGGTGTGGTATCATATCATGATACCGTATAGTATTAAATGGTGTACTACTTTGTGTCATGCATGACAATTAATAAGGCAACCTAAGATACTAACTTATGATACTATGCACGCATTACGGAGGTAGTATCATATACTATAGTATCATATGCATGATACTAGTATATGATAAGGCTAGTTGTAAGGCCCCTCCCAATGCTCCACCTTGTACAGGTGCTAAGGCTGCCATGTAGGCAAAAAATTTGATGTGGCAAGGTAATTAAGAGGAGAGAGATGAGTGTGGTGACCCCAGGAAGAAACAATGCCAAGCGCGAGAACCTAGGCAAAACACTTAAATGGAAGAATCCCACCAATGCATGAAGAACTTTAGTTGAAAAATCATTAAATGAAGGATACTTAGCACCAACAAGTTATGCACCTATGCATTGGGGTCTTTAGTTGCTAAACTATTTAATATGCTTAGCACCTCATGTAAGCACCAATGCATTGGAAGCAGCCTAATGGGGAGTATCATATACTAGTATCATGCATATGATACTAGTATATGATACTACCTCTGTAATGCGCACATAGTATCATAAGTTAGTATCATGTAGTATTTTATTTATTGTCATTCATGACACATAGTAGCATAGCATTTATTATGATACGGTATCATGATATGATACTTAACCCTCTCTTTCTTCATTTAATTCTATGACAGCTCGTCAAAATTGCCTAGTTGGCATGCATGATACTAGCTATGATAGTCCCATTATGATCAGCCAAGCAAAGAAGGTGTACAAATCATTTGTGCGTCGCTTTGCGAGTTTTCATCCATTTGTTCGAGAAGTGGGGAGAAGTTTCAAACATTTCGGCCGCGAGGTGCGGCCACTGGCGTTGGCCTAGTTGGTATTTTAATCACAGGAAATTTAGATGGAGTCCGGACATCATCAAAATCGATGTGTGCCCATGGCATGCTCTCACGACCCCGTGGAAAAAAATTGGTAAAGTTTGGCAGAAGTTTTGATGATCGCTCCTTCCAAACCAGAGCATCTCACATGAAGGATCATGGTTTCCAAAAGGAGACGTGTCAATTCAAACTCCAGTGGCCGGTGACTTCATCATTTGGCCTCATAAAAATTTCCACGGTACGCAATCACCATTATACCACGGGTTTGATTTTCTGGCGCATTTCAAGTATCGTTAGCTATATTTAAGACATTTTTTGAGTTTAACATGCATTTTGTGCATAAAAATAAAATTACAACCCGAACTGCATGTGTTGTCGAAAGGGATGAGGATCGCCGTTCGATCTGGGAGCATCCAACGGTGCAGATGTACGATCCGTGGGGTTTGGGTTCTGGCCAATCAGAAAGCACGACTCAGATCGCGGGTGGGGTTTGGTCGGCACACGGCTTTCATCAACGAACCGTGTGCTATTCGCAAACCAGATTGCATATTTTTGTTCACACATACTGTAGTGAGATCAATTGAGTGTGCTACCTCTATGATATAATAATAATAATAATAATAATAATAACAACAAAAAATAGTTCATATTCATTGCCTGAGCTGACAATATATCAAGGTCAACATATTAACGGTTCTTACATCAACAGAAAACCGGGCATAACTCATAAATTTAGTACGCGCGACAGTTCTAAATTGAACGAATTAAGTTGCAAGCTAGGCATAAAGACTAGTCTTATGGCTTAATTCCCATCTACATGGGGGAACTGGGATCAAGAAGTTGACCCCGATTGAACTTGGGTTTTCTGATGATTTTACGCTGCTCTGTTACACGGGTGCGTGATCCCTTGGCTGGCAACTCAGCAAATTCATCGTACTCATCCTCATCGGCAACATCCTCGACACCCAATACACTCCTCTTCCCATGCATCATTACATGGCAGTTCTTATGCAAGGGGTCTTCCGCAAAGAAAATCTGGGTAGCATCGCTGGCAAGAATGAACGGGTCCGCGTGATATGCCATCGTTGTCCTGTTAACACAGGTCTTCCTGTAATCATCAACCCTTACATGACCAAGAGGGATCCATGCGCACCTGAATAATGCCACCTTAACTTTCACATAGTCAAGCACCCAAATCTCTTTGATGGTTCCATAGTATATCCTTTTATCAGCTTCATCTACAGTCATGCATTCTATTCGAACAACGTTGTTCTGATATGAGGTCTTCTGATCACGTTCCTCAGTGTAGAACGTGTATCCATTTATGTCATATGCTTGGTACGTTAACACCATAGGTGATGGCTTTTGTGCCAACCACGTAGCAATGTCATCGATGGATCCTTGTGCCAAATGATTCTTCAGCCATTCGGTGCAGTTCTTAGTGTGCTCCTTCATCTCCACTTCTGATGAAGGCACCATTGGTAAGAAGCTTTGGCGTATCTCCGCCAAGTGTTCTTCTTCATAAGCGCTGACAACTGGGCTGTTAAGCAGTACCGTCAAATGGGCTTTCTCTACCAATTCTCCAGGTGCAGCCATTTGCGTGCCAGCAAGGACCGGCTTACCTTTCAGCCTTCCCTCGTGGTGAGAGAGGGGCAAACCTATAGGTCTTTGTTTCATGTATTCGGTGCAAAACTCAACCACCTCCTCCGCGTTATAACCTTGTAGGATGCTTGCCTCTGGATGGTTTCATTTCCGACAAAAGCGCTTCAGTATTCCCATGAACCGCTCGAAGGGATACATGTTGCAAAGAAACACAGGAACATAATACTTTATCTCGTCGACAAGGTGCACAGTGAGATGGACCATGACATCAAAGAATGACGGTGGGAAAAACATCTCTAGGTTGGACAATATTCTTGCAATATCATCTTGCATTTGATCCAAATCTTCAGGATCTACAACTTTTTGCCATAGTTGGTTGAAGAAATCACAGAGCTCAATGAGTGTGTTTCTTATATCTTTGTCCATCAGATTCCTGATGGCCACCGGGAGGATTTGTGTCAACATTACGTGGCAATCATGTGACTTCATGTGTCCCAACTTCATTTTACCTGAGCTCACATCCATGAGACTTCTGATGTTTGCGGAGTAGGAAGAGGGTGTCTTAACTGACAACAAATAGGTGAAGAACTGTGTTGCTTATTTTGTACTGAAATTGTAACCCTGGCGAGCTTTGATGAATTTGTCATCATCTTCTGCTTCACTCTTGCGTTTTGATTGATCAGCAAGCATATCGAGCCGTGAACCATCACCATCCTTTCTTTTACCTTTAATCTTGAGCAGAGTACCAAGGATGCTTTCACATACGTTCTTCTCTATGTGCATGACATTGATGCAGTGACGTACACGTAGAATCTCCCAATAAGGTAATTTCCAGAACACCGATTTCTTCTTAAACACTTGACCCTTGGGTGTTTGTTTCACCTTCAAAGGGTGGTTCTCGCCAAGCACAACATTAATTTGTTTAGCCATGTTGTGGACCACCTCCCCATCATAGGGTCTTGGGCCCACACCTACCTCTGCCGTACCATCAAATTCAGCTTTCATCTTTCGGTATGGGTGATTTTTCCGTAAGAACCTACGATGACTCAAATACACGGTTTTGCGCGAGTTGGGAAGTCTTCTGCTAGCTGTCCTATCCATGCATGTGACACACCCTACATCTCCCTTTGTTTTCTGCCCCGATGTGTTGCCTAATGCTGGCATATCTAGAATGGTGTGCACCAGCATCGCATGTAGATCGAAAATCTCCTTTCTATAAGCATCATAACATTTTACAGCAGGCGCATCTATCCACACTGTCAGCAGTTCTTCTACCAGTAGCTGAAAGTAAATGTCGATGTCATTTCGAGGTTGCTTCGGGCCTTGGATAAACATTGACATCATAATGTATTTTTTCTTCATACACAACCAAGGAGCTAGGTTATATATGCACAGAAGCACCGGCCATGTGCTGTGATTGGTGCTCATATCGCCAAAAGGATTCATCCTGTCAGTACACTCCCCGAGCCATATACTTCTAGGATCCTTGGCAAAGTCTTCAAACTTGTTGTCGATTAATTCCCACTGAGCCCCATCTTTGGGTGCCTCATATACTTGTCCGCAATTCGCTCCTCATGATGCCACCGCAACCTCTTTGCCTCTCTAGGGTTTCCAAACAAACGCCTCAACCTTGGAATTAAAGGCAAGTACCAAACAACCTTGAACGGGATTCCTGTCTTGATCTCGTCGTCCAATTTGTACTTGTTCTTTGCTCTCCTACGCTTGTACCATGCATGCTTGCATGTGGGACATGCACGCAAATCTTTGTACTCACCACGGTAGAATATACAATCATTCACACAAGCGTGTATCTTTTGTACTTGAAGTTCCAATGGGCAAACAATTTTCTTTGCTTCATTCGTGCTTCTAGGGAGCACATTATCTTCTGGAAGAATTTCTTTGAAAAGACCTAACATCTCTGTGAAGCCCTTGTTTGATAGACCGTTTGCTGCTTTAAATCTGAGAAGCGCCAGGTTGGCACTCAACCTGGAATATTTCTTTTTGCAACCTAGATACAATTCTTTCTTGGAGTCCGCATCAATGGTTGGCAGATCCTTGTACCCAATCATATATTTTTTTGGGCCCTCAAAATCTGCAATCGTAGCAGCAAAATCTGGCATATCAAGATCGTCGTCATCTGCGTCGATGTCTTGGTTTTCCAGTGGGCGTTTCGGCTTTCCGGTGTTCCATTGGTAGCTTGACGCCTCTGCCCCGATGTTAGATTCAACATCCATGTGACACTGATTGGGGTTTGGCATCTCGCAGCCCTGGGTATCTCCATCCATGACCTCCTCTTCACCGTGTTTGGTCCAATGTGTATATCCATCCATGAATCCCCGAGAGACTAAGTGCCACTGGACATCTCCAACTACATGTGACTCTGTATTGGCACAATCAGCACATGGACACAGGATGTAATCCGCATCACCAATTCTCCTCTTTGTACTTTTCGCCAAATTCATGAACTCTGTCACACCATGATAAATTCTACGGTTTCTGATTCTTCATCCATTCAGATCGTTCCATCTGCACCACACGAATTGTAATTAAAAACAAAACAACAACATTAATACACGGATTAACTGATACCCAAAGATGCGTTCATAAATCACAAGGTTTTATTTTCATTATTACTGACGGTGCTCCATATTATTATCCAGACGTGCAATGACAAAAATTAATGGCCAGTCAATTTACACGTAGAGTACTAGTACAACACTACCCTTAGGAATTGAATACCTTAATTAAGCCACAACCAAAAAGAATACCTTAATTAATTAGCCGTGCGGCGACCTCCACCCAGCAGACAGAGAAGCGCGATGCGGCGGCACGCCGAGACAGTAGGGTCGAGGAGCAAAGCTTAGTGCGGCTACCGCCCGAAGTTCGACCTCCACTATCCCGCCATCGACCGCGATGGATGTGCTCGAATCATGCCGCCGCCGACCTCGATGGTTGAGCTCCTCCTATCTCCCGCCGCAGACCGAGGATTGACCTCCTATGACGCCTCCACCGCCCACCGACCGAGGATTGACCTCTTCTCCGGTAGCCGCTGCCTAGGCCACCGCCGCCATCTCTATATGCAGAGCGGCTGTTTTTTTACGGATATCCGTAGAGCGGCTGTTTGCACGGTATCACTGTAACTCAATTATATGTACAGGGTAGTACATCGTATATGGTTATGTAACGGAAACCGTGTCTCACCTATGTTGTCCTCTCGCACGGTTTGGTGCGGAAATCATGTGTGACGTTGTAATACCTAACACAAACGACATGTGTAAACAGTGTGCCGTATACAACATATAGTGCCATAAGTAGTTCCCGACCATTAGCTTATCCCCACAGTTTCCCTATTTCCCCCGAATCCCTAGATAGCCTCCAAATTTCCTCACGTGGCGCTGACATTGGGGGAATGCGGACGAGTGGTGCTGATGGTTTCGGTGCGGCTGCTCCTGCTTGTATCGCCGCCACGACGGTGGTCGCCGCCGAGCACTTGCCTAAGGTCATTAGAAGGCAGGTGTACTACGGATCCGAATCATCCTGTCAGGTCCCAATCTATCCCGATCTTTTTTAGCATGTCCAAAGTAGCTCCTTGCTGAATCCGTCCTGAATGAACCCCCCCAGGAAAGTGATTTGCCGCCGGATCCGGAGCATGACTATAGAGTCCCGCAACACGAGTTCGACTCCGAGTTTTGCGCCACTGAGAAGTACCAAAAGCTGAGTTGTGTGCACGGGCACACTCCCGCTCGATGTGTATGCACGGAGGGATTCGACATTGGCAGGCGGTTTCTCAGTTGCCCCTTAGAGGTTAGTGCTAAGTTCATCATTTTACTTGAGTTAATGGCACCGTTCATCCTGAATACTATTTAACATTGGCAAGGATATGAGGCTTGTGCCTTTGTTAACTGGCTGGATGAAGAATGGCATGGCAGGGCTCGGAGTGTTATCACCAACCTCGCAGAAGATAACGTAAAGCTGAAGAAGAAACTGGCTGATCTGGAATGTACAATCAGTATGATGAAGCAAGAAAGAATCAATCACAGGCAACAGATGAAAGCAAGAGACAAGAAGGAACTAGCATGTGTAGTTGTGGTTGTCGCATTAGCCATGTTCTATGCGCTGTTTGCAATGATGATTAGGGGTTTTGTTTGACAGTATTGCTAAAGCACATCTAGATGTGCTTTAAGTAATGCACATCTAGGTCCTATGCCATTGATGTTACGCGAAGATTCGTGCAGATATTTTCCTTTGTCTTTTTTTCATTTCCTTCGTAGTTTGATTATTACTGGATTTATCAATAAGAAGAGCCCAATATATTGCTTGCCAACTGTCCTACTCCATTCGTACCGGTACCGGTGCATAATCCCAAAACTCGTTCCTTGTTAGTGTCCTGAAAAAAGAAACCAGCCAAATAGCCAATAGGAGTCATGCGCAACCCCCGGGAATTTGGAGCAACTGGGTACAAATAATTGCAGTTGATTATATCAGCGGTTAGATAACACGTCAACCCCTGCTTCAATTGGCATTTCCTCTTCTCTGCATACCCCGCTTAAGTGTCCACCATCTTCATCGTCCCCGGCAGGCCGCGCTACACACTGGCACACACTCTGTAGCCATGTCGAGCGACAGCGAGGATGACAGTTCGGCCAGCAGTCTGGCGCCCGATGATAGGTCAACATCGGAATCACCCCGCTTGTCTTCCATGAGTCCGGCGTCGAGCCCAGACCTCGATTATATCCGGATAATGGAAGGGACGCCACCTCCGAAGTCGTCAGACGACAACCAGACAGTCGAGGAGCCGTCGGAGGACGAAGAAGAGGACGACAATGATGATGAGGAGGAATGGTCGAATGACGAGGATGACGATGACGACGGTGGCGCCGATGAAAAGCCAACGGTCAGCGGCAAGAAGCGTCCTCGCCAAGACGATGTCGCGGGGCCATCCAACAACAACAACAAGAAGAAGAAGGACTAAATTAAGCAGACTGTATATATCTCTGTTTCCGTTCGCTCATATTAATTTGTTATCTCTGTTTATCCTGTCAATCTCATCGCAGACGGTTAGTAATACATATTCGACAGAGATCTTCTACATTATCGCCCATAGGTTGGTTTGTTGAACTGTGTGCCCTAACGAGCACACAATTCACAAAAAAAGACCGAATGGGCTGTCTATAATGATCGCACACAATTCTGATTACCGACCTGTTTGCCGGGTATCACACACATCTTGTTACGCCGAGTCGTTTGTGTTCACCTCGATCATCGCAAACGGTTCACCGAAGCGAACTGTATGCCATATATCGCACACACCTTGATCTGGCTTCCCGTTTCTGTTGTTCTGTCTCATCTCAAACGGTTCGTATGGATCAACCGTATGCCCAGCATCGCACATGCAACTAAAACCTGAACCGTGTTTGATATATCATTCATAGCAAACGTTTTGCGTCTTTTTTGACGGTTTTTTACATCACCGTTTGCGATTAATGCATCACACACAGTTTCGTCAAAGGGTCTCTAATCGTAGTGTCGCGTTAGCAGCATCCTGCAGTAGTGCCGGCAAGCAGTCCCTCATACTCAGCAGTATTATTGGTAGCTTCCTCATGGGGGAAATGCATTTGAACCACATACTTGAGGTGCTCTCCGGTGGGTGCGATAAGCAGCACCCTGGCACCGGCGCTTTGTAGCGAGAAACACTATCAAATTACATGATCCAATTCCCTTGGGTTTCCCTGTCGGGGAGGGCTGATTCCAGGATCTCGTCGTCTGGTGTTGGCGTCCATTCTGCGATGAATTCAGCCAATGCTCTGCTCCGAATAGTCGACGTACTTTTAAACTTGAGCGCAAAGCTTGACAATTCCAATGCCCACTCTACTATTCTGCCTGTTGCCTCAGGATTCCTCAGGATACGCTGCAACAGAAAGCAAGTGATCTTCGTGATCTCATGTGCTTGAAAATAATGGCGCAACTTCCTTGAGGCCATGAGTAGGCCAAAAAGCAACTTTTGCACGCCTGAATACCTTGACCTAGCCCCCTGTAGTAAGGAGCTAACAAAGTATACTGGCCGCTGCACCATTTTCTTGTTCGATGTAACTCGCTCCTCAGCTGTCTTCCCTTGCACCACCTTTTCCTTTCCAGTATCTAGCTTTGCCGGAGAAGGCGCTATTTCATCAAAGGTTGGCTCTTCCACTATTGTTTCCTCATCGTCGGCTTCCCTCTGCGCAACTAGTGCAGCACTGACCACTTGATTCATCACTGCCAAGTATAGCAGCAACGGTTCTTGTGGTTTAGGCACGACTAGAGTTGGCGCAGAAGATAGGTATTTTTTCAGGTCATGCAGCGCAGCCTCCACTTCCGGAGTCTATTTTACTGGACCCGCCTTTTTCAAAATCTTGAAGAAAGGTAGGGCACGCTCAGCAGACCTCGAAATGAACCTACTCAGAGCTGCAACACAACCGGCAAGGCGCCACACATCCTTGACGGTCTTGGGTGCTTGGATCTGCTCAATAGCCTTGATCTTGTCAGGGTTCGCTTTGATCCCACACTGAGATATGAAGAATCCAAGGAGCTTGCCGGAGGGAACACCAAACACACACTTCTCGGGGTTGAGTTTCATGTTAATCTTCCGCAAATTGGTGAAAGTTTCATCCAAATCTTGAATCAGGGTGGACTTGCCCTTGGTCTTGACCACAATATCATCCATGTAAGCTCCAATGTTTCTGTGCAACTGTGGCTCAAAACCGATGTGAACTACCCTTGCGAATGTCGAACCTGCACTCTTTAGTCCAAAGGCATCCGTACAAAGCAGTACGTGCCACATGGAGTAATGAATGCGGTTTTCTCTTCATCTTCTTTGGACATGAATATCTTGTGGTATCCGGTGTAGGCATCAAGAAATGAGAACATGTCACAGCCGGCGGTGGACTCCACAATCTGGTCGATGCGCGGCAAAGGGAAAGGATCCTTTGGGCATGCTTTATTGAGATCAGTGTAATCAGTACAAAGTCTCCATTTCCCATTCGCCTTGCGCACGACAACCAAATTCACCAACTAGGTTGGATGTAGCACTCCTCTAACCAGGCCAGCTGCCTCGAGTTTCTTGTTCTCTTCTACTACGAATTGTTGTCGTTCCAAAGCTTTCTGTCTGACCTTCTGCTTGATGGGCCGAGCATGGCGGCAGACAACAAGGTGGTGCTCAATTACCTCCCTGGGAACATTGGGGATGTCAGATGGTTGCCATGAAAACACATCTACATTCGCCTGCAGGAAGGTAATGAGCGCGCTTTCCTATTTGCTGTCTAGGGTGGCACTAATGGTGAAGGTACAATGCCATCCTTCCTTGCCGGCACCTTCTTCGTTGTAGGTGGAGCGGCTTTGGATCTCGTGCCAACAGAGCTTTCCGGCAAGTCCTCGACGGGTGCGTAGCACTCTGAAGAGGTGTGCTTACCGGAAGTCCCACTAGATGTGTTGCCGGGCTTTTTGCTATTCTTCAGCTTGGCGGGAGCTGTTTCCTTGTCAGCTTCTACTGCAACCGCATCTCTGTAGAGCTTGTCCATACAGATGACTGCTTCCTTCTGTTCAGAGCTGATGGAGATGACACCCATGGGCCCTGGCATCTTCAATGTATTATAGGCATAGTGGGATGCCACCATGAACGGCAAGGGGATCTTAACCACGTCAACCACAATTTTCTCGGTTCGGTAGTTTAGGTCTCCGCAAAACTTTGCCAGCAATGTGATCTTTCCTTTTGGCTGGCTCCTTCCCGGGTTGATTCCCTGGAATGTCCCGGTTTTCTTGAGCTATTCCTCAGGTATCTGCAGCCTCTCGATCACATTGGGGGAGATCAAAGCTCAAGCCAACCCCGCCGTCAACAAACATTTTCGTGACCTTGAGGTTGCGTATCGTTGGTGAGACCAACAACGGCAAACACCCGACTGCAGTCATGCAATCAGGGTGGTCCTCGACATAAAAAATGATAGGCGTGTGGGACCACTTGAGGGGCTTTCGTGCATCTGTTGTCGGTTCCATCGCAATGACTTCCCACGCCCAGCGCTTGAGCTGGGGTGGGAGGAGTGAAAGATGCACCTCCATCAATGCACATGGCTTCTGTTGCCTTCTAGAATTCTTGTTCGCTAGACTCATCATCCTCATCCTCACTTTCCTCGTCTTCTTCTTTCTTCTCTCTGCCCCTGGTGGACTTTCCTTTCTTCGGGCCAGCGTTGCCGCGGCGTCCGCCTCAACCACCATGGCCCTTCTTGCTGGACCCACCGGTACTGTCCTAGCCCTTATCCTTGTCCCATTTCTCATACTCAGCTTTCTGTTTCTCCACTAGCCGCTCAACTTGGTGGCACTCTTGGAGGTCGTGACCTTTGGTACGGTGGATCTTGCAATACGGCCTGATACGTCTCCATCGTATCTACTTTTCCTAATGATTTTGCTCTTGTTTTGGACTCTAATTTGCATGATTTGAATGAAACTAACCCGGACTGACGTTGTTTTCAGCAGAACTACCATGGTGATGTTTTTGTGCAGAAATAAAAGTTCTCGAATTTTGATGAAACTTTTTGGAGAATTATTTTGGAATAAATAAAAAATGTTGGAACCAAGACCCACTAGAGGGGGGCAGCTGCCCACAAGGCACCAGGGCGCGCCACCCCCCCTTGGCGCGCCCTGGTGGGTAGTGGGGCCCACGAGGCTCCGCTGACCCTAATAACGACACTATAAATTCCTATTTTTTGAAAAAAATGGGAGAGGAAGTTTCATCGCGTTTTACGATACGAAGCTGCCGCCACCTCATGTTCTTTATCGGGAGGCCAGATCTGGATCCCATTCGGGACTCCGGAGTGGGGGGTCTTCGGTCTTCGTCATCACTAACCATCCTCCATCACCAATTTCAAGATGCTCACCGCCGGGAGTGAGTAATTCCTTCGTAGGCTTGCTGGACGGTGGTGGGTTGGATGAGATTCATCATGTAATCGAGTTAGTTTTGTTAGGGCTTGATCCCTAGTATCCACAATGTTCTATGATTGATGTTGCTATGACTTTGCTATGCTTAATGCTTGTCAATCGGGCCCGAGTGACATGATTTCAGATCTGAAACGTTTATGTTTTCACCATCATATCTATGTTCATGATCCGATCTTGCAAGTTATATGCACCTATTATGTGTTATGATCCGTAAACCCCAAGGTGACAACAATTGGGATACTGTCCGGTGATGATTGTAGTTTGAGGAGTTCATGTATTCACTCTGTGTTAATGCTTTGTTCCGGTTCTCTATTAAAAGTAGGCCTTAGTATACCTTAGTTTCCTTATAAACCCCGCTGCCACGGGAGGGTAGGACAAAAGATGTCATGCAAGTTCTTTTCCATAAGCACTTATGACTATTTATGGAATACATGCCTACATTATATTTATGAACTAGAGCTAGTATTGTATCGCCCTAGGTTATGACTGTTATATGATGAATATCATCCAATTGAATCACCGATCCAATGCCTACGAGCTTTTCACATATTGTTCTTGCTAAGTTACTATTGCTATTGCTACTGTTACAACTGCTACAAAACTGTTAGTGCTGTTACCGTTACCACTGCTATTGCTACTACTACTACTATCAAATTATCATACTACTGTGCTACTGATCACTTTGCTGCAGATATTTAATCTTCAGGTGTGGTTGAATTTACAACTCAACTACTAATACTTACAAATATTCTTTGGCTCCCCTTGTGTCGAATCTATAAATTTGGGTTGAATACTCTACCCTCGAAAACTGTTGCGGTCCCCTATACATGTGGGTTATCAAGACCTTTTTCTGGCGCCGTTGCCGCGGAGCATAGCTATATTTGTTGAGTCACTTGGGATTTCTATCTATTTATCACAATGAAGAATCTGAAAGATACTAGAACCAAGATCGTTCCCTCTAAGACGAGGAGAGGTAAGGAATCGCCATCTAGCTCTACACTTGATTCATCTTCTATTTTGAATAGACTTGCAACACCTACACCTGCTATTAATCATGATATGTCGCAAGTCATTGATGATGCTACTTCTGCCATGAATAATGCTTATGATGATGCTAGTACCTTGCTTCATGCTAATGTGCCACTAGGTGAATTTCTTGATGAACAAATTGCTAGAGCTAAAGATATTGAGAATGCTGAAACTGATGAAATTACTAGAACTGATGAAGTCTCTGAAACTGAAAACTATAAACACCTATTAGACCTAGCTCTCCTAGATTTGAATTGCCTAAGATACCTGAGGGTTATGTTGTAGATGGAGAGGTAGCTTGAGACTTTCTTGCTTGTTAGGATAGAGATGATCTCAAGAAGTTATTATGCAAGTTGAAAGAAAAATCTTTGAATGTTGGAATGAAATATGATCGTAAGTTTGCTACTTCACCTATCTTTATTACAGATAAGGATTATGAGTTCTCTATCGACCCAAAGTTAATTACTTCGGTTGAATCTGATCCTATCCATTGCTATGAAACTGAAACAATTGTGGCACATCTTACTAAATTACACGATATAGCCACCCTGTTTGCTCATGATGAGAAAATTCGCTATTACTATATCCTTAAGTTATTTCTGTTCTCATTAAAGGGTGATGCTAAGATATGGTACAATACTCTTACTTCTGATTGTGTGTGCAGTCCCCAGGATATGATTTATTACTTCTCTGAAAAGTATTTTCCTGCTCATAAGAAACAAGCTGCCTTGCATGAAAAATTTAACTTTGTTGAAATTGAAGAAGAGAGTCTCCCACAAGCTTGGGGGAGGCTTCTCCAATTACTTAATGCTTTGCCTGATCATCCTCTCAAGAAAAATGAAATACTTGATATCTTCTATAATAGACTAACCGATGCTTCAAGGGATTTCCTAGATAGTTGTGCTAGTTGTGTTTTTAGGGAGCGAACTGTTGAACAAGCTGAGGAATTATTGAATAATATATTGAAGAATTATGATGATTGGACACTGCCTGAACCACCGCCTAAACCCACTCCAAAGAAGAGGGGTATCTTATTTCTCAGTCTTGAAGATATGCAAGAAGCAAAGAAATGCATGAAAGAAAAAGGTATTAAAGCTGAAGATGTTAAGAATTTACCACCTACCGAAGAAATACATGGTCTGACACACCACCATAGGTGCTGGAGGTAAATTCTCTTTTAAAGTTTGATGTAGGTGACATCCCTCATAATAAACATCCTAGTCAATGCTTGTATGAATTCGACAACTACATTAGAAAGCAAGATCACTTCAATGCTAATGTTATGAAACAATTAAAGCAAAATTCTGATATGATTGCTCGCTTGAGCGACTTGTTATTTAGAATCACTAATGATGTTAGAGGTGTAGATAAACATGCCTCTATGGTTCAAACCCAGTTAGAACAAGTTACTAAATCTCAAAGAGAATTGCTTAGTGAAATGAACAATAATATAAATGATTATGCTGTTAGGGTAGCAACTAGAGGAGGAAAAATGACACAGGAACCACTCTATCTTGAAGGACACCCAAAAAGAATTGAACAAGACTCTCAAAGAATTAATACTGATGCACCTAGTCCTTCTAAAAGGAAGAAGAAAAAGAAAAATGATAGGACTTTGTATACCTCTAGTGAACCTGAAATATAAAAAATTTCTGAAGATAACAATGATGTCTTTATCTCAGATGCTGAAAATCAATCTGGTAATGAACATTCACCTAGTGATAATGAAAATGATAATGATGATGTTCATGAAGATGCTCAACCAGACAATGATAAAGAACCAGATAATGATGTTGAAATAGAACCTGATGTTGATCTTGATAACCCACAACCTAAAAATAAATGATATGATAAAAGAGACTTTGTTGCTAGAAAACATGGTAAAGAAAGAGAGCCATGGGTTCAGAAACCCATGCCCTTTCCACCTAAACCACCTAAGGGAAAAGATGATGAAGAATTTGAATGCTTCGCTGAAATGCTTAGGCCAGTCTTTTTGCGTACCCGTTTGACTGATATTTTAAAGATGGCCCTTTATGCTAAATACATGAAAGAAATTGTCACTAATAAAAGGAAAATACCTTAAGATGAAATCTCCACCATGCTTGCTAATTATTATTTTATGGATGGAATACCTAAAAAACTTGGATATCCAGGAATACCAACTATACCATGCTCTATCAAAAGAAATTATGTCAAAACTGCTTTATGTGATTTAGGAGCTGGTGTTATAGTTATGCTTTTCTCTTTATATAAAAGACTTGATTTGAATAAACTCACACATACTGAGATATCATTGCAAATGGCTGACAAATCAACTACCATACCTATCGGTATTTGTGAGGATGTGCCCGTTGTTGTTGTAAATGTTACTATCTTAACAGACTTTGTTATACTTGAGATGCCCGAGGATGACAACATGTCGATTATCCTTGGTAGACCCTTTTAAACATTGCAGGGGCTGTTTTGATTGCAATAAAAGAAAGGTCACTTTTCATATCAATGGTAATGAGCATATGGTGCACTTTCCGAAGAAACAATTTCAAGTGAATTGTATTAATGTTATTGAAAAATCTCCGACAATCACTATTGGAAGTTTTCAACTCCCTTTGCCTACTGCCAAAAAGAAATATGAAATACTTATTTATGGGGATATGCATATCCCCGTTGAGGTAACTTAGTGTTTTACAAAAGTTCTTCGGGTTCATGTTAATTGAAAGTGATTGTTAATAACACCTAATCAACCTTATTAATGGATTATTTTCGAGAAGCATGTGGTCGATGAATTTAGTATGCACAACCTTCTGTCCCCACTTTTTGTTTTTTGTTTTTCTCAGCTAAATAAAATAAAATGCAATGTTTATCTTGTTTTCTGAATTTTCCGTGCAACAAAAAAGAGGTCAAAAATAAATTGCACAGAATGACCTGAAATTTTAACATGACTTTTTCCCGAATATTTAAGAATTTTTGGTACAAATAACATCATGAGGGGGTGCCCCTGGTGCCCACAAGGCACCAGGGTGTGCCAGCTACCCCAGGCACGCCCTGGTGGGTAGTGCGCCCCACATGGCCCCCTCACTTATCCCTTTAGCCCATGTCATCACCTACCACCAGAAAATATTCATTCCAGCTCTCTTTCTCTCTCGTGTTCTAGCTCTCAAACCCGCGGATTTCGATCTCTTTCCTCGAAGCTCTGTTTCTGAAACTGTTTTGGGGAATTGCTACTTGGTATGTGACTCCATTGCTCCAATTAGTTTTTTTTCTAGTGGGTTAATTTTTGAGTACTTAGCTACTCTTGGTGCTGCTGTAGATGGGCTTGCATGTTGAATTCTTAGAGTTCTAAGTAGTTTGAATGCTTAATATAGCCTCTAGACATCCATATGAGTAGTTGCTAGCAATCTTGTGAAGTTTTATTGACAAAATTTTGTGGGATAATTTTTTTCAGAAATTGTTCGAAATAAAAATGCACCTCTTTAGGAGTTCTTTGAGGAGGAGGTCCTCGGAGGCATCATCAAGTGGGAGCTCGATACGACAATCTTATGTTGAGCCGAGTGAAAGCTCGACGTGCCGAGGAGGCAACACCAAGAGCCTCCGTGAGTTATCACTCCGACTATTATCCAGGCTGCGGATGGTGATTACCAAGCTAGGCCAAAAGCCTAACCTTGGGGGAGTAGGTATTTCCACCGACATTATATTCATGCTCACACACTTCACTCCATTTGTCGGTGTTCATACTTTTTCATTGTATTATCCATGCTTGATTTATTTTCTCGCTTTCTTCTTATGTGTTTGAAAAACTTTGAGAAAATCCAAAAATATTTCTTGCTTCTTTTCGGTCTTTATTTCTAGTTTAGTTTAGTTGTAGTATTAAAAGAAAACCCAAAAAGATTTCTCATTTCTTCTTTTGTTTGTTGGGAGCTCTCCCGTGTAAATAGTTTTTCTCATTTTCTTTTTTCTTTCTTTAATTTGCCTTCTTCATGAAAAACTCAAAACTCCAAAAATATTTCAGCGTTTTTCTTTGAAATTCTTTTCTTTTGTTTTGTTGAGTCGTACTAAGGAGAAGACCACGATGAAAATGTTGAGTGGCTCTCATACGCATTATTGTTGATCTAACAAAGAGCCCATATTATTTTGTCTTCTCTTCTAAATAAAATGTTGCAGATTCCAGTTTAGTCCATGGCACTCTTGCACTATTATTATTTTCATATCATTCGGTCATGCAAGTGAAAGGCAATAATGACGATATTTGATGATGTGACTGTGGCAGGGAAAAGCGGGTATGAACTCAACCTGTTTTTGGTTTTGTAAATATGTTTAACTCAGTATCCATGATTCAGCATGTTATGATTGAACATGTTTGCAAGGACAATTAGAGATTATAGTTGCTCATGCCATGCGTAAGTAGCTTGGAGTGGATAATGATTTATCTTGGGTGTCAACATGCATTAAAATGATTGTGATGTAGTATGATGATATGGTATCCTCCTCTGAATGTTTCAAGTGGCTTGAATTGGCACATGTTCACGCATGTAGTTGAATCAGAACCAACATAGCCTCCACGATATTTATGTTAATGGTGTCTATATCCTACTCATGCTAGTATTCAATCTTAATTATTCATAATGCATGTTTATGACCGTTTTTGCTCTCTAGCTGGTTGCTTCTCAACCTATTTGCTAACCTTCGCCTGTACTAAGCGGGAATACTGCTTGTGCATCAAAATCCTTAAACCAAAGCTATTCCATATGGGACCACTATATCTACCTATATGCGGTATTACCCTGCCGTTCCAAGTAAATTTCCATGTGCCACCTATAAAATTTCAAATGAACATCTATTTGTGTGCCTGGACCACTCATGGAGCGACAGGGGGTGATCAGTATCTTCCATGCTAAGCGGGTTATTCTCATGACAAGTGCTTATTCACTCGTCCTTGCACGAGAGGGGCTGGTAATAGGGATGCCCAGTCCCGAAATCAAAAATTGCAAATAATTAAACAAAACTCCCCCAGGAATGTTGTTGGTATGGAAGGTACCCGTGGATTCAGCTAGCCATTGTTTGTATTTGTTGGTGGAGGGGGAGTAAACTTTACTTTTATCTCTTGGGAACCACCACTAATTTGTTTAGCATGGAAGATATTGAAAACTCTTGGTCGTAATGTTGACAGGTAGGGTATACCTCCCAAAATTATATTTATCTCTGATTTAAGCTTTGAGCTCTAGTGCCTCTACAAATCCCTGCTTCCCTCTGCGAAGGGCCTATCTATTTACTTTTATGTCTCAAAAAGGGCTAGCGAGATACCAATGTTGTCATATTATATCATGATTGTTTTGACCAAGTGTTGGCATTTGAGATATTTTATTATTGCTCGCTAGTTGATTATGCCATTGATATAAGTTAATGTAATTTCTAAGAGTTATTGCTTGCATGGTTAGTTATGATCTTTGCTGAAAACCTGGGTGCTATTTAAGCATATATATATAAACAAGAACAAAAGAGTTCGTAAAAAAATTTCTTTATCACTTTCAGTTTGTCAACGGAATTCTTGAGGACAAGCAATGGGTTAAGCTTGGGGAGTTGATACGTCTCCATCGTATCTACTTTTCCTAACACTTTTGCTCTTGTTTTGGACTCTAATTTGCATGATTTGAATGAAACTAACCCGGACTGACGCTGTTTTCAGCAGAACTACCATGTTGTTGTTTTTGTGCAGAAATAAAAGTTCTCAGATTTGGAAGAAACTTTTTGGAGAATTATTTTGAAATAAATAAAAAATACTAGAACCAAGACCCACTAGAGGGGGGGGCAGCTGCCCACAAGGCACCAGGGCGCACCACCCCCCTCTGGCGCGCCCTGGTGGGTAGTGGGGCCCACGAGGCTCCGCTGACCATAATTCTGATGCTATAAAATCCTATTTTTCCAAAAAAAATGGGAGAGGAAGTTTCATCACGTTTTACGATATAGAGCCGCTGCCACCTCCTGTTCTTCATCAGGAGGCCAGATCTGGAGCGTGTTCGGGGCTCCGGAGAGGGGGAACTTCGATCTTCATCATCACCAACCATCCTGTATCACCAATTTCATGATACTCACCGTCGGGAGTGAGTAATTCCTTCGTAGGCTTGCTAGACGGTGGTGGGTTGATGAGATGCATCATGTAATCGAGCTAGTTTTGTTAGGGCTTGATCATATCCACTATGTTCTAAGATTGATGTTGCTATGACTTTGCTATGCTTAATGCTTGTCACTAGGGCCCGAGTGCCATGATTTCAGATCTGAACCGTTTATGTTTTCACCATCATATCTATGTTCGTGATCCGATCTTGCAAGTTATATGCACCTATTATGTGTTATGATCCATAAACCCCAAGGTGACAACAATTGGGATACTTTTCGGTAGTGACCGTAGTTTGAGGAGTGCATGTATTCACTATGTGTTAATGCTTTGTTCTGGTTCTCTATTAAAATGAGGCCTTAATATCCCTTAGTTTCCTTATGGACCCGGCTGCCACGAGAGGGTAGGACAAAAGATGTCATGCAATTTCTTTTCCATAAGCACGTATGACTATTTACGGAATACATGCCTACATATTTATGAACTGGAGCTAGTTTTGTATTGCCCTAGGTTATGACAGTTATATGATGAATATCGTCCAACAAAATCACCGATCCAATGCCTACGAGCTTTTCGCATATTGTTCTTGCTAAGTTACTATTGCTATTGCTACTGTTACAACTGCTACAAAACTGTTACTGTTGTTATCGTTACCACTGCTATTGCTACTACTACTACTATCAAACTATCATACTACTGTGCTACTGATCACTTTGCTGCATATATTTAGTATCCAAGTGTGGTTGAATTGACAATCCAACTACTAATACTTACAAATATTCTTTGGCTCCCCTTGTGTCGAATCTATAAATTTGGGTAGAATACTCTACCCTCGAAAACTGTTGCGATCCCCTATACTTGTGGGTTATCACGGCTCGTTGGATTTACCAGCTTTCTGTCCTGCCACGGCGACCTGGCAATGAGCGCATGAAGCCGCTTCCTTGCCGGTACTCTCTATTTTGGGTTTCTTGGTGGGGCTGGAGTTGTCGGATCCTTCCACAGCCATAATTGTCTTGCCTCTATGTTTCCTGTTGCGTCGTCGACCTTTCTTTCTTGGGGTCGCCGTGTCATCGTCGTCTGAATCGACTTCGGCGGCATCGCTCCCTGGGAAGCCTTCTTCCTTCTTCAGCGTGCACACATTTATCCACCAATGTATAGAGTTTGTTGATGGTGTTCGGCAAGAGGATATGCATCTTCTCCCGCATCTTGCGATTGCGCACAATCGTGTGGAACGCGGCAACCACGGCCATGGGGTGGATATCCGGTATGCTGTGATGTACATGGCTGAACCTCTGGATGTACTTGCGCAAGTTCTCTCCTTCCTTCTGTGGGATCACCTGCAAGTCGCTCGGCAACCCTGGACCTTTATGTCCCCCGATAAAAGCACCAACAAACTCATTGCAAAGATCTAACCATGAGGAAATGGAGTTTTCTGGCAAGTTCATTAGCCAAGAACTCACACTGGGCTTGATTACCAACGGGAAGTAGTTGGCTAGTGTCTTCTCATCTCTTCCCCTAGCAGCTTGCATAGCAATCGTATAAATTCCCAAGAACTTTGCCGGGTTCTGATTGCCGTCGTACTTTTCCGGGACCTCAGGCTTGAAAACGCGGACGGACGGCCAGCGGATTTGCCGCAGCTCATGTGTGAAGGCGGGGCACCCGCCTCATAAGGTAAGTACCCGCCAATAACGGGCGCTGGCGCATCGACGACTGGGTTGTTGCGCTCGTCTGATTGACGGCGTGCCTCCCGGCGCCACTGGATGGTGGTGCGAGCGTCTTCCGCTCGTTTGTCAAGCAACACTTGCCTCTGGTCTCGTTGTGTCTGTGGGTCTGAGGAAGCCATTAACGCGTCATCGGGACTATGCATCTTGCTAGGCCTGCTGCGAGTGTCGGTGCTGCCGCTGAGATTGTTGCCGAGGAAGTGATTTACCGTAGGTGCACCGCCTACCTCACGACCTTCAGTTTGAGGCACAGGCGCAGTCGGTGGCCGCCGCGAAGGCTCTACCAACTAGGACCTGTTCGCATCGGCAAACTCGACCAAACTGCGGATGGTGGCCCTCCACTCATCCATCTTGTGCGCTACTGGAGGAAAATCCAACAACATCTATATATGCTCGTGCCATTGCCTCCGTCGTCATTAAAGGCATGTTGGAACGCGAAGAGCGCGATGTCGCTCGACTCTTGGTAGAGCCAGCAGGAGCGTCGTTGCGCTCATGTCAATGCGCTGCGGGGGTAGTCGTGAGTTTGCATGGCGGAAGCTGTGCCCATGGGTCTTGAGGTTGATCGATGGGCAATTTGCCATGGGGGCGTTGCTGTGGAGGCACAACAACACCGCTTAGCGTCACATCGTTCTCATCTTGCGACGGGCGCGGCATGTGCCCCGAGGTCGCTCCACCAGTCGTCGCTGGCGCTGCCGCGGCGGGAGGGTCGCGGTTCGCGCCCGATCGAGCATGGTCGCTCTGTTGGCTGCGTTCGCGGGCACGTGGAGGAGGCGGGGACAGAGCACCCATGTCATCCGTGCCATGAATGCCGTCTTCGCCTGAGCGTTGAGGTAAGCATCCGCCCCCAGCACCTCCACCGCCTACTCCCACCACGGCGGGCTCGGCGGCCGCGCCACCTGCACCGGTCGTGCCCACTGCAACGTTCGTTCCATCCGCGACGACGGCGCCGCCTACACCGCCTGCAGACAAAGGCGATGGGTGCTGGGACGTAGAAGGCTTGACAGCCATGGAACCCTTCTTCTTGGGCGCCATGGGTGGTGATGATGATGATGAACTCGAAGGATTCGATGAGCCGCCTGCTGCCTTGGTTCTCGCTAACACACCCCCTACCTGGCGTGCCAAAGATTTCGGCGTGGAGCCTGCGATCTATGGGAGAGGGCTGCCCCTTTGCTGGTTTGACTGGGGGTTAGTTGGCGCGAAGAGCAAGCACAACAAGAGACACTACGATTTTTACCCAGGTTCGGACCGCTAAGAAGCATAAAACCCTACTTCTGCTTGTATGTATTGGGTGAATGTGGAAGAAAGTACACGGAGCGCTCTCTCTCGGCAAGTCACTAGGAGAGGGCGACTGCACGGCAACCTATGCATGTGTGTTGCAAGGTTTCGAACCCCTGTAAAGGTCGCCCTGGCCCTCCTTTTATAGCTCAAGGGGTAACCACAGTGGCAAAAAGGTTATTAGAGGGTGATTAGACTGATGCAGATCTATCATACCTAACTCTGCTAGTTAGGACAAAAGCGCATTAAATGCACCGCTAGGTGTCATGTGGAGGGTGAACCCCGGCAAGGGTGATGCACCGCTTATCCACCTACCTCTTATTAGGTTGACACGCCATAGGACGGGTGTCAATAAAGGTAATCCTCCTCTCCAACAAGCTGACACGCACGGGCTTCCTCCACCTAATCACCTGCGGGCTCGACACCTCACTTACCAGCGAACAGCTCGCCAGGGAGGTGGAGCGCTGGCGATTGGCGGCAAGCCTAAGCTTGGTGAGCTTGCCGGGTCTTATCTTGTCGGCATGTTCTTGCCGGGATCGGTTGCTTCTGTTGTGAATTCTGTGGCTTGCTCCAAGCCTTGGTCTTCTTAACACGCTCCTTGATCTCACGAAGAGCGGCTTCTCTGGTTAGGCTATTGTATGAAACTCGATACTCACCGGAGGAGCCGCAACTTGTCTGTGCATAAGTCAGGGAAGCAAACGCCCATGTTTGATGCACCGACAATTTCCAACCGTACTCGAACCTCCGTGAGCTAGTGCACCAAGCTAACAAGGCGGAGCGACAAGTGCAAGATGATTACAAGTACTCCAAGTACTCTTCCAAGACCTACACTTCTACCTCGATGAAAGCTTCACCAAGCAACAGCGACAAGTCAAGTTACAAGAAAACTTCAACATCTTCAAGTCATCCTCCTACTACAAGCAATGCCAAGCCGAGAGCTTCATCATCATCTTCTCCAACAGATGAGACCGTCAAGATGAGTTCTACTCAATGCTTCACATGTCAAGGCCGAGGCCACAAGACACTTGAGTGCCCTACTAGGTGCACCATGATCGCCAACGACGACGGTACCTATGACTCCATGAGCGAGGAAGAAATGGAAGCACTTGAGCACGTGGCCATGCACCGGGAAGTGAATGAAGAGGAAGATGACCAAGTCTTTTGTGACAATGATGCGAGCCCCGCTCTTGTTGTCTCCAAGGTCTTGACACTTCGACACCAATAAGATGAAGACCAGCGCTGCCATATCTTCCACACCAAAGTGGGATCAATGGACGTTCCATGAAGGTCATCATCGACGGAGGAAGTTGTCATAATTTGGCAAGTGAATAGCTCTGTACCATGCTACAATTGGTCAAGATAAAGCATCCTCGTACCTACAAGGTCCAGTGGCTTAGCGACTCCGGCACCATTCAAGTGGAGCACATCGTTCAAGTCTCCTTCAGGATTGGAGCATACGAAGACACATTGGAGTGTGATGTGGTTCCCATGTCCATTTGCCACCTTCTACTTGGACGACCTTGGTAATTCGACCGCGGCGTCATCCACAACGGCTGAACCAATCACTATAGCTTCAAGATGAAGGGAAAGTAGTACGTGCTACGACCCGTGTCACCAAGTCAAGTGATCGCCGACAAGCAAGGATCCACCCATCATGGAGAGAATAGTGAGAGAGTGAGACACCAAAAAGAGAGTGACCGCCACAAGCCAAAATTGAGTGCCTCCACGATGAGAGACAAGAAAAACTTAGTGCTTTTAGCCACCAAAAGAGATATGAGAGATGTGTGTCAGAGCCCATCAAGTGTTCTTCACTATGTCCTAGTATGCAAAGATGAAGTAGCAGGAACTAACACCTCTCACCATCTACCTCTGGTGTTATCGAATCTATTGCAGGAGTTCGCGGATGTGTTTCTAGATGAGCTACCTCCTGGACTGTTGGAACCGGGCCTCCGCGGACCCAAACAAGGTTCAAACTCTGGGGCGTGTGTTAAGATCTAGCCTAGCTGTAGCCTCAAGCTCACCACCTCATTGCTTGGCCTCACCAAGTTCGTGCTAGCGGGGAGAAGAGTGGACACAGTAGTTTACCCAGGTTCGGGCCACCTTGCGGTATAAAACCCTACTCCTTCTTTGTGGTGGATTGCCTCGCGAGGAGGATGAGGATGAACTTGTAAAAGTGATGACCTGTCTCGTGAGGGCTTGAGGATTGACTGGCCGATCCCTCTCTACGGTGGAGACTAGTCTATATTTATAGTGGCCGTGGTCTCTTCCCTCATAACTTAAGCGGGAAGGGATTCCACAATGGCCAATTTGAAAGGGGACAAGAGTACATCTTATCCTGACTAAAGGTGGTCTTTGCCTGTAAAGCATCTGGTCGTGATGCAGTGGTGGGCTCGGCGATGACATCTGTCCTGCCAAGCTCGTGGTGTTGGTCTTGTTGCACTAGAATGGAAACCTTTGGGGACCCCTTGGGAACCCGTGTACGTCCTTGCCTCCTTAGCACGAAAGAGGAAACTGTGCTGAATTGCGCCTGTTGGCTCCCGCCTGGACTTGGTCGTCATGGCTCATGTCATCGCGCGCCTCGCGAGGTGAGGTGCCTGCATTGAGATCTCCGCTCTTCGGGAGGTGGGCTCGGGAAGCTGCCCCTCGGGAGGTCTTGGTGTTGTTCGCCTCGCGAGGCTCTTGCTTGCGAGTCCTTGGAGCTGGGCCACGCCAGGCCATCAAAGGGGCCACGTGCTGGGCCGCACGCAGGCAGGTTTGGGTACCCCCGATCCCATAACGCCGACAGTATCCCCCGGGCCCTAATCACCAGCGGGCCAAGCTCAACGTGTGGCGCACGACGGGACGCAGATGCCCCCACTTCCCCACATCACCTGGGCAACTGCCCAGACTGACAAAAGTCTGGTGCGTGCCGCGGGGCCATCATTGCTCCGAATTTGAAGGCATCCCGGTTGGCCTTCTCTGATCGCCTGTAAGAGGGTGAGGGGAACGGAGCCCCCAACCCATCTTCGTCTGCTCGCTTCTCCATTCCAAACCTCTGCCGCAGTAACCATGGCACTAGTGAGAAGGTTCTTCGTTGCCAAGACAGGCAAGGTGCCAAGAGAGGAGCCAGAGGTGCCACCGCCGAAGAGGGGGCACAGCCACCCTCGCAAGTCCACCATGACGCTCGTGGCGGTTCCCCAGGGGAGCGGGCGTGCTCCGTTGGTGGTCCGCATCGGCTCTGGCAGCCATGGGAAAAACCCCTCCCGCGGAAGAGGCCACGGAAGCCGTGGCGGCCGAGGCCAAGGGAGGAGGCACGCGGTGGCCACCCGGCCACCTCGCCCGCGGGCCCACTTGGATGACATGGCCCGCGAGTTCATGGTGTGGATGGAGAGGCCGCCGGGCACCTGGATCCGGCTCCCACACTCCTTCGCGGAGGAGCTGCCGGCGGGAGGACCCGTCGCGCTGTGGCTGCAGCCTGATGGCTGCTGCAACTGGTATTCATGGGCAAAGGTTGAGGTCACCCTCCCAGGCTACATCTACCTGACCCGGGAGTGGTAGTCGTTCGCCCGCGCCCGCGGCCTGAATGGGAGGCACACCCTCCACTTCAAGTACGACGGGGCGACAATGCTCTTCGTCAAGATCTTCAGGGAAGACGGCGGGAGCCTGGGATGCTGCTCGGAGAGCGACAGCAGCGGCAGCGACCATCGCTCATCTAACGACGACGACCGTCACGGCGGCGACGCCCTCTACGGCGAACTTGCCGTCGGCGACGGCTGCGACGCCTCCAGCAGCGACGGCGCTTCCTCCGAGGGAGCTCGAGCGACGATGACTACGACGAGCCACCACGCCACAGCGTCAAGGTGGAGGAGGACTCCGACTGAGCGCCGACAGCGTTGGAGTCGGCGCCTCAGGAGCCGTGGCCTCCGCTAGGCTATTTCTTTTATTCTTTATTTCCTGCATCAGAACCATGGAGGGCCCCGCGGGGGCATGTAAGGAATTGCGGCGCTCGCGCCTTTTATCTTAATGTTTTTATCCGCGTTTCTAAGTCATGTTGGTGTTTCCTGTTTGGGCCCGAGCCCCCTTTTCCCCCTTACGTTAGCTTAATGCTCTGCGTCGCCGAGACAGAGTGCCCAGGTAGGCTTCTGCCGTCGCTGCTATGCCAGGTCGCGATTCCTTGTGCAATGCCAGAAGGTGAGCAACCCGAGGTCCGGTAGGAGTAACTGAGGTGCGATTCTCAAGAGGTCCCCCTTGACGCGCAAGCGGCTCTCAAGTGAAAAATGGGTTTTCCGCCAAACAAGATCGTGAAAATCAGAAGTGTAGTGTCAATAGCAAAGCTCGCGCTTGGCGCGGGGAAGATGACTTAGCTCTGGGTGCCCATGATTCACGAGAGGCTTCTACGTCGTGAGGGCGCGCTTTCCTGGAGCCTGGTCCTCTGCTTCTGCTCTGATACGAATCAAGGCGAGTCCCACTAGGGGTGCGTGAAAAGACTGGCATACTTTAGCATTTCAAGCGTGCATGCGTGGTCGGGCCGCGCCCCACTTCCCGTGCTCCCGTGCGGGGTTTGCCCCTCCTTTTCTTGCTCCCCAAGGTGCTCTATGTCCTCAGAACCCGGCCCTTAGGCGAGCTCAGCCGCCGCTGGTATGTCAGGTCACGATGCCTGGAACAAGGCCAGGGATGAGGGCTCGAGAGCTAGTAGGGGTTCCTGAGGCACGATGCTCAAGATCCCCATTTTAACGTGCAAGCGGCTGGTGCCAAAAAGGAGCGGTTTCACCTCACGAAGGCACCCAGGAAAAGGACTTTTGACCAGCGACACGCAGTATACGAAGCAATTTTACTTAGCCTTTTGCGGACAAAACTGCTGCCTGATCGAGGCGAGCCTTCGTGAGGCGGCCAGGTTTCGTCAAGGCCGCTCGAGCGCTTGTCTCCTGGTGAGATTCCTGTGTATTAGCCAATTATGAAATATGAGAGGCGATGCGCGCTTGCTGATCTGCTCATGATCGTTCCGTGAGAAGACGAAGGCACTAAGGACCTGGTGATGTGATGTGCATGGGGCCGGCCCACGAGCCAGAGCTCAGTCTCTTATATTTATCAGCGATGCAGGGACAGACCCGAGCACAGGCGCCGTGCCGGTAGCCCCCTCTTGTGGGATGTTCAAGGGGAGAGCTGGCCACGCGCGAAGCCCGCAGGGGCGACTCCATAAGTGATATATCATCAAGCGTAGGGTTAACAGCCATAGTAGCTCACAAAAGCATAACTGGTTCAAGGTACATGAACGAAATGACATTACTACAGGGGCGGACCCCTAGCAGCCTGAGGATGATGCAGCCCGTGCGGCGCCCTCAATTGAACAAACCAAAAAGTCACCTGGCACCGGTGTTGTAGAAGCATCGAGGTAGTTGATGAAGTGCACCGTCGAGGTTGCTCCTCACGAGCAGGGCGACTCCGGAGGCTCGAGAGGCTCGCAAGGCCCAGGGGGCTCGCGAGGGTTCGGGGCCTCCTGAGACATGACTGCCGAGCACCTGGCCTCGTGAAACGCCATACCATGCTGCGCCAGGCGCTGGTATGAGGCGCCCATGTTCAGCAGGCCGAACGGCATGCAGACATAGTTGCAGGGGTAACCCCCACTTCGGCCGACGCGCGACGGCCAGAAGAGGTCCTGCGAAGCGGCCCTGTCGAGGCCCGGGATGTTGACGCAGACACGTAGCTCACCACCCGCATCGGGGGCAGCAGCTGCACTGGTGGATCGTGCAGGGCGACGCTCGCCGCGCATGGCTTGCGCCTCCTGAAGCTCCTCGATCGCCTTGGTAATGAACTCTCGTGCTCCTGGCGCGTCGCGCCATGCTCCTTGCCCGCGGTTGCGCGCATCGAGGCACACCCCCAAGTGGTGCCCGAGCACCTCCCTCGTCGCACAGGTCAGGTCAGAGGCTCTCCAGATGGAAGCCTCGGAGCCCGTCCTGCGGGAGGCATCGGGCGCGCCTTCCTATGTAGGAGGAAGAGGCGCCCTGGCAGCGGGCGCGGAGCCTGAGGAGTCGCCAACGGTTTTCTTGGTCTCCGTACGGCTCTTGGGGAGGAGCTGCTTCTTCTTCGTGGGGGTGGCCTCGGGAGGCAGAACGCCACCTTCACCATCAGAGTTCTTGGTTACCGCAGTACAGTAGGCATGCTCAAGAGAGCAGACCGCGTTCTTCTCGTCGCAGGCGACCGTAATGACTCCGCTGCACCCGGGCATCTTGAGGACGTTGTAGCCATGGTGAGTCACCGCCATGAACTTGGCAAGGGCAGGGTACCAAAGGATGGCATTGTACGGGAGGCCGATGTGGGCGACGTCAAAGTCAATGAGCTAGTGTGTTAGTTGTCGGGCTTGCCGAAAGTGACGGGGAGGTGCACCTGCCTCAGGGGAACGGTGGAGCCGTCGGTCACCCCAGAGAATGGCCTGGGGGCATGAGCTGATCGTAGGGCACCTGAAACATCTCGAAGGTCTCGACAGAGAGCACATTGAGACCTGCGTTGACATCGATGAGAGTCTTGGTGACAGAGACGTTGCTGATGGTGGGCGTGTAGAGCATGGGGAGTGCGCCAGCAGTGGCCGCGCACCTGAGTTAATCCTTGGAGTCAAAGGTGATGGCGTACTGCGACCACCTGAGGGGGCGCACGACCTCAAGCTTTGGGAGGGCCGCATTCACCTCACGAGAGAATTGCTTGAAGATGCGATTCGAGGCGGCTGCCTGGGCACCGCCGAGGATGCAGGCGATCGTGCGAGGTTCCTGAAAGCCCCCAACCCCATCGTCCTGATGGTTGTCGTCGTTCCTTCTTGGTGGTGGTGGCAACGGAGGGACGCCGGCATTGCCCTGACGACCGGCCTCCCGAGGCTGATCACGCCAGGGGCCGTCGCGAGGCGGATCACGCCAGCCATCCTCGTGAGGCTAGTCCCACCATCCACGACGAGGGTTGCGGTTGTCCCAGTGGCCTCCTCCACAGCCAAAGCCTCGGTCGCCGTGCTCGGGGCGGCGGCTCAGGTGCTCGTCCCAGAGTGCCGTGAGCTCCTTGCAATCGTTTGTGTTATGAGTGTGAACGTTGTGGAAGATGCAGAATGGGCGGTTATCCTTGATGGGCTCATCACGGTCGCGGCCGCGCTTCGTCTCCGGCTCTGCTGCCAGCACGGTGGGGCCCTTGCGCTTCACTTCCTTGGCCTTGGCCTTCTTGTCTTCAGGATCGACGTCAGGGTGCTTGAGGAGAGAGAGGCGGCCCTCTTCGGCCCTAGCGCATCTGTCTGCCAGGTTGAACATCTCCAGGGCCCTACACATGTCATCGTGGATGGCGAGCTCCTCCCTCATCTTGATGTTCGTGACGCCCTCGGTGAACTCCAGGATGATGGCTTCGTCTGAGGCTCTCGGGATCTTGAGGGAATGTTGGTGAAGGGCTGAATGTACCTGCGGAGGGTCTCACCCGGCTGCTGTTTCACGCGCCGCAGGTCGTTGACAATGAGGGCATGGTCATGGGTGCCTTGGAAGTTGGCGATGAACTGCTCTTGGAGCTCATCCCACGAGGAGATTGACCCCTCCGGGAGGTGCAAGAGCCAGGAGCGTGCGTCATCCTTGAGGGCCATGTGGAACCAGTTCGCCATAACCTTGTCGTCGCCATTCGCCGCCTCGATGCTCAGCGAGTAGAGCTGGAGGAACTCCGCATGGGTCGGGGGTGGCGTCGTAGTGCGGGGGTAGGACTGGCTTGAACTTGCCGGGCGAAACGACGCGGCGCAGCTCACGGGTGAAGGCGCGGCAGCCCGCCGCACTCCCAGGCGCGGCCCGCGTGAGGGCGGCATGGTCCTGACGCCCATGCGCTACAGCCGCCAGAGCTGGCCGGCCTTGGTGCTGGCGAGGCGACACGGGGAGTGCATGCGCGTCTGCTGCGGCTACTGCACCACCTGGCAGCTGGCTTCATCCTATGCCGGCATAGCCGCCCCGCGCGGCGGGTCACGCGGACGTGCATCGCACCTGGTCTCGACGTCGGCAATATGTAGAGGAGGGGGCGGAGGCGCGCTGTGAGCCACGTCGCCCGCACAGGAGGGTGGAGGACGGAGCGAGTGGAAGGGTGCCGGGGCCTCGCCAGTGGCGTTGACGAGCACGGTGATGCGACCGAGCCAGGCATCGTAGCCTTCGTTGGCAGGGCGGTAGCGGAGCAACTCACGCTCCATGAGGAGAGCCGCTTGCGCGTTCACCGGACCACGATGAGCGTGGGAGGACGACGCCGGGGCGGGAGTGAGGGAAGGCGTGGCCGTGCGGCCGTCACGCTGCACAGAGGGTGGCTGTGAAGAGTCCTGCTGCACATGAGCAGCAGGGTCGGTGGTGGTGTTCGCTACGGGAGATGCGGAGCGGTGAGGAACACCGTGGCCCACGGGCGCCGTCTGGGCGATGCGAGCAGCCCGGCGCTCGGCGCGAACCCGACGGGCGTCAGCCATGGAAGCGACGATGTAGGGACGAAGCGAAGCGGAAGGGAGAGCTTTGACACGCCCCTACCTGGCGCGCCAAATGTCGGAACTGGGGCTCCGCAGACCCAAACAAGGTTCGAACTCTGGGGCGTGTGCGAAGAACTAGCCTAGCTGCAGCCCCAAGCTCACCACCTCATGGCTTGGTCTCGTCGAGTTCGTGCGAGCGGGGAGAGGAGTGGACACACTAGTTTACCCAGGTTCGGGCCACCTTGCGGTGTAAAACCCTACTCCTGCTTTGTGGTCGATTACCTCGCGAGGAGGATGAGGATGAACTAGTACAAGTGATGAACTGTCTCATGAGGGCTTGAGGATTGACTGCCCGATCCCTCTCTACGGTGGAGACTAGTCTATATTTATAGTGGCCCTGGTCCTCTTCCCTCATAGCTTAGGCGGGAAGGGATTCCACAACGACTAATTTGAAAGGGGACAAGAGTACATCTTATCATGACTAAAGGTGGTCTTCGCTTGCAAAGCTTCTGGTCGTGACGTAGTGGTGGGCTAGGCAATGACATGCATCCTGCCGAGCTCGTGGTCTTGGTCTTGTTGCACTGGAATGGAAACCTTTGGGGATCACTTGGGAACCCGCGTACGTCCTTGCCTGCTTAGCACAAAAGAGTAAACTTATCTGGACTGCGCCCGCTGGCGCCCGACTGGCCTTGGTCGTCATGCCTCACGTCATTGCACGCCTGGCGAGGTGAGGTGCCTGCATAGAGAACTTCGCTCTTTGGGAGGCTGGCTCGGGAAGGTGCCCCTCGGGAGGTCTTGGTGTCATTCGCCTCGCGAGGCGGGGGCCCTCGCGAGGGTCTTGATTGCGATTCCTTGGAGCTGGGCTACGTCGGGCCGTCGAAGGAGCCACGTGCTGGGCCGCAGGCAGGCAGGTCTGGGTACCCTCGATCCCAGAGCTCCGACACGGACTAGCTCCACTTCATGGCATCGAACATCACATCGACCTCATCCCCGGCGCACCCCTACCGAACAAGGCACTATACCATGTCAACCCAGAAGAAACCAAGGAAATACAAAGGCAAGTACAAAACCTCATTGACAATGGGCATGTAGGTGAGAGCTTAAGTCCTTGTACCGTTCTGGTTATTCTTGTGCCTAAGAGGGATGGTACTTTTCGCATGTGTTCCAATTGCCATCCCATCAATGCTATCACCGTTCTCTATAGGCATCCCATCCCACGCCTTGATGATATGCTAGATCAGCTTAGTGGAGCCACCATTTTCTCAAAAATTGATCTTAAAAGTGGCTATTACCAAATTCGCATTCAAGAGGGTGATGAATGGAAAATCGCTTTCAAAACCTTGGCCTGTATGAGTGGTTAGTCATGCCTATGGGCTTATCCGAAGCACCTACCACTTTCATGCATGTGATGCATTATGTTCTTCACAAATACATTGTCATATTTGTTGTGGTGTACTTTGATGATATACTTGTGTTTAGCGAAACTCTATAAGATCATGTCACCCATCATAGGGCCGTTTTGCAAACTCTTCGAAATGAGCGACTTTATGCTAATATGGAGAAATGCGCTTTCAATGTTGACAAACTTGTTTTCTTGGGTTTTGTTGTGTCTTCTAAGGGCGTTCATGTCAATGAAGCTAAATATCGGATTCAGGGCTCCGCAGACCCAAGAAGGTTCGAACTCTGGGCGTGTGCGAAGATCCCCAACCAGCTCAAGTCTCAAGCTCACCACCCCGCGGCCTAGACTCGCCGGGTGCGCGTAAGCAGGGAAGAAGATGAACATAGGAGTTTACCCTGGTTCGGGCCACCTTGCGGTGTAAAACCCTACTCCTGCTTTGTGGTGGTTTGGTCTCACAAGGAGGTTTGAGGATGAACTAGTACAATGGGTGAGCTGCCTCACGAGGGCTCAGGAAGTGAGGGTGGAATGGATCTGATCCCCCTCTACGGTGGAGGCTACTCTATATTTATAGTGGCCTCGGTCCTCTTCCCGCGAAACTTAGGCGGGAAGTGATCCCACAAGGGCCAATTCGAAAGGGGACATGTAGTACATCTTATCCTGACGAAAGGTGGTCTTTGCCTGCAAAGCTTCTGGTCGTGATGCAGTAGTGGGTTCGGTGATGACATCCGTCCTGCTGAGCTCGTGGTCTTGGTCTTGTTGCATTGGAATGGAAACCTTTGCGGGATTCCTCGGGAACCCGCGCTCGTACTTGTCTCCTTAGCACCAAACAGGAAACTGTCTCCTCTGTGTCCGCTGGCGCTAGCCTGGCCTTGGTCGTCAAGGCTCACGTCATCGCAGCCTCATGAGGCTGGGTACCTACATAGAAATCTCCGCTCCTCGGGAGGTAGGCTCAGAGAGCTGCTCCTATGGATGTCTTGGCGTCATCTGCCTCGCGAGGCCGTGGGGCCCTCAAGAGGGTCTTGTCCTGGGGGGTCTTGCAGCTGGGCCATACCAGGCCGTCGAAGAGCCACGCCATGATCCGCAGGTAGGCAGGTCTATGTACCCCCGATCCCAGAGCACCGACAGTAGCCCCCGGGCCCAAGGCTCGCTAGAGCTGGCTTCCAGGCGAAGCCAAGGGGCAAGGGCGGAGCGCTGTGGGCCCCAATCGCCTGCGGGCCAAGGCCGACGCGTGGTGCTTGACGGGACGCAGACGCCTCCACTTCCCCACGTCACCTCGGCAACTGCCCAAGCTGACAAAAGGCTGGTGCACGCCCGCAGGGCCATCATTGACCGAATGCGAAGGGGCGACGGTTGGCCTCTGCGCGCCTATAAGAGGGCGAGTGGAGCGGAGCCCCCTAGCCCATCTCCATCTTCTTGCTCCTCCATTCCGCACTCTTGCTGCAGCACCCAAGGCGCCGGTGAGGAGGTTTTCAGCCATCGAGAAAGGGAAAGTCCCCCGGGAGGGGCCAGGCTTGCCGCCGCCCAAGAGGGGGCACGGCCGTCCCCGCAAGTCCACCGTGACACCGGCGGCGTTCCCCCAGGGGCGCGGGCGCACCTCCGCTGGCGTCCGCATTGCCCCCGGCTGCCGTGGAAGCCGCGGAGGACGAGGCCGAGGAGGAAGGCAGGCGATGGCCGTTCGACCACCTCACCCGTGGGCCCATGCTGACGGCACGGCTCGTGAGTTCCTGGTATGGGTAGCGATGCCGCCGCGCGCCTGGATCCGACTCATGCAGTCCTTGGCGGAGGAACTGCCAGCGAGGGGACCCGTCGAGCTGTGGCTACAGCACGACAGCTGCTGCAACCAGTCCTCGCAGGCGGAGGTCGAGGCCACCCTCCCCGGTGACGTCTTCATGACTTGGGGATGGAGGGTGATCGCCTACGCCTGCGACACAAAGGGGAGGCACGCCCTCCACTTCAAGTACGACGGGGTAACGACACTTTTCTTCAAGGTCTTAGGGGAAGATGGCGCACGCCTGGAGTGCTGCCTGGGGGGCACCAACAGCGACGGAGAGGCCCTCGGTGGTGAGCTTGCCCTTGGCCATGCCCGTGATGCCTCCAGCAGTGGTGACACCTCCTCCGGGAGAAGCTCAAGCGACGACGACTACGATGAGCCGCCATGCCTGGGTCAAGGAGGAGGAGGATTACACGGACTAGGTGCCGCGACGTTAGAGTTGGCGCCTCCTGAGTAGCGGCCTATGGGAGGCATTTTCTTTTGTTCGATTTCCTGCATAAGTCATGAGGGGCCTCGCAGGGGGTGTGTAATAATCGTGGCGCTTGCGCCTTCATATTAATGTTTCCAGCTCATGTTGCATTCACGGTTCTCGCTTGGGGACGGGTCCCCTTTTGTTCTTGCGATGGCTCAGTGCTCTACGTCGACAGGACCCAGTCCACAGGCAAGCTTCAGCCGTTGCTGGTATGTGAGGTCGCAATGCCGTTGTCAAGGCCATGAGGTGAGCGACCCAAGGTCCGGTAAGAGCCCCTGAGACGCGATGCTCAGGAGGTCCCCTTTGGCGCGCGAGCGGCCCCCGTAAGACTAAAAGGGGGGATTCCTTACCCGAGCGAGGTTGCGAGAAAATAAAGCGGTTAGTGGTAAGGCTCATGCTGGTGTGTGTGAGATAACTTAGCTTGGCAAGCCCGCGGTCCGTGGAGGTTCTGAGTCGTGAGGGAGAGCTTTTCTGGAGCTTTCAATCTTGCGCATGTTCCCTGCTTTGTAATGAATTAAGGTAAACCCCATTAGCCTTTTGCGAGCCGGGATGCTGCTTGATCATGGTAGGTCTGTGTTGGCAAGGCCGCTCGAGGTCCTGTTTCCTGAGGTTCCTGCGTATTAGTTAGTTACGAAATGCAAGGGGCGGCGCGCGCTTGCTGATCTGCCCATGATCGCACTGCGAGAAGACGAAGGCACTAAGGACCTAGTGAGGTGATGTGCGCGGGGCCAAACCGCGAGCCAGAGCTCAGTCTCTTAGATTTATCAGCGTTGAAGGGACGGACTCGAGAACAGGCGCCACGCCTATAGCCCCATCTCATGGGAGGTTCAAGGGGAGAGCTGGCGACGCGTGAAGCCCGCGGAGGTGAGTCCGGAGGCGATACATCGTCAGGCGCAAGGTTAACAACCACAGTAGCTCACGAAAGCATAACTGGTCCAAAGTACATGAATCGAAACGACATAGCTGCAGGGGCGGCCCTGACAGCTTGAGGAAAATGCAACCCGAGGGACGCCCTGAATCTGAACAAACAAAAAAGTCACTTGGCACCAGCGTCATCGAGGTACCTAAAGAAACGTGCCGCGGAAGCTGCTCCTCACGAGCTAGACGGCTTCGGAGGCCTGGGAGCTCGCGAGGCCCAGAGGGCACACGAGGGTTTGGGACCTCCTGAGACAAGACCGCCAAGCGCCTGGCCTCGTGAGATGCCATAGCACACAGCGCGAGGCGCTGGTATGAGGCGCCCATGTTCAACAGGCCAAACGGCATGCGGACGTAGTCACAGGGGTAGCCCCAGCTCCGGCCGACACACGACGGCCAGAAGAGGCCCTGCGAAGCGGCCCTATTGAGGCCCGGGATGTTGACACAGACGCGCGGCTCGCTGCCCATGTCGGGGGGTGCAGCCTCTCTAGGTGGCGCGGGGCGGCGCTCGCCACGCATAGCCCGCGCTTCCTGAAGCTCCTCGATCGCCTTGGTGATGAACTCTTGTGCTCCTAGCAGCTTGCTCCTTGCTTGTGGGGGCGCACATCGAAGCACACCTCCAAGTGGTGCCCGAGCACCTCCCTCGTCGCACTGGTCAGGTCAGAGGCTCTCCAGATGGAAGCCCCTGAGCCCGTCCTAAGGGAAGTGCCGGGCGCGCCTTGCTATGCGGGAGGAAGGGGCGCCCCAGTAGCGGGCGTGGAGCCTGAGGCACCGTCAGCAGGTACTCCAACATCCTGATGACTCTTGAGGAGAAGCTACTGCTTCTTCTTGGGGATGGCCTCGGGAGGCAAGACGGTGCCCTCATCGTCAGAGTTTTTGGCTGCCACAGCCTGGTAGGCGCGCTCGAGAGAGCAGACTGCATCCTTGTCATCGCAGCCGACCGTGATGACGCCACTACACCCTGGCATCTTGAGGATGTTGTAGCCATGGTAGGTTGCCGCCATGAACTTGGGGAGGGCAGGGTACCCGAGGATGGCGTTGTACGGGAGGCCGATGTGGGCGACGTCGAAGTCGATGAGCTCGGTGAGGTAGTTGTCGCGCGTGCCAAAGGTGACTGGGAGGCGTATCTGCCTCAGGGCGACGGTGGAGCCGTCGGGCACTCCAGAGAATGGCTTGGTTGGCAGGTGTTGGTCATAGGGCACCTGAAGCGTCTCGAACGTCTTGAGAGAGAGGACATTGAGCACCGCGCCACCATCGATGAGGGTCTTGGTGACAAGGACGTTGCTGATGGTGGGCGCGCAGAGCATGGGGAGCGCGCCTGCGGCGGCTGACCACTTGAGGGGACGCGTGGCCTCAATCCTGGGGATGGCCGCGTTCACCTCGTGGGAGAACTGCTTGAAGATGTGGTTGGAGGCAGGGGCCTGAGCACCACCCAGGATGCAGGCGATTGTACGAGGCTCCTGGAAGCCCCCAGCCCCATCATCCTGTTGGTTGTCTTCCTTCCTCCTTGGCGGCGGCGGCAGCGGAGGGAGGCCGGCATTGCCCTGAGGACGGTCCTCATGAGGCTGGTCACACCAGGGGCCGTCGTGAGGCTAATCCTGCCAGCAGTCCTTGGGAGGCTGGTCGTGCCAGTCCTGACGAGGGTCACTATTGTCCCAGCGGCCTCTGGCGCGCCTCCTCCGCGGCCGTAGCCGCGGTCGCCGCGCTCGCGGCGGCGGCCGAGGCGCCCGTCGTGGAGGGCCCTAAGCTCCTCGCAGTCATTGGTGTTGTGGCTATGTACGCTATGGAAGATGCAAAACAGGCGGTTGCCCCTCGGAGGCTCATCATGGTCAAGGCCGGCCTCAGGAAGCTCGAGGAGGGAGAGGCGGCCCTCATTGGCCCTTGCGCACTTGTTCGCCAGGTTGAACATTTCCAGGGCCAAGCACAGGTCCTCGTGGATGGCAAGCTTCTCTTTCATCTCTACATCCGAGACGCCATTAGTGAACGCCGAGATGATGGCCTCATCCGACGCCTTCGGGATCTTGAGGCGAACATTCGTAAAGCGTTGTATGTACTTGTGCATGGTCTCGCCCGGCTGCTGCTTCACGCGCCGCAGGTCGCCACCGTAGGGGCTTGGCCACGGGTGCCCTGGAAGTTGGCGATGAAATGCTCACGAAGCTCGTCCCAGGAGGAGATCGATCCTTCTGGGAGGTGAAGGAGCCAGGAGCGCGTGCCATCCTTGAGAGCCATGGGGAACCAGTTCACCATGACCTTCTTGTCACCGTTCGCCACCTCAATGCTCAGTGAGTAGAGCTGGAGGAACTCCGCAGGGTCGGGGGTGCCGTCGTAGCGTGGAGGTAGGTCTGGTTTGAACTTGCTGGCCAGACGACGCGGCGCAACTCCGGGGTGAAGGCACGGCAGCCCGCTGCACTTACCAGCGCAACACGCGCGTGTGGAGCTTGGTCTTGACGCCCATGCGCTGCAGCCTCCGGTGGCGCATAGTCTTGACGCTGGCGCGGTGATGCTGGGAGCGCGCGCGCGTCATAATGTGGCCGCGGCACCACGTGGCAGCTTGCCTCATCCTGCGCCGGTGCACCACGCGGTGGGTCGCGTGGTTGTGCATCATGCCTGGGCTCGCGGTCGGCGCCGCGCAAAGGAGGAGGGGGAGGCGCGTCATGGGCAGCCTCACCCGCCTGGGATGGCGGGGGACGAAGCGAGCAGGATGGCGCCGGGACCTCGCCGGCGGCGTTGACAAGCTCGGCGATGCGGCCCAGCCAGTCGTCATAGCGGTCGTTGGTGGGGCGGTAGCGTAGCAGTTCGCGTGCCATGAGCAGTGCAGCCTGCACATTCGCCGGCCCGTGGTGGACGTGGGAGGATGACGCAGTGGCGGGAGTGGGCGATGGAGTGGCGGTTCGGCCATCGCACCGCACGGAGGGTGGCAGTGATGAATCCTACTGCTCGTGAGTAGCAGGGTCAGTGGCAGCGTTAGCCACGGGAGAGGCAAAGCGCCATTGCCCACGGGCGCCGTCTGGGCAACACGAGCGGCCCTGTGCTTGACACAGACCCGGCGCGCGTCGGCCATGGAAGCGAGGGAGTGGAGATGAAGTGGGACCGGAAGGAGGATTCCGACACGCCCCTACCTGGCGCGCCAAATGTCGGATTCAGGGCTCCGCAGACCCAAGAAGGTTCGAACTCTGGTGCATGTGCGAAGATCCCCAACCAGCTCAAGTCTCAAGCTCACCACCCCGCGGCCTAGACTCGCCGGGTATGCATTAAGCGGGGAAGAAGATGAACACAGCAGTTTACCCAGGTTCGGGCCACCTTGCGGTGTAAAACCCTACTCCTGCTTTGTGGTGGATTGGCCTCACGAGGAGGTTTGAGGATGAACTAGTACAGTGGGTGAGCTACCTCGCGAGGGCTCGGGAAGTGAGGGTGGAATGGATCCGATCCCCCTCTACGGTGGAGGCTAGTCTATATTTATAGTGGCCTTGGTCCTCTTCCCTCGAAACTTAGGCGGGAAGGGATCCCACAATGGTCAATTCGAAAGGGGACAAGTAGTACATCTTATCCCGACGAAAGGTGGTCTTCGCCTGCAAAGCTTCTGGTCGTGACGCAGCAGTGGGCTTGGTGATGACATCCATCCTGCCGAGCTCGTGGTCTTGGTCTTGTTGCACCGGAATGGAACCCTTTGCGGGATTCCTCGGAAACCCGCGCTCGTCCTTGTCTCCATAGCACCAAAGAGGAAACTTTCTCCTCTGCACCCGCTGGCACCCGCCTGGCCTTGGTACTCATGGCTCACGTCATCACAGCCTCGTGAGGCTGGGTACCTACATAGAATTCTCTGCTCCTCAAGAGGCAGGCTCAGAGAGCTGCTCCTCTGGAGGTCTTAGCGTTATCCGCCTCACGAGGCTGGGGGGCCCTCACGAGGGTCTTGTCCTGGGGGGGTCTTGCAGCTGGGCCGTACCAGGGCGTCAAAGGATCCATGCAATGGGCCGCAAGCAGGCAGGTCTAGGAACCCCCGATCCCAGAACACCGACACTAAAATTGATGATATTAAAACTTGGCCACAATGAACCAACTTGCAACAAGTGCATAACTTCCTTGGCCTAGCCGGTTTCTATCATAGATTTGTTAAGGACTTTAGCACTATTGCATCACCATTGCACGCTTTGAGTAAGAAGAATGCATCATTTGTTTGGGGACCATCCAAAGATACCGCATTTCATGAGCTTAAGAATTTTCTTACACATGCTCCATTACTTGCATTGCCCAATTTTGATAAAACTTTCGAAGTGCATTGCGATGCTAGTGGTAATGGCATAGGAGGTGTGTTGATGCAAGAGACCCGCCCAATCACATACTTTAGCAAGAAACTATCCGGAGCGCAACTTAAGTACCCATTTATGACAAAGAGTTATATGCTTTAGTGCGAGTGTTGCATGTGTGGGAGCATTATCTTCGTCCTCGTGAATTTTTCAGCCATACGCATCATGTGACGCTTAAATACCTTAAAGGTCAAATAGAATTTAATAAGCGACATGCCAAATGGAGTGAGTTCATTGAGTCATTTCCTTATGTCAACATGTATATCAAAGATAAAGAAAATATTGTGGTGGACGCTCTTTCTCGCAAGTGCATGCTTGTAACTCAACTTGAATTGAATTTCATAGGATTTGAGCACATGAAAGACTTATATGTGCATGATGTTTCATTTTCCATTCCTTAAGCAAAATGTCTAATGCATAAAACTCGGGAGCGATATTATATCAAGGATGATTATCTAATGAGAGCTAACAAGCTCGTATCCCCGAGTCTTCTCTTCGTTTGTTGCTTTTGCAAGAGGTTCACGGTGGAGGACTTATGGGACACTTTGGTTGTGACAAGACATTTACTACGCTCTCCAAGAGCTAATTTTGGCCCAAGATGTTTCATAATGTTTAACGCTACACCAACCGATGCTCTACATGTCGCAAAGCTAATCTAAAGCTCAATCCCATGGCCTCTATATGCCACTTCATATTCCGTATCACCCATGGGAAGATATTACTATGGACTTTGTGATTGGTTTGCCCAGAACTCAAAACGGAAAAGATTCGGTATTTTTTGTTGTGGACCATTTCTCTAAGATGGCACATTTTATTCCATGTAACAAGATAGACGATGCTTCACATGTTGCAAATCTCTTTTGTAGGGACATCTTGCGTCTACATGGAGTGCCCAAGACTATTGTGTCGGACCGCGACGTCAACTTCCTTAGCTACTTTTGGAAGACCCTATGCGCCAAGCTCGGAATCAAGCTACTCTTCTCTTTGGCATACCATCCACAAATCAACGGCCAAACGGAGGTCACCAACCGGACACTATCGAGTCTCCTCCGCGTGTTGACCAAGAAAAATATCAAGGAGTGTGAGGAATGTTTACCGATCGCTGGGTATTCCCACAATCGCGCAATCCCCCTTCGAGGTCGTCTATAGGTTCAATCCATTGTCCCCATTGGACATTCTACCGCTACCTCTACAAGAGCGCATCAACATGGACGTGAGTGCACGAGCGAGCTATCTCAAGAAGGTGCATGAAGATACAAGGCAAGCAATCGAGCGCCAAGTACACCGCCTCGCCACCAAGTACACCGCCTCGGGACCAAGCTCAACATCAACAAGCAACACATGATATTCAACATCAGAGATCTTATGTGGCTACACCTTCGCAAGGACCGCTTCCCCAACGGGCGCAAGGCCAAGCTACTAGCTCAAGCCGACGGCCCGTTCAAGGTGATCGCATGCTACAACAAGAATGCCTGCAAGATCGACATACTACGCGACAAGTACAACGTGAGTGACATCTTCAATGTCAAGGATCTCTCTCCCTACCATGGTGATGAGGTTTTTGATACGAGGTCGGATCTTTCCCAAGCGGGGGGGGGGGGGGGGGAGGAGGATGCAGACCATCCTACGGTCATCCCCATGGACCTACCTACGTCTCCCTGGGTGCCAAGTGGACCGATGACATGAGCACGTGCAAGAGCTCTCAAGACCGAGGTGACATCTCTCCTTAGAGATATTCCGTATGACCCACATGAGACATGGCTACTACCTAAAGCTGGAATGCTATGTGTGATTATGTATGAAGGAGACCACCTCGGAAATTCTTAGGATGATGGCCAAGCCCTCAAGTACATGGACGAAGGAGCACGATGAAAGGAACCAGAGACAACTCCCAGGACCCGGACATCCGGCACCTGGCCCCGACATCTGGCCCCTGAAGACAGCAACAACAACAGCCCAGCAGCACAGAGCCTATAGGGCCCGGACATCCGGCGTGTCCCCCGACATCCCCCCAATGACCTCGGACATCCGGCCCAGCCCCGGAAATCAGGTCCATCCTATGCAGAGAGCAATCAGAGTCGGCCCCCGATAGCCCGGACGTCCGGCCCCAACACCGAACATCCGGCCTGACACGAGCCACTGGACATCCGGCCCCTGTTTGCGCACAGTGAACGGCCCAAAGGTCCATGTATCCCATCCATTCGCCCCAACTTGTACAAAGACTATAAATAGACCCCACCCCTCTCCATCTAGGGTTAGCAATGCGATACCTCATTAGAGATAGAGCTTTACTCATCCACTTAGACCGAGACCTCCTAATGGAGAAGATCCCCCAAGTAGATTCAAGACCCCTCTTGAGGGAAGATCCCCCTAGTGGATTCAAGACCTCTTTCCTCACAGATTGGGATGAACTAGTTACCGTGTATCCTCCCTTGTTGACTTTGTATCTTATTTCTCCCCTTTGTGTATGTGGATTTAGCACATGTGTGATTGGATCTCGTTGATTTGAGTGTTTTCCTTTCTTGTGTTCATCATGTTCTTCGGGAATTCCCCTCAAAATCATGAAAGATCGACCATTAGGGTTCCACCCTACATCATCTTGGTATCATGAGCCATGGTTGATCACGAATTTGGAGTCCCTACCCCCACTTTTTAGCCTAATTTTGCTTTGTTTTGTCCCTATTTTGAAAATCCCCCAAAAAAAAGCCCTACCAATTTTCTTGGTGATTTGTTGGTGTGATGATGTTTTGTTGGATTTGATCCATGGATTTGTTGTGTTACTAGTGGAACTATCTTCCCTCCACTTTTTCCCAATTTCCATCTACGAAATTCCGTGAATTTTGCCCTGAATTTTGTTTTTCCCACCCAGTTCATCGAGTTAGTCCATGGATTTGAAGTCTCGGAGATCCAGCCCATGGCCCTCGGACATCCGCCCCCTGGAGATCTGGCGCCTGGTAGCAGCAGACATCTTCAACACCACTATTTTTCCCCGACTTCGCCAATTTTGACAGGTTTTCCACCAATACTTCCGCATATCTCCACCGTTTTCTACAACCACCATCGCTTGTCCGCTACCACCTCTGATTTTGACACGTTTTTTTTTAGAATTTGAGTTGCGGTTTCTGTTTCCTAACATGTTTCAGCTACTTAGGGACGGTTAGACACTGACATCACCGCCACTCATTTTCGCCACGCATTCGTCATCGACAACAACCAATTCACCTTCGTGACACCATCAACCGTAGGCAAGGGCGGTAACCTCGATGACACCTTCGTATACTCTCCCTTGCCATTGCATCATTAGCCCCGAGCCCAATTTTGCGTCACTTTCCTATCGAGACTAGCCACTTGAGTATTGCCGGGAAATGTTACTTGTGCACTTTAGTGATCTCGATCCGCACCTTCCATTGCGTGCATATATCATCGTATCATCTCTTGTGTTATCCATTGTTCCCGCATATATAGCATTGCTACATTGGTTCAAAAATTTCGCATAAGTGGCCAAAGGACAATATCGAAAGAACAAAAAGGCTTTTAAGCAAAGAGGAAACAAAGATCTTGTAAGAAATAGCCATAGCATCACCACATTGCATATCAAATTGTCATATTCGATCATCTTGGATCATCGTGAGAGAATCACCGGGAGCCATCATATATAGCATAATTGGGATGCAAGTCGTTATGTTTTGTCTCTTATAGGTTGTGCACAAGTTTCATATTCTCCTATTGAGCAATCGCGCTAGCGTCTCTCTAGAGTTGTGCAACAAAAGCATTTTCCGTGGATTCAACATTTTGAGCTCATTCCTTGGTTGCATGACCCCATGTATCTATCTCTGTGTGTGTTTCCGTGTGCCACATATTGCTTTGGTCTACATGTTACACTTGTAAATTTGTGAATCTATTTCAACATTATTGAGTCTTGCTAACAATCACATAAATTTTGTGCACCATCCTCACCAAGCTACTCCAAAAAGCTTTACTTGTGTAGGTCTGAGAATCGACAAGATCTGGTACCAATTGTGCTACTTCCATAATACTACATTGGGTGATCTTTGAACCATCTTCAACATCAGATAAGGTAAATTTGGTCTAATTCTTTCCTTTCTTCCACTCACACATTTTCTTGAGATGATGGATAGGCCAAGTACTTCTACCAACCCACTCTTCATTGAGCAAGAAGAGGAACCAAACAGCTACGTCACCAAGAATCAACTATTTGGTGTGCATAGATCTTTGCACCAAGAGAATGAAGCATTGAGCAACCGCATCGATCAACACGCCACCGACATGTGACAATCCAAAGAACAAACAAGAGACTACCTTGACACCTCAATGTCAATTCTCAAGGAAGATATTTGAGACATGATGGTCAACTGCTCATCTACAATGTCATCATCATCAAGACGGCGACACTCAAGCCGACACTCTTCGGATACACCTTTGGATTCAAGTCACTCAAGACCTCGTTCGCATCATTGTCAAGACCATGAAGATCATCAAGCTCCACAAAACCCATTTCATGGCAACGGTTTACAAGACCGCCTTCAGGAACGTGAATGACATCGTCGCCAAGCAAACGATCCCATGCAACAAGAGCAAGCACCAATATGCCAAGATCACCAAGTAAACCAAGATGGTGACGCCCTTCGACAAGAGCAATAACGCCATGATGAACAAGCCCTTGAAGCCCAACATGCTCTAAATGAAGCAACCCAAGCCATTCGCGCACACAACCGGGAAAAAGAAGAGGCCATCCGACGTGAGCGATAAGAAGAAGCCGCACGCCTCGAGGAGCGCCAAGAAATGAGGAACCGTGCAAGAATCCCATGCCCTCAATGTCAAGCTAATCAAGTGGAGCACGAGGAACAAGCGGTCGAAGACCCTCAACCAAGGCATGAGCGAGATCATAATCGACTTGCATGCATTGAAGAATAATGCTACGACAAGCTCAAGTTCACCATGCCTAAGTTCTCCGAAAGCAATGATCTCGAAGACTACCTTTCATGGGCATTGATGGTCGACAAGATCTTTCGCCTACACAACTATGAAGAAGAAAAGAAGATCGCCATGGCATCTCTTGAGTTCCAAGACTATGTCCTCATTTGGTGGGACCAAGTCACTGAGTGGCGAGAAGCAAAAGGTGATCCACCCATCACAACATGGAATCAAATGAAGGATGTCATGCGAGCGCGCTTCATACCAACATATTGTAGTCGAGATCTTCAAGAAGTTGCAACTACTCAAGCAAGGCACCAAGTCCGTTGAAGAGTATTACAAGGAAATGGAGATTGCCATGATTCAAGCCAATGTCACAGAAGATGAGGGGCAAACTATGGCACGATTCTTGAAGGACTCAACCATCCAATCAAGAAGATTGCAGATTTCCACTGTATTCGAACCTCCTTGAGCTAGTGCACCAAGCTACCAAGGCGGAGCAACAAGTGCAAGATGATTACCAGTATGCCAAGTACTCTTCCAAGACCTACAGTTCATACACTCAAGCTTCAACAACTACGACGCCTTCTACCTTGACGAAAGCTTCACCAAGCAACGGCGATAAGTCAAGTTACAAGAAAACTTCAACATCTTCAAGTCGTCCTCCTACTACAAGCAACCTCAAGCCGAGAGCTTCATCATCATCTTATCCAAAGGATGAGACTGTCAAGACGAGTTCCATCAAATGCTTCACATGTCAACGCCGAGGCCACAAGACATTTGAGTGCCCCACTAGGCGCACCATGATGGCCAACAACGATGACACCTATGAATCCATGAGAGAGGAAGAAATGGAAGCACTTGAGCACGCGGCCATGCACCGGCAAGTGAATGAAGAGGAAGATGACCAAGTCTTTTATGACAATGATGCGATCCCCGCTCTTATTGTCTCCAAGGTCTTGACACTTTGACACCAACAAGACGAAGACCAGTGTTGCCATCTTCCACACCAAAGTGGGATCAATGTATGTTCCGTGAAGGTCATCATCGACGGAAGAAGTTGCAACAATTTGGCAAGCGAAGAGGTATGTACCAAGCTACAATTGGTCAAGATAAAGCATCCTCGTCCCTACAAGGTCCAATGGCTTAGCGACTCCTGCACCATTCAAGTGGAGCACACCGTTCAACTCTCCTTAAAGATTGGAGCATACGAAGACACGTTGGAATGTGATGTGGTTCCCATGTAAATTTGCCACCTTCTACTTGGATGACCTTGGTAATTCGACCGCGGCGTCATCTAGAATGGCCGAACCAATCACTATAGCTTCAAGATGAAGGGAAAGGAGTACGTGCTCCGACCCATGTCGCCAAGTCAAGTGATCACCGACAAGCAAGCATCCACCCATGATGGAGAGAATAGTGAGAGAGTGAGCCACCAAAAAGAGAGTGAGCGCCACAAGCCAAAATTGAGTGCCTCCACGATGAGCGAAAAGAAAAATTTAGTGCTTTTAACCACAAAATGAGATATGAGAAATGTGTGCGAGAGTCCATCGAGTGTTCTTCACTATGTCCTAGTATGCAAAGGTGAAGCAGCAAGAACTAACACCTCTCACCATTTACCTCTAGTGTTGTCTAATCTACTGCAGGAGTTCGCAAATGTGTTTCCCGATGAGCTACCATCCAGACTACCTCCACTTCGTGGCATTGAACATCGCATCGACCTCATCCCCGGCGCACCCCTACCGAATAAGGCACCGTACTGCGTCAACCCAAAAGAAACCAAGGAAATACAAAGGCAAGTACAAAACCTCATTGACAATGGTCATGTACGTGGGAGCTTAAGTCAGCAAACACAAGGTTTGCAGGGTGCCCTAGTTAGAGTGGACGATGATACTGCCGCCGACATTGACACCGATGGCACTGACACCGATGGCACCAACACTGGTGGCGCCAAGACTGGCGTGAAAGGTATCAACGCGAATGGTACTGGCGCCAAAGCCGCTAACGAAAAGAAGAAGAAGAAGACACGACGCCCTAACAAGCTCGGCATCAGAAGACTGCTGGTCACAGAGAGGTGCACCCCGGCAAATTCGAGCCATTAATGCTGGGTAAAGCTCGCAAGTGCTACGACAACCAACTCGGATGCATCCTACGGGAAACCGCAAGCATCAACAACTTTGACTTAAGGAGGAAACCAAATATGGAGCACTTCGACCTAACAAAGCTGCATAATACATTCCTGTTCCCTAGCCTGGATGACCGCAAACTTCCGTGGGAAGATGATACCATGGAGAAGATAAACGACCTCGCCATGGGCAAGTTCAGCAACACGTTGGCCGCCTGGAAAGTGAGGGTGAAACAAGCGATGGATGAAAAAGAACCCCTGTCCAAGAGTTTTGCGGACAATCCAACACTTACAGAAGAGGAGTTTGAAAAATTCAAGGACACTTGTGCTACCGAAGAAGCCAAGCTTAAGTCTAAGAAATTCAAGGGGCTTCAGGAAAGGAACACGGGGAACCACCACCTCGGAAGCCATGGCTACCTTGGCAAGAGAACCATATGGGATAAGGAGGATGCGGAACGTGAAGCCCCGGGGATCCCAGACCTCTTTGCGGAGCTCACTGACCTGCAGGAGCGTGACTTCATCAGGGCCCGGTACAAGTGGGACATGGAAAAGAAGGTTTCTTACATGGACTCGGTTATGAGGAAATTGATTATATTACTGGTAATTATTATTTTATCACCTTACATTTAGCTTCTGATCAAGTTCACTACACGTTGTAGTAACATTTGTAAACGGTTCACGTTCCTTTTGCAGAAAGAGCAACACAGGCTTGCGGTCGAAAGCGACTCGTCGTATCAGTCATCGATGATACCCTATTGGGACACCCCTCTCAACCGGGCCTTGAACATACTGAAGGGACTCCCTTTGGACCAACGGCCGCAATATGGATGTGAGCACGGGGTCAGTGTCGTGGGAAACCACGGCCACCTACGGGACCAGATGTCCCTTGCTGGTTCAGTGGGGGGATGTCACGTTGCACAAAGAGCAGAAGAACGTGGGGCAGCAGGGCAGAGATTACATCGGCAATTTTACCCAGGTTCGGGCCGCCGTGAGGCGTAAAACCCTACTCCTGCTTTGGTGGATTGATGGTGGGAAAAATGGTGGTGGTCGTAGCGCGTTTGCCCGGTAGGGTTGCCTCAGGGCGAAACGGCTACGTGCGTATGAAATGTGAGGGGGTGGATTTGCTAATCCAGGCTCCAACCCTTTCTAAGGTTGCCTTGGGCCTCCTTTTATAGGCTAAGGGGTCACCACAGTGGCAAATCAGTCATTATGCACTGATAAGATAGAAAATAGTGCTATCATACCTAACTCTGCAGGCTGACAGGGCGCATTAAATGCGCCACTCAACGTCACATCGTCACTTGCCCGGCAAGCCTTGCCGGGCTGTTTTGCCAGCTTCGCGCCTGCTCGCTCGACACGTCGCAGGACGGGTGTCGCCTGTAGGTATTTCCTGTAGAAAGAGGCTGCCATGTGGCAAATGGCTACCACTTAGTCACTTTGCGGCTTGACACCACACTGATCAACGACATGCGTCGTGGTGAGGTGGTTCCGCCTTCGCGAGTCCCGGCAGGCCCTGCCGGGGCGTCGTGGGGGTTTTCTTCCGGGGGTGGCCCCGTCCTCACTAGGCTCGCCTGCGCAGCAAGGGAGGCTTTTTCTCCTGGTGGCTTCTTACTTCTTCGGCTTGGCCTTGGTCCTCTTGATCTGCATGCTGGTCCTTTGAAGATCTTGGTCTCTTGTATCTTGATTCACAATCTTGTACTCGCGCCTGTGTCTTCACTGTCCGTGCACGAGTCAGGGCAAAATAGATGCCCCTGTTTGTTTTCCCCGACATAAGTCCTCGGGCCTGAGCCATACATGTAGCACGGCACGTTGGGTTAGGCCCCAAATACTGCATGGACACATGGCAGGAGAAGGCTGCTTGTGCCGGTTTTGCCAAGATGACTAGTCAATCCAACGTCCACTTCACGTAATTACTTCGAGTCGTGGGGACGTGGGACTGTTGCCGTTAAGTTAAAACGGTAACTTTCTGAAGCATCGCGCCTCCACTCCACGCCTTTCCCCTTAAAAATAGGAAAACGCAGAGCGGCACGGTTCACCTGTCGCCTGTTTCGCCCTTCCATCATCTTCCTCTGCAAGCCAAACCACCGCTCCTCCTCCCACTTTCTCTGGCCCACCGCCGCCCTTCTCACCAGATTCCTTCCCCCATTCGCATCGCCGCCTGCGGGAATGGGGATGAAAATCGTGGAAAAAGGGAAGCAGACGGCCGCGGCGAAGGAGGTGGTCACTGAGGGGAACAAGAGGGCGGCAGAGTTGAACAAGAAGCGGAGGGGAGACATCGTCTTCCTTCCCTCGAATCTGGATGGCCCAACTCTTCAAGCAAGGTACGGGTATCTGTGGGGGAGGCCTGTCCCGAAAGGGCATGGAGGGCCTAAAGTTTTGGCAGAGGGGAAAGAAGATCCGCCGGATTCGTATCGATTCTTCTGTGCTTATTTCATCTGCGGCCTCTATCCCCCTTTCTATGAATTCTTTGAGGCGATCATGACCATTTATGGAATCCACCTCCTTGACTTCATGCCAAATGCAATGGCGACCATGGCCATTTTTGCCCACTTGTGAGAGAATTTTGTCGGAGTCGCCCCCAATGTGGATCTGTTCCGGCATTTATTTGTTCCGCGAGTGGAGAACAAGGGTCATCGCTCCAGGAACATCAGCTGGATGCTGCGGGTAGCGAGGAAGCTCTGGGATTATATCCCTGGTAGGCAGCGCGAGAGGTGGGATCAGTGGAGAGGGGATTGGTGCTGGATTCAGGATGAGGAAGCCCCAGATTTCTGCGAAGCGCGGATGGAATCCGTGGAATGCGGCAAGGAGTGGAGCGCTCTTGGCCTCACCAATGATAGGTTGCGCCCGGCAATAAACAGGATCACCCGTTTGAAGACTGCCGGGCTAATCATCGAGCATGTGGGGGCAGATTTTCTTCTCCGCCGCATCTCGCCGCTGCAGAAGAGGGACAGACCCGCCTCGTTGTATGGTGATGCTGGGGACAGGATGAGGTTGCTCCCAGGGTTGGCCAACAACTTGTCAGTTTATGGCCACGCCTGGATGTGTGACCAGTTGTTTGGCCGCTTTGAGACGTTCAAACTCCCGGCAACAGTTATCCCTCTGAATATCAATTCAGCCCAGGACCAGATACTGAAATGGATGCCAGACTGCAACGCTCATGGAGTGGTAAGCGATTGCCGGCTGCCCACTCTTGACGAAGAGCTCGAGTGGTCTGGTGCCCTAGTGGAGAAAGCCACCAGGGTTGAGACTGGGATGTACAAATGCACCTCCTCCGTGGAGGTTGCGTATATCTTGAGGAGGGTTGAGGAGGACAAAGCTGCCTGGCTTGCGGAAATGGCAAGGGCCGCGAAGGCTGGGAAGGGCAAGGGGAAAGCTGAGGATGGGAGTTCTTCCCACGGCGGCAGCGAGGCGCAGGCCACGGAAGAGGCTGCCGGGGAAGAACTTGCCGGGGAGGTTCCTGCCGGGAACGAATTTACTGGGCTTGATGCTCTGGCCACAGTGGCAACGAAGCTCCAGGAGGAGGAGGAGATCGGCGAGGTGGCGGAGCTCGAGGCGGAGTGGCTAGAGGCTGGGTCTCAAGCCCTTGAGCTGATTTTGGATCAGCGCCCCCGTAGGCGTGCTGCTAACCGGGGGGCGGTGGCTCCCAATCCAGCGCCTGCCGCCAAGAGGGTGAAGAAGACTACCACCAAGGTCACCAAGACTAACGTGGTGTGCCACCAATCCCCTCGTCTTGTTGGCATCAAGGCTTCCCCCGCCAAGCAATCGGCAGATGTGGAATTTGATTCTAGCCCCCACTCCGGCTTGAGTTCTTCATAGAGCTCACCTACATCAGAGCCGCCGGCACCTCATCTGGTGTCAGAGTTGCCGGAGAGTTCTGCCCCTCCACCTCCGAAGAGAGGACGGGAGCCCTTGCCTCCCATGGAGTTTAACTTGAACTCCATGCTCCTTGAGGAAGAGTAAGGAAGATTTTCCCCCTCGTAAATAGCTTCGGCATGCTTGATTATCTTTGCTGACTGCCTTCTGTTTCGCTGTGGCTAGCAAGAGGTGGAGGAGGACACGGAAACCCTCATCTACCATCCACGAAAGAGGCTCCGGCATGCCGGGTCGCTGAAGACTGCAGAGAGCCCGGCCTTGGCGGGGAGCAACATGGAGGATCCCGCGCCGAGCCCCCAGTCCAGCCCCAGCCCGGAAGTGGGGGGGCGGTCTCTTCCACTGCAGGTGATGGGGATGGCTCTCCTGCTCCCTCGGCCGGAGGGGATGGTGAGATGACGCAGGACGAGCCCCTCCTGGGGGAGCGTGTCCCCTCTGCCGACCAAGCTGGAGAACCTCCGATGGGGGCCCCCGCGGACGAGACCGCGCAGAGAGCTACCACGACTGTCACGGCAGAGGGTGGAGTCCATGGCCCGGCAACAGATGCTTGTCGGGGGAACTGAGGTCTCTGCCCGGCAGACTTCTTTAGGTAATCAACTCATGCTCTTTTTCCTTTCTTGTTCTGATCACTTCTCCTTTTATCCCCATTTATCTAAAACTTCTGTCTCCCTGTTATTCGCCTATTTGCTTCTCTGCAGTCCCCCAGGCCGAAGAGCCAGAGTTGCTGGAAGAGGTGGCCAGCATAGGGAGGGCTGTTGCGGATGAGGCCGCCAAGATTGCCACACCGGAGGAGCAGGGCCTTGCTGCTGAGCGTGTTCAAGATGCCACGGCGGTGGTGGAGCGTTCTTTGGAGAACGCCCCGGAGGAGGAAGCGGTGGTCGATGGGAAAATTCCCCTCCAAACCATGGATCCCCTTTCCTCCTCTAGGATCGTTATGGGGACCCCGCCACCCCTCTCGAACCAGCTGGCAATGGTGCTGGCGTAGTCTGGGACTAGAGCCCCCAGCCCGTCTATGATGACGGGCGTGGAGCTCGATGAAGAGCTTCAACGCCTGTTGGCACCACTATACCAGGGAATTGGAGAGGCAGATGATTCAGCTGCTGTCGCAATGGATTTGTCTTTCCTGGAGTCCATGGTGACGGGTATCAAGGAGATGCAAGCCCGGCACGACCAGAAGTGGCAGGCGCTCAAGGAGCGGCGTGAGTCCGCCATCAAGGTGGACCAGAAACTGAAGGACAAATGCTTGGAGCTGCGTGAATGGCATGACAAGCAGTTCAAGGTGCTCATGAGGCAGCAAGAGACGCTCCTGATGACAAAGGAAGATGTCATGGCCCGCGAAACGTGCCTGGCGGACCGCAAGGCACTCCTGGACGCCAGAGAGCAAGAGATCTCTCTACTGGAAGAGAAGCTCGAGGCCACCCTTCGTGCCAAGGATGATGATCTGGAGTCTTTTGTGCGGCAGCGTACCAAGGAGCTGGAAGACAAGCATGGAGCTGCCTTGGATGCCCTTGCTACTGACTCTGCCGCTCAATTGAAGAAGCCTACTAAAGACCTGGCTGCCGCGTCTGCCGCCAAGGCTAACCTTGACCAGCAGGTGGCTAAGATGATAGAGGACCTTGCCGGGAGCACCAAAAAGGTGGATGCTCTCACAGAAGAAGCACGGAAGGCGGAGGTTCTCCTGACCGACATGCAATCACAGCTCTCCTCCAAAATCCAGAACCTCGAGACTGCCAATGGCACCATCATGGATCTGAAGGCCAGAATCGGCACCTTGGAAAGTTCAGCGGAATCCGTTGAAGCCCGCCAGCAGCTGCTGACCAAAGATCTGGACAATGCCAAGCGTCTCCAGAAGGAGGCGGAAGACCAACTGGCGTCTCAATCCGAGCAGGTCAATCTCTGGATCAGGAGCCTGATCGACATCACCATGTGCCTTGCTGCCCAAACTGTAGTGATGGGCATGGATGGACCAGCTTTCTCGATCAGGCTGGGAATCTTCTTCAATGAGCTGATCGACAAGCTGAAGGCGCACGAGGAGGGGAGGGCCAAGCGCTTCGAGGTTGAGTCTCGGAGGCTTGCCCACGATGCCCTTCTCATGGTCTTGAGCAACTTCGCCTGCCGCCATCCGGATCTCGACCTTGACGACGGGTTCAGGAAGCCGCCGGCGGGTGCCGACGTCACAACTGCCAAGGAGAAAGCTGCCTCTTGGGCCGCCAAGGTCCTCCGCATCCCAAAGGCCTAACAAAGTCGTCGGACCAAGTGACGAGCCATTGTTCCTCTCGTGTTATCCTATAACAAGACATGACATATGCTTGGTGTTTAGGTACCGTACTATTTATGCTTGTGTGGAACTGATACCCTTTGTAGAATTTTAAATTGCGCACTTATCCCTTTGAGCTTATACGCTTGTGTTCGTACTATTAGTCCCTATATATTTTCTGGATGCTTGCCGGTATCATATTGCCACGATTGTCGTAGGGGTCCGGCCCTTAGCACTCATCTTGGCGTGGATGCGTCCCGGCAAGTTTTTCCTAGGTAGCTCTTGACGCAGCCTCTCGTTCTCCATTCATGGCTCGAGACAGAACGATGGTGCGGTCAAATAAACTAGCCAAGGTTCCATCACATGAGGGTTTTCAGAATACGAACACTTACTAAAGCTAAGGGATAAACGATCGCAAAAATCGGAGATGCATCAATAAGAAATGATGGCGTGTACTTAGCTTTTGTTTTTGGTTCCTTTTCATCCCTCCGGGCCACGTGCGTCTGGTGCGCCCGCGACGTCTGGAAGGAGGGAAATCAAATGAATGATTCTCTGGTTCCCGACAGGGGCCAATACACGTCATGTGTGTCTGGCGGGCAGTGGGGTATGGTGCCGGGCTCTTCTGGCCCCTCTTTCTTTCCCCCACTCCTTTCGAGCAGCATGGCAACGGCTGTCGCATGGATCACGCCAATGCAGATGGCCTTGCCGGAGTGCACTTGCTGGGGCATCGACTAATGGATTCATACCAGTGTTTCACTCAGGATTTCCCGAAATGGGGTAAATGTTGAACCGAGTATCACGCGGTAATCATCGACATTGGCGATGCCAAGGCCAAAGCGGCTCAATCGCTGACAAAGAAGAGAGGCAGAAAAGAGGAACATCGTGCCCGCATGCCTTGTCCCCTTTTTCCGAACGGCGCCTAAGCAGCGGTCAAGCTGCATGGGTCGCTGGGAGGGGCAAATCACCACCGGCACGATCTCCGCCGTAGCTGCGACCACGACGGAACGTGGTAACGGATGAGGCGGGCGTGGGGGCGGCCCCGCTTGGTCTTCATATCTTCGTAGGTGCCACCGACGCCAAAAGCTTTAGGTGGACTGCCATAGATATGGCGTGCTGCTCATGCTTTTAGGTTCGCGCAAGTGATCCCCCTACCTGGCGCGCTAAAGATGTCATGGGAAACCACGGCCACCTATGGGACCAGAGGTCCCTTGCTGGTTCAGCGGGGGGATGTCACGTTGCACAAAGAGCAGAAGAACGTGGGGCAGCACGGCAGAGATCACACGGGCAATTTTACCCAGGTTCGGGCCGCCGTGAGGCGTAAAACCCTACTCCTGCTTTGGTGGATTGATGGTGGGAAAAATGGTGGTGGTCATAGCGCGTTTGCCTGGCAGGGTTGCCTCAGGGCGAAATGGCTACGTGCGTATGAAATGTGAGGGGGTGGATTTGCTAATCCAGGTTCCAACCCTTTCGAAGGTTGCCTTGGGCCTCCTTTTATAGGCTAAGGGGTCACCACAATGGCAAATCAGTCATTATGCACTGATAAGATAGCAAATAGTGCTATCATACCTAACTCTACAGGCTGACAGGGCGCATTAAATGCGTCGCTCAACGTCACATCGTCGCTTGCCGGGCTTTTTTGCCAGCTTCGCGCCTGCTCGCTCGACACGTCGCAGGACGGGTGTCGCCTGTAGGTATTTCCTGTAGAAAGAGGCTTCCATGTGGCAAATGGCTGCCACTTAGTCACTTTGCAGCTTGACACCGCACTGATCGATGACGTGCGTCGTGGTGAGGTGGTATGGTGAGGTGGTTCCGCCTCCGCGAGTACCGGCGGGCCCTGCCGGGGCGTCTTGGGGGTTTTCTTCCGGGGGTGGCCCCGTCCTCGCCAGGCTCGCCTTCCCGGCAAGGGAGGCTTTTTCTCCTGGTGGCTTCTTACTTCTTTGGCTTGGCCTTGGTCCTCTTGATCTGCATGCTGGTCCTTTGAAGATCTTGGTCGCTTGTATCTTGATTCACAATCTTCTACTCGCGCCTGTGTCTTCACTATCTGTGCACGAGTCAGGGGAATATAGATGCCCCTGTTTGTTTTCCCCGATAGTCGAAGACGGTGCCACATGGAAGTACTGCTATAATGAGGGCCCGGAGGCCAAAAGGCTGAAAAAGTAGTTCAGTCAGGTGAACAACGACGAGAAGGTGAAGCTTGCGTCGAGAAAAATGCAGCTGAGGCCGAGAAAAAAGCAGCTGAGGCAGCAGAAGCGACCAGAGATTTAGTTGGTCCAGCAGGCAGTCAATGCAGCTTTAGCTGCTTGCAGAAATGATTTTGTAGCTTCGGTTAATACCTTGATTACGGCTATTATCGACTGGACGAAGCAAAATCCAAACAAAAGGGCAATGGATTTTCCCCTTCCCAGCTTCGTCCGGAGCAACTCGGTGAACATCGCACCATCACCTGCTCTCGCAACCGCACATGCTTCCGCACCTGCAGCCGGTCATAGTAGCTCGTCCTCTGTCTCTGGTGCTAGGAGGCCTTTGACTTTGGCTAACCTCGATGCCCTCATGGTAATTACACGTCGCACCAACATATTTATAATCTTCCGTTTTTGTTGCCTTTCGGATGTCTGACACCGCAGACATGTCTTGGCAGGCTGACGAGACCCCATGCACCGTATTGTACATGATCAAAGGCCAGAAGGTGGGCGTGGGAAAGGCAATGATAAAGAAGCCCTTGTAACGCTTGTTCCATGGCCATCCGATGCCAGCTGGCACCTTCAGAGTTTCCCTGGCGAATGTCAAAGTGGGCCACAAGGATTTGGCTACTCTAGTATGACTCGGGAGAGAGGAGGACGAGACCCTGATGTGGCTTGGAGAATTCAAGGGTTGGGTGCTGCTGTAACCGAAGGGTCTTCTTCGTGTGGAGGCGGCTGGGAGCACACCAACAATAACAGATCAGCAAGGTATGAACACCACCTCGCCTACGCAATTATCAGTGCCTCTCGTGCCGGGTGAGACCGGCGGACGACGCGAGAAAGATGGTCAAATAGTGGATGATGGAGTCGCCCCCATGGAACAAGCAATGTATGATGAGATGGAGGAGGAGGACCCTCCCCGGTTCCCCAATACCAACGCCTATGACGATGGACAAATGATGAGTCTGCCATATAACTCGGGCTATGAGCATGTGGATGAGGAGATAGATGGTGTGCCGGAGCAGGAATGTCCTATGGTTGATTGCAAGAAGTCTCTCTTCATGCAATCTTCACAGGACACGCCTCCAGATGATGCCTCAACCCAGGGTCAAGTAGCTGAGGGTCGTGCAGCGCTTAGCCCGAACACATTGGTGGCGGGGGTCGGGAAGGGCCTGGAAGGCTCACTACCTCAACCCAAGAAGTAGCAGAGGATGAGACCACCGAAGAGAGGCTCTACTACTGCCAAAGCTTCTAGCAGCCAGTCGGCTCCGACTTTGCAGACCGTGTACCGGTGAAAGGTGCGGCGAGGTTCCATGTCGCGGGCGAGCTGATCCTACCGCTGAAACCGCTAGAGGGCATATCAGGGAATCTTAGGAGACTCCATGACCATGTGATGTTGATACGTCTCCAATGTATCTATAATTTTTGATTGTTCCATGCTATTATAGTATCAATCTTGGATGTTTTATATGCAATTGTATATCATTTTTTGGGACTAACCTATTAACCTAGTGCCCGGTGCCAATTGCTATTTTTTGCCTGCTTTTGGCTTTTCAGGAAATCAATATCAAACAGAGTCCAAACGGAGAAAAAACTTTGGATTAATTTTTTTCTAGACCAGAAGAGACCCTAGAAGGTTCGGGAGAAGACCTAAAGAGCCACGAGGGAGCAACAAGCTCGGGAGGCGCGCCCCAGGGGTGGTGGGGTGCCCCCCAGGCTTGTGGCCCCTCGTGGCACCTCTTGACCTAATTCTGCCTCTATAAATTTTCAAATATTCCCCTGACATCAGAGAGCCACCCAAAATACGTTTCCGCCGCCGCAAATTTTTGTTCCCACAAGATCCCATCTGGAGGCCTTCTTCGGTACTCTCCTAGAGGGGGAATCGATCATTGAGGGGTTCTACATCAACCTAGCTGCTCTTCAATACAATGTTCTCCTCGATGTTCTTGGAGATCTATTCGATGTAATGACTTTTTGAGATGTGTTTGTTGGGATCTGATGAATTGTGAGTTTATGATCAGATCTATCCATGAATATTATTTGATTTTTCTCTTAACCCTTTTTATGCATGATTGCTATAGCTTTGTATTTCTGTCTGATCTATTGATTTGGTTTGGCCAACTAGATTGATTTTTCTTGCAATGGGAGAGGTGCTTTGTGATGGGTTCGATCTTGCGGTGCTCAATCCCAGTGACAGAAGGGGACATGACACGTATTTGTATTATTTCCATTAAGGGTAAAAAGATGGGGTTTATTCATACATGAGTTTTCTTTGTCTACATCATGCCATCTTGGTTAAGGCATTACCCTGTTCTTTATGAACTTAATACTCTAGATGCATGCTGGATAGCGGTCGATGTGTGGAGTAATAGTAGTAGATGCATAATCGTTTCGGTCTACTTGTCTCGGACGTGATGCCTATATACATGATCATTGCCTTGGATATCATCATGATTATTCCCTTTTCTATCAATTGTCCAACAATAATTTGTTTACCCACCGTATGCTATTTTCAAGAGAGAAGCCTCTAGTGAAAACTATGTCCCCCGGGTCTATTTTCTATCATATATTGAAACAAAAAAAATACCTTGTTGCAATTTTTCTTTCTTTATTTTATTTTGTATTTTTGTTCGATGGATCTATCTATCACCATACAATTTAATCTTGCCAGTAACCACCAAGGGATTGATAACCCCTTGTTCGCGTTGGGTGCAAGGATTTGTTATGTTGTGTGTAGGTACTGCTAACAAGGTGTTGCGTGGTTCTCCTACTGGATCGATAACTTGGTTCTTAACTAAAGGAAATACTTATCTCTACTGTACTGCATCATCCTCTCCTCTTCGAGGGAATCCCAACGCAGCTCACAAGTAGCGGGAAGAATTTCTGGCGCCGTTGCGGGGGAGACATCATCAACATCTATCAAGTACCATCGCATAAACTTTCATCTCCTTGCATTTACATTATGTGCTATTTGCCCTCTCATTTTCATCTCCCCCACTTCTAAAAATATTTACAAAAATACAAAACTATTTTTCTTTTGCCTTTTTTGCTTGTTTGCTTGCTTTTTGCTTTCATGTCAACACACCAAAAACAGAAAAAGATCAAGAAAAGTAAAGACATATGGATCCTCATCCACTTGCTAATCTTTGCAAAAGATCTAACTATGTTGAACCATTTGCTATTGAGTTCAGTGCACTAGATTATCTCTATGAAGTTGATTGAAGATCGTGTATCTGAAAATTGTGATGAACTGTTAGAAGAAGAAATTTATAAAGTGACTCGTGATAGCTCCTTCAATGAAAAGAATGATTGCAGTGATGTTATTATAAATTCTATTAATGTCAATTGTGCTAATAATATGCAAAACTATGAGCTTGGGGATGATAATTTTGTTATATCCTCTACTTATTGCAATGATCATAATGTGGGTGATAATGCTTCTTATGATCTTGAAAACTTATTTAAGCCTCATGATGAATATGCTATTGATAATAATGTTTGCAATAATATTGAAAGTGGGTTTGGAACAGTGTCAACCTTAGGTAAAAAGAATCCCACATGAAACCAAGGTTATCAATCCAGTAGGAGAACCAAGCAACACTATGTAAACAGCACCTGCACACAAATAACAAATACTTGCAACCCAACATGTAAGAGGGGTTTTCAATCCCTCCATGATATTGAGATAGATTAAATTGTATGAGACTTGATAAATAGATCTGGCAAAAACACAAAATAAAATAAATAATGAAAAAGTGATGTCGGATTCAGGGCTCCGTGGACCCAAGAAGGTTCAAACTCTGGGGCATGTGCGAAGATCTCAACCTCTCAAGCCTCACGCTCGTCGCCCTACGGTCTAGCCTCGCCAAATACATGCGCTAGCAGGGAAGAAGATGAACACGGCAGTTTACCCAGGTTCGGGCCACCTTGCAATGTAAAACCCTACTCCTGCTTTGTGGTGGATTGGCCTCACGAGGAGGTTTGAGGATGAACTAGTACAGTGGATGAGCTGCCTCGCGAGGGCTCAGGGGGTGAGAGTGAGTCGACCAGGGTCGGATCCCTTCTATGGTGGTGGCTAACCTATATTTATAGTGGCCCTGTTCCTCTTCCCTCAAAGTTTAGGCAGGAAGGGTTTCCACAATGGCCAATTTGAAAGGGGACAAGAGGTACATCCTATATCTTTGCCAACAGGGATGCTCAGCTCGATTTTAGTGGAACTTCACAAAAGCATCGTATGATTCGAGGGTGCCAGCCGTCTTTCCTTCGACAGGTTCTACCTAGCCAGGAAATCAAATCCTGTTTAGGGTTCAGGGTTTATGTCGGGACCCCATCAGTAGTTTTTTTTTGTACACACTCTCACAACTTTTGTCTTTAGTTGTGAAGTAAATATTGGCTATGATCTGTGAATCATTGAGATGCATCAACATGCGTGTTAGTTTTCCTTTGTATTTGATGGAATGTTGTAACGGGGCAACCTTGGAGTACGAATGAAAATGGAGTGGAAAGTTTCAGTTTTTCCGGAGAAAAAAAATGGAAACAGAGAGAAACCAACGTTTCGTTTCGTTGGATCGCGCCATCGAGCAAAACCAATGTTTAAATCACGTCTGTCGCATTCATGTCTCACCCTCCTCCATGGCTCCACCCCACATGGTCGCTCGGCATGCCACTCACTGCAAACCGAGTATACGATAACTTTCCCTCCTTCTTGTCGATGGATCGCGCCACAGAGTACTAGCACTACTGGAAGAGATTGACGAGGAGGGGGAGGACAGCTAGCTGTAGCACGGACTCCCAAGAACTTTTTACATGCATGTTGTGGCCGGCTATTGCGACCTTTGAACGCGGAGCAGTCTCGTGCACCGGGAAGCGGCGCGGGCGACACTCTCTCGGCCGGCGCGCCGCTTCAATGCCGGCGCCAGTGAGAGGTCGCGTCCGCTCTGGCCGGGCATGAATGCGGCACTGACCGTTTCGGGCGGGAAGCACGCGCGGGTGATGAAGAGGGTTCGGGTTGGTTAGGAGCGGGCATGGCAACGGCTCGGACGCCCGCAAACAAGAGATGTTGTACGTAAATATTGCTGCATATATAATTAATAATGTAAATAATGTGCCAGTTGGACAAATATGATTGGAGATGGAGATGGAGAAGGAGATGGAATTTTATGTAAACACGGATATGCATGTCTATGTCTATGTGTGTGTGCGCGATGACTCTCGCGACTACTCGTACACACCATCGATGTCTCGTTCTCCCTACACACACAAACTCAGTACTGCCTCATTTTGTTCCTAGGATAGGAATATCATAGGAGTGGGAAACAATATGAAGTGAGATAAATGGAGTACGACGTACTAGAAGAAATGTACACGCACTCACTCTGCCTCCGAGATACCCGCGAGTACACGATGGAGCGCATTTGTACACGAAGAGGCAGCTTACGTACGTAATAATTTGACCCTTTAATTTGCTCACTTAATAATGGAGGGTCGGGGACCACACGTGAGCGATACAAACTGCGACCTGGAAGCGGGGGCGTGTTTTTGATCGAGTTTTCTTTCTTGGTACGTTAAAAAAATTTATCCACCAGTTTTTGTTTCTTTTTTCCGGGAATGCGCGTATTCTATTTAAAACCACTGCTATGGAGAGATTTTTTTTACTCCATTGTATATATAGCCTCTTGTTTGATAGGGTTTCTCGTGTCTATCTCTCTCACCCTCTCCATATCTAAACAAGATGACAGTGTCCACTCTATCTCTCTCCTCACCGGTGGTCACAGATCCGGCCGAATCCCGTCCGCTGTCGGAGGTGAGGAGGTGCAGCGTTGACGTTGTCGCCGTCGGCGATGGAGGAAGCCAATGCGCACCGTCCTCTCTGAGCCGGCGCTGGCGCGGACGAAGGTCCTCCGCGCCCTTGTTCGCTGTCGTCGTGTGGGCAGATCCCGCCCGCCTAAGTGACATCTCGCCCACCTGAGGTATTACTTCTTTTGGATTTCATGCTTCGTTGTACTGGTCCAGCTCCCCAGGTCGCTGCATGCGGGTTTTCTTCTATGCCACTACTCCCCAGCTCCCCATGTACAGTAGCTAGGGTTCGTCGGCTGGTCCAACATCACCTATTTTTTACTATTATAGAGGAAAGGCCACTCGAAAAGTTGTCCGGGTTTATGCTTCGGTGGAGGTATACATGTTGTTTCAACAAAAAGTACATTGTGGTTGTGCGGTCATTGTCCATATGCTCATATTGCTGCCGCTAATCTAATACTCCCTCCTTCCCGGTTTATAGGGCTTATCTCAAAAATTTAGGTTTCCCATTTTATAATCTCAATTTGATTGTTCCCCATCACATGCTTAGATTTCAAGGTGCATTAATTCATTGCATGCAAGGATTATAAAAAAATTGACCAATGCATGCATGCATTGCAATTAATGCATTGGTAAACACAATTCTTTGAGGAAAATGAGCGCATTAATTGAGTGCTTTTACAAACCACGAAAATTATTCCACCACTCATCATCTACCTTGGTTGGTGAGATTTTTGAATTGAGCCCTATAAACTGGAAAGGAGGTAGTACTATCACTAGTTAAACGAAGCAATGCCCATGGTAAAGTGACGTCCCTTTTAAGTAATGCTGATGTCAATGCAGAGGCGTCGAGAAATGCTTCTGTCCTGCTTTTTTTCTAGGGTATCCTGGTTTAGTTCCCATCAAGATAATCATGATGCTTCTGTTTGTTGTTGTACTTTTCATTAATTCTTATTGACAATTGAGATGTCGCTATTATTCTTGTACCACGGCCAAAACAAAGTAACAACACTATATCCCTTTTTTATATTTTTGCAAACAGCGATGCGTATCTCCATACCCGGGCATGTCTTCCTCAATTTTAGTGGAACTGCACAAAATTGGATGGCCATTGTTGTTCCGCCTCACTATCCTCTGCCACGTGGTTCTTCCTTCCTCGAGCTTGATTACTGAGAAGAAACAGACCACAGTGAGGATTTGTCGAACTTCATTGGTGCCTCACCCAAACTTGATGCCAAATGGATGATGCGTCACCACGATGACCTATCGATGCTCATGGTTGCATCTCATGGTTGCATCAGCTGGTGAAGCTGATCGGTTTTCCATGAAAAACATGCTGTCTTCCATCAGTACTCTTTGCTGGTTACCCACAAAGATGATAACCTTCATCAGTTCACCTTGGCTGCGTTGGAGACACAGTCGTCTTTCACGTTGGTGCAATTTTATCACACAATTGGCTAGGAACCAAATGTTTCCTCGAAGAAGGATCGACGTTGGTACTAAGAGCATTAGTTTTGTATTGATTTCTAAGCCTTCTCCCAACTTTGTCTTCAGCTCCCCTATAATTTTATTTGTCTAGCTATTAACTAAATATGTGGTCAGACTTTGATTAAAAAAATGGTGTGGACTAAAACCCCGGATGGACATAGTAGCCCTTCATTTTTATTTACTCTGCATATTAGATTTGACTGAAGTCAAACTTTGTAAAGTTTGACCAGGTTTAGGCCGAACACAACAAACCATAATTATTGAGAGAGGGCAAACTATACATACTCTCAAACCTTTCCGATAATTGAAATTAAAATTCTTTATTTGTACACACTCTCACACGTTTCCGATAATTTGGCGCATGTGTGGTTGTTCACTTAACGGAGGATAGTGTACCGCACGTGAAGGACAGGAAGTGTGACCAGGACGCGTGGATCGTTAGTTGATCGTAAGTAGTTTTCTTCACTGGTACGTTAAATAAAGAGTTTCGTTTCGTACTTACACAATTTAAAACAATTGTTATGGAGGGAAAAAGAAAACCACTCCACTATATATTAGTAGTATACATGAGTACTATATAAGATGGAGCCTCAGCGCTTGTTCGCTAGGGTTTGCACTCTCCACACTCTCACCGCACTATATATATATATATACACACACGTTGGAGGCTCAGCGTTCCTTTGCTTGGGTTTGCTATATTCACAGTCTCTCACCCTCTTCACCAGATCTAAACAAGACTGCATTGGCCTCTGTCTCTCTCTCTCCCCCCTCACAGCTGGTGAAGGAGCCGTTCGGATGCCGTCGCACTGGGAAGGGGAGGAGGTACATCGTTCACTCTATTGCCTTCGGCGAGGGAGGCAATCCACTGCCGGCTGCGCTATTCTCTTTCACCCAGCGCCTATGCGGGAGGGCCACCGACCCCTTCTTCCTCGCTGCCGTATGTAGTGTAGATAGATCCGGCCTCCCGCCGCACGCCTAGCCACATCCCGACGACCCTAAGGATAACTTTCCTTGAAACCGTCATTGCTCTAGCTGCATGCGGATCTTTTCGATTCTGTTGTCGAATCTAGGTCTTGGTTCAAAGAGGAAAGAAGGGTGGGGTGGGGTGGAGCATGAATCTAGGACGTGGTTCAATGAGGAAAGGAGGGAGGGAAAGTAGTATAGACTGGCTATCCAGCCGCTTTGTTGGTCGAAAAGGGAAAAAGGCGGTAACCCAGTACACACATCTGTAAGGAACCTATCTCTTTGTTGAAAAAGGAAAGAAACTGGGGGGTCGGGTAGTTTGTGCAGGACTAGATTTGCTGCCCTCACATAGGAAAAAGGTTCAAAGAGAACAAATATGGGACCAACGAAGATATGCTGCTTGGCAACATACTCTGCATCACCCATTTATACGTGTGGACGCACATGGTGCTGGCATGTCCCATGTCCCATGTCCCATTCAACTATTTTCCTATTGTTAATCTAAGAATGCCGCTGGAAAATTGAAGCAATGCCACTGTTAAAAGTAAATTACATTTTTAACGAATGTTGTTTTAAGAGAATGTCTCTGTTAATATGAATCAATGCAACCGTTTTAGAAATGCTACTGTCCTACTTTGTTTTCCATCATGATAAGTTAGATGCTTTTTTTTGTCGCCGTGTGTTTCATCCTCCTTTATTGGCCAGTAATTGTTTCCTTTTTTGCCTCTGTTAAAACAGGGATATCTATTCAACTTGTTGCTATAGCGAACTTAAATGTCACACCGGCGACTTGGCTTGATTTAGTTGAACTACACGAAACAAGATTGGATTTCCTATTCGTGTTGGCAGATTCATAGGTGATCTTGTCTGCATCATGAAAGGTTAGTACCTGCCTTCATCCACATGATCGTGCAGTGTGCTTTGAGATGCTGTGCTACTTGTATTGGTACTGTTTTAAATAAATGTGGAATTGAAGCTATTGAATTGCTGTCTTTTCCAATTAAGTAGTGAACAAAAATTTGACCAACCCAGACATGATGCTTGTTGCTTTGTTACAACAAACTCTGCATCACCCCCTTTATAAGTAGATGGAAGCACATGGTGTTGTTGCACCCACTCTCCCCTGGAACTATTTATGCTTTTTGTTAATCTAATCCCGTAGGTAAAATTAAGCAATGCCACCCTCAGAATTAACTACTGAATCTTAGTTCAAAACTGCAACACTTGTTAGGGATCGGCGGGAGTACCATTTCTGTTAGGAATCGGCCAGAGTACATGTTTAAGAAATGTATTGTTGAGATAATGTCTCTATTATTATATATCAGTTACAGTGTTTTACAAATGGTACTATCCTGCTTTGTAGTTCTTTCTACATGTTTAACCAAGGTATTGTTAAGATAATGTCTCTGTTAATATGAATCAGTCGCATTGTTTTAGGAATGGTACTTTTTTGCTTTGTCGTTCTTTATACATGTTGAAACAAGGCATTGTTAAGATAATGTCTCAGTTAATATGAATGAATCACACTGATTGAGAATTGCTACTCTCCTGCTTTTTTCCCATTAAGATAAGGTAGATGAGTAGATGTTTTTCTTCTGGGAGTATAAGTCATCAACCGTTATTTCTCAGTAACTGTTTCCCTTATACCTATTGTTGCATACAGGGATATCAAAACTTCTCCTTGGTTTTATTTCGACTTTGATTTTAGTTGAACTGCACAAAAGGAGCCAATGTGTTTAAGGCAAACTGCTGCATTAGTGGGTCCAGTTGGTCTTACCACTTTGCAGAAAGAAGTAGTCACTATTTGCGCTATATTACAGAAGGAATGATCGAGAAGCTTTAGAGTATTGTAGATGCTGATGACATGACTAGTCTGCAGACCAAGGAAAACTCAAGTCAACAGCACGTGGGGTGCAAAATTCACTCCACAAGGAATGGTATGACCAAGTCAGTCACCGGCGCAGCTATAACAAACGAGGTCAGTATCGGCCTTCATCCACATGATCGTGCTTTGTTATGTTGTGTTGATTATATTGTTGTATTGTTTTGAATAAATGTTTAATTCAAGCTATGGTATTGCTATCTATTCCTGTTAAGATAATGAAGATGATTATAGTTGTAAGCATATGTTTAATCAACTAGTACCACTATTATATTCATCACGCTTTTTCTGTATTTATGCAGACAGGGATGCTCAGCTTGATTTTAGTGGAACTGCACAAAATGTTCAGATGGTTAGTGTCCTCCATAATACTTCATCATGCACAATACATCGAATGGTTCTCTAATCATTCATCGTCACCTTGAGCCACTGGACTATCTACTTGAATGGAGCTGCCAATGTGTTTAATGCTTTGCAACATATAAATATGAAATCCACCATGCTACTCAAGACATTGTTTGATTTTAGTGGAACTGCACAAAAAGATACGCTGGTTAATCCGGCTCCATGTGCCATTTCAATGTGCAAAGTGATGACAAACCATGCCCGTCTGAATGGAGCTACCAACGTCTTCAAGGCAGAAGAATTCCCACAAGTTCAAGGGAAAGAACTCTGTCCAGCAGAATACTACCTTTAAGAAGGGTAAGAAGAAAGACAAAAAGAGAGATGGCTGCTTTACTTGTGGTTGAGAGGAACACTGGGCAAACAAGTGCCCAAACAAGTACAAGCAGCCAGGATAGGACTCCAAGTCTGTCAATGTCACTCTAAGCAACAATGATGGGGCATCTGGGTATGGTAATCTGTTTACCGTACTTTCAGTTTGTCAGTCCACCGATTGGTGGGTTGACACTGGGGCCAATATTCATGTGTGGTCTGATGTGTCTTTGTTTTCTTGCAGCATATAAATACGAAATCCACAGGGAAGCTCAGCTTGATTTTATTAGAACTGCACAAAATGTTCAGATGGTTTGTGTCCTCCATAATACTTCATCATGCACAATACATCGAATGGTTCTCTAATCATTCGTCGTCACCTTGAGCCATCGGACTATCTGATGACAAACTGATTACAAACCCTGCCCGTTCCACAATCATAGGCATTACATATTTTGAATGGGAAAGGCTTGTCAAAGTTTAATCATTGATGTTAGCAAGAAGACATTAGTTTAATATATTGGAATTGGAAAACCTTGTCAAATTTTGCTCATTGATGTTAGCTAGAAGACATGCATTTGATATTTTTGAGTGGGACGCCCTTTGCTGTGAGCAACGTCGATCGTTTTTTTTTCCTGTTCCTGTCTTCAGTTCAAAAGTAAATATTTACTCTGCTGAGATGCATAGTCACATGAATGTTGATTTATGTAAGGTATTTTAAGAGTTTGTTCTGAATGTTGTCTATGTAATGCCAGGCCTTGTAAGTTTGATTGCAAAGTTGAGCTTGGAATGCTGTGGCATGCGGCATCACGAGCTGTTCACCTGCCTCCTGAGAATAATGCTTCATATTGTTTTGCATGTTGATCTAATGCCTGTGATTTGCATGTTAAGAAGATCATCCTCTTTTATTGTTTCTGTGCTTAAGAAGTTCATTGTCTTATGTTTCATTCATAGCCTATACGACAACTCGGGTAGGTTAGAGGTGAAACCATATGATCTTCCGACCAACTCATCATCTTAAGCCGTGATTGGATCGTCATTTTCCAACCAAAATCGCTTGTAAAACTGACGCTTGTAAATAAAAGTAGATGGTCTTGGGCGAAGCGCTTGGTTGGTCGATTTCGACTAGTAAAATAAACACTGGTCTCTCAAATTACATGCGTAACTCGCCGGTTTTCAGTACAGACCTCGGGCCCTCGGTTTCATTACGCCTGTATTTTATGCGTTGTTTCCGATGATGAGTAAATTACACGTGTATCTTAATACAGGTGTGAAACAATCCAGAGCTCCCAAGCGCGGCCTTACCGTTTCATGCCGTCTCAGTCTCTCGAAGGTGCTCATAGGTGTCCGATGATCCTGGCTTCCTGAATGAGTAGCGGGCACTGTATCAGACCATCTGTAGGGCCCGCGAGGCCCTCTCCATCGTCCTTCAAGTTGTTGCACTCGCCGTGGCACCGAGCATTGTCAACATGGTCAATGAACATGAGGAATCAGGAGATGACTTTATTTGGACAGGATGACAGTATGGACCCACTAGGGCCATAGCCGTACGTACACAAGTTCCTCATTATTATATACAACTATAATTTTTTTTGCTTCCTCCTGGTTTCCTGACATCACAGTCCCACACCATCGTCAACCTATATAGTCAATAAACGAGAGAATTGCACAAGGAGCGGCCGACAGTTGGGACCCAGCAGCTCGAGCAGTATTTGTTTTTTTAGGTGTAAGCGGAGTTTTTCTTGAGCGATGTTTTTGTTGTTGTTCAGAGGAGCAGGGTATCAACTAGGCGGGCTGTGGCCCGTCTAGCCCAGGCTATTATTTTATGTCGACTAAATATCCAGCCCAGATATTATTTTTTCAAGGTGAAAATGGCTAGCCCAGCTATACTTTTTTTGCGGAATATCCAACCCAGGTCAACTTGTTATTCTCCACCCCGCTGGGCTCTAAATCTTTCCTATGAGGGATGCACTAGGCCTAACTAAAAAATGGGCTTTAAGAAATAATAAATGGGATGTAATTATAAAAACTGGACTGTAAATATACAAAGACGCACCAAACAGGTAATTAGTTTCAAAAATATTATTGTTTGAATTTGGAAATTTTAATTTCATTACTTATTGCGCGCGCAATATTTCTTTAGATTTTTACCTAATACAAATTCATTTTGAAATTATATTTAATCTGACTCAAAATTTCGGGATAAAAATATTTCGGATCCCATCAAAATGTGGGATTTTTGCTTGAATTTTGTTTTGAGAGGTTGGTTGAAATTATTAATCGTTGTCCTGGCTAGAAAATTGGCTGTAATTTTAACAGACTGTAAATGGGTTGTAATAAATTCCATTAGAATTCAAAAATGGGTTGTACATTATTACAAATCGCAAATGGGCTATATGTTCTCTACCACAGATGTGATGCTCACTTGTGGGCCTACTATTTTTTTGAGAATTATAGTCAGTGACGCGTACGAAAGGCTTGTGGGCCTACTAAGGCGTACGGAAGGCTTTGTAAACTTATAGTCAAGACACGATTCTAGCAGCAGTGGCCGTTGGATGTCCATCCAACGGCTGTAATGCTTCTTCAATCTCGGATATTCTTGCTTCAGCCGCCCAAACCACCGCCGGCGGTACCGCCTGCTACCGCCTCCCGTGGCCGGCTGTGCTGCCGCGCATGCTTAACCGGCCCACTCTACTCCAAAACGCCGTCCAGGCCATTCCTCTACTCACCAACACCTCCTGTTCTTCACCGGCGACGGTAGCCTCACACCGCAGCTGAACCAGTGAACCCTCGTACTCCCCTTCGCGTGGGCATCCACTGCTGCGTATTCCCCGTCTTCGGGTCGTTCCCTTCCTAGGTCGCGCCGTCATCCACCACCTTGGTGCTCTCGGGCGGTACGGTGTCGTCAACGCGGTCAACGAACGACAGCCATCAGAAGAGGACTGTAAGTGGAGAGGCTGACAGCTGGGTCCATGGCTGCACGCAAGGAAGTTCCTCCTTATTACGCGCAAAATAATGATTCCTCCACCTGACACCTCGGACCTACCGGAAGGGCCTCTGTATTTCACGAAAAAAAACGTTTCCCCCTGACAGCTGGGACCCACCGGCTTTATCTTCGCACAGAAGGAACTGCCTTCTTACCCCCTAACAGCTGGGACCCACCAGGTTGAAGCGAAGGTAGCGTTATCTGTCTGGCCGCGAACGTGTACGTACATAGCGGTCGATCGGTGTCTTTGCAGCGACGTACCATGGCCGAGTAAGGAGCAGCACGTGTTGAAGTAGAGGCGCCGATGTAGCATGTCACGCAGTCCCGTCTATATCGTGTACACGTACGTACGGCTACGCTGCAAGATACTAAATACGGCTATGTACGTACATATGGGCGGGTTCTTTACGCGTATAGTGACTAATCCTGTTCATCGGAAGCCAACCGGCTGGGTCGGAACAGAGAAACTGCGTCATGTTCATGGGGAGGCAACGGAATGCATCATGTTCATCGAGAGGCAACGGAATACATCGCGTTCATCGGGAGCCAACTGGCTTGGACAGAACAGCCGAAACGAGGTCTGGCGTACCGCAGAACGGTGGAAACGGGCCTTCTGTTCGACCGCGTACTGTCGAAACAGTGTCCTGTTCATCGGGAAGGGTCTGGCGTACCGCGAAACGGAGGAAACGGACTTGTGTTTGGCCGCGTACGGTTGAAACGGGGTCCTGTTGATCGGGAGGGGTGTGGCGTACCGCAAAACGGAGGAAACGGACTTGTGTAGGAGCGCCTATGGTCGAAACGGGGTCCTGTTCATCGGGAGGGGTGTGGCGTACAGCAAAACGGGACTTCACGGGCTACTGTTCATCCACTATCTACTGCCTCGCTCCAGCCTCCACGGACTACTGTTCATCCACCGTCGACCTCCTCCAGCCTCCACCTGCGACTGTTCATCCACGGCGTCTCCCTCATGCCTCCACCAGCTACTGTTCATCCACGGGCGCCTGTTCATCCAGCCTCCACCGCTCCTCCACCAGCTACTATTCAACCAGCCCTCTCCACGGGGTCCTGTTCAACCACCCCTCCACAGGCTACTGTTCATCCAGCCCTCCACCGGCTACTATTCAACCAGCCCTCCACGGGGTCCTGTTCATCCAGCCCTCCACGGGGTCCTATTCATCCACCCCCAACAGGCTCGATCGATCGGGGTCCTGTTCATACAGCAGCAACGGCCTCTACTACCACAGGGTCCTGTTCATCCAACCCCCACCGGGAACTATTCGTCCAACCCCCCAACAACGCTCACTGTTCATCAAGAGGCAGCAGGCTCGATCGGCTTCAGTTAGCAGCAGTAGCGAAGGAATCGCTCGATCGGGTTCAGTTAACAGCCAGATCGATCGATCGCTCGGGTTCAGTAAATCATAGCCTGCAGTGTAATCGCTCGGGTTCAGTAGGTGAACGCCTCGCTCGGGTTTAGTTAGAGCCCAACGCCTCGCACCCACACGCGTACGTGTACGAGAGAAACACGCATCGCTCGGCCCCGACCACCCACCGTAACCGGGAACTCCCCGATATTTTCCTCGCCCTTGCTTCTACCATGGTTTTTTCCGTCATGGACGGCCCAAAGAATGTCATGCAGGTGCGTCTCCGGCCCGCCCAGGATGAAAAGCCCATTTTCTTTCATGATTTTTTGTCATAGAAGTAGGAGCCCACCACATCTATGATGATACCGGGTTTTGTCACAATTATCGTCATAGAAGTGTCATAAGCATGACAGAAAAAAAATTTGTTTGGCCCAAAATGTCACGGATGTGTCTTTTTTTTGTAGTGCGTAGAGCAATAAAAACAACACGTAAATTTTCCAAATGTTCGTCCAAAGATTTGCTATGAATCATTATATCATCAAAATAGACTTCCACAAATCTTCCAATGAAAGCAAGTAAAACTTCGTTCATTAATGTCATGAAAGTACTAGGTGCATTAGTTAACCCAAAAGGCATGACTAACCACTCATATAAACCAAACTTAGTTTTAAATGTTGTTTTCCAATCATCTCCCAATTTCTTACGAATTTGATGGTATCCACTACGCAAATCAACTTTGGAGAATATTGTAGTGCCACTCAATTCATCAAGCATATCATCTAGCCTAGGAATAGGATGACGATAACGAATAGTAATATTGTTAATGCCTCTACAACCAACACACATACGTGACGTACCATCCTTTTTTGGCACTAGTATAATAGGAACAGCACAAGGACTAAGAGATTCGCGTATATAACCTTTGTCGAGCAGCTCCTGGACTTGACGCATAATCTCCTTCGTCTCCTTTGGATTGGTACGGTATGGTGCACGGTTTGGCAGCGAAGCACTAGGAATTAAGTCAATCTGATGCTCAATCCCGCGAATAGGTGGTAATCCCGGTGGCACGTCTTGTGGAAATACGTCAGTGAACTCCTGCAAAATTGTAGGATCGAAAGTAGGTCTAGAAGGGGGTGATTAGACTACTTGACCAAATAAAAATCTAACTTTTTCCCAATTTTAATTGTTGGCAGATTTTAGCAACTATTATAAGTCAAGCAATCATCCTACACATGCAATTCTAAGAGTGTAGCAGCGGAAAGTAAAACATTGCATATGAAGGTAAAGGGAAGGGTTTGGAGAAGTCAAACGCAATGTAGACATGGAAATTTTTGGCGTGGTTCCGATAGGTGGTGCTATCGTACGTCCACGTTGATGGAGACTTCAACCGACGAAGGGTAACAGTTGCGCGAGTCCACAGAGGGCTCCACGAAGAAGCAACCTTATCTATCCCACCATGGCCATCGCCCACGAAGGACTTGCCTCACTCGGGTAGATCTTCATGAAGTAGGCGATCTCCTTGCCCTTACAAACTTCTTGGTTCAACTCCACAATCTTGTCAGAGGCTCCCAAGCGACACCTAACCAATCTAGGAGACACCACTCTATGAAAGGTAATAAATGGTGTGTTGATGATGAAATCCTTGCTCTTGTGCTTCAAATGATAGTCTCGCCAACACTCAACTCTCTCTCTGAATAGAAGAACTCGGTGAGACCGATTCAGTTCAAAATGTGAACATTAGGAATCTCAGTGGGACCGACTGGAACAACTCGGTGTGACCAATGTGCTAGGGCAAGGGCAAAACCACATCTTCGTGAAGCCGATTTCTTGAACTCGGTGAGACCGATTTCAACAAAGAGCAAACAGAGAGTTGGTCAAGCAAACTCGGTGGTACCGATCGCTCATTTCTTTGAGACCAAAATGTTATGAAGGGAAATAGAGAGTTTGCAGGGCCATCTCGGTGAGACCGATATCCGTATCGGTGTAACAGAATTGCTAGGGTTTCTGGCAGTGGCTATGTCAAATGAACTCCGTGGCGCCGGATGGATCATTTCGGTGGGGCCGAGTTTGACTTTGAGTTTTGGACATATTTGGAAGAGAAAGTGGCTGAGGGTTTTGGAGCTATATCACTAAGCACTTTGAGCAAGTAGACCATTAAGCAACACCTCATCCCCTTTTAATAGTATTGGCTTTCCTATGGACTCAATGTGATCTTGGATCACTAAAATATAAATGACGAGTCTTGAGCTTTTGCCAATCTTTGTCCTTATCATTTTGAGGGGTCCACATCTCTAGTCCATGCCATGCCAATCATTGAACTTTCTGAAATATTTAACTTCAATGGATATTAGTTCATGAGCTATATGTTGTTATGAATTACCAAAAAACCTGGGGATTAGTTACACTTTCAATCTGCCCCTTTTTGGTAATTGATGACAACATATAGATCAAAGCTTCGACAAATGATAATATGAATGAAATACATCGTCACTTTGAGAAGTATGTGATAAGCAAGAGCTCCCCCTAAATTTGTGCATTTGTCGGTGTACTAAGTATTGGGCCTTTAGTATCCCGTACTTGTGCACGGGCAGTTGTAGCCATACCTGCGGCAAGGCTTGTCGGGGAACAACTGAAGATTAATCCAAGATTATCAGAGACATTCAAGCCAAGGACCAGAGGATAAGGAGAACTGGAGATGAGGGGCTCGGCCCCCGGCAAGATCTTGCCGGGGTAGCCTGCAGAGCCCGGCAAGATCTTGCCAGGATAGCCCACGGAGCCCGACAAGATTCGCACCCCGGCAAGGTTCCACCACTGTGCCACCGCTCCAGCGCAGCGACCAAGCCTGGCATTCTGGCCCCATCTCTGGATGCGTGGCAAGGCGATAGTGGAGGTGAGCTTAAGCGATGCTGATGGGATGGCCCCTTTTTCCATCCCCAAGAAAGTAGGGACACCTAAACGGACACTTCACGGTGCATTAAATGCATTTGTCCTAAACCACCAGTGGTTAGGTATGATAACCCTGTAGCTACTTTACACCTCTCGTATGAACAGTTCACCACTGTGGTGACCCCTTTAAGCATATAAAAGGAGGCCCAAGGCAACTGCTACAGGGGGAGAACTCTCTCGGCCCATTCTGCATGCGTAGCCGCTGCACAAACACACTGTTCATCGCAAGCTCTCCAAGAACTGGGATGAATACACTGATAATAAACAAAAGCAGGAGTAGGGTTTTACGCTGATCAGCGGCCCAAACCTGGGTAAAAATCCCCTCACGCTGATCCTCGGTTCTGCTCTTTGTGCATACCTCTCTCCGTGCCGAATCGTAAAGGGGTCCTTCGGATCCCATAGGTGTCGTACGCCGACATCTTTGGCGCGCCAGGTAGGGGGATCGAGGTTGCACGAACCTGATTCGGTGATCAGCATGTCAGTTTCTTCACCGTCTTTGTCACCATGCCACCCAAGAAGAAAGGTGCGGCAGCGGTTGTTCCGTCTACGTCTGTCTTGCCCGTACCTACTCGGATGGGTGACGGCCTGGATGCAGGAGATGGAGGATTAGAACCTCCACGGTGTTCTGGTGAGCCGAGCCAGGCGAGCAGTGTCGTTCGCAGCGGCGACGGCAACCCGCACGCCGCTAGATCCAGAGATGAAGCCGTGCTGCCTACGGGCGGCGCAGCGAACTCCAGAGATCGGAGGACGCCTTCTAAGACTCTCACGCCGGCGCAAGCGTTGCGGCCTTCTCAGGTCGCACGCGACGAGCAGCGCCGTGGCATTGGTGGGTCTGAACGTCCCCATGGAAAGACTTCTGCGTATCAATCCCAAGGTGCGCAGGCCCAGCATGCACGCAAAACTACCGATGGAGGTGACGCGCGGTCTCGTGATCGTGATGGTGCTCCTTCTAACACTGTTAGGAGTCAGAGCACCTCACGTACCTCGCACCTGTCGCCGCCACCTACGCCGGCAGAAGCCTTGGCACATGCGTAGCTGCTCCTTGATTTCCCTCCTGCTCCAGAAAAGATGGAGGAGTGGCGATCTACTATCGAGAGCCTCATCGGCTTCGTCAACAAGGATGTGCCGCATCCTGTGGGGCCCTCGCGACAGCGGTCTATCAATCCGATGCGAGCTGATGGTGAGAAGACTGGAGGCGGTGCGACCACGGTGCACTCCCTCCACGACAGCAGCAGCGGTCGTCAACCCGGCGGACTGACGGCCGTGATGACGATTCCACGGCATCATCCGATCCGCGGATGCGCCGCGATCAGTGTCAAGTTCTTCGGGAATGAAGCAAAGAAGACGCTCGAACTACCATCAAGCAGCGACGGGAGGCGTGTCATCAGTCCGATAAACGCGCAGGGCCTACTATCGACAAGCCTCCACCAGGGCACGTAGGCGATGTGCCCTATGAGGTAGGTTGTCCAGCATTTACCCATGAGCTGCGGCGAGTCCAGTGGCCCAACTCTCGAACGTTCAAACCAGAGGTCCCGGAGAAATACGATGGCAAGACTCACCCCTCGGAGTTCTTGAGCATCTACACCATTGCGGTGCAGGCTGCCGGGGGCCAAGATGACAAGATACTTGGCAACTACTTCCTGTTGGTGCTCAAACCCAACATCAGGTCGTGGTTGATGCATTTGCCAGAAAATTCCGTTTCTTCTTGGTCAGATCTGTGCCATCAGTTTGTTGGCGCCTTTGTTGGAGGCCACCAAGCTCCTGGCCAAGAGAGTGATTTGCATCTCCTCCCTCAAAAGGAGGGCGAACCCCTGTGCAAGTTTATCCAGAGATTCAGCCGAGTGCAATACAATATTCCAGATGTTCATGCTGCCGCTGTTGTTAGCACGTTTCATCAGAACATGCGTAACCGCAAAATGCGCGAAGAGCTGGCGATGAACAAAGTCAGGAGTATTGCCGAGCTTTACGCTTTGGCCGACAAATGCGCTCGAGCTGAAGAAGGGAGGAAACTCCCTGGCAAGGGTGTTGGTGCGAGGGGCAAATCAGAAGAACGAAGATGCTGCGACCCCGCCAAAGAAAGGCCGGCGGTGGAACAAGAAGCGCAGAGGCAAGGCCGTGCTTGCTGTCGAGAAATCCGGCAACCCCGGCACCGCCAAGAAGGCCAAGGTTGACGACCCCGGCAAGGAAGTTGCCGGGTGTGCCTCCTGCCAGGCCTTGGCGACTGCCGACAAGTCGGAAAACTCCGGCAAGCAGTATTGCAAGATCCATCGCACCAAGGGTCACGATCTCCAAAACTGCTGGCAAGTTGAGCAGCTTGTCGTGAAGCAGAGAGCTAAGTACGAAAGAGGAGACAAGAAGAAGGCCCAGGACGGTGCTGAGGGATATAGCAAGAAGCATGGTGGCCGAGGTAGCCACTGCGGCAAGGCTAAGCAACACAAGGAGAGGCCCGCCCGAGGCCGCGACAAGGACAAGGGGGCGATGATGATGAAGAAGACGACGAATCTAGCGAGCACGAGTTTCAGAAAGCCACAGAAGCCATGTGTATTGACGGGGGCACCTCGTTGCATTCTTCTCATCGCCGACTTAAACAGTGGGTGCGTGAGGTTAATGCAACGGAGCCGTCGTTCGATGCACGCAAACCTTTAAAGTGGTCCAGCACGCCTATCATTTTTTACGCCGAGGATCACCCTGATCGCACAACTGCGGTCGGGTGTTTGCCCTTGTTGGTCTCACCAACAATCCGCAACCTCAAGGTGACAAAAATGCTAGTTGACGATGGGGCCGGGCTGAACTTCATCTCGCCGGACGTGCTCAAGAAGCTGCAAATTCCTGATGAAGATCTCGAGGAAACGGGCATGTTTCAAGGGATCAATCCAGGAAGGACCCAGCCAAATGGCAAGATTACGCTACCAGTAACATTTGCTAGCGAGCTCAAATACAGGACAGAGAAGGTAGTGTTCGATGTCGCCAAGATCCCTATGTCATACAATGGGATCCTTGGCCGCCCAGTGCTGGCTAAGTTCATGGCGGCATCACACTATGCGTACAATGTGTTGAAGATGCCCGGACCGATAAGTTTCATCACTATCCACTCTGACAAGAAGGATGCACTTATCTGCACCGACCAACTATACCGGGAGGCAGCTGCAGCACCTGCCGTCAAGGCATCTGCTCCTGTTGCTGGAACTCCCGGGGGGAAGAAGAAGACCGGCAAGATCTTTGGCGCAAACTCCAGCAAGCGCACCTCCTCAGAGTGTTGCGCTTCCGTTGAGGACGCACCAGAGAGTTCCACCGGCAAGAACAAGAAATCCAAGGCTGCTCCACCAGAGATCAAGAAGGTGCCCGTCAAGGAGGACGGAACGGGAGGAACTTTCACCCTAAGTTCCACCCTGGATGACAAATAGGAAAGCGCGCTCATTGCCTTCCTGCGGGCGAATGTCGACGTGTTTGCATGGCAACCGTCTGACATCCCCGGTGTTCCCAGGGAGGTAATTGAGCACCACCTTGCTGTCTGTCCTCACACGCAGCCCGTCAAGCAGAGGGTCAAGAAACAAGCCTTGGAGCGGCAAGAATTTATTACCGAAGAAATCAGAAAGCTAGAAGTGGCAGGCTTGGTCAGAGGAGTGCTTCACCCAATGTGGTTGGCCAATCCGTTGTAGTGCGCAAGGCGAATGGGAAATGGAGGCTGTGTATTGATTATACAGACATCAATAAAGCCTGTCCAAAAGATCCTTTCCCCTTGCCGCGCATCGACCAGATTGTGGACTCCACTGCTGGTTGTGACCTACTGTCATTCCTTGATGCCTACTCAGGATATCATCAGATCTTCATGGCAAAAGAAGATGAAGAAAAGACCGCATTTATCACCCCATGTGGTACGTATTGCTTTATACGGATGCCTTTCGGGTTGAAAAGTGGTGGTTCTACATTTGCGAGAGCGGTCCAAATTGGTTTTGAGCCTCAGCTACATAGAAATATGGAAGCATACATGGATGACATAGTGGTCAAAACCAAGGATAAAGCGACGCTCATACAAGATCTAGAAGAAACATTTACAAATCTGCACAAGATCAATTTAAAGCTCAATCCTGAGAAGTGTGTGTTTGGCGTCCCTTCCGGCAAGCTTCTCGAGTTCTTTGTATCTCAGTGTGGAATCGAAGCGAATCCCAACAAGATCAAAGCTATTGAGCAGATTGAAGCACCAAGACGCGTCAAGGATGTACGTCGTCTTGCCGGCTGCATTGCTGCCCTAAGCAGGTTCATCTCCAAATCTGCTAAGCGGGCCCTGCCCTTTTTCCAAATTTTGAAGAAGGCAGGTCCAATGAGATGGACTCCGGAAGCGGAGGCAGCGTTGCAAGATTTGAAGAGGTAACTCTCCTCTCCGCCGATGCTAGTCACACCTAGGCCACAAGAGTCGTTGCTGTTGTATCTAGTGGCAATGAATCAAGTGGTTAGTGCTGCGTTAGTGGCGCAGAGAGAAGTTGACAAGGAGGCAACGGCAGTGGCAGGACCGTCAAGTGGCGTGCTGGGATCTTCCCCAGCAAGGTCTAGTACCAGCAAGACAGGACCTGCGCCGTCAGAGGAATCGGTTCAAAAGAGGAAGATGGTGCAGCGCCCATTTTATTTTGTTAGCTCTCTTTTACAGGGAGCTAGGTCAAGATACTCTGGTGTGCAGAAGCTGCTCTTCGGTCTTCTTATGGCCTCAAGGAAGCGGCGCCATTATTTTCAAGCACATGAGATTACCGTCGTCACTCGCTTCCCGTTGCAGCGGATTTTGCGAAATCCAGAGGCAACCGGCAGGATTGTGGAGTGGGCATTGGAATTATCAAGCTTTGGTCTCAAGTTTGAAAGTACTTCAGCAATTCAGAGCAGAGCCTTCATGGAGTTCATTGTGGAGTGGACCCCAACGCCAGACGAAGAGATTCAAGAAACGACTCTTCCCGACAAGGAAACAGATCAAGAATGGATTATGTACTTTGACGGGGCTTTCTCGCTGCAAGGCGCCGGTGCTGGCGTGCTACTTGTCACACCCACCGGAGAGCACCTTAATTACGTAATTCAGATGCATTTTCCCTGGGAGAGCTCGATGAGCAACACTGCGGAGTACGAAGGCCTGCTTGCCGGTCTTAGGATCGCGGCAGACCTTGGTATCAAGAAGCTCATCATCAGAGGCGATTCGCAGCTTGTTCTTAGGCAAGTCAACAAAGATTATCAAAGTCCATTGATGCAAGCCTATGTGGTTGAAGTGAGAAAAATGGAAGAGCGCTTTGACGGCCTGCAAACAAAGCACATTCCTCGTGCCGAAAATAGTATTGCAGATGACCTGTCGAAATGCGCTGCCCTCAAGTTACCTGTGGAACTAGGAACTTTTGTGCTCCATTTAACTCAACCATCTGTAATGCCATCAATGAGGCAAGAAAAGAGAAGGAAGTTGAATTCTGGTCAGTACTTTCCGGCAGAGCTCCCGGGAGCCGCCGGCAAGGAAGTTGCCGGGATCAACGACAAGCCTGCCGGGGAACAACAGGCTCTAGCAGGGGCTCAGGCCCTTGCCATTGAGACAAATGTTCCCCCGGCAGAAGAGATACCTTTAGTCCTAGTTGTCGAGCCCCAGGCTACAGCTTGGGCACAGTCCATTGTCCATTTCCTTCAGACAGGAGAACTCCCTGAGGAGCAGGAAGAAGCGGAAAAAGTAGCCCGTCAGTCTAGCATGTACTAGTTCGTCGATGGAGTTCTGTACAGGAAGAGACTGAACGGTGTGAAATTGAAGTGTATTCCTCGGGAGGATGGACTGGAGCTGTTGGCAGAGTTACATGGAGGCATATATGGCTCTCACATAGGGTCAAGAGCGCTTGTCGGAAAGGCATTCCGACAAGGTTTCTTTAGGCCCACTGCTCTCCACGATGCAACTGCACTAGTAACCAAGTGTGAAGCGTGCCAGTTTCATTCAAAGAAATCACATCAGCCAGCTCAAGCTCTTCAGACAATCCCCCTCTCCTGGACATTTTCAGTCTGGGGGCTCGACATACTGGGCCCTTTTCCCCGTGCTACCGGGGGCTTTGAGTACTTGTACGTTGCAATTGACAAGTTCACAAAGTGGCCGGAGGTGGAAGCAGTGAGGAAGGTGACAGCACAATCAGCCGTCAAGTTCTTTAAAGGGATAGTTTGCTGTTTCGGTGTGCCCAACAGGATCATCACCGACAATGGCACACAATTCACAAGTCGCACCTTCATGCAGTACGTCCAGGATCTTTGCGGCAAAATCTGTTTTGCCTCTGTTGCTCACCCGAGAAGCAATGGCCAAGCAGAGAGGGCTAATGCTGAAGTGCTGCACGGTCTCAGGACCAGGACTTTTGACAAGATGAAAAAGTGCGGAAGGCACTGGATTGATGAGTTGCCGGTGGTTCTTTGGTAAATCAAAACGACACCAAATCAAGCTACTGGCCAGACACCATTAGCTCTGGTTTATGGAGCGGAAGCAGTTCTCCCCACGGAACTCATATACAGGTCACCTCGAGTGCTCGCTTATGATGAGCTTGGGCAAGAGCAACTGCGGCAAGATGACGCTGTGCTCCTTGAGGAGGATCGTCTTCAGGCTGCTGTGCGAGTTGCACACTACCAGCAAGCTTTGCGTCGCTACCATAGCCACAAAGTTCATGCCCAAAGTTTTGAGGAAGGCGACCTTTTTCTTCGGCGGATTCAGTCCTCCAAGTATTCAAATAAGTTGACGCTAAAGTGGGAAGGCCACTATCGGGTAGTACGAGTCACCAGGCCCGGCGCTGTCCACCTGGAGACCGAGGATGGCGTTCCAGTGAGTAACTCCTGGAATATTGAACATCTTCGCAAGTTCTACCCATAAGGCGCGGTTGCCGTGGGCTCCCGACAACCTCCTTTTGTACGAGTTTTGCCGGCAAGGCATGTAATCCTTTGTACAAAGCCAGGCGCAGACCCTGTGCACAGTTGAATAAGCTTAAGTGTTGTACATTTCTTGTTGATTTCCATGTTTATATATATGCATGCTTGTCTGAGATATTGTATGACGCTTGCTCCCGGTAAGCATTAACGAACCACCAAGGTTCCATATCTTTATTTTCTCTTCTTTCTTTTTCTCAAAGGATGGAAGGTTCCTTCGTGCACAAGTTTGCCGGGAGGGGGGGGGGGGGGGGAAGGAAGGTATGGATACCAATGGGCAACGTTCAGAATTGATGTCTTGCCGGAAGAAGTACAGCGACAGAAAGCTAAGTTGCGAAACTTTGAGCAAGTTTTTCAATTTTTACAATCAGGCTATTTTCTTTAGACGATTTCGGTCCTTGTAGGGAAAACCTGCATGCGAAGGAACCCTTGTCCTAATTGGTTGCGCCCTTATTTTGTTTCGAGTTCGCTCAACAGTTTAAGTGGCTGCACCAAGAGCGCCAAGGTGTCTTGCCAGCTGCTGCACCTCCAGCAGGCTGCTGAAGTCCCGCACCCAGCGCTCGCGATAGGTTGCGCGCCAGCAAGTTTCCAGTTAGTGTAGGGCGTATACCATACGGAAAGAAATTGGACAGGAGAAATACATGCATGCATTCAATCATAGCGAGTTATATTACATTGATAGTTGCCGCAGTTCTAACTTAAGACTAAATTGTCTTTGGCATGGAATGGTGGTGGCAAGGAAAAGTAAGGCGGCTAGTCCCTGCGCTAGCCTTCAACCCTCTTGATTGAATCCACCTTCTCAAGGATGGGCGCGACAAGCTCTTCAAGTGCCTTGAGATCTGCATCCTTCAGGAAGCGGTCGAGCACGTTGGTGAGATCAACGCCAGGGTTCTGATGTACCACCTTGACGATTACCTTGCGGAGGATGGCCCGGCAAAGTTTGCAGGATTCATTGGCCAGTTGGGTCGCTCGGTTGGACTGTAGCAGCTTCAGAGCATCAATGATGCTTTCAAAGAACATGGTCAGCCTGGCACTCGAGGATATCCTTTCTTCAGAGGAATACCGGAAGTTTTGCAGGCCATCCTGGCTCATGGTTGACAATTGTGCTGTGAGCCTCTCCGCGGTGTCGACAAGGCGATCAGTCCAGATTTTCACACCCTTCTCATAGTCGATTTGGGCGGCGGCAGCGCTCTTAAGGAAGTTCTTCTCATCCTGAAGATCTTTTCTTAGGGCCTTCTCGCGGGCCTTGCCGTCCTCAAGATACTTTTCCAGCGTGGTTAGCATCAGCCTCAGATCGGCAATGGCATCGTTGGCTGAAGAGAGCTGCTTGGTCTTGTCGGATATAGCAATTTGCATCTCCGCCAGGCTGTGGAGAGTTTTCTCCCTGTCACCTTTGAGCGTCGAGAGCTCCTTGCTGTGTTCCTCAAGATCCGTCTCCAGCTTTTTCACTTTGTTGCTTAGCTCGTTCTTGGCGGCCTCTGCTGCCTCGGCAGCATCGATGGTTTCCTTGAGCTTGCTGGTGTGATCTGTAGTTGAAGCTTCGAGCGCCTTCTTGTGTTTCTGCTCCAGCTCCTGGGTCCGCTGCGCGACAAGCTTTTCAATCTCCTCATCCTTGCTGCGGAGTTTGGCAGCAAGTGCCTGCTCGCGCGCGGCAAGATCTTCTTCATGAGCATCAAGCCCAATGCGGCGCTCCGTTAAGAGGGCTTCCTCAGCGGCAATCCTTTGCGCATTTTCCTCTTGCGCCTTCTCCATGTCGGATTGCCTCAGGAGGAGCTCCGTCCAGCTTTGGCTCACTTGTTCCTGGTTGGCAGTCAACTCCTGAAGGGCCTCGGCGTACCAGATCTGCATCTGCTCAACGCGCTTCTGGAAATCCGCCTCAGCTGCTTCGACAACTGCAACTCTGGAATCTGCCTTCTCCTTTCGAGCACGGTGAAGTGCTTAGAGCTTGTGAAAATTATCGCCCATAGCCTGAAGGAGCTGATCTTCTTCTGATTTGCCACTACTGGCACTTGGTTCATCGATGATTTCGAGCCCGACAGCGATGATGATTTCTTCATCAAAGGTTTCCCCTTCGGTCGGCGCTCCAATACTTGCCATGCCCGGCAGGTTGATGAATAAGTTGTCGCCAACCTTGAGATATTTGCTCGATGAGGGAGCCTCGGATGTTGATGGTTGATCCTCGACTATCGTCTCACCGGTGGCTGGGGGCTCTGTGGCCGATGTAGCACCTGGCGCTCCTGCGGCAGGAATGCCGTTAGTATGGTCATCAGTCTCCTCGCCGGCCCTCTCGGCAGATTCCTTGGTGGCTTCCTCGGCAGTAGCTTCGCTGACCTCGACAGTGGCGTCTTTGGCGGCCTCGCTAGCAGCGATCTCGTCAGCTTCGGCGGCGGCGTCTCTGGCGGTCTCCTCTATGACAACGTCGACGTCCATGTGTTCCATCACAAGGAATTCTGGAGGACGAAGGAAGGAAACAAAATAAGATCAAGATTGAAGTTCAAGAAAACATAGAGAAAGAAAGATAAAGGAAAAGACTGACAAGTGTTCTGAGGCAAGCAGTCACCTGTGTCAAGCTGTTGAGGGGTGGTTTCATCCCTCCCGGCAACATGGGTTACCGGGGAAAGGTTGCCGGTGCCCATGTTTGCCGGCTCCTCCTCCTCCAAGGTAGGCTCGTCGGTAGGAGCTCTTGCTGGGGATGCGCTTGTGGGCGGCGTGGTTGACGGGGGCGGCACGACGGGGGCGTCCTCCAATGACTCTCCCTGTTGCTGTCCTCCTCCTGCAAGCCAAAAGATATTAGCGGAAAAGGTAGAAACCTCAGCACCCACCAGCGGAAAATGAGTAGTGAACTCATGCTGGGGGCTGCGCTGGGGGCTGCGTTGAGGGCTAAGCTCCGGGCTGATGACGATAGTTGCTGGCACGCTCGCAAAGCTTGTCGGGGGCTCATCACCCGTGGAAGTCTTCGCCCTTTTCGCCGTCCTTTCCACCAAAGTTTCTGCGTCACTGCAGAGACAAGACAAAGCAAGATAGTGAGGACAATTGAATTCAGAATTTGGGAGATAAAGGCTGTGACAGGATATTTACTCATCCTCTTCCTGTTCTGGGCTGAATCCGGAGATGTCGAAATCGACCTCCGTTTCGGCGTCCGTGTGGGGAGGCAGAGGAGGGGTCCTGGGTCGCTTGGCTGCAGCAGGTGCAGGGGGTTGGCACGACCCTGCCACCTCAATCTCTGGTGCTGTTGTGTGAGATGCCCCTGCCACCCCACTGGTTGCCGCAGGTGTGTGTCTCGTGCACCGCACGGGTTGTTGTCGAACTCCTTGCCATGGTGCAGCCTTGCCAGCCGCCTTCTTGCCGGGAGCATCACTGCTCAAAGAAGGTTGATTTGCTGGGGCATCAGAGATGGCTTTTCGAAGGACACACTTTGCCCTCTTTGGAGCTGGGGGCTCCTCTTGTGGCTGTTCTTCGGCTACGTCCTCATCAGACGAGTTTTCGGCGGCTGTGCCGCTCTGCTCCCCGGCAGCCTTATCCTCCCCGGCAAGTTCTTCTTCCAAAACGACCTCTGGTTCGCTGGTTTCCCATTCCGTGAAGCCGACGTCGCCGGTCCCCGCGGCAAGGTTCGCCTCTTCCACCCTAGTGGCAATAGACGCCACTTCCTCATCGGTGGTGGTGCGGAAGAGTCCTGTTTCTTCCCGGATGGCCCTCTCCGACAAGTTGTCGAAGAATGTTTGTGCCTGCTCCTTAGATGGCTCGACCCAAGTTGCATCAAGGCCATGGGCGTTGAACATTGGCATCGTGGCGATGATCGACCCCAGGGCAGAGTTGCTGCACAAAGGGATAATTCTCGCTGGCAACCTATGCTTGTTATCACGCTAAAATAGCTTATCGCGGAGAGTGGCAAGTTGCATGATTGTCAAGTTGCTATTTAATCTGGGGCGTAGCCTCATGATGTCTGCCACGTTCTGGAACTCCCAAGCTGGTCTCCCCTTATTCTGTAGAGGGGCGATGCGGCGGCGAAGGAAGTCGGACCCAATCATCTCTATTGTGAGCCCGGCAGCTTTCAGACGGAGAATCCTGGTGGTGGCGATCGTGAGCTTGTCCTCTTGAGCATCAAGATTACTCCAGTCCTCACCATGGACCAGTTTCTACCGTCGGGGCGAACAAAATGGATGGGGATCTGCCTCCTTGATTCAGCACCACTTGGACCGCCATTCTTCCCACTTCTCGCGGTAAACCCCATCAGGATATATCTCCTTGTTCCATGCCCTTGGGATCCAGGCGATAGAACCGGAAAGGGCGTCTCCTTTTTGGATGCGAGGAATAAAGTAATGGCGGAAGAAGGCAGTGTTGGGAACTACTCCGGCGAAGTTTTCGCAAAGATGAGCAAAGATAAACATACATGTTACGGCATTCGGCGTGAAATCCAGAAGACAGAAGCCGTATGTGTACATGATGTTAATAAAGAAATCGGAGAATGGAGGACAGAGCCCGCAATAAAAGTAAGCGACGAAGAAGGGATATTTGTCTAGTCAGCCTTTGAAGGAAGAACCTGGGGCCATGCGAGTTGCGGGATGAGCCGGCGTCTCCCTCGCCCACATGCACTGGTACCGGTTCTTCAAGGCCGTCGTGTCGACCGTCGGAGCAAAGACGACGTACTTCTTCTGCATCTTCGCCAGCTTGCTCTCTGGAACATCGGCCTTCGTCTCCTTGATTTTGCCCTTGCCCTTGCTAGCCTTGGGCGGCATGGCGATTGCGAAGGCGGAAGCCGAGGATAGAGCGGGTGCGGAGGCGATGAGCGGATGAGGAGAAGTTCTACTCTTAGCTCGGGGGAAAGAAAGTAATGGCGGACTCCGGATTGGAAAGAAGAAGGGGGTAAATAGGCGGCACCTCTGCGGATTCCTTTTTATGGGGAAGGAGCGAGGCTGCCTCTTTTATTGCCCAATGTGAACATGCCTATACAAGTGCGCTACGGCCGCGGCCGTTCAGCGCACGCTTCCCACATCGCGCATTCAACGCGTGTAGTGGGGAAGCGCAGTAAGCGGAATAATTACAAGTAGTTAACCCCTGCCACGCGTGCCCGTGCACTGTTTGGGCCTAGCCCAACAATGCCTCGCACTCGTGTGTGGCCTAGGCCCGGGGGCTCCTGTCGGTGTACTAAGTATTGGGCCTTTAGTACCCCGTACTTGTGCACGGGCAGTTATGGCCATACCTGCGGCAAGGCTTGTCGGGGAACAGCTGAAGATTAATCCAAGATTATCAGAGACATTCAAGCCAAGGACCAGAAGATAAGGAGAACTGGAGATCAGGGGCTCGGCCCCCGACAAGATCTTGCCGGGGTAGCCTGCAGAGCCCGGCAAGATCTTGCCGGGATAGCCCGCGGAGCCCGGCAAGATTCGCACCCCGGCAAGGTTCCGCTACTGTGCCACCGCTCCAGCGCAGCGACCAAGCCTGGCATTCTGGCCCCATCTCTGGATGCGTGGCAAGGCGATAGTGGAGGTGAGCTTAAGCGGTGCTGATGGGATGGCCCCTTTTTCCATCCCTAAGAAAGTAGGGACACCTAAACGGACACTTCACGGTGCATTAAATGCATTTGTCCTAAACCGCCAGTGGTTAGGTATGATAACCCTGTAGCTACTTTACACCTCTCGTATGAACAGTTCGCCACTGTGGTGACCCCTTTAAGCATATAAAAGGAGGCCCAAGGCAACTGCTACAGGGGGGAGAACACTCTCGGCCCATTCTGCATGCGTAGCCGCTGCACGAACACACTGTTCATCGCAAGCGCTCCAAGAACTGGGAGGAATACACTGATAATAAACAAAAGCAGGAGTAGGGTTTTACACTGATCAGCGGCCCGAACCGGGGTAAAAATACCCTCGCGCTGATCCTCGGTTCTGCTCTTTGTGCATACCTCTCTCCCTGCCGAATCGTAAAGGGGTCCTTCGGATCCCATAGGTGTCGTACGCGGACAACATTATTTAAAAATTTGCTTTTGAATGCAAATGCACAATCGATTAGGATCATAGGTCACTCTTCCATGTCGCATACATCTTGGTGGAGCACTCAAAATGATAAGAGTTAAATAACATGCACTCATCACCAAGGGTACAAGTGATTGATCATACACAAATTCATGGATATAAGCAAGCAACCACACATTAAGCAAGGTATGATCAAACACATGCTCACGTAAGTATATCACGAGCATAACACAAATTGTAGCATAGGAATCATACAACCAAAGGACCAAAGTAGCAAGAGAAGCAAATAAAACCAACAAAAGAGCAAGACACTCTCTCTCTCAGAGCATATGATCTATACATTTTCTCCCCATTTGGCAACAAGTTACCAAAAAGCTCGAAAACATATAGTGCTATGCAGCACTCTAGGCACGATCTCCGGGAGCTCCTGCAGGGGTCTTCTAGCTTGTTGCTCTGGTGTGTGTAGACGGCGTGGAGAGGAGGGCATCTGCAAATGCTTCGGCAGAAGTCTGTGGAGCTGGAGGGGTTGACACTAGAGGTACAACCGTGGCAGTTGTTGCAGGTGCTGAAGTAGTAGTCCTGGAGTCTCTGACAACTGGCACTGCTGATGACCTTTGTGCCCTTGGCACTCTATGGAAAGTATCTGTAGTTGGTCTATCCTCCCTATCCTCAGCATCTTCTTGGAGCTTCTCCACAATAGTCTGTATATCAGTGACCTTCACATCTAGGTCATGAAATTTTGTCTCAATGATCCTCTCAAGACTTTCCTGATTTTGAGTCAGGGTGGCCAAGCCCTCCTCAATTCTCACTGTAGCCTCAAGCAGATAACTGAGTTGATCTTGCTTGGCCTTGAGCATTACTGTGGAGGCATCTAGTGCACTTTGCTGATTTTGCTGCTTTTGCAGCCTTTGCTTTCTCTCTCTTCTCCTAGGCTTCTGCACAGGTAGGATGGGATGCATCCATGACAACCTCGTTGTCCTCAAAATCTAGCCTCAGGGGAAGATGCTCTCTGTCAAGAAGATATGTCCCGGTTCCCATCTTGGAATTGATCAACATTTGAATGTGAGGGGCATATCCACAAGACCTCTTCTTATCAGCAGCTGTTCTCTTCACAGTTTCTACAATCAAGCTCATCACCTTGAACTTCTGAGGAACATCAAACATGTGAAGCAAATTGATTGAGTGACCACGGATCATTCTATGACCTCCTGACTTGGGCAAAAGAGTGTGCCTCAATATAGTGTTCATTGTGGTCAAGCCAGACAGCAGATAGAATATAGATCCAAGCTTGTGAGTCTCCAAGGCTTTGTCAGGAATTGGCTTGTACATGTTAGCCATGGAGTTGTGATCCTTTCTAGGCTTAGCATATACATCAATGTCATTTTCTTCTTCTTCTGGGGCATTGATCAGCTTGGCCCATTCTGAGATAGTAGATTGACATCTTGTTCCTTCAGTCATCCAGACTATCTTTCCATCAGGGTAGAAGTGAGCAGTGGAGTAGAATTGCATGATCATCTCATCATTCCACTTAGTTAACTTCTGACCAACAAACTTGTCAACACCATTCAATCTAAAGCTCTCATGCACACCTGGTAAATAGCCTTCATTGTCATCAATGTATTTCCAGTCAACCCATTTCATATCACAAACAATGGGCTTCTTGTCCAATAGGATAGTCTCATAGAAATCTTGTTGTTCCTTGGTGTGAAAGCGATAGTCCACATCAGTTCTTCTCCTAGTGGCATAGGGATCTGTCTATTTCCATAATCTCAGACCAGCATCCTTCCTTTCTTTTATGTTCTCTGCCACAGGATGATCATCACTATGATCTAGAATCTTGGGCTTCAGCTTTCTGAGCACTTGTGGCTCATCATCTTCTTGAACTTCAGGCACTGGGGCCTTGTTCTTTACAGCAGCAGAAATATTCCTAGTTGATCTGTTTGGTGCAGATGGCTTGGGGGCTTGAGCTTGAGCTGAAGGCTTGGGGGCAGACTTGGGCTTAGATGGAGCAGCCCCAGTCCTTATGGCATCCCCCATAAGATTCTGAGTCTTAGGTGGAGGTGCAACTGGCTCTTCCTCCTCCTCATCTCCTTCATCAGAAGAATGCTTTTCAAACTCAGCCATTGGATCTACAAGTTTGCACCATCTTCCTCTTTGCCTTTCCTTCTTTTTCTCACCAGCACCACTTGGTGCAGCAGCAGTTGCTTGCTTTGGTGCAATAGTGGATTGTCTGACTTTGGACATTGGTGCTCTCTTGGCAGGAGCCTTCTTCTGCATTCCAGGCTTGGTAGTAGCAGGAGCAGCATACTCCTTTTTGAACACTTTCTTCTTGGAGGTCACTTCCTCCTCAACAACAAAATCTTCATCCGCAGATTTAGATGTTCTCTTCTTCCTTTGCATGGTTGCTGCCTTAGGCAAGTTGCTGGGTGTGACGACCCGAGACCGACGCTCCAGATGCTTTCCATGTATTCCGAGTTTCGCCGTGTGATTTATTTGTCTGTTGCATTCTTCATAGCATCTTTTGCATTGCATCATGTCATCATGCCATCAATTTCACAAACTAACAAAAACTCACATCAATAAATTGCATGGATCTTGGATCCATTGAAATTGAGGGAACTCACATGGTGGTTTCTCTTTAAAACATATCCTCCCAATATTTAGGGAGCTATTATAAAATATTCCATCAATTTGGAATTAACCATAACACACGTGCAAAATAAATCCCACGCCTTTTCTGCTTCGAGTTGACCTCCAAACTTTGTCGATAATTCTTTCTCCATCTATTGAGGCTCCTTCTAAAATCTCAACATTTTTTGGACACTTCTAAATCCTCGTCCTAGTTCAAACCATCTGAATTAAATTCAAATGAGTTTGAATTTAATTCTTGCAACCATGCCCACTCCATTTTTCTTGAAACAAGCGCATTGTTATGAGTCCGGGAAAATTAACCCCATGCGCAAATTCTTTCCCTAACCCTCTCTTTCTTTTTGTTCTCTCTAACTCTTTTCTGCTAAAGAAAATAAGAGAGAGAGAGAGAAGAGAGAGCCCAAGCAGCCCACCACCAGGTGGCCCACCTAGGCCCATCCGACCGCACCTATAACCCTAGCTCGACCCCTTCTCGATCCCCTCGTCTCTCTCCCTCACCATCTCCCTCGCGCCGCCACCCACACACGCGTTGCGCCCTCGTCCCGATCCCCTCCTGCTGGTGCTCCTCGTCCGACCCCGCCGTCCAGCCGCACCGCGCCTTCAAGTGCCTTGCCTCCCACAGCCGTCGACCGAGCCGGCCCTCCTCGTAGCGCTGCCTCCTCGTCTCCCCGTCGCCATGGCCCGGCGCCCGCGCCTCTGGTTCTTCGTCGCCCCCAGCCGCTGGCCTCCCGCGCCTCCGCCGGCCTGGTCCGCCTTGCCGCCGTCCTCCTAGCGCTGCCTCGAGCTCGTCATCCCCGTCCCCACACCCTCCAAATGCCCACGCCAACGACCTCCACTGCCTCCTCGCCAGGGCCCCTCGCAAGCTCCCTCTGTTGCCTTGCCTCACCTCCCGGCATGCAGCAGCAGCGTCCACCTCATCCCTCGCGCGGCCTCCTTGGCTTGGACCATGCCACCAAGACCCCAAGAAACAGCCCCGACCTCCTGTACCCGTGTCGCACCACCAGGACCTGTGATAGCAGACAACCTCAATGTCCCGGTTGACCACAACGAGCAAGAGAGTTTTTTTGAATCGCAAGTACCTCTTTGAATCCTTTAAGGCCGTCAAGTGAACGACTACCACACTGGAACGCCAAGTACATGGATACGCCAAGTTCCACTCCGATACGTGTACAACTAACATCGCTGTGGATCCGACAAGACCTCTGAGATCGACTTCATGGACCGACAAGTACCACGACTACCGTTGTTTGCCAAGTACGCCTTCGGATCACCAAGTTCGACTACAATTGTCGTGAACCGCTTCTAGAATGTGTACCACTACTTCCACTACCATCACCGCTTACGACTACTTCCCACGATGACTCGTGAACAACTACACTGCTCCGAACTCGACCCGCTCCGAACCGCACGCTGTGGAGGTATAACCACCGAGACGACCTTCCGAGAACGAATGCATGTTGTATGAGATGCTCGTGTTTACACCGTGTCCTACTTAGTCCTTGCGTGTTCCTCGTTTCCCATGCCACCGACATGGGACACCCGGTAACCGGGATCACCCCACCATCCTTGCATGACTCGCTCCCATCACACTCCTTTTGCACCGCTATCTCAATGAGTTGTTGGAACCGGAACGTTGCCGTGGCACCGTTTCCATTTTCGCCGCCATGACACCCTTTTCTTTCCGTCGTGGCGACCAAATGCCACATATCGTCTTCATGTCAATATTTCACAAAACTGCATGCAACTTGAATATGTCATCCGCATTATGATAACAACATTTAAATGTTTAAAATTGTGGTTTCCATTAATTTGCATAAATGACATGCTAAAATGATTTATTTCAATACTAAATAACCGTAGCTCCGAATTAAATAAACTTTATATGTAAATGGGGTATAAAAATGCATAGTTTAACATGGTGCAATTACTTTGCATGTTTAACAACTCTAAAATATGGTTTTAGGCAGAACAGTACCAAATTCGAAAATATGCACATGGGGATTTTCCAGAATTGTTGTTTGTTGTTCCAGCCTCATTTAAACTTGCCTAAATAGTTAGTTTACTTATGCTTCACCTCTTGCTATGTTAACCAATATTTAATATTGATGAGTAGCATACACGAGGGTGAACTAAATAATTGAATGTGTTGCATATTGAGCTCCACTTAATTCGTAGTATTGTTTGTTGCACTTTGCCATGCCATGAATCATTAAACCAGACATGCATCATGCTTGAATGTGCATCATGCCATGTTTATGTGATGTTTGTTTACCAAGTCATTTGCTTCTTTCCGGTTGTGCTTCTTCTCGATAGTTCCGGTTACATTGCGTTTGTGAGGATTCGTTCGACTACGTTGGTTCATCTACTTCATGGACTCGATCTTCTTCCAAGTGGGATTTCAGGTAAGATGACCGTTACCCTGGATATCACTACTATCTTTGCTATGCTAGTTGTGTCGATGCTATCGCTATGTCGCGCTACCTACCACTTGTTTGTCAAGCCTCCCAAATTGCCATGATAAGCCTCTAACCTTTTCCACCTTCCTAGCAAACCGTTGTTTGGCTATGTTACCGCTTTGCTCAGCCCCTTTTATAGTGTTGCTAGTTGCAGGTGCAGTTGCAGGTTGTTCCATGTTGGGACATGGATATCATGGGATATCACAATAGCTATTATTTAATTATTGCATCTATATACATTGTAAAAGGGTGGAAGGCTCGGCCTTTTGCTTGGTGTTTTGTTCCACTCTTGTCGCCTTAGTTTCCATCATACCGGTGTTATGTTCCTTGATTTTGTGTTCCTAACACGCTCAGGGTTTATGGGCCCCCCTTGACAGTTCGCTTTGAATAAAACTCTTCCAGCAAGGCCCAACTTTGGTTTTACCATTTGCCTAATAACAACTAAAACTTGCATAGGGACTTACCGGTACCCGAGGATAATTAATCAACAACCCGGGCCAGTGCTCCTCATGAGTGTTGGTCCAAAACAGAGCACCTTGCTGCGCCCCCTTGGAAACTTGGGTCTCAGCAACCGTAAGCTTAGCTCATCTATCGTGGCCTGGGACGAGATACGCGCGGCTACTATCAGGGTGTCGGCAAGTCTGGAGGTCTTGCTGGATTTGTTTTACCATTGTCGAAATGTCTTGTGAACCGGGATTCCGAGTTTGATCGGGTTGTTCCGGGATGGAGGATTTTCCTCCGCTGATCGTGAGAGTTTGTGATGGACTAAGTTGGGACACCCCTGCAGGGTTTGATCTTTCGAAAGCCGTGCCCACGGTTATGTGGCAGATGGGAATTTTTAATATCCGGTTGTAGAGAACTTGACACTAAATCCAAATAAAATACACCAACCGCTTGTGTAACCGTGACTGTCTCTTTTTGAGTGAGTTCGAGAAGAGAACATGGTGGGGTTATGTTTGACTCGTAAGTTGTTCAGGATCACTTCTTGATCATTACTAGTTTTGCGACCGTGATGCGTAGTTTCTCTAGTTAATCTTGTACTAGTAAGTTAGCCACCATACAATCCTTAGTGCTTGCTGCAACCTCGCCACTTATCCATTTCATACCCATTAAGCTTTGCTAGTCTTGAGACCATGGTAATGGAATTGCTGATTCTTCGTGGCTCACAGTTTACAACAACAATAGTTGCAGGTACAGGTAATGCGATGATCTGACGTGAGAGCGATGCTTGCTTGCTTTGGAGTTCTTCTGCTTCTTCTTCGATCAAGGGATAGGTTCCGGGTCGGGAGCCTGGGATTAGCAGGGTGGATGTCGTTCTTCATTTTTGTTTGATTTCATCCGTAGTCGGATCCTGCTCTTCTGTATGATGATTGCTATGTATTGATGAACTGTTGTATTCGTGTTGTAGCTTGTGGCGAGTGTAAGCCTTTATCTTGTATTCTCATCTAATCAGTACATGGTATGTTGTAATGATATCCACCTTGCTATGCGCTCGAAATGCGATTGTGCTCCAATCATGAATTCATCACGTGATTGGGATAGAATCGCATCTTGGACGCTACACTGGGAGTGCTTCTGCTTCCATCATCATAGCTGCTTGAGGGACTAGTGCCCTCACTGAGGTTGACCTACTCTTCAGACTTGTTCTGGCTATCACTGCCCTCTAACATTGCTGAAACTAACCCTATGAATAGTTGGGTGTAGATAGAGTAGATGAGCATCACAAAGTACAGCTTATTTTTGCAAAAATTGTGTCAAAAACTTAACTTTAGTTTTCTGCAGAAGGCATTTCGGAGCTACCAATTTGACAAACTCGGTGACACCGAAGCACTAACAGCATCAAACACATAGTTTCGGTCGGACCGAAATGCAGTTCGGTGACTCCGAGATGCTAGGGCTTCACAAAGAAAGTGATTTTGGTCACACCGATCAGTACACTTCGGTCAGACCGAGTTGTACTTGCGCAATGGCCAGGGCCAATTGGTGTGACCGAGATCCTCAGATCGGTCGATCCGAGCTGAGTTCAGCGGAAACCTAACCCTAAGTTTTTGCATCAAATCTATTCTAAGGAGTTCGTTTGGTGGATAGATCAATCTCATACGTGGGAAGAACGTAGGCATTATACTTTATGCAAGAGTCGGAGTTATGGAAAGCACAAAGGGTCAAATCCGTACCCTAACTTGGCGACGGACTTGCTACGGCGGCAATAGCAGTGAGGATTCCATTGATGGCGGCAGAGACCAGCGGCAGGAGGTCACTGGCAATAACGGCGATGATCTGGAGACCAGGGGCGGCAGTGCTGGGGCGCGGGCTCGTGCGGTTGAAGTGATTTTCAACCGTATGGGTACGCAGAGTATAAATACCCAGGCACTGTCGGTGTGACTGAGTGGAACTACTCTGTGGCACCGAGATGCAAAACTTCTAGCAGTTGCTGCGACTCGGTGTGACCGAATGGTTCTAATCGGTTGCACCAAGATTGAAAACCTAGATCAACTTAATGAATTCGGTGAGACCGAGGATTGAGTTGCTCTGACCGAAAGGCATTAAGAGTTTTTGGAAGTTAAGCCCTTGACGGATCGGTGACTCTGAGTGCTCCTCACCCGGAGGGTCCGAATTTGACTTGTTCAAACTTTGTGATGTAGCATGAATAGAGTTTGAGACGAGAAAAAGCATAGATAGCTAGAGGGAGTACTTAGGCATTCTTGTCCATTTGAGAAAAAGAAAAACCAAACAATCAAAGCAACAAATGGATGTCCTCGAATGAGGAAAATTATGCAACCAACATGCTCACACAATAAGATGGCAAATAAAACATGTGGCAAAGCATGCACAAACACTCTAGCATCTATCAAGCAATTGGCGATGACTAGGTCATCTATATATGAGTATATTGACTTAGGAGTCAAATGAGAACATTTGATCATAGGTCATACTCATCGTTTAAGCACAAGTAGGGTTACCACTTTTACATAAAGCATTGTTGTGTTCACATCATTTGAGTTGCTTTAGCTCAATTTTCTTAGAGCAAAGCTCCCCCTAGATGTGATATCCCCCCTTAGAGGGATGAACTAACCTTGGGTTTTGTTGATGATGACTTCATGTAGGTGTTGAAGATGTGGATGCTCAATGTTGATGTAGATCATTTTGAGAAATCCATTGGAGTGAGTTGCACTTTCAATACCTACATGGGTTAGTCCCACAAGGAACACACAAGGATATCCATAGACATAGAGTGAAACACACATATGATGATGTCCATGAAAGCATTCGGTTACCTTGTCCCTTGTCTTACCAACAAGAGGGTTTGTGACTCCTTGAACTTGTGCAAGATATGGAAATTGATTGCACTTGCCCTTGCCAAAATGAATGTGAGTGAAGTATGTTGGCGGAGTCACCCTCAAGAACTCTCTAGTTCTTCTACTTTGGGATCCACATCAACTTGATGGGAATCCTTGGAGTTGTAGTCGTACTTGATGAAGTAGAACTTGATGTAGTCTTGGGAACCCACTTGACCTTGGCCTTAGGAGCTTCTTCAAATAAATCAATCTCTTCTTGAAGCTTGTCCTTGCCTTTTAGCTTGTGGTCTTGTGGTGGAAGATCATCTTGAGCTCGAGTTCCCTCAAAAGAAGTGGGATCATACTTCTCTTGTTGAGGAAAAAACTTCGTCTTGGGGTATTGATCTTCTTCCCACTCAACTCCATTGGCATTGAAATTTCGTTCAAAACCAACACCATTCTTCCGATGCCTTCCTTGCTTGCGTACAATTTCCTCAAATTTCTTACTTCTGGCAAGGCTCTTGTAAACACCTTTCTCTATAATTTCCATCAAAAAGCTATTTTCTTGCTCAAGTGTAACTTGGCTAAGAGAATCATTAGTGGAATCAAGAGAACTACTAGAAGCAACAATATTGGATTTAACATGATGATTGTTACTACTAGAAGAAGAATCTTTCTTGCTCTTGTTGCTAGATTTTACTTGTGGCATATAAGTAGACAAGAGTAAATGCTTGGCAATGTAAGCAGAACTCTTCTTTCAAAGATCATAATCGATTGCTTTTAGGAACCCATGTTCTTGCTCTAAATTTAGCTTCTCGAAGCATAGATTCTCATGAGTTCTTAGGAGCTCCCTATGATCCTCTAGAGTTGTTTCATGAGCTAACTTAAGAGTGTTTAGTTCTTTAGTTAGATGCTCAATCTCCTTCTTATCATTGTCATTCGTTTTCATATTGATTAGCATGATTAATAGCAATTTCATCATAGTTTTCATCACTAGTGTTGTCAACAAGTAAATCATCATCACCTAGCAAATCATCATCATCACTATTGAAATCAACATACTCGGCGTGTGATACCTTAGGGCCTTTAGCCATGAAGCATCTTCCAATTCCTTCATTTGGTGAGTCAAATATGTCGTAGGAGTTGGATGACACAAGTGCAAGACCGGCAACACCTTCATCTTGAGTATATTCGGAGTCGGAGTGATAACTTCTCTCGGAGTAGTTGTCGGAGTTGAAACCGGATACCCATTCAACAATGTGAACTTGATGCCTTCATCTTGTGTAGCTCTTTGAAGACTTGTCTTTCCTTTCCGAATCCTTGCTTCTATGAGAGGGTCTTCGTTCATAACGGTCATCTCTACTCCTTCTCTCTCTTGGTCGTGATTCATCTCTTTTACTTTTCCTCTTAGGTGAATCTTCTCTTCTTGTGTAGGGAGCCGTACACTCATTGGAGTAGTGTCTGGGTCTTCCACAATTGTAGCAATTGCGATCACGACTAGAAGATCTTTTTTCATTGTATGACCTTGACTTGGAACTTCTCTCTTAGCTTCTATTCTTGTAGAATTTCTTGAATTTCTTCACCATTAAGCTCAATTCTTCATTGAAGACTTGTTTCTCACTTGATGTTGTAGGAGCATCAGATGAAGCATTATAAGAACCACTAGACTTGTTGTGGAGCTCTTCCTTATCCTTGAGTTACATCTCATGAGCAACAATTCTACAAATGACTTCCGTTGGCTTGAGATCTTTGTAGTTGGGCATCATTTGGATCAAGGTGCACACGATATCATATTTTCCATCCAAGGCTCTTAGGATCTTTTTGATGATGAATTTGTCGGTCATCTCTTCGCTTCCTAAGCCGGCAATCTCATTTGTGATGAGAGCAAGCCTAGAGTACATTTCGGCGACTTCTTCACCATCCTTCATTTTGAACTTGTCAAGTTGACTTTGAAGCACATCTAACTTGGATTCCTTGACGGACTCGGTACCTTCATGCATATCAACCAAAGTATCCCAAATTTCCTTTGCATTCTCAAGGCGGCTGATTTTGTTCAATTCTTCGGGGCACAATCCATTGAAGAGAATATCGCAAGCTTGAGCATTGTATTGCAACATCTTCATTTCTTCCGCGGATGCTTCACGATCCGGTTCTTTTCCATCCTCGAAGAAATCACCTTGCAAGCCAATACGCACAACAGCCCAAACGGCGGGGTTATGACCAAGAATATGCATTTTCATCTTATGCTTCCAACTAGCAAAATTAGTACCATCAAAGTAAGGACCTCTACGGTGGTAATTTCCCTCGCTAGACGCCATACTCTCCTAGGTTGTGAAACCAAGGCTATGATCACCAAAGCTATTAAAATCAAGGAAAATGGATACCAAAGCTCTGATACCACTTGTAGGATCGAAAGTAGGTCTAGAGGGGGTTGATTAGACTACATGACCAAATAAAAATCTAACCTTTTCCCAATTTTAATTGTTGGCAGATTATTGCAACTAGTATAAGTCAAGCAATCATCCTACACATGCAATTCTAAGAGTGTAGCAGCGAAAATTAAAACATTGCATATGAAAGTAAAGGGAAGGGTTTGGAGAAGTCAAACGCAATGTAGACACGGGGATTTTTGGCGTGGTTCCGATAGGTGGTGCTATCGTACGTCCACGTTGATGGAGACTTCAACCCACGAAGGGTAACGGTTGCGCGAGTCCACGAAGGGCTCCACCCATGAAGGGTCCACGAAGACGCAACCTTGTCTATCCCACCATGGCCATCGCCCACGAAGGACTTGCCTTACTCGGGTAGATCTTCATGAAGTAGGCGATCTCCTTGCCCTTACAAACTTCTTGGTTCAACTCCAAAATCTTGTCGGAGGCTCCCAAGCGACACCTAACCAATCTAGGAGACACCACTCTCCAAAAGGTAATAAATGGTGTGTTGATGATGAACTCCTTGCTCTTGTGCTTCAAATGATAGTCTCCCCAACACTCAACTCTCTCTCACAGATTTGGCTATGCTGGAAAGATGATTTGAGTGGAAAGCAACTTGGGGAAGGCTAGAGATCAAGATTCTTGTGGTAGGATTGGTATATCTTGGTCTCAACACATGAGTTGGTGGTTCTCTCTCAGAAAATGAGTAGTGGAACTGTAGGCACGTTCTGATGGCTCTCTCACAAATGGAGAAGGGGGTGGAGGGGTATATATAGCCTCCACACAAAATCCAACCGTTACACACATTTGATGCAACTCGGTCAGACCGAATAGAAGAACTCGGTCAGACCGATTCAGTTCAAAATATGAACGTTAGGAATCTCGGTGGGACCGACTGGAACAACTCGGTGTGACCAATGTGCTAGGGCTAGGGCAAAACCTCATCTCAGTGAAGCCGACTGCTTGAACTCGGTCAAACCGATTTCAGCAAAGAGCAAACAGAGAGTTGGTCAAGCAAACTCGGTGGGACCGATCGCTCATTTTGGTGAGACCGAAATGTTACGAAGGGAAATAGAGAGTTTGCAGGGGCATCTCGGTGAGACCGAGATCCGTATTGGTGTAACCGAATTGCTAGGGTTTCTGGCAGTGGCTGTGTCAAATGAACTCGGTGGCGCCAGATGGATAATTTCGGTGGGGCCGAGTTTGACTTTGAGTTTTGGACATATTTGGAAGAGAAAGTGGCTGAGGGTTTTGGAGCTATCTCACTAAGCACTTTGAGCAAGTAGACCATTAAGAAACACCTCATCCCCTTTTAATAGTATTGGCTTTCCTATGGACTCAATCTGATCATGGATCACTAAAATATAAATGAAGATTCTTGAGCTTTTGCCAATCTTTGTCCTTAGCATTTTGAGGGGTCCACATCTCTAGTCCATGCCATGCCAATCATTGAACTTTCTGAAATATTTAACTTGAATGGATATTAGTTCAATGAGCTATATGTTGTTATGAATTACCAAAACCACCCGGGGATTAGTTGCACTTTCAAAAATGTTAGTGACAGTAGGAGGCAAAGAGGAAGGCACGTCCTCGAATGAAAATAATGCCTCTTTGCACACAAAAGCATAGCAAACAGATTTGCTGAAATCTAGATCATCAATATCAGATTTGGTGGCAAGTAAACATGCACTTTTCAATTTAATTTCAGAAGCAACACTAGATTGTTTATTATTAGGCTTCATTTGTTGCTCAAATTCTTTTGCCACAATCTTATTTTCACTCTTATTTTTCTCCTGTTTTGCTTTATTAGCTCTATTAATATCATCTTTCAAAATGGAATCAGGAGTCATAGGAAGCAAAGTAATATGTTTATCCTTATGAACAAGAGTATACTGATTGTTTCTACCATGGTGTACAGAATTTTTATCAAATTGCCATGGTCTACCAAGTAATAAGGAACATGGTTGCATGGGTACCACATCACAATCAACATCATCAGCATATGTAGAGATACTAAAATGCACACGAACAGTATGTGTTACCTTAACCTTGCCGCTGTTGTCGAACCATTGGATGTAGTAAGGATGTGGATGTGGTCTTGTGGTGAGAGATAGCTTCTCCACCATCTCCATGCTAGCCAAGTTGTTGCAGATCCCTCCATCTATGATGACGTGAACAGAACGTTCCTTCACAACTCCCTTTGTATGGAACAAATTATGCCTCTAATTTTGCTCAGCTTGTGTGACCTGCACACTCAAAACACATTGAGCAACTAAACTTTCATACCTGTCAGCATCTTCAGCAGCCATGTATTGCATCTCATGATCGGAATCATCTCCACCGTGTTCTTCACTTGTAATAAGAGCCAAAGTCTCCTCATCATAGTCACTAGCGGACTCATACTCACAATCCTCAGTAGCAATCATAACACGCGGAGATTGGCATTCTCTCGCATAATGATCTCTTCCCATACAACGACGACAAATAATATCATGTGTGTGCCCTGTTGATGCCATGGGTGAAGAAGAGCTCTGGGCAAGCCCAAAAGGTGTACTCCTGGCAGATGGTAGTGGTGGTGCCTATTTTCTTGTATCTCGGTTGGAATTAGCGGTGGAAGGCAGTGGTGCTGCAGTAGGACGTGTGGGAGTAGAGGATGTACATGGTGTCCATGATGAAGATTGACCTGCAGAAAAATTAGTTCGCGCCAATGCCTGTCGATCCTGCACTTCACGTTCAGCTTTGCGAGCAAGATGGAATAAACAAGTGATATTATTATACTCCTTATACTATAGAATGGTCTGAATCTCTTTATTTAAACCACCCATAAAATGTGCAAGCATAGCTTCATTATCCTCAACGATACCACATCTAATCATGCCAGTTTGTGATTCCTGATAATATTCTTCTACAGAATTTTTTCCTTTTATTAAACGCTGCAATTTTTGAAGTAATTCAAATTGATAATATGGTGGAACCCAACAAGTATGCATAGCAGTTTTCAAAGCAGCCCAAGTAGTAGGGATATTATCATGATATAATCGACAATGTTCAAACCACCAAACAGAAGCAAAACTAGTGAATTCACAAACAGCAGCAGCAACACGTCTATCCTCGGGATATTGTAAGCATGTGAAACGTTGTTCAGTTTCTAACTCCCAAGTAAGATATACATCAGGAATGTATCTACCCTCAAACGGTGGAATATTCAATTTTAGTTTAGGAATATGGTCATAATCTCGTACCTGAGGTGGTGCTGCAGCCTTACCGTTACGATTATATGCATGAGGTCGACCTGTTGGTGGTGTTCCTGGTGGTTGCACGTAGTTCTGATTTTGATCAACCTCATCCTCGTAATAGTCATCCACCTCTGTAGTAGCAGCAGGAGCTACAGAAACATCAATAGCCGTAGCAGTGGCACCAGAAGTTTGGCCAGGCTCAAGAGGAACATGGCTTGCTCGGCGGAGGGCTGTTTCGCGACGTGGAGGTGGTTGTTGTTGTTGATGCAATGGTGTAGCAGATGCGGGTGGTGGTTGCAGATGACGCGCGAGTACTTCATCGAACTTGGCGTCCAACTTGGTGTCAATCATCTTCTCAATGTCATCAATCCTCTCCAGTGCCTTTCCAAAGCTCGCCATCACGTCTTCCACCTGTTGACTCAACATTTGCTGAAATTTATCATGAAGCTCCTTCTTCATCATGTTCTCCCAGTCAATCTCATCGGCTTGTGGTCCTGCAATGGTTAGCAGCAATAGAAACACACAAGAATATGATCCTACTGACTACTAGAAAGTGGCGAGGTGTCACAAATCCGTCAAGCAAATCTCAAATTCTTACCAGTTCTTACCCAGCAGCAGGTGGTGATTGTCAACCGTTGTAGTCAAAACTCTTAAAGCTTGGACAAAGCGATTACCAGGTGGTGTCAAACGCATGACGTAGATGTATGTGGAGCTGGGAAGGCTTATTATATGGTAGCAACAATGTCAGCAATAATCAATTCAGGGATGCAAAGTTGAATAAATGCTCAACGACGGTACTGTGCTGGTCCTAGGCTAGACCGTACTAGAGACGCGAGCCTAGAACACTAACAAAATCATGGTGCGGCACGTAAACAAGGGAAAAGCACATTCTAAATTTTTTTTTCTCGCATTTTTTTGCGCTCCTATTTTTTTGTGTGAAAAATCACTATAATGGCGAGTGTCTCAAAACTCTTCCCAACTCAAACAAACAGGATAGGCACGAAATTTTTTTGACTATTTTTTTCGGAAATCAGGGCAGCGACGAGCAAAAAGTGAGATAAAAAATCACTATGGTGGCACGTGTCTCAAAAGACTCAGAAAAGCCAAAAAACAGGATAGGGAAAAAATATTTTCGCCTGCTGAAATTTTGGCCTAAAAACTGCCCGGGGGTCTCCAGACTCTTTTTTTCGAAACCTACTCAGGCAAGGAAACACGAATCGGAAAATAGATGGATCTCGAAAACAAACCTAATATAAAAAGAACTCGGATTGGTGGTGGAGATGCAGATGTATATGTGGACTCGGATTGGTGGTGGACAAGCGGATGTATATGTGGACTCGGATTGGTGGTGGACAGGCGGCTGTAAATGTGGACTCAGATTGGTGGTGGACAGGCGGATGTATATGTGGACTCGAATTGGTGGTGGACAGGCGGACGTATATGGCAGTGGTAAGGAATATGTTGGTGGTGGTGGTATATGGCAGGAGCGATGACGATGGTGCGGCGGCGGCGTGACAACTTGTGAACAGAACTCGAAACTCTAAGGGAAACTAGACACTAGGACCAGCAACTTCACACGACGATGCAACTGAAAATTCAACAAAGCAAAATACAGAAAAGATTATGCAATGGCTCAGATTGGTTTGGATATGATGAACTAACCCTAATTTTTTTGGCTTTTTCGTGGACTGTAGGTATGAAGAACAGACTCGATCTAAACTATGAAAAACTATTAAATCTCACCGAGCAACCTGGGAATCTGATACCACTTGATAGAGGCAAAGGTGTCCCATCTTTCGATGAGATGGTGGCTATTGTTTATGGTGGAGTAGACTTCGACAATCCGACTACGAACGTGCGAGGACGTCGCGCCTTAGCAATCGCTAAACCAACTCCGAGAGGTTATTGACCACACCGGAGCACGATCAACCTGACCACGAGGGTCTATTTCCTTCAAGCAAACGAAGAACAAGCAAGAAACTAAAATTGCAATCTAGATATTGCGAATAAAAGAGGAAAGATTTATTGATCAAGTGGGGTTCTGTGACGTCTTGGTCTGGTCGTTGAACACAAACGAAGTACGCAAAGTTGCAGCTATGGCGAACTTTTAATCTAAACAAAACCAAAAGTCTAAACGATGCCCTAAGGGCTATATATATGGAGGAGTAGGGGGGAATTTCGTGGCCCCTTGTAAGAGGGGTCCAAAACCAACCCTAACTTTGTTTCCCCACATACGGACTCTAAAAACAGCCCATACTTAAGTATTTCAAAATTACATGGGCCTGGGCCAAAAATAAGGTGGCGCAGCACCTAAAATAAGCTATGGACGAAATTCATGAATGGGCATCTTGTATATTTCGTCCATGTTCTTGTAGGTCATCACGGAGGCTTCAAATTGCTCAAATATGCACTAGAAACGCCATTTTGGATCCCTTCATGTGCGCCTTCATCTCTAATACGTCTCCGACATATCTATAATTTTTTATTGTTCCATGCTTTTATATTATCTATTTTTGATGTTTTATATGCATTAATATGCTATTTTATATTATTTTTTGGACTAACTTATTAACCTAGAGCCTAGTGCCAGTTTCTGTTTTTTCCTTGTTTTTGAGCTTCGCAGAAAAGGAATACTAAACGGAGTCCAAACGGAATAAAATTTCACGATGATTTTTCTTGGACCAGAAGACACCCACGGGATTTGGAGTGCAAGTCAGAAGAGCCACGAGGCAGCGGCAAGGGTGGAAGGCGCGCCCTAGGGGGGCGTCCCCTACCTTCTGGGCCACTCGATGACTCCCTGACCTAGATCTTCCTCCTATATATTCACATATATTCCAAAACCCTTAGAAGCATCCACAAAAACACTTTTCCGCCGCCGCAACCTTCTGTTCCCGTGAGATCCCATCTTGGGGCCTTTTCCGGCATCCTGCCGGAGGGGGATTCAATCACGGAGGGCATCTACATCAACTCTATTACCCTTCCAATGAAGCGTGAGTAGTTTACCTCAGACCTACGGGTCCATAGCTAGTAGCTAGATGCCTTCTTCTCTCTCTTTGATCCTCAATACCATGTTCTCCTCGATGTTCTTGGAGATCTATCTGATGTAATCTTCTTTTGCGGTGTGTTTGTCGAGATCCGATGAATTGTGGATTTATGATCAGCTTATCAATGAATATTATTTGAATCTTCTCTGAATTCTTATATGCATGATTTGATATCTTTGTATTTCTCTTCGAATTATCGGTTTGGTTTGGCCAACTAGATTAGTTTTTCTTGCAGTGGGGAGGTGCTTAGCTTTGGGTTCAATCTTGCGTGATTTCACCCAGTGACAAAGTAGGGGTAGGGAGACACATATTGAATTGTTGGCATCGAGGATAAAAACATGGGGTTTTCATCATATTGCTTTAGTTTATTCCTCTACATCATGTCATCTTACTTAAGCCGTTACTCCGTTCTTTATGAACTTAATACTCTAGATGCATGCTGGATAGTGGTCGATGTGTGGAGTAATAGTAGTACATGCAGGCAGGAGTCGTTCTACTTGACACGGACATGATGCCTATATTTCATAATCATTTCCTTGGATATCGTCATAACTTTGCGCTTTTCTATCAATTGCTCGACAGTAATTTTATTCACCCACCGTATTATTTGCCTTCATGAGAGAAGCCTCTAGTGAAACCTATGGCCCCGGGGTCTATTTTCTATCATATTAGTTTCCGATCTACTATTTTGCAATCTTTTATTTTCAGATCTATAAACCAAAAAACCCAAAAATATTTTATCTTTTGTTTAGTTTTATCTATCTCTATCAGATCTCACCTGTGCAAGTGACCGTGAAGGGATTGACAACCCCTTTATCGCGTTGGGTGCAAGTGTTTGATTGTTTCTGTAGGTGCATCTATTGGGGACTTGCTCGTTTCTCCTACTGGATTGATACCTTGGTTCTTAACTAAGGGAAATACTTATCTCTAATGTGCTGCATCACCCTTTCCTCTTCAAGGGAAAAACCAACGCAAGCTCAAGAAGTAGCAGGAAGAATTTCTGGCGCCGTTGCTGGGAGATCTACGTCAAGCCTACCAAGTACCCATCATAAAACTGTACATCTCTTGCATTACATTATTCGCCATTTGCCTCTTGTTTTCCTCTCCCCCACTTCTAAAATGATTTTTAGAAAAATACAAAAAGATTTGCCTTTTTATTCGCCTTCTTTCCGTATGTCTTTTTGCTCGTTTGCTATCTTTGCTTGTGTTTCCATGTGCCTTCTATTTGCTTGCATCTTTGCTTGCTAAAAATATTTTGATATGGATCCACTTAAAGTTTTCTACTTGGATCATCTTTGATCCATATGTGCTCATGCTGAAACCCCAACTAGTTTAGTTGAGGGAAAATCATTAGATGAGCATGCTCATTTTGTGCGTCACCATTTGTCTGAAAAAGGGAGACTCTTATGGAATCAAATAAATTGTTTCCTATGTTATGCTTGGAATCTTTGTGAACTTTGTTATTTTACTTGTTGCTCTAAGAACCCTAAAAAACACCATCCCTACCTATGTGAGTTTAATGATAATGAAATCTTATCTTCTTATGAAAAGGGTGTTTACAGTTACTATGATATCGAACAAATTGAAGAATTTGTTGCTTTTAAGGGTGCTTATGTAGTTGCTTCTTTGATTGAAAAGTATGATATTACTCTCTACAAATCTGAAATTTTTGACATACTTAAATATTGCTATGAAAACTATGCTCATAATGCCTATGTCAAAGAATTTATTGAGAGAATGACCGTTGCTTTGGAAGAAAATAATGATATGCATGAATCTATAGATAATTATGATTCCGTTGATTTGATTGAGATATATTCCCTTGATGAATATGATGCTTGCTATTTTTATGGCCATGATGCCAATATTAGTTATGCTTATGGAGATGAATTTGCTATAGTCCCTTATGTTAAACATGAGATTGTTGCTATTGCACCCATACTTGATAGTTCCTTGAATCAAAAGCATGATTGCAATGATGTTATTATAAATTCTATTAATGTCAATTGTGTTAATGATATGCAAAACCCTAAGCTTAGGGATGCTAATTTTGCTATGTCTACTACTTGTTGCAATGATCATGATTGGGGTGATTCTTCTTATGATTTTGAAAATTTATTTAAGCCCCATGATGAATATGAGATTGATAATAATGTTTGCAATAATATTGAAAGTGGGTTTGGAAGAGTGTCAACTTTAGATCCCACATATTTGGAGAATGTTCAATCTTACGAAATTTTGGATAAAAGTGGGTTTGGAGAGGTCATGACTTTAGTTAATGTTAATCCCACTATTTTGGAAGAGTGTCAACTTCGCATGCATGTGGATCGTGTTGAGAATATGTTATGTGATAGCTATATTGTTTAATTTGCTTATGATCCTACATGTAATTATTATGAGATAGGAAAATATGGTTGTAGAAATTTTCATGTTACTAAATTACCTCTCTTCATGTTGAGATTGCTATCGTCTCTTTCTTCTTCCTTGCATACGCTAGTTTTTGCTTGCCTTGATAATTTGTTTGCTTATAAAAAGCCTATGCATAGGAAGTATGTTAGACTTAGATGTGTTTGTCACGTGTTTTATGATGCTCTCTTTGTGATTCAATTCTTCTCTTTTATGTGAGCATCATTGAAATTATCAATGCCTAGCTAAGGGCATTAAACAATAGCGCTTGTTGGGAGGCAACCCATTTTTATTTTTGTTCTTGCCTTTTTTGGTTCTGTTTTTCAATAAATAATTCATATAGCCTCTGGTTAGATGTGTTTTTGTGTTTTAATTAGTGTTTGTGCCAAGTAAGACCTTTGGGATGGCTTACCGTGATAGTTGACTTGATCTTGCTGAAAAACAGAAACTTTTGCGCCCAGTAAAATATTTTTTATAATTCACAGAAGCGTGCTTTTGATCTGATTTTTTACACAAGATTGATATACAAATTGCCCAGGTTTTCCTAATTTTTCATAATGTTTTGAGTTACAGAAGTACTCGAAGTTTTCATATTGCTACAGACTGTTCTGTTTTTGACAGATTCTGTTTTTCTTGTGTTGTTTGCTTATTTTGATGAATCTATGGGTAGTATCGGGGGGTATGAACCATGGATAAGTTGGAATATAGTAGATATTACACAATTATAAATAGAGAATGAGTTCACAACAGTACCAAAAAGTGGTGATTTATTTTCTTATACTAACGAATCTCATGAGTTTTCTATTGAGTTTTGTGTTGTGAAGTTTTCAAGTTTTGGGTAAAGATTTGATGGACTATGGTATAAGGAGTGGCAAGAGCCTAAGCTTGGGGATACCCAAGGCACCCCAAGGTAATATTCAGGGACAACCAAGAGCCTACGCTTTTGGATGCCCCGGAAGGCATCCCCTCTTTCATCTTCGTCCATCGGTAAATTTACTTGAGGCTATATTTTTATTCACCACATGATATGTGTTTTGCTTGGAGCGTCTTGTATGATATGAGTCTTTGCTTTTTAGTTTGCCACAATCATCCTTGTTGTACACACCTTTTGAGAGAGACACGCATGAATCATGATTTATTAGAATACTCTATGTGCTTCACTTATATCTTTTGAGCTAGGCAATTTTGCTCTAGTGCTTCACTTATATCTTTTTAAAGCATGGCGGTGGCTTTATTTTATAGAAATTATTGAACTCTCTTGCTTCACTTATATTACTTTGAGAGTCTCTCTAAACAGCATGGTAATTTGCTTGGGTTATGAATTTAGTCCTAATATGATAGGCATCTAAGAGGGATATAATAAAAACTTTCATATAAAGTGCATTGAATACTAAGAGAAGTTTGATTCCTTGCATTTGTTTTGAGATATGAAGATGGTGATATTAGAGTCATGCTAGTGAGAAATTGTGGATTGGTAAGAATACTTGTGTTAAAGTTTGTGATTCCTGTAGCATGCACGTATGGTGAACCGTTATGTAACGAAGTCGGAGCATGATTTATTTATTGATTGTCATCCTTTATGTGGAGGTCGGGATCACGCGATGGTTAACTCCTACCAACCCTTCCCCTAGGAGCATGCACATAGTACTTTGTTTCAATAGCTAATAGACTTTTGCAATAAGTATGTGAGTTCTTTATGACTAATGTTGAGTCCATGGATTATACGCACTCTCACCTTTCCACCATTGCTAGCCTCTCTAGTACCGCGCAACATTCGCCGGTGCATTACACCCACCATATACCTTCCTCAAAACAGCCACCATACCTACCTATTATGGCATTTCCATAGCCATTCTGAGATATATTGCCATGCAACTTTCCACTGTTCCGTTTTATCATGACACGCTTCATCATTGTCATATTGCTTTGCATGATCATAAGATAGCTAGCATGATGTTTACATGGCTTGTCCATTTTTGATGTCATTTGCTACGCTAGATCATTGCACATCCCGGTACACCGCCGGAGGCATTCATATAGAGTCATACCTTTGTTCTAGTATCGAGTTGTAATTTTGAGTTGTAAGTAAATAAAAGTGTGATGATCATCATTATTAGAGCATTGTCCCATGTGATGTTATCAAATAAAAGAGGCCAAAGAAGCCCAAATAAAAAAAAGAGGCCAAAGAGCCCACCAAAAAAATGAGAGAAAAGAGAGAAGGGGCAATGTTACTATCCTTTTCCACACTTGTGCTTCAAAGTAGCACCATGTTCTTCATGATAGAGAGTCTCCTATGTTGTCACTTTCGTATACTAGTGGGAATTTTTTGGTATAGAACTTGGCTTGTATATTCCAACGATGGGCTTCCTCAAATGCCCTAGGTCTTCATGAGCAAGCAAGTTGGATGCACACCCAGTTAGTTTCTTTTTGAGATTTCATACACTTATAGCTCTAGTGCATCCGTTGCATGGCAATCCCTACTCACTCACATTGATATCTATTAATGGGCATCTCCATAGCCCATTGATACGCCTAGTTGATGTGAGACTATCTCCTTCTTTTTGTCTTCTCCACAACCACCATATTCTATTCCACCTATAGTGCTATGTCCATGGCTCACGCTCATTTATTGCGTGAAAGTTGAAAAAGTTTGAGAATACTAAAGTATGAAACAATTGCTTGGCTAAAACCGGGGTTGTGCATGATTTAAGTACTTTGTGTGATGAAGATGGAGCATAGCTAGACTATATGATTTTGTAGGGATAGCTTTCTTTAGCCATAGTATTTTGAGAAGACATGATTGCTTTATTAGTATGCTTGAAGTATTATTGTTTTTATGTAAATATTAAAATTTTGTTTTGAATCTTATGGATCTGAACATTCATGCCACAATGAAGAAAATTACATGGATAAATATGTTAGGTAGCATTTCACATCAAAAATTCTGTTTTTATCATTTACCTACTCGAGGATGAGCAGGAATTAAGCTTGGGGATGCTTGATATGTCTCCAACGTATCTATAATTTTTTATTGTTCCATGCTATTATATTATCTGTTTTGGATGTTTTATATGCATTAATATGCTATTTTATATTATTTTTTGGACTAACTTATTAACCTAGAGCCCAGTGCCAGTTTCTGTTTTTTCCTTGTTTTTGAGCTTCGCAGAAAAGGAATACTAAATGGAGTCCAAACGGAATAAAATTTCACAATGATTTTTATTGGACCAGAAGACACCCAGGGGACTTGGAGTGCAAGTCAGAAGAGCCACGAGGCAGCGGCAAGGGTGGAGGGCGCGCCCTAGGGGGGGCGCCCCCCTACCTTCTGGGCCACTCGGTGACTCCCTGACCTAGATCTTCCTCCTATATATTCACATATATTCCAAAACCCTTAGAAGCATCCACAAAAACACTTTTCCGCCGCCGCAACCTTCTGTTCCCGTGAGATCCCATCTTGGGGCCTTTTCCGGCATCCTGCCGGAGAGGGATTCAATCACGAAGGGCATCTACATCAACTCTATTGCCCTTCCAATGAAGCATGAGTAGTTTACCTCAGACCTACGGGTCCATAGCTAGTAGCTAGATGCCTTCTTCTCTCTCTTTGATCCTCAATACCATGTTCTCCTCGATGTTCTTGGAGATCTATCCGATTTAATCTTCTTTTGCGGTGTGTTTGTCGAGATCCGATGAATTGTGGATTTATGATCAGCTTATCTATGAATATTATTTGAATCTTCTCTGAATTCTTATATGCATGATTTGATATCTTTGTATTTATCTTCGAATTATCGGTTTGGTTTGGCCAACTAGATTGGTTTTTCTTGCAATGGGAGAGGTGCTTAGCTTTGGGTTCAATCTTGCGTGATTTCACCCACTGACAAAGTAGGGGTAGCGAGACACGTATTGAATTGTTGCCATCGAGGATAAAAAGATGGGGTTTTCATCATATTGCTTGAGTTTATTCCTCTACATCAGGTCATCTTACTTAAGGCGTTACTCCATTCTTTATGAACTTAATACTCTAGATGCATGCTGGATAGCGGTTGATGTGTGGAGTAATAGTAGTAGATGCTGGCAGGAGTCGGTCTACTTGACACGGACGTGAAGCCTATATTTCATAATCATTGCCTTGGATATCATCATAACTTTGCGCTTTTCTATCAATTGCTCGACAGTAATTTCTTCACCCACCGTATTATTTGCCTTCATGAGAGAAGCCTCTAGTGAAACCTATGGCCCCCGGGTCTATTTTCCATCATATTAGGTTCCGATCTACTATTTTGCAATCTTTTATTTTCAGATCTATAAACCAAAAAAACCCAAAAATATTTTATCTTTTTTTTAGTTTTATCTATCTCTATCAGATCTCACCTTTGCAAGTGATCGTGAAGGGATTGACAACCCCTTTATCGCGTTGGGTGCAAGTGTTTCATTGTTTGTGTAGGTGCATCTATTGGGGACTTGCGCGTTTCTCCTACGGGATTGATACCACTACAAAAAAAAGACACATCCGTGACATTTTGGGCCGAACGAAATTTTTTTCTGTCATGCTTATGACACTTCTATGACGATAATTGTGACAAAACCCGGTATCATCATAGATGTGGTGGGCTCCTACTTCTATGACAAAAAATCATGACAGAAAATGGGCTTTTCGTCCTGGGCGGGCCGGAGACGTAGCTGCATGACATTCTTTGGGCCGTCCATGATGGAAAAAACCGTGGTAGAAGCGAGGGCGAGGAAAATATCAGGGAGTTCCCAGTTACGGTGGGTGGTCGGGGCCGAGCGATGCACGGAGGGATTGCATGTTTCTCTCGTACACGTACGCGCGTGGGTGCGAGGCATTGGGCTCTAACTGAACCCGAGCGAGGCATTCGCCTACTGAACCCGAGCGATTGCACTGGCTACGCGTTACTGAACCCGAGCGATCGATCGATCCCTGGCTGTTAACTGAACCCGATCGAGCGATTCCTTCGCTACTGCTGCTAACTGAAGCTGATCGAACCTGCTGCCTCTTGATGAATAGTGAGCGTTGTTGGGGGTTGGATGAACAGTTCCCGGTGGCGGTTGGATGAATAGGACCTCGTGGTAGTAGAGGCCGTTGCCGATGGATGAACAGGACCCCGATCGAGCCGGTTGGGGGTGGATGAACAGGACACCGTGGAGGGCTGGTTGAACAGTAGCCGGTGGAGGGCTGGATGAACAGTAGCCGGTGGAGGGCAGGATGAACAGTAGCCCGTGGAGGCTGGATGGACAGGAGCCCATGGATGAACAGTAGCTGGTGGAGGCAGGAGGGAAACACCGTGGATGAACAGTCGCAGGTGGACGCTGGAGGAGGTCGACGGTGGATGAACAGTAGCCCGTGTAGGCTGGAGCGAGGTTAGACGGTGGATGAATAGTAGCCCGTGGAGTCCCGTTTTGTGGTACGCCACACCCCTCCTGATGAACAGGACCCCTGTTTCGACCGTAGGAGGTCGAAGAGAAGTCCGTTTCCTCCGTTTTGCGGTACGCCACACCCCTCCCGATCAACAAAACCCTGTTTCGACCGTAGGAGGTTGAAGAGAAGTCCGTTTCCTCCGTTTTGCGGTACGCCAGAACCCTCCTGGTGAACAGGATCCCGTTTCAACCGTAGGCGGTCGAACACAAGGCCGTTTCCTTCGTTCTGCGGTACGCCAGGCCTCGTTTCGGCTCTTCCGTCCAAGCCGGTTGGCTCTCGATGAACAGGACGCATTCCGTTGCCTCCCGATGAACACGACGCAGTTTCTCCATTCCGACCCAGCTGGTTGGCTGCCGATGAACAGGACACCATCGCTGCTCTTCTCTGCCTCTCCATGTACACGAGCCCTGGCCGTACATATGCGCGAGTAGGCGTTCGAGACCCCGCCCGTATGTACGTACGTGGCTGTATTTACTTTCTTGCACCCAGGTTGTATGTACGTGTACATGACATAGATGGGACTGCGTGACATGCTATGTCCGTGCCTCTACTACAATACGTGCCCTTTCTTACTCGGCCACGGTTCATCGCTGCAGCCTGCAGACAGACCGATCGACCAGTATGTTCATACACGTTCGCGACCAGACAGACAACCCTATGTACGGTTCGACCGGGTGGGTCCCAGCTGTCAGGGAGGTAAGGAGGCACTTCCTTGCGTGCGAAGATATAGCTGGTGGGTCCCAGCTGTCAGGGGGAGAATCATATTTTTTCCCGTAATATGGACGCACTTCCTTGCATGCGAAGATGTAGCTGGTGGGTCCCAGCAGTCAGGGGGAAATGTTTTTTTTTTGTGAAATACGGTGGCCCGTCCGGTGGGTCCTTGCTGTCAGGTGGAGTAATTATTATTTTGCGCGTAATAAGGAGGCACTTCCTTGCTGCGGCCATGGACCCAGCTGTTAGCCTCTCCACGTACAGTACTCTTCCGATGGAAGTCGTTCCTTGACCACATTGACCACGCCGCGCCGAGAGCACCAAGGCGGTGGATGGCGGCAAGGCCTAGGAAGGGGATGACGCGGAACTGGGGAAGACGCGGCAGTGGATGCCCACGCGGAGAGGAGTACGAGTGTTGACTGGTTCAGCTGCGGTGTGAGGCTGCCGTCGCCGCAGAATAATAGGGGTTGTGGGTGAGTAGAGGGATGGCCTGGCCAGAGGTTGGAGTAGGGTGGGGCAGTGAGGCCTGCGCGGCAGCAGAGCCGGCCACGGGAGGCAGGAGCAGGTGGCAGGACCGGCGCTGGTTTGGGCGGCTGGAGAAAGAAGACCAGAGGTTGAAGAAGCACTACGGCCGTTGGATGGACATCGTACGATCACTGGAGCTAGAACCGTTCATATTGACTAAGTTGACAAAGCCCTCAGTCCGCGTCAGTAGGCCCACAAGTCAGCCTCCAACTATGGTGGTTCCCAGATAGCAGGGGGGTATTCATTTTTTTTTGCGTAATAAGGAGGCACTTCCTTCCGTGCCAATATATAGCTGGTGGGTCCGAGCTGTCAGCGGGAGGAACGTTTTGTTTTCGCGAAATACAGAGGCCCTTCCGGTGGGTCCCTGCTGTCAGGTGGAGGAATCATTATTTTCTGTGTAATAAGGAGGCACTTCCTTGCGTGCGGCCGTGGACCCAGCTGTCAGCCTCTCCACGTATAGTCCTCTTCCGACGGATTTCGTTCGTTGACCACATTGACCACGCCGCGCCGAGAGCACCAGGGCGGTGGACGACGGCGAGGCCTAGGAAGGGAACGACCCGAAGCCAGGGAAGACTCGACAATGGTTGCCCACGCGGTGGGGAGTACGAGGGTTTATTTGTTCGGCTGCTGTCGCCGGAAAATAACAGGAGGTGTGGGTGAGTAGAGGAATGGCCTGACCAGCGATGGAGTAGGGTGGGGCGGTGCGGCCTGTGCGGCAGCACAGCCGGCCACGGGAGGCGGGAGCAGGCAGTCCCACCGCGCTGGTTTGGGCGGCTGGAGCAAGAAGATCAGATATTGAAGAAGCAGCACGGCCGTTGGATTAACATCCCACGGTCATTGCTGCTAGAATCATTTGTGGACTAAGTTGACAAAGCCTTTCGTACACGTCAACCTAGTAGACCCACAAGTCAGCCTCCAAATCTGTCCCAAACAGCATACAGCCAGTAATTTCTAGCCAGATTCAAATTAATTTAAAAACTAAACATACCTTAATTTAAATCCAATGAAATTTTACCCGCACAAAAACAATGAAATTTAAAATATCAAAATCTGAAAGAAAAAAGTATTTTGGAACTAATTGCCTGTTTGCTGTATTTTTTCATTTTACAGCCCATTTATTATTACTTATAGCCCATTTCTTATTACTTATAGCCCATTTTCTGGGCAAGCCCGAATGCATCCCTCCTCGTCTTGAAAGATTTCCGGCCCAGCAGGGCGTAGAAAAGCAAGTAGGCCTACGTTGGTTATTCTGCAAAAAACAAAATAGCTAGGCTAGCCATTTTAAGAAAGGAAAAAAAACTGGGTTGGTCATGTGGTAAACATATGAAATAAAAGCCTGGGCTAGATGGGCCACAACTCCCGGACAACCCAGTTGATACCCTTCTCCGTCCCGAAAAAAAATACTGCGCGCGCTGCTGGGTCCCGGGTGTCTGCCGCTCCTTGTGCAGTTATCTCGCTTATTGACTACATTGACAGTGGTGTGCGACCCAGATGTCAGGAAACCATCAGGAGGAACCCTTTTTTTCTTGTAATAAAGGAGGCACTTGCTTGCCTACTGCCATGATCCTAGTGGGTCCCTACTGTCATCCTCACCATGTACATGCATCTCCTTATTCCTCTTGGTTGTTGACCATGTTGACAATACCGGAGGGCGGCGCCGCCGCGAGCGAACCAAGGCGAAGGACGATGGTGAGGCCTCGGACGGGAACAAACATGAGCCGGGGAAGATGCGCAGAGTTTTAGGGTGCGATGTGGCCATGATGCATGCACGGCAGCATAGCCAGCCGTGGGAGGCGGGAGCAGGCGGTCCCGCCGCCGCTGGTTTGGCTTTGGCGGCTGGGGGAAGAACAGACTGAAGAAACATGACAAACGTTGAATGTCAATCCAACGGTCAAGGTTGGCACAATCGTTTGTTGACTAAGCCGACACCAAGTAGCATACTTTTTTATATATTGGAAGAAAAGAAAAACTGGGCTCATTCGCCTGATAACATTCCCGAAACTGCGACTGTTCGATCTTGCGTCGCAACTAAAACTGTGAGGAAAATGCGTTTGTCTGCCGTCCTCCTCCCAGGGAACGTTCACCACATAAGGTACTAGCACCCTTGGTTTTCAACCGAGAGGTCTTGGGTTCGAGTCCCAGGAACTCTCAATTTTGCCCTCCTTCCTTCCTCGCAAAAAACAAAAGAAAGAAAATCAAAGACTTGAGAAGGCATACAGAACAAGCTAGTGTACCAGTAAAGAGGCGTTGCTGAGTTTTAGAAAAAAGAGAGACATGCTTCTGTAGCTGGTTCGAATCCAAACCTAGACTATGACTATATATGGTGCTATGCTACTCTGCAAGTAATGAAACTGACATATCCAACGTTCGCTTCTTCTCTTCTCTACTTACTCTGCCTAGCATCAGAAGCTCTGGCCGCAGCAACCATGTCCGCTGGCTACTCGTCCACCTGCTCTTCAGCAGGCAACAACCAGATATGCGCCAAGTCACCACCCGTACCATCGCCTATGGGTCTCATCACACCCCCGCCGGCACACGCACCGCAGCCGGTTGCTCATCGCAACCCGCTGCCGTTGGTGTGGTGCCACTGCTGCAAATCACGCAGAGTCATCCGTCATGTCTCAACCACAATCCTCAACCCTGGCCGAGTCTTCTACAAATACGTGAATCATGGGGTAATAATATGTTTAAGTGTTGTTCTGCTACTTTCAGTTGCTGATTTTTTTAATAGTTTGGTTGTTGATCTTCCAATTTGATTCGTGCAGAAAAGGGAAGATTCGTGTGATTTGTATTTCTGGGAAGTTGCTGATGTGGGGGAATGCAACTACGCTGATTATTTGGTTAGCCGAGGAATCCCAATACCAGCAGGTTGGGGTGTTGGACAAGTAACTGAAGGAACGGCAGAAGAGGAAGATGCAGAGTAGAAGGTTAAAGATGGAGTTCCTCTGATCATGGCCAAGCAACAACTGCTGAACGTCCTTGACAGCAATGAGGAGATGAAAGAGCTTGTGAAGATAATGGGCAAAATCGATGTGCTCTGTAGGATGATTGTCTCTTTATTTGCAGTGTATGTCGCACTCGTGATGTATTCAGTGGCTATGACATGAGCACTTTGTTGGTATAATTGGAAAATGTCTCAGAACATTATGAGGAATCCTCTTCACAGCATCGCCATCTTTCCATCTTGATGATTTGCATTTTGGACATTCACTTAAGTTGGCATAATCCTTCCAGAACAGAACACAATTATTCTTACAAACATGGATCATATCATCTCCAATTCCAACTGCACGAAGGAAATTCTTCATTTTACTGTAGGTGTGTGGCAGCTCAGACGCATCTGGGAAAGATTTGCGGAAAGCAACCAACATCGCATCGAATGATTTGTTGGTCATCCGCTCAGATGTCTTCACCTGAAGAAAGGTGACCATTGCTGAGAATACTGACAGCTTATTTCCTGGGGTGACAACCACGTTGCATTGTTCCAACATGCGGGCCCACCGTTTTTCTTCTGCAGGTGAAAGTTCATGAAATGCACGAGCATTTCGTAGCATTGTTTCAATGTTGGTCAAACTCACTGGCTCTGCCACCACCACCTCCTCCTCCTCCTCTTCCACCTGAGAATCAGGCAGATCAAGATGGTGATGTTCTGCTTCCACAGTCAGTAACATTGACGTTCACAGCTTCACCATGATGAACCCACCTAGTATATGTGACCGACATCCCATACAAGTGTAGATGATTTTGCACAGTCGACTGGGGTCTTCTAACTGAATTCATACAACTGCTACACGGGCAGAGCACATCTGATTTCGGACCACCATACTCAGCTCTGATAAAGTTCATGAAGTTTTCAACCCCCTCGACATATGCAGCGGAGAATCTTCGAGCAGAAGTTATCCAAGTCCTGTCCATTTGTTAGACTTACAAATTAGTTCTTCTACTAGATATTACAGGAAAAACATATATACTTTTTTATGAAGTCCAGAAAAAAATACCTAGGTCGATGTCTAAAGCTATGGCAAGATATTTGGACAAGCAGATATAAGTAACGAAATATATGTAAAGCTAATTCAGCAAACAAATTTGAGTGCTAAATTATGGCAGGCTGTTTCAGCAGTCAATGAGGCTGAGCACACATCCATCGAAGGCCATCTCAGCAACAAAGATTGAGTATAAAACGGTGTAGAGCTATTTCACCTAACAGATTGGCTACTAGACCATGGCAATCTACGTCACAATAAATATATGGCAGGATATTTTAGCAACTAATCGGGCGTGGCATGCCATCTCAGCTAAGCAAATTGAGTGCAAAACAGGGCAAGGAAGCTTCTTAAGTAGAGCATATTGACTGTAAACTACTTCGGCAAACAATGAGATTAACAGCGTCTATCAGCTAACATTCAACGCTACTCCGACATGCACGGGGCCTTAGTCTAGAATGCGCGTACCATGGGAGAAGCTGACCGCCGTGCGTCTCCACAAGAACATCGCCAGTGGTGGCGGCGCGGCTAGAGGATGGCAGTCTATGAGAGCGTACTGTGGGAGCGAGAGGATCGCCGTGCGTCCCCTCGATGAACCGCGGCACCGACGGATCGGCGCGGCGGGGAGGGCGGCTTTGGCGGAGTGAACGGAGTGGAGGGGGCCGGGGGGAGGGGGTTTGGGGAATATTATTGGCTAGTTGGCCGATGGGCTGTTGAATTTGGGATTTGGGGGGATTTTCGCGCGGTGGGCGGGGGAGTTTGGCGCATGGTTGGTTTCTCCAAGTGCAGTCCCACGTATCAGTGAAGAGGCAAGCAAAACACGTTCCATTTGCGTGAGCCGTGTGCAGGACCGACCGTGTGAGGGGTGCAATGTGACCGCGACAGGCATGCTGTGAGTGTACCGCCTTTTTTCCTTTTAAACTTGGTGCTTCGCCCCCTAAAAAAAACTTGGTGCTTCGCGCGATCCATCGATACTACTACTAGTAATCCGGTAATCCCGATTAAACGGCGTGGCCGGGTCTTTTCCCGCGCGATATGCTGGGAGGTTGGCTTCGTTGGTTTTTTTAGGACGAGTAATGCTACACCTACGTAATCCCAGTTACGTAATTAACGTAATGTGAAACGTGTGAGCTATTGATTGGAGATTGGGGGAGGGAGGGGCCCACCACCATGAAAATCAGGGGGGAGAGAGAGAGAGAGGTAATTTACGTTAACCCTTTTGTAGGTTCCCATAGATTTAGAAAGATGTGAAATGCGTGAATGTGTAGTGGACGTACTATTGGAGTGCCTAAGATAAATTGTGTATGTAGACCCTATGTGTTTATTTACTTCGCATGTTAGCTTTGTCTCGGGTCAAACCTTCTAAGTTTATACACACAAAAATGAATCATCATTCCATATATTTTCATACTCCTACAATATATCTTACTATTATTGTGAAAGTTCATATACACCGGACGAGATTCATGCAAACACGGCAGATTTTCATTACATTTCGAACTTTTATAGGACAGAAAAATAAAAGAAACCTGACCCTAAACCTATTCTACGGTGGCGACCGACATCCTCCATCTGCGATCTCCATGTACGGGGGCGGGGTTCAAGACCCGTGAAGTGAAGGTGCGGTCTCCGGCGAGGAAGAGTAGAACACGGGAGACGGACCGGCCAGTTGGCACACCATGCTCTACCGCCTCCCATTCCCTACTCATCCTCGGAGGAGTCCCCGACCTTGGCGGTGCCGCTGGACGTGAGGTCGATGATGATGGACGTGGACGGTCTGTCGCTTCACCTGCCACATGCGCCACCGAACGTTGGACGGCGGCAAGTAGGACACGTGGCTGACGGTGCACCCGTCGTCGGCCGCCAGCGTGGCCACCGCTTGTGCGGTCGTGTCCTCGTCCGGCTACGCCTCTATTGCGTTGCGAGCGATGACTTGAGCGAGGGCAGTGACCTCGAGCTTCATCCCTGAAGACAAGCTCTCCCGCAGGGCGTTCGCTCTCGCGGTCATGGCGGATGTGGTGCCAGGTAGCAGGACGATGCACTATGGTGTGGAGCTTAGCTGGGCGTTGCCGCTTTAAGTAGCGCATTCCGGTGAGGCCAAGCGTCCGGGTGCGTCATTAAGTCGCCAGGGTTGGTTCATCAAGCACCAAGCCTCTTAATGACGACATATGGACGGACGGCATGAATGCGGGCAGCTGGCGCCGGCTGGGAATGCACCACGTGACGGCGCGAGGGACGATGGTTTTTGGTGTGCCAGGGTAGTCAGCTGCGGTCGTGGCAACGTTGGAGATGCCCTTTGCTCACATGCGATCCCCACATGTCATTGAAAAAGCAAGACGACCCAGCATGGTCTCAGGTCCTGGTGATGCAGTTGGCCGCACTACAACACTCCACGGACGCGTCGCGGCGCGCGCGCACTTCGGCGCCCCGTGCATCATCAACAAGCCGGGTGTTGATCTGCTGGTCGTGCCACAGCGCTAACGCCACCCTCGGCACCCTGAAGCCGACCATGTCCAGCGACGATGAGCGTGTCGCTCACCGCGGTCGCCATGTCCAGAGGCGGTGCGGGAGCTGCGCCACGTTGCTGGCCCCCACGACCCACATGAACGGTTGCCGGTGGCGAGGAGGTCGTGGGCCAGCTCCTCCATTGGACTAGTCTGCGCCACGTCGTCCCGACAGGTGTGCCCCACATGTCGGTTTCCCTATTTTCCCGGCCAAATTCGAGCGTCGGTGCTCCGCGTTGCGCATTAGGCGCAGAACAGGTGGTTTGTGCCCTGGTTCAAATGTGGTACAGTACCAAGTTGTTACCCTAGCCCCAAGTGTGGTGGTTTTGGGTATGGTACCACCCTTTTCCTTTTCAACTAGTGAAGCGTAACACTTGATTAAGTAGCCGGATGGTGTGCTAATGTAGGTGTCCGACTGTTTGAAGGAATAATTGAGGTGTGCCCGGTCCGTGCACGCATTTAGCGGTCCAACTTACCAAGTTCCGGTAGTACTAACTATACTAGTCCCTGCATACTCCCTTTGTTTTTATTTACTCCGCATTTTAGCTTTGCTCAAAGTCAAACTTTGTAAACTTTGACAAAGTTTATAGACGGAAATAATAACATATACAATAACAAATCAATACCATTAGATTCATTATTGAATATACTTTCACATCATATAGATTTGCTATTGTAAATGTTCATATTTTTTCTATAAATTTGGTCAAATTTTATGAAGTTTGACATCAGTCAAACCTAATATGCAGAGTGAATAAAAACGGAGGCAGTATCTTACTCCGTGACCAAGACGGAAGGGAAAACGAGACAACTTATTGTTTATTTGAGCCGTTCAAGTATAATCATGTGGCGTTGCTTATTTCTCATTCCTCTCCAACCCTTTTCTCCATTGATCATGCTGCCCTCCGGTCGAGTCCATCCTCCCGCATGCCTCATTTGAACATTCCGCCAAGTATCATTCGCATGTGGGTCTAGACCATGCTTGTATTTCCAATGTTGTAATTTGTCCTACATTCATACAGACGAACGGTTCGTTTAAAGTTTCACTTTGCCTCCACTACGTGTCACTTCCCATGTTAGTTTTGACATCCCATTCGGTTCATGCCCCGACACATCTTGACGAGATCGATTGATGTTGAGAGATCAAGTGCGTGTCGTGCAAGGAGATAAAGGTTTGGTGTGTTTCTATGATAGAAATGACCCGGGGGGGTCTGTGGGGATCGGAGGGAGTATATTGTATGTTCAAAAGCGAAATGAACGTACTGTACCCACCCTAGTCCTCTTTCAATCGATCTCTGGACCCCGAGATGAAACCGAGAGAGAACGAGTGGGTGCATATGTGATACCTAAGGCGGATTCAAAATTTTGAACCGGTGATCATAGCATCAGCAAATCATATATAAAGGGTATTCAATGTTTGTTTCGCTTTTGAACGTACAATATACTCCCTCCGATCCTTTCTAGTTTACATATAAGTTTTATGTGTAGTCAAAGTATCTCTACTTTGATCAAACTTACAGAAAAAAGTATCAACATTCAACAACGCCCAATCAATATTGTTAGATTCGTACATACTCCTAGATTTGTATTCAAACAGAGATGGTTTCCAATTTGTTTCAAACACGTGAATGTGCTTGTTCTCGCGCATGCTCTTCCTACTAGGATTTCGCCATGTATAGCCAGTCCAATAGTAACTTTTTTTAAGCTCCCTGTCCAATAGTACTAGTGGAGTACTGACAACATCTGTAGTAGAGTATGCAGTGCTGATAGTACTAGTAGTATACTCCCTCTATTTTTATTTACTCCGCATAAAATGGAGAGAGTACTAGTAACACTCGGCCGACCTCTCTCTCTTCTAGTAGTAGTATAAATGAAGCAGGCGGGGGAGGGGGAGGGACGTCGGTTTGCTCTCAACTGCGGTCCCACAAGCGAGCGAAAATGCAAGACGAAGCGTGTTCCATTCGGTGAGCGACGTGGAGGGTCCAGCGTGCCGGGGTGCAACACGAACGCGGCAAGAGCGATGTACAGTCAAAACCGATTGACCGGTCGTCACCGAAACCACTATTCACACTAGAACCTTCGCTGCTCGGCCTACGCCAGCCACTACCCCAAAAACCACACCTCCTCTCCAGCCCATTCCCCCACCTTTCGATCCCCTAGCCCGCATCAAATGTCCCCTAGTTCGCTGGAAAGCCATGGTGCGCCGCAAGATCACGTACTACAAGATGCTGACACCGGAGCGCCGTGCAGAAATCATGGCGGCGGTCGGCGCCACAGAACTCCGTTCCCAAGCTCGCTTTGTGGCGGGCCAATCCTCGAGTTCTCTGGAGCCAAGCTCCGAGGAGGAGGAAGCCGATCCAATGTTCATGGTGGAGGTCGCGGTGTAGAAGGCCCCCGATGCGTATGAGATGATGGACGTCGACTTCGGGCCGGCGTCCGGGTCCCCCATGGTGCAGGCGGACCAGCGGTTCAACTTGACGATACTAAAGGAGGACCGGGAGGCGGAGGCTCAACTCGACACGGAGCGCGCGGATGCCGCTGCCATCAAGGCCCTCCTGCAGGTGGAACCGGATGTCGTGGATGTGAACCGGGCAGCGGAGGCTCAACTTGACGCAGAGCGCGTGGATGCCGCTGCCATCGAGGCCCTCCTGCAGGCGGAACCGGATGTCCTGGATTTGAACCGGGCGGCGGAGGCTCAACTCGACGCGGAGCGCGCGGATGCCACTACCATCGAGGCCCTCCTGCAGGCGGAACCGGACGTCCTGGACTTGAACCGGGTGGTGCTCGCGTCCGTGCAGAGCGCCCGCACGCTCCGCGTGAACGAGTAGCTGGAGGCCGAGGACAACCATGGTGCGGAGACACACGTCGGCAGCTACGGCTGGTTCACGCCAGCAGCCAAAGATGACGAGGCCGTCTCGTTCCACGAGCAGTGATAGTTTTTCTTTATGTTGTTATTTTTAGGGATCTTTTGCTGTGTAAAAACATATATTTATGCAAGTCGCCAGACTTTCATCATTTCGGTCAGTCGACCATTTCAGGCGGTTGGATGAATATCCTACGTCTCCTAACCCTTCTTCCTCACCTCTTCTTCTTCCCCAACAGACCACCGCACGGGCTGTACGGATCTTCCCCAACATGCGGTTGGATAAACATACTGTATGAACGAAAATTATGTGTCAGGGGTAGGATGGCTGAGTTTGGTTTGATCACATGCGGTAGCACGTGTCAGTGATGGTGCGTTCCCTTGGTTGGGTTTGTGGCGTGCAGGAGCGACTGTGTGAGGGTGCGGTGCGACCGTGACAGCCGTTTGCAAGTGTACCTCCTTTTCATTTTGAAAACTTTAGGCTAGCTTGGCAAAAATGTGTGGCGAAGTATGGCAATGCAAGGCCTAGACCCAAACAGGATACAAGTACTTACGTAGGAATACTACTTGTGTTAAAAAAGAAAGGCAGGGTTTTCCTTCGCGGGATTGATCGATACAAATCCTCATTTGACGTGTCAATTAATGCGTATTTTTCTCCAACGCCCAAAGAGCTAACCATCTCACTCGTCATCGCTTGATTAATGCAACGCCATGCAAACCAACCTTCTCACGTCCGCATGCTTGCAAGGGTATATTAATGTCCTTGGTTGCTAGTACGAGGCAAAACCCATCAATTTTGCCTCGATTAGTGTTAGTGGCCTTCTGCAAATTGTAATTTTGATATACTGGCCTTGTGTACCAAAAAATGGTGGTAGTAACTATTTGACTTCCTTCCCCATTGCGGTGACGTCGACGATATCTCGAACGTTGTGGTTGTGACGCCCCCGGCTTAATCGTGCACTAACCATACACGCAAATGCACACGATCAAGCCTAAGGACTCAATTGAAGATATCACAACACAACTCTAAAACATAAACAAAGACATACAAGCTTTATATTACAAGCCAGGGCCTCGAGGGCTCGAATACATAAGCTCGAAGTCATACAAGCATCAGCGGAAGCATCAGATATCTGAGTACAGACATAAGTTAACAGAGAAGCCTTAAGAAAGGCGGCGCAAAATAAAAGCTATGATCGAAAGGCGCAGGCCTCCTGCCTGGGACCCTCCGATCCTACTCCTGGATGTCAGCCAGCTTGTAAAAGTAACCACCCTCGAGGTGGTAGTAGTAGTCATCGGCGGGGCAGCTGTCTCAGGGGCTCTGTCATCTGGTTGCATCAAATGGATATGGGGAAAAAGAGGAAGCAAAGCAACTATGAGTACTCATCCGAAGTACTCAGCAAGCAAGGATCTACACTACATATGCAACATTATCAAAGAAGGGCTGTATATGTGGACTGGGCTGCAGAAATGCCAGAATAGAGAGAAGGCCTAGTCCTATCGAAGACTAGCATCTTCTTCATCTTCAGCGGTCTTGCAGCATTAGAAGAGTGTATATCAACACAATATAAAGTAGTAGTAATGTTATCAACCTCACCCAGAGGTCCTTCCTCGACTCCCTGCGAGAAAGCAATCCCAGAGCCATACAGTCATCAACCTCGCCCAGAGATCCCTTTCTCGACTCCCTGCGAGAAAGCAATCCCAGAGCCATACAGTCATCAACCTCGCCCAGAGATCCCTTTCTCGACTCCCTACGAGAAAGCAATCCCAGAGCCATACAGTCATCAACCTCGCCCAGAGATCCCTTTCTTGACTCCTTGCGATAAAGCAATCCCAGAGCCCTACTGTCCACTTCTCATCACAAGTATCCAGTTCTAGTTGTATCGATCGGGATACAACTCCGAGCGTCCATTACCAAGGATCTAGCTATGTATAGATTAGTTCTTCCCTGCAGGGGTGCACCAACTTACCCACCATGCTTGATTAACTACGGCCGGACACACTTCTATGGGTCATGCCCGGCCTCGGCTAAATGATACACCGCAACCCTACCTAGAGCTCAGCAGAGAGGTCCCCGTCGATCTACATACTAAGCGCTCGGGGGTCGTGGACCATCGCCCCTCGCCCTCTGGGTCATTGCGCACATGGCTCAGATCCAAGCACCACCTCTATCGTGGATGGCGCCAATCACTCCATGCCACACTGCTGAACTGGACGTCAGACAGAGCTTTCGGCTGATGCTACGATGCAGAGTGCCCATAACTGTTCCCACGTGATTGTTAGTGCTATCGGGCCAGAGGCCCACTCGGATCAAATATCCAAATCATTAGTGTTTTGGTAGTGCGGTAACGAGCAGAGACTCATGATAGATGTGACCCCGTCGCCCCATCTCGAGGACTTGCGGCAAGGGCTAAGAATGCCCGGCCACACCTCGTATTCATCTCTCGGGTACCCTCCAGGTCAATCCGTCTCCACATCATTCGCAGGTACCCCTCATGGTCGACCCGCCTTTCCAAGCAACAGTTGTAAAGTCCAAGTAACGGTGTGTCCAAACATCAGGGGGAAACCTAAGGAATCACCCTCGATGGATTCCACCTAATGTAGTCGTCAAGGTGAACTTAGGAGGAATCACCCTCGAGGTTCACTCTTGAGGTGTTGCACGACGACGTCGTTATCGGAAGAGGTGAAGGAGGAATCACCCTCGATTACCACAACTGAATAGCTACTCTACAGAGTTATCATCAGAAGTGCTAACAAGGTATCACCCTCGGCACTCGATAGTAACGCTGTAGTGTCGTACAACTAAGGGGGGTGATGTGCGGTGCCGGGGCCTGGTTGTCGATCATGCTGATTGCTTCATCTGATAATTCAGCGGGGCAACTTGGGACAAAGTGGGGAGGTCTCTAGGGGGTCTCTAACCAGCCTATACTAAGCAGTTTAGGATAATCAGGTAGGTATCAACAGCTGTTACAAAAACAGGCTATGCATCAGAAATGGGATAAACAGTAGCAGCATCAATTTCTAGTGCAAGCATAAGAGAGAAAGGAATAGGCGATATCGGCATGTTCAAAGGGGGGGGTGCTTGCCTGGTTGCTTTGCAAACACCAACGGGTCTTCGATGAGGTAGACGATCATCGGGTCATCATCGGTCTCGGGGTCTATCCGGAGAGAAAGGAGGAAGAAACGATAAATAGAGGCAGACAATTGGCAATCACAGATGCATGTCATGGCAGCACGTTATTCGAGGGATGCCCTAATGCAGTACTACGCAGGTTAGTGGGAGCGGGAAATTATCCAGGAGTGTTCTCCCAGCTCCGAGTGATTATCGGACAAATGAAACGGTGGGAAGAGTTCCATGTTCATCATGCTAGAGGCATTTGACAGGTATGAGGAGGGCATATTCGAATTTTTCTCGTCGTTCTGAGCAACTTTCATATATAAAGTTTTTCGATCTGAGCTACGGTTTAATTTCTATGAATTTCTGAAGATTTAAACAGTTATTTGGAATTCCTAAAAATTGGCTAAGTCTGAGGATTGCTTAGTTTTTGAATATTACTTAGCTGTTTTCCAAAGGCTATAAATATTGTTCTGCCCATCCTATGGAGTAGTGTCTTTTTTCTATCTTGATCAATTTTCTGTGATCTACATGATAGTATCAAGTGCAGCTATGTTAGCATCCATTTGCTTGTTCAAATCTTTGTTTGAAAAGTGCTACTGCCGCATTTTTGTTTTTCTGTTTTTTTGTTAACAGAACGTAGCAATTTGTGATTTTCTTTGCATTTAATCCATACATCAAATGGATTTGGTCCAATGGAAACATTTGAGCCTTGTCAAGTGAACTAACTTTACATAATATTTTTGCTCCTGTTAGTAGTTGTTTAGTCGCTGTTTAGGGGCAGTCCAGGGGGTTACCCGACGTAATATTAGAAAAGCTAGCTAGCAGCTACAGTAGCTAGCATCAGTTAGCATCGGTAGCAGCAGACAAGTAGCAAGCCACAGCAGCAGTGGGCAAACGGAAGCAGTAGCTGCTGGTAGCAGCAGGCAGGCATGGCGGCGGAGCAACAGAGGTCCAGCCATGGCTGCGACAGTCGGGCACTGGTCTACGACGCCAAATTGAAGAGGGGAAATGGGGGAATCGACGGAGGGCTCACCGAAGGAGCCGATGGCGAGCTCGTGAGGTCAGGGTTGCGCCGGTGGTGGAGGTCCGGCCGGGGCAGCGGCTACCCACGGCAATGATGACGACCAAGGTGGAGACGAACGACGCAGCGGCTTGGCGACGTGTTGGTGCGCATGGATGATGGAGACGAGGTCAGAGCGGCTCTAGGACAGTAGCTCGAGGCAGGAGGATCTCCGGCCACGAAGATGACGATGGCAAGGCTTAGATGAGAGAGTGTGGGGGCGCGAGGGGAATGGGGAAAAATAGCTAGGGTTCGGTCGAGAGGGGTCGGGGGCTCCGCCTTAAGCAACCAGGCGACCGGGGGATGGCCGGCATGTCACCTAGGGGGCGCGGCCATGGCGGGATGGCCGCCACGATCCCCCCTGCTTCTGTAGCAAGGAGGGGGATGAGTTAGGTGGGCTAGGCCTCCTAGTAGACCTAGGGCCCAAGTGCGCATTAGTTAGGCTTTTTGTTTCACTTTTTGTTTCTGTCAATTAAATAGCTATTGTTTTGCATTTACTTGAGTGAGCAACAACCTTTGTTATAGATGAAACTCCACACATAAACTCTATGCAATTTTACTAGGTCACACAAAAAGTTTGGAGTCAATTGGAGCAACTCAAATTTGTATTTGAATTTAAAAGTGTTTATTTAATCCCGCAGATCCACTAAAATATTTCTAGGCCTCTTCGACAAATACCAGGGGATTCTTTATAATATTGTAAACATTTTTGTTTGACCATTTGAAGAAATGTTTTCTCACTTGCAATTTAAATTGGATTTTTGGAGTTGATTTGAAATAAGTGGCAATTAGCATAGTACAATATGATGACATGGCATCATTAGCAGAGGATTACTGTAGCGTAATTATCCGGGCATTACAGTTGTTTGGTAAAGTGCGTTCGACAGAGAACACCATTGAGGGAGACCACGGTAAGTCGTTCGCAAGTGGCGCCTGCAAGCCGAGACAACCACCTTGTTTGCATCCAGGAAGTACGTTGAACCAAAGGATGCATAAATGTACTAGTACTACACAATAGCATCGTCCGTCCAGCTTAGTGTGGTAAGGTGGTTTCTCGAAGAAGACGATGGAGAAGCGGAGTCAGTGAAGAGTGAAATGATGGTTGCTTCGTCCGTGCTTTGTGATTTGATGCCTCACTGCTTTGTGATTTGTGATAGAAGGGACAGGGGAGTAGACTCTGTGCTCTATACTGTACATGCGTCTAAGCATGGGAGAAAGAGGAGAGAGGTTGCATTTTTCTATTCCTTCAATCAATCAATTAGGGAGCTTCGGTTCCATCTTTTTGGCTTTGGCAGCACCGTCCACAATGGTTCCCATCGATGCCAAAAGCTATTTTCACATTTGGCTACACATTGTGGATGCCCTTAACCGTACCACTTGGTTTTGATCCTGTATGCTATCTATACAAATCTTGATTATATTGATCAAAAAAATTATAGTATCAAGATTTGTAAAAAGGAGGTGATTTGCCGAGCGGATGGTGGGGGAGGTTTCTTATTTTTAGAGGACGCTGGCCTGGCGGTTTGCTAACATGCAGTCCCACGTGTCAGTGCTTTACCAAGCTGATCCGCATCCCACATGAGGCAGAACAACGGCAGAAGCAACACATGGTTAACTTGAAGAAGATGAGGGAGAAGCGGATTCAGCAACGAGTGAAATGATGGTTGCTTGGTCCCTCCAACTTCTTTTTTTAGCATTATTACTTCGTCCCTCCAACTTAACTGCGGGAAAGGTGCAGCTTTGTGATTTGACGCCTCATTGCTCATTACTATGCCGGCGCCATGACTAGGGTGCTTCACCCCTGCTTCTCTGCACTGTTATTTCGGTATGGCACGTGGACCCGGTTGCTTGATGTCCCACATGTTGGCGAAAGGGACTAGAACATTTATGAAAGCGAGCACTCCACTCTTACGACGGAGGAGTACATGACACGGCGGCCCGGTGAACTGTTACTTGTACTGTAGTACTACTATAGTTTTGTTGTTTCGCATGATCCATCGATACAAACCCGATTAAACAGGCAAGGGCGGGATTTTTCCCGCGCGGTAGATGATACTAGCCATACATTTCAAAGGCAATTTTAATGTATGCAAACTGAATAATTAAGTAACAATATGAGATCTAGTAAAACTAAAAATACATATGGTTTATTGTGTTAGAGTGTAGTAGTAGTGTTGTATTGCATAGTTGTTAGATGTAACATGCGAGAACGTGTAGAGATGTACTTTTGGAGGGTCTACAGAGAGAAATTGGGCATAAAGTGGATTCAAATATTTGTATTCATCTTCATAGCATTTGTAACTCATATCTACAGTTTGTACAGTAGACATGAATGCTTGTTCGCTCTTACAAAACCAGTACAACAATAATGGGGTGGCGTGCGCCATTTAGGCATTGGCACGTTGGCCTACTCGGCTCCACAGAGAGAGAGAGAGAAGAGATAAATACACGGGCGATCAGTGTATTTCAAGCGAAAAGCATAATACGGTCAGCGGACTTCAGAATACGCTCATTACGGTCACTATATATGTTTTGCGGTGATTATACGGTCACTTGCTCATCGTTCAGCATCGGATTGCACTCTGTTGACCGGCCAAATATTCTGCGTGGCACTATGTTGACTAGTTAAATTGACCATGTTCCTTGTGGGTCCCACCTGTCAGTTCGCATAGGAAAAAGGTTAGCTAAACAAAAATTTATGCAGGCGCGACAAGACTCCAACCCGTGCTCGGGAACCACCTGGTTGTGTATGGGTCTGTCAGGGCCTGACGTGTGCGCATGCACGTGTAGGTTGAGCACTTGAGCATGAGAGTGTGTGTTGGTCGTGTGGTGTGTGCATGCATGCGTGCGTGTGTGCGTGTGAGTGTTGCGTGCATGCGTGGCTGTGTGTGTACGTGTGAGTGTTGCATGCGTGCGTGGCTGCGTGTGTTTGTGTGAGTGTTGCGTGCATGCAGTTCATGTGCATGCGTGCGTGTGTGTATAATCACCACACCAGCTCCTGTGTGTTGAAATAGACGGCTCAGCATACCAATACAAGGCCACCTTGTCCGCTGTGCCCGCGGTCATGATTTCGAACCACCGTCCAATATATTTTTATCGTTTGTTTTCATTCTTATACACGCCGACAGGTGGGCCCAATGGTAGTGAGATAATGTGATGCAACACTAAAGGTGCCACGTGGAGCGTTTAACTGGTCAACTAGTCGTGTCTTGAGCAAATACAGAGCTGTACGGTGAGCCCGTGACTATATAATAACCACAAAACGTAAATGGTGACCGTAATGAGTGGATTCTGAAGTCCAATGTACGTATCGCGTTTCGCTTCAAATACAATGATCGTCACTGTATATATTGCGAGAGAAAGATGAAACATGCATGAATGTGCTGGGGGCATACTTTTAGAGGACCTGGAGATAGTTTGTGTGCATACATGAAAGGGGCGTAGAGGGGGTGTATGTGATGGAGAGAGAGATGCTCTTCGTTTCTCTTTATTATGACTAACTTTATATATAGTATAAAAATATAAAAATTCATAGTGCGGAATAAATATCATTGGGGGCACCATGCAATGCAAATTAACGTTCATACTCCTCCATATTACTTTGTAATGTTGTATATATGAAGAAGTTCTAAAATAATTTTTTAGCCACACTTTGTGTGGTTTTATTCAAAAGGAATGTTGTATGCGAAATAAACATGAAGAGAGGGCTTTTTAGATCAATGGTGTACGTGATGTAACATGTGTGAATGTGTAGTTGATGTATTTGGCAGGGCCTAGATAGGTATGTGTATGTATTACGTATTCGAGAGAGGCATGGATAGAGGGGCCGGCGGGGGAGGGGGGCGTGGGAGAGATAGCACGAGAAATGAGAGAGAGAGAGAGAGAGAGAGACGAATAGGATGTCACGGGGAGAGATGCCCTTGAGTGTGTATATGCAAGGGGGAAGGGATAGAGGCACGAGGAGAAAATATTTTGTGTGGTGTCTGTGTTGGTATGTGTGGGTGTGAGAAGATAACGAGACCTGGGGCAGAGGGTGTGTCACCGCGTGAGGTCCGGTTGGCCGAGGTGAGGCCCATGGTTCGGTTCCATCCTGCGCCACATTGGTCGACCCGTGACGCATTTAGGGAGGCCCATGGAGGACTAGTCGTACAAGACAAAGATAGCAGAGTCGTGAAGGACTCTGTGTCCACTGACAAAGCCGGCTAGGATTTGTAACCCTAGGTCCTCAGACTAAGGTAACCCCTTATCTTTGATATTACTATTCATCCAACCTAACTTTAAGGGGCATCCTACAGAATGCTCTGTTAGAATCATACTCGTCAATTAGGAAGAGAGGTGGAGACAATGCGTGAGAGACATGCCTAAAGATAATGTGCGTGCGGGAGACACGTAGGCAGGTCTATGTATATAGAAAGGGTCGATGGGGATTGTGCATGTGTACGCTTGTGAGAGGAAGAGTGCTTATGATAAAGGTTAGTGAAAACAGTCGTAAATGGTTACGAGGGGGAGGGAGGGTTATATCGAGAGCATGTCTGTGAGAAAGACACCTCGGGAGAGAGTGTGTGAGCATGTGTGAGAGACCACCGATGGATATACACCGTGTGCGCGTATGTGTGAGAGAGAAAGTCAGCGCGTGTGTGAGGAGGGGCCTATGGAGAGTGGAACTACACGTAAAAGATTGATGCACACATTGATTAAAAATATAAATTGTATCCAAATATTAGGATGGGATCATGATATTTGCAATTCGCGTAAGGAACGGTCATTGATCCATCAGACATCTATATTCTATCGAATTTGAGCATGTCTATGTTATTATTCGACATAATTGATCCACAGAGTTAGTATTTTGAACTCCAGACAATGCATCGCTTTAGCAATCGAATATAAACGTGAGTATAGTTCATGTTGTGTGTAAAGCACATTATACATATAAAAGTTACACAATGAACATTATAAATAGCTAGCTATGAACTAGCATAGATTTGAATTCAACTTAAGGTGGTTTAAAAAATTTGAATTCAACATGAAGTCCATTCAATTATTTGAATTCGATATCATGGCATTTGTAAACCATACCTAAATTATGGGGGCACCAATCTTTGCTCTGCTTTTGTACATAATAGCATATATAGTCGTGTACAAAATAGATTCAAATTTACCTCCTCCATTCCAAAATAATCGTAGTTATAGGATTTTCAAGTGTCAAAATTTCAAAAAGGAGCCCATAATTTAATGAGGTTTTCAAACATACAAGGTCAAATTTAACGTTGTCTATTTAGGTCAATCCTCAAAGTTCAAGAGTACTCCCTCCGTTTTTATTTAGTCCGCATATTAGCTTTGGTAAAAGTCAAGCTTTATAAACTTTGACCAAGTTTATAAAAAAAAAATATTAACATAAGCAATAACAAATCAATAAAATTAGATTTATAATTGAATGTAATTTCACATCATATAGATTTGTTATGATAAATGTTTATATTATTTTTTATAAACTTGGTCAAACTTTATGAAATTTGACTTTAGTTAACTCTAATATCCAGAGTAAATAAAAACGGAGGGAGTACTCTAAATGTTAATGCTTCTGTTTCAAAATATCGAACGAAGCGCCAAAAGAGCCTCTACTCGCCCAAAACCGCGTGAGACCAATGTTTGGTAGAAGGAAATTACTTTTCTAACTCCGACCCGTGAAACCTACCGGCCCGACGTCCAAAGGTCTAAACCGGGGTAGGTTTGTAGCTTCATCTAGACGCCACGCAACCGCCTCCGAAAAACATTCATACACCATGGCCGCCTAAGCACACATGCGCCCGGCCAAAATCGCTCCTGCCCACTATTTGGGACACCTGGAATTACCGTCCTACCCCCGACCCGCAGTAGGTCCGAAATTTAAGATGGGGGCAAAGTTTGTACTTTCCCCAAATTTCAAACAAGCGCGTCCCATCTGTTCAAAAAAACCAAAAACAAGCGCGTCCCAGACCGAAACATGGTTCCCCCTTAGCTCCCCCCGCCCCCCTGTCCGATTCCCCATTCGTACTCCGTGGGCGCCAAAACTATCTCTCCACCAGTCGTGAAACCCCGGCGTCCTCCGTCCGCCACCCCATCCCACCCATCAACCGCCGCACTGGAGCTGTTCCCGCTACGCCGTCCTTCGCCGCCTCGGATCTGCTTCCCCTCTGCCGACAGACGGCCGCCGCAACACAGTTAACAATTTGGCCATGGGTTCGTCCAAGGCTCCACCCTCCTCCAAAACATCGGTTCCCCCGGTAAAAAGAAGAACATCACCACGATATCAGGAGGACACAACACTGGCAACCAGAAATGGTACTCCTCTTCCCTTATTCGTGCAAATCTTACATGTCTGCTTGCATGGTATTCATCCCACAGAAGACACTAGTTGACCGATTCTTCCTACACCTTCTTCTTGATACTAGATGTTCCTAGTAACTCGCGATGCACAAGGTTTCTCCTCATATACTATTTCACCTTAGCTAGAGGTCCGTCGCCCCCCTGGATTTCAATTCCTGGTCAGTGGATTCCCAATTAAAGGAAGCATTCCCCGGCGTAACAGGCGCTAGTCCGCCTATTACGACGGGGAAGCAGCACCTCGGTGTTTATCTTAGGGGTGTGTGGGGCCTAGGAGCTGCTGGCGCCCGATCTGGAGGTCGGCCGGGCTTAAAGGGATGGTCAGGGGGTGCTGCCAAGTATGGTGGTGGTGTGAGGTCGAGGGAAGGGCGGGGCGGCGGAGGCAAGGGTCTGGGCCGGTGGTCGCTGGCGGTTCGAGAAAGGTCGTCAACAGTGACTGGCGGGAGGTAGACGAAGGCCATCTGCCCGTTCCTTGTAGATCGGACGGTTCATAAAAAAATCGACTGACCTATTTATTTTTAGTCTACTGTTATTTTGATATGACAACATGTGGTGGTGTGCTGGAGGAGTACCTGCATTTCCCAGCCATCCCTGTGCTCATATATTATCAAATCATACGGAATAGAATCTAATTTTGTTTGCCATGCAATGTTGTAGAGCTATCATATGTCTCCTGTCATTTATTTTTCAGCCACCTGCTATCTACTACTTTTACAGTGCACTAGTTCTGCACACACTTCACCCATACTCTCACTATTGTTTTTTTATGCATGGGTATTTCAGCTTCTACCAATCGGTTGATAGAAGCACGAAATAAAAGAGAGAAGCAGCTCCAGCTTTCTTCAGGCTTAGGCAAGACACGTTTTGTTGCTATAAAGGGTGCAGTGTTAGCAGATGGAGATGGCAAACGTAGCTCTGGAGTTGATGATCTCGCTCGCCATGAACCACCATCCCAGGTGCTTGCTTTAACTTCGCGGTGTCATATATGGTTGCATGTTGCATATGGTGTCTAGCTTGTATTGCTTCCAATTTGGTTAAATTGCATCTGCTTAGCTTACACATTATACCTTTGAATATGACATGCCTTCCTGTTTTTGGTACATACTAGTACATCTGTCTATTAACCATGTTCTTACATCAAACTAATGTTCTTGTGTATCCCTCATCAATCACTTATGATGAGACAGTCATGCCAGTGGGTTACTGTGAGAAAATATGCTCTTTTAAAGAATGCAGTGTCAGCCTCCCCACATGATTCTCAAGAAATGGCAAGGCTAGATGAAGATAGTGAACATAGCTCTGTAGTTGATGACTGCATTTCCCCTACACCAGCATCACAGGTGCTTGCTCTAACTTGGCAGCGTGATATGTGGTTGCATGTTGCATATGGTGTCTAGATTGTAATTTTTCCAATCTGATTAAATTGCATGTACTATTATGCTTAGTTTATACATTATACCTGTTAATGTGACATGCCTTCCTGTTTTTAGTACATAGTACATCTGTCTATTAAGCATGTCCTTACATAAAACTATTGTTTTTTTGTATCCCACATCAATCAATACGACGAGACACCTTTAGTATATGCAGTGTGATATTAGTTGCATCTTTCATATGATTTATAGCATGTGCTGCTTCTAATTTGTTGAAACGCCATTTATGATGGGACGCTTTTAACTTGGCAAAGTCATATTGGTTGCATCTTTCATGTGGTGTCTAGCTTGCATTGCTTCTTATTTGTTGAAATGGCTTCTGCTTAGTTTACACAATTAGTTGTGAATATGCCATGCCGTCCTATTTTTCGTATATATTCCATCCTGGTATCATGTGTTTGCCTTACATCAAAGTAGTGATTGTCAGTATCATCCACGAAAGAGTTCTGAAGAGTGAATTTTATTGCTTTTTCTTGTCGGTTTTACTTGACAATTCAAAATCAATAAAGCGGAAGGAAATTAGCAAGGCAGTGGATAAAGGTGCTCCTTCCAAACGGAGGGCCTCTACAGATTCTACTCCGCCACCCCCCAAGAAGATTTGCAAGACAACACGTGCATAGAACTCAACGTAGCTGTGTTGATGATGAGCACGTCTCCCCTAGTGCACCATCACAGGTGCTCCCCCTAACTTGGCACTGTTATATGTGGTTGCTTGTTATGTATGATGTGTAGCTTGTATTGCTTCTAATTTTGTTGAATTCCATCTGCTTACTTTACACATTATAATTGTGAATAAGACACGTGTTCCTGTTTCTAGAACATACAATATTTGTCTATCACACCATGTTCTTACATCAAAGTACTACTGTTGTGTAACCTACAACAATCACTTTTCACAAGAAACGTTTAGCATGGGATTCTGATATAGTTTACATGTCGCATTATTTTCTAGCTTGTACTACTTCTAATTTGTTGAAATGGCACTTATGACGAGACAGTTTTAACTTGGTAGAGTGATATTCATTGCATCTTTCATATGGTATCTAGCTTTCATTGCTTATAATTTGTTGAAATGCCTTATGCTTAGTTTACACATCATAGCTGTGAATATGCAATGCTGTCCTTTTTTTTTACACATTCAAATGTCCTATCATGCGGTCGCCTTACATTAAAGTAGTGCTCGTCAGCATCCTGCATCAATGAGTTCTGAAAAGCGAATTTTTATTCATTTTCCTGTGGGTTTGACTTGACAAGGCAATACAATTAAGAAATAGGAAGGAAAAAAAATAAGGCAGGGACTGATGGCGGTCTTCCGGCGAAACAAGCATCTCAGGTGCTTTCTCTAGCTTGGCAGTGTGATATTGTCTTGCATGTTGCATACGGTGTCTCACTTGTATTGCTTGTGATTTGATTAAATTACTTCTGCTTAGTTTACACAAATAGTTGTGAATATGCCATGCCGTCCTGTTTTTCGTACATATTCCATCCTCGTATCATGTGTTTGCCCTACATCAAGGTAGTGATTGTCAGTATCATGCATGAATGAGTTCTGAAGAGTGAATTTTATTGCTTTTTCTTGTCAGTTTTACTTGACAATGCAAAATCAATAAATCAGAAGGAAATTAGCAAGGAAGTGGATAAAGGTGCTTCTTCCAAATGGAGGGCCTCTACACATTCTACTCGGCCATCCCCCCAACAAAATTTGGAAGACAACACATGCATAGACACTCAAAGCAGCTGTGTTGATGATGAGCACGTCCCCCCTTGTCCACCATCACAGGTGCTCACTCTAACATGGCACTGTTATATGTGGTGGCATGTTATGTATGATGTCTAGCTTGTATTGCTTCTAATTTTGTTGAATTCCATTTGCTTACTTTACACATTATACTTGTGAATAAGACACGTGTTCCTATTTCTAGAACATACAATATCTGTCTATCACACCATGTTCTTACATCAAAGTACTACTGTTGTGTATCTGCAACAATCACTTTTCACAAGACATGTTTAACATGGAATTCTGTTATAGTTTACATCTCGCATTATTTTCTAGCTTGTACTACTAATTTGTTGAAATGGCACTAATGACGAGACAATTTTAACTTGGTAGAGTGATATTCGTTGCGTCTTACATATGGTGTCTAGCTTTCATTTCTTCTAATTTGTTGAAATGCCTTTTGCTTATTTTACACATCATAAGCTGTGAATATGCACTGTTGTGAATATGCAATGGCACTAATGACGAGAGACCTTTAACTTGGTAGTGTGATGTTGTTTGCATCTTGCATATGATTTATTTCTTGTACTACTTCACATTTGTTTAAACGCTAGTTATGATGAGACACTGTTAACTTGGCAGAGCGATATTTGTAGCATCTTTCGTATGGTGTCTACCTTCCATTGCATTGCTTCTAATTTATTGAAATGTCTTCTGCTTAGTTTACACATCATAGATCTGATTATCTCATGCCGTCGTGTTTTTCGTACATATTACATCCTCCTATCATGTGGTTGTCTAACATCAAAGTTCAGCTTGTCTGTATCACGCATCAATTTGTTCTGAAGAACTAAATTTTTTATGCCTTTTTCTTGTCGGCTTGACTTACCATGGCACAGAGAAAGAGGAAGGAACACAGAATGACAGGGGATGGTGTTAGTACTAAGGACACAAAGAAACGGAAGCGGAAGAATTATGCAGATTCTGCTGGTACTGATGGTGCAATAGAAGGTCAAAGTCCAGCGAAAAATTGTACAAACGCATTATCCTGTGCTACACGAGCTGCAAAACAAGCCAAACAGAAACTAATAGCTGCCACCAAACAAGCAGCGACAGCCCTAGTTGTTGCAACACCTTCCACAGTACCACCAGCTGCACGAATTACTCGTTTGTCAACTCAGCTAGCAGCACGTTCCCAAGCTCCCTTGCCACCTAACACTACTTCTGAAGCACTCTTGACACAAGACGAGTTGGCAAGATCAGATGAACCTTGTGACCTTCAACAGCAAGAAGGTAGTTGCTAGAGTCAAGTTACAGTTGCATGCTTCTTTATATGTAGTCTCACAGTTTGATGTACGCTAACACTTCCTATTTTCGTTATTGGACTAGCACCTAGCCGCAAGAGGAAACAAACATCAGGGATAATGCTCGATAGGTTAACTAAATCTAGAGGAGGAAGAATGGAGATCCGTTTTGAGGCAGGTTTAAAAAGGCCACGTGATGCTACAGAGTCAGCCAAGTTAGTATCAGAGGCAGCGGTTGCCGTTAGGTGTCATGCACGTATCCTCCCAACATGGATTCAGTACAGGAATGACAAATACGAAACCCAGTTCAACACCTTCCTCGACCATTTATTTGTAAGTATGGTTATGTATGGAAACTAGTAATATCGTCTTGCTCTGTCCCATACTTTCTAGGTTGCTGATAATGAGACTCCCATAATTTTTAACAGATGAGGTTCAAGTTGGATAGCCAAGATAATGCAACCAGACAAGCTTGCACCCATGTTTTCAAGTCTGTTCTACGACAGTATTGGTATAACTTGAGGAAAACTCACTTTGAAGGCAAGGCTAACAGTGAACTTGCCCAAACATCTCCAGTGGAAAATATATCGGATGAAGACTGGAGAGGCCTCATTAAACACTGGTCTGATCCAAAGTATCAAGTACGTTATATGTATGTGATCAGATCATATGTTGAACTCCTATTTACGCATGTGCCTCACAAATCTATCTTCTTGTAGGTGAACTGTTCAAAGAACAAGGCCAACTGTACGAAAGTGAAATTCCAACAGACGACAGGATCTTGCAGCTATATTGCACACTACGAGACTCTTGTAATTAGCTGTTGTTTCACTCTTTTCGCTGTGGCATATTATCAGATCTATATTGACTTGTTCCAAATGCAGAGGAAAGCCCGCAAGGACCAAAAAGTACCTGAACCAAATGCTGTGGAAATCTTCAAGGACTGTCACACCAGCAAGACGAAGGGCATGACTACACTAGTCAAAGCCGTTGTTGTAAGTCCTTAATCCTCATGCCTTTTAACTACTACTTACTCTGACTCGTGCATTGAACTGCACGGTTTGCAGCCAATGTCTATTACTCTTTTCAATTTTATACACAATTGTCTTAGCGTATCATTGCACCTTACAAGGTTTAAAAGAGAGGAGTGATGTTCCTTTGATCTTGATCTGTAATCTAGTTTCATGCTGGACTTGCCAACACAACGTTACAATTGCCTGTTTGTCTATTCTCAGTTGTTTTGTGATATGAATGATGTCATACTATGCTTACCATATTATAAACTTTGTCTCTTTATCCTTAGCTGTCAATACAATGTGAAGAAATAGACAATACATTAGCCATGGTACATGGTCATATGTTTGGAACCTGGTTTTATTATGTACTTTGCAGTAAAATACAACTAATATTTTACACGGGTTCACCAGAATAAGTTCTGTATATAGACCAAAGCTATTTTGTTTGGTTTTGCTGCCTCCTTAATATCTTCTGTTCTGGTACTACTAATGTAAAAACTCAACTTTTCAGCAAGCTATGGAAAAAATGGTGGAACCGCCACCTTCTGAAGGTGACAAGGCAACTATAACCGCAATGTAACCTCTTGCTGCAGTGGGTCAGTACCTGTCCACTAACAGTGCCAAAAGCATGTTCCTGCGTAATACTGAGTTGGTTGTTAAGGCAATCTCGTCCAAACTGCCTCATGATCAAGATATGCAAGCTCAAAACAATGTTATATCTGCGCTCCAGACACAAGTCCATTCCCTAACAGAGACCTTTGTGAAACAAGGACAACCATTGTTCGATGTCGTCAAGATATGCATGGTTTTGAAACCAGACTATCTGACATTTGCTATGTTGTTCAGGAGCCTAGGAGAAATGAAGGCGAAGGATATGGTGCTCCATCGGACAGTACAGCATGAAAACGTAACAGTCATGTCAAATGAACTGAGCTTCTGAACTTCTGGTGGTGCATTTATCTGCCAGACTGTTAACTTTTATGCCAACCTTCCTTTTGTTTTATGGTTGTAATTTGTTTTGTTGCGATACAAAATTTGTTCTTAACGTGCAGCTACCGGTTGAAGAAAAGAGCAAGCCATTTTTGTACAGTGTAGGGTGTTCCCTATATTTGCACTGGTGGCGAACTTTGATGCCCAGTGGATGTAATCTGTGCAATCGCCTTAATAGCCTAGCGTTAGTTTCGAGCTTATTTATTTCCTAGTCTTCTTTTTCCCTGGTTTGCTAGTGGCCGTAACAACCATGGGCCATATACGGACCATGGTAACCTTGACCCTGCTACAGGCCGTAGGATCCATGGGCCTCCTACGGGCCATCGGATAAATGGGCCTCCAACGGGCCGTAGAATCGGTGGGCCTTGGGCTGACGGATAAATGGGTCCACATGGGCCGTAAACGGGCATAATTGGTATCGGGCCAGCACGGTAACGGGCCATTAACAGGCCGAAAGACAGCAAAGGCTTATTTCTGTCACAGGCATAATGGGTCATTAATGGGCGAGAATATAGGACGGGCTGAAAACGGCGCAACTGGTTAACAGGCCACAAACGGGCCGATCCTAACCACGGGCCGAATTTGGCCCATTAGGGGAACAAGCCAGTAATGGGCTGGAAGTAATCGAGGGCCGGAAAGGAGCCCAAGAATGTATGGGCCATTAGTAGGCCGAAAGCTAACACGGGCTGGGAACGACCCATATGAATCATGGGCCGTTAATGGGTACAAAGAAATTTACTGTTCATTATGGGCCAGAGTCACTGTGGGCCACTAAAGGGCCTAAAGATACGAAAGGCCTCATATGGGCCGAAAGACGTCGTGGGCCATACATGGGCCGAAAGTGAAACGGGCTGGTGTTATATTCGACGGCCCACATGACGCTGTTGGGCCGATTTCGGGAAGGCCCTAACGGGCCATGAGTTACTGGGCCGTAAAATGGGCTATATGCGAACAGACCGTTAACAAGCTTTTCATGGGCCGGCCCGCTAACTTTTGACCAAGTCAAACGGGCCGGCCTTTGTAAGCAAAATGGGCCAGTGTTGGGCCGTCGCTCGTGTCGACATATCATAGGCGCCTATCTGACCCAATGACGAGCTGACACGTGTTTCCTACGGCCAATGAGAATTTTACACGTGGAAAATCCCCATTGGTCCGGGCTGTTAATGGGTTATCGGATCCAAAACCAGACCCGATAGCTTAACGGTGACCTGTTACGATGGATGCCACGTGTCGGTTACCCTTGACGAAAGCACTTCCATGACGCGTCATTTATCGTCGTGGAAGTGAATACTTCCGTGATGATAATTTTGGTATTGTCATGGAACACTTCTACGACAGCACAGGTATGACTATCTTGATTCTGTCATAAAATCGTCATGGATGTACATACATGACAGAAAACGTGACCTACTGTGACAAACACGTATCATCACGGAAGTGTATTTTTTTTGTAGTGTACCTTGGTTCTTAACTGAGGGAAATACTTATCTCTACTGTGCTGCATCACCCTTTCCTCTTCAAGGGAAAAACCAACGCAAGCTCAAGACGTAGCAATCTCCATGCTTGATCCTGCTCCAGTGTCCAAGCTAGGCCCTTCATTAGTAATCAACACAAATGTATCCAATTTAGGCAGCATCATATTCTCATGAACATTAAAATTGTCACCAAGAAACAAAAGTACCTGGTAATTCAATTGGCATGCGCGAGCTCTAGTAATTGGTCCAGTATGTATAGCAGTAAGGGCTGTGGGTGTAACAATGGTATTGATGTCCTCATCACTTCTTCTGTCTATAAATGGGAGAGGGGGGAGGAGCCCCCTAGCCCACCTTCGTCTTCTTGCCTTCTCGCCTTCCTGTCTCTTCCGCATCTCCCACCTTGTCGAAGCGACCATGGCACTAGCAGGGAGGTTCTCGTTCGAGGAGGAGGGCAAGGTCTCTCAGGTGGGACCGGAGGCGCCGCCACCCAAGAGAGGGCGCGGCCGTCCCCGCAAATCCGCGGCCGCACCGGCGATGTCTTCATGGGGGCGCGGGCGTCCGCCTCTGACGGCTCGCAACGGTCCCAACAGCCGGGAGAGGGGTCTCCCCCGCGAGGGTGGTCACGGGGGCGCGAGTAGCCACGACCAAGGGGGAAGGCATGCCACGGCCTACCGACCGCCACGCCCGCGCGCCCGCTCGAGTGACTCGGCGCACAAGTTTGTTGTGTGGGTGAAGGGCCCTACAGGCACCTGGCTTCTGCTTCCAAGCTCTATCGCGGAGGAGTTGCCGGCGGCAGGACCCGTTGGGCTGCGGCTGCAGCCCGACGGCTGCTGCAACGGGTCCTCGTGGGTGGAGGTCGAGGTCAACTCCATCGGCCATGTGTTCCTGACCCGTGGATGGCAGTCATTCGCCCGTGCCCGCGGTCTGAAGGGGAGGCGCACCCTCCACTTCAAGTATGACGGGGCGGCAACGCTATTTGTCAGGGTCTTCCGGGAAGATGGCAGCCGCCTGGGGTGATGCCCGGAGGGCGACGACGACAGCGATCACCCTTCCGACGACGACGGTCGATGCGGCGTCGGCATCCTCGGCGGTGAACTTGCCCTTGGCCGCCGCACCTCCAGCAGCAGCGGCGACGTCTCCTTCGGGGGGAGCTCGAGCGATGATTACTACGATGAGCCGCCTCGTCGCCGCGCCCAGACCCAGGAGGGCGGCAAGCCGCCGTGCCGTCTTGCTCCCGCTCAGGGGGATGCCGAGCCGCCTCGCCATCACGCCCCTGTCAAGCAGGAGGAGGAGTCCGACTAAGCGCGGGTGGTGACGGAGCCACGCCCCAGGAGCGGCGGTCCTCGGGAGGCCGCTTCTTTTGCTTCAACCCCCTTTTTTTAAAAAATTCCTGCATCAAGAGGTTGCGAAGAGCCCCGCGGGGGGGTGTAATGAACTGGTGCGCTTCCGCCTTTTTATTAGTGTTTCTTATCCGCACTTCAACATTGTATTACCATTAATTGAAAGGCTCCTGCCTCTCCTGATTAGAATAACTTAGCTTGGTGCGCTCGTGGCCCTTGGCGAGTCCCCTTGTCGTGGGGGCGCGCTCCGGCTCCTCCGGAGCTTCTCCTAGCGGCGGTGCGGTTAGAGTGCCAGAGCGACCTAGGGAGGCTCCGACGGGCTTCGGAGCCTTGAATGGTAAGCCACCCGGGAGGCCTCTGAAGGACCCACGAGGCACTAGAGCCTCCGGAGTACCATTTGCGTAGGCCTCTGGAGCCCCCGAGCGAGGGCCGACTGTCATTAGCACGCCGCGGCGCGACACCTGGCAGGGCCAGGAGGTGAGCGCTCTAGAGGCCGAGGGACCGACGGCTCGCTCAAGAGCGTCGCGCGAGGATTTTGCCAAGGCCTTGGTGAGGTGTACGCATGAGCAGGCCTGCTGGTAGGCCAGTTCAGACATATACACCGTGCCTAGCCCCCGCTCGCGGGACATGATAGAGGGAGCCATGGGCGGATGCCGCACTTCCAAAAGACGAAACTCAAGAGAGGAAACACCGCTGGAAGAAGATAGAAAAGGAAACTCCCCCTCTTTTCGAATAAAGACGCAAGAACAGCAAGTTTCATTCCAAGAAGTAGCAAATGGGTTACAAGAGCAAAGCAAAAAGAACAGCCGCGTCCGGCACCTATGCTTGTCTTCTAGTCTTCCCGCCAGGGCGGAGCATGGGGCTTCCACTAGGCGTGGGCATAGTAGTTGATTGACCGTGTCGTCCGCCAGCGCGGAGCATGGGGCTTCCACTTGGGAGTGGGTGGGAGCCCCCGTGAGGCCCAGGGGCGGCACTCTGTAGACTCCGGGGCGTGTACAGCCCCACTCATTATTACGTGAGAGTGTCACGGGTAGAACCTCCGGAGGAGCTGGATATTCTAGGCATTCTGGATGGGGACCCCATCCAGCGTATCCAAGCGTACGGTGCCAGGCCTGGAGACGCGGGAGACCCTCAACTGGCCCTCCCACATGGGCAAGAGCTTGTGAAGGCCCTCCCTTGAAAGGACCCGCCTCAGGACGAGGTCTTCGACCTCGAGGGTCCGGGAGCGGACACTATGGCAGTGGTAACACCGTAGCGCCTGCTGGTACCTCACTGCACTGAGCGAGGCCTGGCGACAGGCTTCCTCCCCGAGCACAAGGTCTGTCTCCCGCGAGGCATACTGACGCATCTCGTCGAATGCTAGGACCCACGGGGAACGATGTCTGACCTCATGAGGGAGGACCGCCTCGGCCCCGTAGACGAGGAAGAACGGGGTCTCGCCGGTGGGCTTAGTCGCAGTGGTGCGGATTGACCACAACACAGACTAAAGCTCACCGAGCCAACCCCTGCCACCGGCCTCGTGCTTCTTCTTGAAGCTCCTTGCCTTGAGGCCCCTCAGGACCTCCGCGTTGGCGTGCTCGGCCTGGCCATTGCTTCGTGGGTGCGCCACCGAAGCGTACCATATCTGCGTTCCAAGGTTAGCGCCATACGTTATGAAGAGGTTGCTTGTGAACTGGGAACCATTGTCAGTAATGATACAATTGGGAACACCGAAATGGCTCATGAGGCCCTTGATGAACTTGATGGCCGAGCCAGCGGGGATGGCGCGTACGGGCTCCACCTCCGCCCACTTGGTGAACTTGTCGATGGCGAGGTAGAGGTAGCGGTATCCACTGGCTGCTCGAGGGAAGGGGCCCAGGATATCCAACCCCCAGACCGCGCACGGCCATCAGAGCGGGATGGTCTGGAGGCCTTGCGTGGGCTGGTGAATCTACTTGGCATGGAACTGGCAGGCCTCGCAGGATCGCACCAGCTCGGTGGCGTCGTTGAGCACCGTCGGCCAGTAGAAATAGCGACAGAACACCTTGCCCACGAGGGTGCGTGACAAGGAGTGGTGCCCATAGTCCCCGTCGTGGATATCAGCCAGCAACTCGCGCCCTTGTTCTTCAGGTACGCACCAGAGCGAGACGTCATTGGGGCATCGCCGGTACAGCTCGCCGTCCTGCAAGCAATAAGCAGTGGCCTGGCGGACCACGCGTTCCGCATCCTCCTCCTTCTCTGGCAAGGTGCCACGGAGCAGGTACGCCTTGAGCTCCTTGGTCCAACAACCCGCGTGAGGTTCCAGCGCCAGGAGTAAGCGGGCTCCTGAGGTCGGGCCACAAGTCGGGGCTCCTAAGGTCGGGGCCGACAGCAGCTCCTCCCCGAGCAATGCCGGGCCCGCGGCTAGGTGGGCCGCTGACAGCTTGTGGAGCCTCTCCTCGAAGACGCCTGGCCTCTGGGGCTCGCTGTGGGACGCCCTCTTGGCAATGTCGTCTGCTTCCTTGTTCGCCCCCCGCGGGATGTGCTGTAATTCCAAGCCCAGGAAGCGTTTTTCAATTTTATGTACCTCTTCCAGGTAAGCCTCCATGTGCTCGTCCTTCGGCTTGTACTCTTTGTTGGAGAAGTTGACGAAGAGTTGGGAGTCGCCCTTGATGGCGAGGCGCTTGATTCCCAGGGTGGCCGTGGCCTCGAGGCTAGCAATCAAGCATTCGTACTCCGCAATGTTGTTGGACACCTTCTCGTCGCGCTGGAAGCAAAGCTGCACACCATAGTAGAGCTTGTCCATGGTTGGTGAGATGAGCACGACTCCAGCCCCCGCGCCATGCCACGTGAAGGCACCGTCGAAGTGCATGATGCATCCGTCGGGTACCTCGTCGCCGGGCGTGAGGGATTGGCCCTCATCCAGCTCACGATCAGGAGCGTCGGTCCACTCCGCCACGAAATCGGCTAGGGCCGCCCCCTTGATGACCCTAGTCGTGCTGAACTCCAGCTGGAAGGCCTGTAGCTCAATGTTCCATTCAGCAACCCTCCCCACGGCGTTGGGGCTGTGCAACATCTTCTCCAGGGGATATGCCGATATGACCTTGATGGGGTGGCCTTGAAAATAATGACGCAACTTTCTTGAGACGACGAGGAGCGCGAGGAGGAGCTTCTGCTGCATAGGGTAGCATGCACGTGCGTCGTGCAACACCATGCTGACAAAGTACACTGGATGCTCGATGAGGGGCGAGGAGTCGGGGGCGTCTTGCCCCGCGGGGGGCCCGAGGGACTCATGAGGCTCAGAAGCCGACGAAGCAACGGGGCCCCCAGGGGCGCCGCCCTGGGGCAGCAAACGTTGCGCAGCTTCTCTCGTCCCGCCTTGCGTCGTGCCTGCGCCGGCGGGTCCCTCCCAGATCTCCACGAGCGCCGCACTAGCTGAGTGGGGGGTGGCTACCAAGTAAAGCACTAGGGGCTCACGCGGACGGGGCACCACCATGACAGGCGGGCTCATGAGGTATCGCTTGAGGTCTTCGAAGGCCGCCTCAGCTTCCAGGGTCCACTCGAACGGGCCCTTCTTCTTCATTAGCTTGAAGAAAGGGAGGGTGCGCTCGCCAAGCTTGGAGATGAAGCGCCCCAAGGAGGTCACGCACCCTGCGAGCTTCTGCATCTCCTTGAGGGTCTAAGGCGGGCTCATCCGTTCTATCACCTTGACCTTCTTGGAGTTGGCCTCGATCCCTCTGTGTGACACCAGGAAGCCCAGTAGCTTGTTGGATGGGACCCCGAACACACACTTCTCTGGATTGAGCTTCAGGTTTATGCTCCACAAGTTGGCGAATGTTTCTTCCAGGTCTTTGATCAGTGTCCCTTCCTCCCTTGACTTTACCACAATGTCATCAACGTATGCCTCTGCATTCCTCCCCAGCTGCGGCCCATGCGCGATGTGCATCAGCCGCTAGAAAGTTGCACCGGCGTTCCGCAACCCGAAGGGCATGCACGTGTAGCAGTACATGCCGCACGATGAGATGAAGGCTGCCTTCTCGACATCCTCTGTTGCCATCTTGACTTGGTAATATCCCGGGTAGGCATCCAGGAAACATAGCAGATCGCATTCGGTAGTGGAGTCCACAATCTGGTCGATACGCGGGAGCGGGAAAGGGTCCTGGGGGCAAGCTTTGTTGAGGCTCGTGAAGTCGACGCACATGCACTCCTTCCCACCTTTCTTGGGGACGATGACAGGATTTGCCAACCAGTCCGGGTGCCGTACTTCCGAATGACGCCAGTCTCTCGGAGCTTGGCGACCTCCGGGACGATGAACGCTTGCTTCCCTTGTGCTTGACGGCGCGCCTTTTGCTTCACCGGGCGTGCTCCAGGACACACCATCAGGTGATGCTCAATCACCTCCCTCGGGACACCAACCAAGTCTGATGCTTCCCACACGAACACGACTTTGTTGGCCCTCAGGAAGCCTACCAGCGCCTCCTCCTGATCCTGAGGAAGGCCCGCACCAATGGTGAAGGTGGTGCCCGAGCCCCCGGTGTCGACAGGCACCAGCTTCATCTCGGCCCGATCCTAAGAAAACAGCTGCTTTTTCTTTGCGGGCGCGGCCTCTTGAGCCTCCGCGGCACCCACGGTGGCAGGGCATGAAGCAGTCACGGCCCTGTAGGCGAAACTGAGGCCTCGGACCGCGTCCTTCATATCCCCGACCACCGTGATGACGCCGCTGCTGCCCGGCATCTTGATGACGTTGTATCCCGGATGGGTCGCCGCCAAGAACTTGGTGAGGGCCGGATACCCCAGGATGGCGTTCTACGGGAGGCCGATGTGGGCGACGTCGAAGTCGATGAGCTCGGTGTGGTAGTTGTCACGCATGCCGAAGGTGACGGGGAGGCGTATCTTTCCCAGGGGAGTGGGGAGGAGCTGGTCGTACGACACTTGAAGCAGGTCGAAGGTTTCCACCGAGAGGATGTTCAGGCCGGAGCCTCCGTCGATGAGGGTCTTGGTCACCGCGACGTTGCTGATGGTGGGTGTGCACAGCATGGGGAGAGCGCCTGCCACGGTCGTGGCCTTGGGGTGGTCTCCGAAATCGAAGGTGATGGCAGCTTCAGGCCCGATGCGGCCCTGCATAGCGCTACGCTGCGGCCGGGAAGCACCTTGCCGACGGAGAAACTGCTTGATGTGACGGATAGAAGAAGGCGCCTGCGACCTGCCGATGATGCACGCGACCGCATAGGGCGCTGGAGCCGTGAAGCGTGTGACGAACTGCTCGCAGAGTTACTCCCAAGAGGAGATCGAGGCATGCGGGAGTCCGCTGAGCCAGGACCGAGGGGCCTCCGTGAGAGCCAGGGGAACCAGTTCGCCATGGCCTTGTCATGGCCGCCCGCTGCCTCGATGGCCTACGCGTATAACCAGAGGAGCTCTTCGGGGTCTGCAGCGCCGTCGTACCACGGGGGCATCGCTGGCCTGAACTTTGCAGGCCACTGCACCCGACGCAGGTCAGGGGTGAAGGCCGGATGACCCGCGGCGCCCCCGCGGGCGTCCCGCGGCCAGGTTGGTGAAATGGCGTCCGCCATGGGAACCGCGAGGCAAGGGCAGAGCGCGGTCAGCGAAGAGGCGAAGCTTCGACACGCCCCTACATGCCGCACCAAATGTCGGATTCAGGGCTCCGCAGACCCAAGAAGGTTCGAACTCTAGGGCATGTGCGAAGATCTCAACCTCTCAAGCCTCATGCTCATTGCCCTATGTTCTAGCCTCGCCGAATGCACACGCTAGCGGGGAAGAAGATGAACATGGAAGTTTACCCAGGTTCGGGCCACCTTGCGGTGTAAAAGCCTACTCTTGCTTTGTGGTGGATTGGCCTCACGAGGAGGTTTGAGGATGAACTAGTACAGTGGATGAGCTGCCTCGCGAGGGCTCAGTGACGAGAGTGAGTCAACCAGGGTCGGATCCCTTCTATGGTGGTGGCTAACCTATATTTATAGTGGCCCTGGTCCTCTTCCCTCAAAGCTTAGGCGGGAAGGGATTCCACAACGGCCAATTTGAAAGAGGATAAGAGGTACATCCTATCCTGACAAAAGGTGATCTTCTCCTGCAAAGCTTCTGGTCGTGACGCAGCTGTGGGCTTGGCGATGACATCTGTCCTGCCGAGCCCGTGGTCTTGGTCTTGTAGCACCGTAATGGAAACCTTTGGGGGATTCCTCGGGAACCCATGCCTGTCCTTGCCTCCTTAGCACGAAAGAGGAAACTGCCTCCTCTGCGCCCGCTGGCGCCCGCCTGGCCTTGGTCGTCATGGCTTGCGTCACCACTGTCTCATGAGGCTGGGCACTTGCATAGGAATCCCCGCTCCTCGGGAGGCCGCCTGGGGAGGCCACTCCCTTTGGAGGTCTTGGTGTCGTCTGCCTCACGAGGCCGGGGGCCCTCGCGAAGGTCTTGTCTTGGCGGTCTTCCAGACGGGTCGTACCAGGCCGTTGAGGGAGCCACGCCGTGGGCCGCAGGCAAGCAAGTCTGGGTACACTGGTTCCCAAAACGCCGACAAGTGCAGCAAGGTATTTTTGGGTTTTTGGAAGAATAGATCTGAAAATAACATGATAGGAAATGACCTGGGGGTCGTAGATTTCACTAGTGGCTTCACTCGAGAAAATTGCATATGGTGGGTAAACAAATTACTGTTGGGCAATTGATAGAAGAGAAAATAATTATGATGATATCCAAGGCAATGATCATGTATTTAGGTATCACGTCCAAGATTAGTAAACCGACTCCTACCTGCATCTACTACTATTACTCCACACATCGACCGCTATCCAGCATGCATCTAGTGTAATAAGTTCATGAAAAAATGGAGTAATGCAATAAGAACGATGACATGATGTAGACAAGATCTATTCATGTAGGAATATACCCCATCTTTTTATCCTTAATGGAAACGACACATGCGTGTCATGTCACATTCTGTCACTGAGAATGAGCACTGCAAGATCAAACCCATCACAAAGCACCTCTTCCCATTGCAAGGAAAATCAATCTAGTTGGCCAAACCAAACCAAAGTTTCAGAGAAGAAATACGAGGCTATAAAGATCATGCATAAAAGAGTTCAAAGAAGACTCAAATAATATTCATAGATAGAACTGATCATAAACTCGCAATTCATAGGATCCCAACAAACACACCGCAAAAAGTCATTACATCAAATAGATCTCCAAGAAAATCGAGGAGAACATTGTATTGAAGATCAAAAAGAGAGAAGAAGCCATGTAGCAACTGCCTACGGACCCGTAGGTCTGTGGTAAACTACTCACGCATCATCGGAGGGGCAAGGGTGATGATGAAGAACACCTCCGTAGTCGTTGACCCTTCTGGCAAAGTGCCAGAAAAGGCCCCTAGATTGGATCTCATGGTTCTGGAACTTGCGCTGGCTGGAATTGTGTTTCATCCACTCCCCTAGGGTTTCTGGAATATTAGAGTATTTATATAGCTGAGAGGCGGTGGAGGGGGTGCCTGTGGGCCCTACTACCCACCAGGGTGCGCCTGGGGGCCCTGGCGCGCCCTGGTGCCTAGTGGGCCCCACAGGGCCCCTCTGGTGCACCTCTTGGGCCTCCTGGGTGTCTTCTGGGCAGAAAAAAATCTCCAAAAAGTTTCGCTCTATTTGGACCTCATTTGATATGGATATTTTGCGAAGTAAAAAACAAGCAAAAAACAACAACTGGCAATGGGCACTATGTCAATAGGTTAGTCCCAAAAAATGATATAAAGTTGCTAGTAAATGATTGTAAAACATCCAAGATTGATAATATAACAGCATGGAACAATAAAAAATTATAGATACATTGGAGACGTATCATGCTCAAGTATATTATGTTGCATATTATTGTTGAATTCGCTTGATGAAGATGCACCTCTAATAGGTAGATAGGTCTTTGATGGTGAAGAAGTGCTATGCCATGTACATTGGGAGGGTTCTGGGAGTTTTCAACAAGTGGCCAGAGTGTCAGGCCCAAGTGTCAGGGTTCTCGGGCAGCAACCAGAAAGGGTTCGATAGCAGACAAGAAGCGGAAGCTAGTTACCTGAGGTTCACGCTAGCGCGAGAGAGGAATCAGAACCGACGCCTCATGTACTATATAATTCTGCTCTTGCTCATAGTGATAGCTCTTCTCTTCTATATCATGCTATAAATGGATGATGAAACATGTGTATGGGATGATGATGTAGTTGCATGTATTCGAGACATATCATAACTTGTATCCCTATTTCGATATGATGATGAGGGACATCATTTGTGTTGGATGATAATGACATGATTTGATGAGACTATTTGTATGTGTATGATATGACGAGACTATTCTGTGTATGATATGATAGAGACTATTGTATAAAACCTATACAAATGCAGAGTAAATACGTCACAGAAAAAATACAGAAAATAATAACAGTAGCGCGGGGTATGTGTGTAGCAGCAGCGCTGCCTTAGCAGTAGCGCGTGCTAGATAGGCGCACTGCAGCTTTTACCACTACCGCGGTTTTCAGGAACGCGCTACTGCTACATAAGGATAGTAGTAGTGGTGGGTGACTCATTCTACTACTAAAAGTTAGATGTAGCGCCATAGCAGTAGCCCGGTCACCCTCGCTACTGCTAGGCCTTTACCATGCGCTACTGCTAGGGTTTTCCCTAGTCGTGGTTGGGAGAGATGGCGGCCAAGGGTGGAAGGGTGGCTGCCCCCATGCATCTCCCATCACTAAATATAGCCTAGGGAGCAGGGGAGGGCAGTCGAAACCCTCCTAGGCTCGGCAATAAGAAAGAAATCCCTTTAAATTTGGAGTTAACATCTTATCTCTAGATTCAACTCTTTAAATTTAGAGATAAGACCTCATCTCTAGATTTAAACAACATGGTCCTTAGGGCTTGGTGCGGCCAGCCATGTGGGCTATAGCCCCACCCCTCGGTCTATGTGGGACCTCCTTGGGTTGTTGGGCCCCACGGTGGAATCTCTAGAACCTTCTAGAACCTTCGCGGTACTCTACCGAAAATTGCCGAACATTTCCGAAACCCTGAATATGACTTCCCATATATAAATCTTTACCTCCGGATAATAAACACTTATCATGAACAAGGAAATATGATAATAAAAACTTTATTATTGCCTCTAGGGCATATTTCCAACAGCCCCTGGCTATAAATAGACACCCCTTGCACCATAAGTTGGTGGCTGCTCTGAGTTATTGCACGGCTTTTTTCGTCTGAGAGCAACCCACCTCCGAAGCCTTTGAGAGAGATTTCCTGCAAGGAAAAACTGAAAGTGCTAGTTATTGACTAGAGGGGGGTGGGTGAATAGGCGATTTTTATAAATGTCTTCAAGACAGGCAATGTCTTCAAAGACACGGAAGCAAAATAGTGACTAAACAAGATATAACGGAAGATAAGCTACACTAGGCATACTGAAATGACAACAACTATTGAAGTGATATGTGAAGACAAACAACAACTAGGTAGAGAAGAGTAGTTTAGTAAGATAGTGTGAAGATGTGACACCCTGGATTTTGCCCATTTCTTTTTCCTTTTTATTTTGGTCTGGATTTGCTTTTCTGTGGCTTAGTAGTCCTGAAACCTAGAGAGATCACCCTTGATTCCTCTCCCAAGTGGCTTGCCAACGTCAAAATCATCCCAAGACCTTGTCATTTCCATCTTGGACCAATCCCAATATTCTTTTCTTGGGAATATTCCTTTTTCTATTAAAGGAATAACCCTGTCAGCTCTGAGTTGTGAAGCAACTCATATTTCTATCATTCCCAAAATTCCCAAATAATTCTCATAAATCCTTTGGGACATATCTTGTCCAGATATGTCAAAATATTCCTTGCCATGTCCAAAAATATTTCACAAATATTCCTTTTCTGATTCTGCCCCAGCTGGCAGTTTGTGAAGCAAGCACCATTTATATTTGCTTGCTTGCTCTCAAACTTTTTGTGCACTCTTTCTTATCCATATCATTGCCACATGCCAAAATGCAACTTTATTTGGATATTAAAACTCCCTTGGCTAATTTCCAAAGTTTCTGGGCAACTGGAATCTTTGTGAAGGAAGTACTAGTTAGGAGTATCCAAATGAGTTGAAATTTTACAAGCATATTCATATGCTCAAATAATGACTCTCCACCAAGTTTCAACCCTATATAGTCATCTATGTGAGCAGAACATCAAATCTTAGATTCTGGTCATATTTTTCAGTTGTGAAGCAACTATATTTTATATTTCTTCATTTAATCTGAAAATTTACCAGGACATCCTCCTATCCATATTATCCATCTCCACAAAGTTTGGGCTCAATCTATCTAGCCATTTTTCCTCAGTTTCTTTTCTTAGATTCTGGTCAGAGAGGACCATTATGAAGGAAGTGCCACTTTGGCTTGTCCAAATGGCATGAAATTTTTATGGCAACCTCATATGAACAAATCATCCACCTATGCCCATTTTCAGCTCAAGTAGCCACTTCATGTGAGTGCCACTTCAAGACTTGTCAATCTGGTCAGTAGAGGCATTTGTACAGCAAGTGCTATTTCTACTCATCCAAATGAGCTGAAAATTGGCAGAGATGGTCATCTTAGTGTTTGATCACCCGGTGCAAAACATCAGAGTTTCTCTCCTGCTCAAGCTCTCTCAGTTCACATCAAGCAGTTTGCTGTTCCAGATAAGCACTGCCAGCTGAGGTCAACTCAGGCGCCACTGTGATTGTTTCTTTCCTCCTTGACCCTATTCGGTGAATGACTGATCAACCTGACATAGTTTGGTCAACTAGTACACGTGGAATCGCCTCGTTCACGCAATGACCACGGGTCAAATCAGCCAATAGCGCGCTCTAGAGGTCTCGGCGCTGTACTCGTCCGATTCCTTCTCTCCCTCGATATTTCTTCATGTCCAGCAGCTTCTCCTTGGTCCATTCTTCACTCTGGAACTCTCTTACCCTCCGATTTCTTCTCCCCTACACCACGACGAGCTCTGCACTGTCCGGCACGTGACATGCGCCGTCGTTTTCTTCTGTCCCCTTCTCCTCGATTCCTCCCGAACCTCCTCGGCCTCGCCTGGGTTCTCCCCGTCCCTCCTGGATCCTCCTGGAGACCTCCCCCTCCTCCAAGAGAGCTCGGGAAGCACCGGGAACTGGCGTACGTGGCGCCACGGCCACGTTCTCCCCCCCTCGCCGCCGGCTATTTAAGCCCCCGAGGCCCCTCTGCCTTCACCACCGAGCTCCCCTCGCACCACTACTCCTCCCCGACCCCTCCCCGAGGCTCCAGGACCTCTCCTCGCCGCCGATGGCCGCCATGGCCGACCCGGCCCTCCTCTCAAATTCGCGTGAGCCAAGCCCCCTCTCCCCCTTCTACCCTCCACCTGTGGATTCCCCTTGTTCCGGCGGCCCTTCCCACCTCCTGGCCCCCTCGCCGGAGTGGCCGTGGCTGCGTGCCCAAAATCCGACCACCGCCGTGTCCTGCCTCCGTGGCACGCCGTCGTTCCGCCCTCCCCGGCGCCTGCCGCCTCTCTGGACGGGCGTGGCGCGCCTCCCTGGTCCCTCCTGTGGCCTCGCCGGATCCGGGGACTGCCGGAGCCGTCGGGGGGCGTCGCCGGCCGAGCCCCTCCCCTGCCTCCTCTGTTTTGGCCAGGGGAGCGAGGGAGAAGACGACGATCGGCCAGGCCGGGCCCTTTTTTTTAAAAGGGGGGAAGCCATGGGCCGGCCCAGCTGCAGCAGCCGCTGCGCGGCCCAGCTAACCCCAGGCCTTGGCCACTTTCGGCCCAAGGCAGCCCCGGGCGCGTAGTTCTTTTTTCAAAAACTGCTGAGGACCCGTTTGTAAAGACTTTATTTGCAGATAGGTCCTCGGGAGAAAAACCTTCACAACTTTTTCCTCGAAACTCCGATCGAGGTGAATCCAACGCCCACGTCTTCGTCTCATCGAGCCCGTTTCGATGGTGTCATTCTCATGCTGTGTTGACACAGCAGAAATGACCATTTTGCCCTTGCCGTAAACAGCCCCTCCAAGAGAGAACTATTTCCGGCATTCGTCCCCGCGACATTTCCGCACTTCATTCCGATGACTCCTTCATCTCCAGGCAAGCCACAACCCTCATCTGCATAATTGCAATGCAATATCATAGTTTAATTAATTACTTTAATAGCAAGAATGTTATCTGTAGCATGGATTGGATTATGACATGCATGAGTAGATGTTGAATACCGGATTGTTAATGACTAGTAGTTTACCCACTCATTGAGGTTATGATGTTGAGATTACCGTCTATGATTATTTTGGGATTCCATCCGGCATTTGTGGATATGAACTAGTAGCAGTAGCCTAGGCATGCCGGTTATTGGATTACTATGATACCGGAGTGTCAGCTGTGACAGAAAGATTGTTCGAGGATAAGATGCCTAATTTGACCAACTAAGTTAACTTGATGAAACAACCTGGTAATAAGTGAACTTAGTTGGTTGATCGAGAGTCACCTGTCCGGGCTTATTCGTGCAGCCACATTTGCCAGTATGGGACGGCCTTGACTTGGTCTGACCGCGTGCTCTTCCACCGGTACCTCCAAAGAGGGAGGGTTATGCGCGCGCGCTACCCTGGCCCGGTAGGCGGCGATAACCCTGTGAGCCCAGTTGAGTTATTGGATCCAGGTCCCCGTTTGGGACAGTTTGTTTGGCCAGGACGCTGGCAAGTGTCTTGAGGACACGGGGCCACCCAGGGCTTGACTCCAAGAGGGAGTATGATTGCCGGTCGTACGATGGAGGAGTCACGGGTCAGGCGGGTTTCGTCGGAACGTCGTTGGTCCACCCGAATGGGAGCACGAGGCCATGAGTTCCGTGGTGTGGGTAAAGTGTACAACCTCTGCAGAGTGTAAAATCTATTCGAATAGCCGTGTCCACGGTATTGGACAGCCCGTCCAGACCTCTATAGGAGATCAACCGTTATAATGACAGTAATGATGGGAGAACTCATGTGAGTTTGGTTACAGTTGGACAGTATGCCATGGGCAAGTATTGGTAACGATCTCGAGGATGATCGTTGGATGTTCTTGGAGTGATCATGAGTTGGTCACCAGAATGCAGGAAGAGTAGCCTGTTATTGCTCATTTCAACCATTCCTTCGGTAACAATAAATCTTAACTTAATCTTGATTACTATGATGTTGTCTTGCCTTAATGCTGATGTTTGTTGTGAGCTTGCGAGTACATTCAAAGTACTCACCTGGCGTGTCATGCCAGTTTGCAGGTCATGCCATGACTACTTGTTTGTCGAAGATGTTGATTGCGCGAGCTAGGATACACGTTCTAGCCAGAGTCCCTGCGGAGTGGAGTCCATCACCGCCGACGTTGTTCCGCTGCCGAGAGATACTCCGCCTCCTCAGGTCGATCCGCTGTTAGCATAGAGCTATTTTGAGCAGGCGTAGTGTCGCCGTGCTGATGTAATCTTTGTAACCATATTTATAGCAATAAAGAGCTGATTTGTTCTATGCCAACAGTGCCGTATTCCAGTGGACTTGTCCCTGGGACTGGAAACGGGGCGTTCCGGTTTCCTCTGAGCCGGGTGCCACAGAAGACAAAGATGCAATCAGAGGGAATGTCTTCACACAATGTCTTCGAATAGAACGAGCATGCAAAGGCTTCATGAAACTAAACAGTAAGTAAAGGATGAAGTGATAGAACCAGTTGCTCGGAGAAGACAATTGATTTGTTGGACCAGTTCCAGTTGCTGTGACAACTGTACGTATGGTTGGGGAGGCTGAGATTTAACTCAAAAGACCACGCCTTCACCTTATTCCCCTTTAGCTAAGACCCGCAGATCTCGCCCAATCACTCAGGTAAGTCTTCAAGGTAGACTTCCAAACCTTCACAGACTTCGTTCATCGACAATCCACAATGACTCTTTGTTGCCGCGTAGCCGGCAATCTATGGGACAATGCTCCCCCTTTCTGGTGTGGCGAGGGGGGTGCACTCAATGCAAAGAGCAAGAACAACAAGAGAGGCAACAGTTTTTACCCAGGTTCGGGCCGCTGCAAAGCGTAAAACCCTACTCCTATTGTGGTGTATTGGATGGGTGTGTGCATAAGTACACGGAGCGCTCTCTCCCGGCAAGAAGCAAAGAGAGGCTGCTACACGGGTACGTATGCTAGGGGTTGGTTTGGCTTCTAATCCTTGTAAAGGTTACCCTGGCCCTCCTTTCATAGCTCAAGAGATTACCACAGTGGCAAAAGGGTCATTACAGGATGATTAGATAGAAACAGCACTATCATACCTAACTCTGCTAGTTAGGACAAAATGCATTAAATGCATCACTAGGTGTCGTGAGGAGGAGGGATCCCAGCAAGGCTGCTGCACCACTCGCCCAACCGCCTTTCTATTATGCTAACACGCCATTAGGACGGGTGTCGATAAAGGTAATTCTTCTTCCAGCGGGCCGCCACATGCCCGACAAGCCCCACCAAACAATTTGTGGGCTCAACACCTCACTGATGGGTGACTATCTGCTCAGCGAGGTGGAGCGCTGGTGGTTGGTGAAGCCTTGCCGGGCCCAGCGCCGGCAGGCCTTCATCTTGCCGGCAAGAACCTGCTTCTAGTATTTCATCTCTACAACTTGTCTTGGTCTTCTTGATGCCCTCTTTGATCTCTCGAAGAGCTGCTTCTTGACCTTGAGAAATCTTTGTTTGAAAATTTATCCTTCCCAGGGAAGCTGCTACTTGTCTGCGCATAAGTCAGGGTATTACAACCCTTGTTTAATACACCGACAGGAGCCCCTGGGCCTCGGCCACACGTGCTGCAGGGCAATCGTTGGGCGAGGCCCAAACGATGCACAGATGAAACGACGTTGACCTTGTTGTAATGATGCCATCATTTTGCGATCTTCTTTGCTTCTTCATTAATATGAACTTGGGCTAGCCCTCGGTCTTCCTCCGGTCTTCTTATCGTCACACGGTATTTCAGCGTCCGTGCCAGAAACCAGGGTCGTGTACGTACATGGACTGCCACCAGGCTTAACCTAGGCAGGCCCACGATCACACGTGGCTCGATGTAACTACCATCTGTTGTCATCACTCCCTCCTTTTACTGCACCCCCCCCCCCCCATGACACGGATTGGGTGCGAGACATGGGATTGGTGCAGAAGGGCGGTTGTGGAAATAAACTTTGATCGATGGAGCCAGAACGCCGGATTGGCAAGGCTGGGCGGCTGGTGGATTAATGCACTTGCCAGGGGTGCAGGGCGCGGGATTGGCGAAGCGGGGTGGTTGCCCTAAGGTAGAGGAGATCCAGCCCCCGCGCCTTCCCCTATAAAAGGAGGGGAAGCGTGGGAGCCGATGCTCATCCACTTCCTTCTCCTCTATTCTTCTTGCATCTTCTCCCATCATGGCGAGAGGAAGGGGCCGTGCTCGTTCTTACACCACGACAGAGAGAGCTTCTCCTCGGATTCATGCTTCTGCTTCGGCGGCGGCCGCAGAGGCTAGCTCCATCGCGCGGGTGGGGCCACACGACAAGGTCATGGTCACGCGGCGCTCTCGGTCGAGGAGGTCGAACCGGAGCACTGGTGGTTCCGCCTCTAGTGGCCCCTCCCTCGGCAAAAGGTCACACGGGGGATACCGTGCTCGAATTCATCATGGAGCTGTGCGACCCGCCGAGGAGTAGGCTGCGGCTCCCTCGTCCCTTTGCCAGGGTAATGGAGATGGACCATCCACTCGGGTTGTGGTCGCGCGTGAATGGTTGCCTCAATAGCGCTGTTTGGGTGAACATAGAGTTCCCCGCCAACGGCGTCATGTACCTCACCCGAAGGTGGAAATCATTCACTCACGCCCGCTACTTGGCGGAGGTGCACTTCCTCCACTTCAACTGGTGGAGTCCGACGTGCTCTCCGTGAAGATCATCCGGCCTTCAGGCGCTCGTCTAGGGTGCAATGTGGAAAGCTCAAGCGACAGCGAAAGCTCCTCCTCGAACGACAGTGACGAGGAGGAGGCAGATGGTGAAGACGACGATGGCGAGTCTCCGGTCCTCAAGTTCGAAGACGACGACTCAGACTCCAGATGAACGGCGGCATCACCTTCATCAGCAGATGAGCGTCGACAGCACCATCATCTGCACCTGGACCCCGGCAGAGCGATTTGCCGGGGGTGCTTCTCCTAGGCGCCCCTGTTGCCCTCCTTGCACTCGATGTAAACCCTGGGAGGAGAGGGACAAGAAAGGCATTATCGAGCACTTTTCGTTTTTCAAGTATGTATTTTATTCGACGTGCTCAAATAAATGAAAAACTCCCTCCCTGCTTATCTCTGTTCTCGTATGACCTTCAATTTTGGTACCCTACGCTGCCTGGAAGCTTGCCGGGGCCACCGGCAAAGCACCTTGCCGGTCTTGGACGCAGCTACATAGACTCTGCTGAGCGGACACGAGGCAGAGCTGGAGCACGAGACAAAACACGGTAGGATTCCTTCGCGTGAAGGTTGTTCGTAGGAATATAGAGACGTGCAAGGGGAATGAAATCTTGGTTGAAAAATTTTCAACTTATCTTTCTTTGCTATAGTTCTTATCATATGAAATGAAATGAATTGCCAATCCAACATTGCATCTTAATTCCTCCCCGGGAAACATGTACGCTGCGAATCCTTCTGCATTTGTAGAAAACAGAAAGGAGAAGTACAGTAATGTGGATACCTTGGCGGTATGTTAGTCATTTCATTCAAGCAAAGCACTATCACACTATATTATGCATTAGTACATGAGTAAACATGCGTGAAATTTTGTGGAGCACTTAGCATTATTTAGATACGCATAGGATCTGCGCCTGGCTTTGTACAAAGGGTTACAAGTCTTTTATACTATGCTTGTACAAAAGGGGTTGCGGGATAGGGCCCGGCAACGACGCCTTATGGGTAAAACTTGCAAAAATGCTCGATATTCCACTAGTTTTGCACACGAATGCCATCTTCAGTCTCTAGATGGACTGCGTCAGGTTTGGTGACTTGTACTACCCGATAAGGGCCTTCCCACTTTGGTGTCAACTTGTTTGTTCCCTTGGCATACTGAACGTGCCGAAGGACAAGGTCACCTTCCTCAAGGCTTCGGGCATGAACCTTGCAGCTATGATAGAGGCGCAAGGCTTGCTTGTAGCGTGCAGCTCGCACAGCCGCCCGAAGACGATCTTCCTTGAGGAGCACGTCATCGTCATGCCGGAGCTGCTCTTGCCCTACCTCATCGTAGGCAAGTAGTCGAGGTGACCCGTATATGAGTTCCATGTGTAGCACCGCTTCTGCACCATAGACTAGGGAGAAGGGAGTTTGGCCAGTAGCTCGATTTGGTGCCATTCTAAGTGACCAAAGAACCACCGGCAACTCATCAATCCATCGCCTCCCGCACTTGTGTAGCTTGTCAAAAGTTCTTGTCTTGAGCCCCCGCAGCACTTCAGCATTCGTCCTTTCTGCCTGCCCGTTACTCCTTGGTGAGCAATAGAGGCAAATAAAACCTTGCTTCCAAGGCCCTGGATATACTGCATGAAGGTGCGGCTCATGAACTATGTGCCATTGTTAGTGATGATTCTGTTTGGAACCCCAAAACGGCAAACTAGTCCCTTGAAAAACTTGACAGCCAACTGTGCAGTCACCTTTCTCACTGGTTCTACTTCCTGCCACTTTGTGAACTTGTTGATGGCAACATACAAGAACTCAAAGCCCCCGGTAGCACGGGGAAAGGGGCCCAAGATATCAAGCCCCCAGACCGAAAAAGGCCTGGAGAGAGGAATTGTTTGGAGGGCTTGTGCTGGCTGATGTATATTCTTTGAATGGAACTGGCATGCCTCACATCTTGTTACTAGCTCAGTTGCATCCTGGAGGGCAGTGGGCCAATTAAAACCTTGCCGGAAAGCCTTCCCGACAAGGGCCCTTGATCCTATATGGGAACCACATATGCCTCCATATATCTCGGCCAATAGCTGTTGTCCTTCTTCCCGGCAAATGCACTTAAATTTCACTCCGTTTGGTCTCTTTCTGCACAGGATGTTGTCCACAAACTGATACATACTTGGCTGGCGGGCTACTTTTTCATCTTGCTCTTGTTCCTTGTGAAGTTCTCCTGTTTGGAGAAATTGAACTATCTGATGGGCCCATGCCGGAGCCTGTGGCTCCACGACAAGGACTAAAGGCATCTCTTCGGCCGAGGGAGCGCTAACCTCGACGGCAAGAATCTGAGATTCTGCTTGAGGCCGTTGCTCAGCGGTAAGCACACCATCCTTTCTGGCAACATTTTTGTCGACGGCTTCAGGGAGCTCTGCTGGGAAATATTTGCCGGTGCTTAGCTTTCTTCTCTTTTTGGCTCTTACTGATGGGGTGACTGTTAGCTGATTCAAATGGAGCACAAAAGTTCCCGGTTCCATAGGAAGCTTTTGGGAAGCACACTTTGTCGGTGCAACAAACATTCGCATTTGCCGACCGAGCTCGTGCGCAGGCGTACTGACATTCATACATCTAGCACCAACGTGTAACGCAAAGTCAAGCCAGAGAAGCCGCTCTTCGTGAGATCAAGGAGCTCATCAAGAAGACCAAGCCAACATACATGACAAAGATTCCAAGGGAAGTGTCCTTTGCTGGTCAGACGAGGCCGGCAAGGTTGATGCAGTAGATAAGAGCAGGACCAAGCGGTGCCAGCCGCGTCTTCGGGACGGCCGAAGACCGAAGCACGCACCCCTCCAAGAAGGCCAAGCAAGCCCTGCCCCCGGCAGGCACATGCCAGCTACCACCGCTCCACTGCATCATGATGCCAGTCACATACTGACGCGGTGTCGAGCCACCCAAGCGGCTAAGTGGCTCTCACTAAACACGTGGCGGTTTGCTCGAAGACATATCACACCCGTTTGACACCCGTCCAGGGGAATGTCAAGACGATAAGCAGAAGTTGGCTAATTGACGATACAAGCTTGCCGAGGATGCATCCTCGCACGCCACCTAAGGTAGCATATATGGCATTTTGTCCTAAGTGCCAGAGTTAGCTATGATAGCACTGTTGGCTATCTAATCACAAGATAATGTCTGTTTTGCCACTATGGTTACCTCTTGAGCTATAAAAGGAGGTCCAAGGCAACCTAGACAAGGATTCAGATCTTCTCACACTTGTACTCGCGTAGCAGCTCTCCCGAGGCCATCTTTCCGGGTTTGGGCACTTCGTGTCGTCGTGTTCCTCTATTCAATCCACCAAAGCAGGAGTAGGGTTTTACGCTTCTCAGCGGCTCGAACCTGGGTAAAAACCACCCGAGTCTCGTCGTCGTGCTTCCTCATGGCCTCTGCTCTTTGTGCAATGTGATCTCCCCACTGCCGAACCACAAGGGGCCCGTGGCCCCATAGGTGATCGTGTCCACCCACTACATCTTTAGCGCGCCAGATAGGGGGAAATCGCTTGCAAGAACCCGAAGTTGTGAACAGCGCGTCGATCTTCTTCATCATCTTCTTCGTCCACATCTTCTATGTCCATGGCGCCTAAGAAGAAACATGGCGTGACCGCACACCCCTCCACTTCGAAGGCCCCCTCGCACGCAGCTGTGGACGCCGTAGGCGCCGCAGCGGTGTTGGATGAGGCGGTTACCATGGGTGACGCGATCGGCGCAGGCATCGCCATTGTTCTGTCCCCCATAGATGAAGCCGGAGCGAGAAACGCTGGGGCTGGGCAGCATCACCAGCGTCCTGACGAGATTGGCCCAGAAGCCGCGGGTGGAGGGAACACCCAGTCTCTACCTCCCCGCCGCACTAGCGGACGTAGTCGCAACAACCACGCCTGCTCCAGCGCAAGCCGCGATCCTCCAGTTGCGCTTACCACGGGTGCGGCTACAAGGCGCACACCTTGCCCAGAGCAAGACGGGCAGGGCGGAGCGCTGAACTGGGCCGTCGGCCCCCAAGCACGGCCTACTCATCGCCAGACCGCCTTGGCGATCGGTTCACGGCGGAAAGAACGCGACGACGCTCCTGCTGGTTCTACCAGAAGTCAAGCGACGTCGCTGTCTGCCTCGTTAGCCATGCCAAGCACAGCCGCAGAAGCAATGGCGCGGGCCCAACTCCTGTTGAATTTTCCACCGGCAGCTGACAAGATGGATGAGTGGAGAGCCACCATCCAGAGCTTGATTGGCTTTGCTGAAGCCAATAAATCACAGCATGCGGAGCCATCGTGATGCCCGCGAACAACGACGGCGGCTCGGGCTGATAGCCGTGTCGAGGGCGCTACAGCAACAGTGCAATCCCCTCCGTGATAGAAGGCCCACTGGTAGACTCAGCAAGCTCAACATGTCGACAAGCCGATGAGACATCGATGGCTTCATCTGGCCCGCAAACCCGCTGGGATCAGCGGCGGGTTCTGGAAGACCGGCGGAAGGAAGATGCACGCGTCACCATAGAGCGACGCCGGGAGGCACATCATCAATCTAGCAGACACAATGGCCCAGACGTCGAGAACCAGCGCCCAATGTCGGCTGGTACTTGCCTTACGAGGTTGGGTGCCCTGCCTTCACTCATGAGCTGCGGCAGGTCCGCTGGCCATCTGCCCGAGCCTTCAAGCCTGAACTGCCGGAAAAAAATGATAGAAAATTAAACCCGGCAGAGTTTTTGGGCATCTACACGATTGTCGTTCAAGCTGCCGGGGGCAGAGATGAGAAGGTGCTCGACAACTATTTCCCTTTGGCGCTCAAGCCAAATGTGAGATCATGGCTGCTGCACCTGTCGGAAAACTCTATTTCCTCATGGGCTGACTTGTGCAATGAGTTTGTTAGCGCCTTCACAGGTGGCCACCAAGAGCCTAGACAGCCCAGCAACCATCTGACATCCCCGGTGTTCCCAGGAAGGTAATCGAGCACCACCTTGTTGTCGGCCCTCACGCTCGGCCCGTCAAGCAGAAGGTCAGAAAGCAAGCTTTAGAGCGGCAGCAGTTCAATATTGCCGAGGAAATCAAGAAACTTGAAGCAGCTGGTTTGGTCGGAGGGGTGTTGCATCCAACTTGGTTAGCAAATCCAGTGGTAGTGCACAAGGCAAACAGGAAATGGAGGCTCCGCACTGACTTCACTAACTTGAACAAAGCATGTCCAAAAGACCCTTTCCCCCTGGCGCGCATTGATCAAATTGTTGATTCCACTTTCGGATGTGATTTGCTTTCCTTCTTGGATGCGTACTCAAGGTACCATCAGATATTTATGGCCAAGGAAGATGAAGAGAAAACCGCGTTCATAACTCCATGCGACATATACTGCTTTGTGCATATGCCTTTCGGGTTACAGAGTACCGGATCCAGTTTTGCGAGGGCAGTACAGATTGGTTTCGAACCCCAGATGCATAGAAACGTGGAAGCTTATATGGATGATATAGTGGTCAAAACCAGGGATAGATCAACACTCATTCAAGACTTGGAAGAGACCTTTGCAAACTTGCGCAAGATCAATTTGAAGCTAAACCTCGAGAAATGTGTGTTTGGTGTCCCATCCAGCAAGCTCCTTGGTTTCTTTGTGTCCCAACGGGGAATAGAGGCTAATCCTGACAAGAGTAGAGCAATCGAGCAAATACAAGCGCCCAAGACTGTCAAGGACGTAAGGCGTTTGACTAGATGCATTGCTGCACTGAGTAGGTTCATCTCCAAGTCTGCCGAACGCGCCTTGCCTTTTTTCAAAATCTTGAAAAAGGCTGGCCCGATGAAGTGGACCTCAGAAGCAGAAGTAGTGCTGCAAGACCTGAATACTTACTTTTCCTCCGCTTCCACCTTAGTCGTGCCAAAACCGCAAGAGCCGTTGTTGCTATACTTAGCTACAACGAATCAAGTGGTTAGTGTAGCGCTGGTGGCGCTGCGTGAAGTGGATGAAGAAGCAGCCGCAGCAACTGACCCCTCCGGAGATAGAGCCGAAGCACCCGCGGCAGGACTTGACACAAACCAGGGGGAGGCAAGGCAAGCCAGTGAAGGTAATCCCAAGACCGCGGCAAGGAAGAAAGTGGTGCAACGGCCAGTGTACTTTGTCAGCTCCATGTTACAGGGGGCCAAGTCAAGGTACTCTAGAGTGCAAAAGCTGATCTTCGGCCTTATCATGGCCTCGAGGAAGCTGCGCCACTACTTCCAAGCCCACGAGATCATAGTTGTTACCCATTTTCCACTGCAACGCATATTGGGGAACCCCGAAGCCACAGGCAGAATGGTCGAGTGGGCACTAGAGCTGTCAAGCTTTGGCTTAAAATATGAGAGCACCTCAATTATTCAGAGCAGGGCATTGGCGGAGTTCATTGTAGAATGGACGCCCAGTCCAGATGAAGAAGTACCAGAGACAGTTCTCCCCGGCAAAGAAGCGCTTCAAGAGTGGATCATATATTTTGATGGTGCCTTCTCGCTGCAGGGCGCCAGAGCCGGCGTGCTTCTTGTCCCGCGCACCGGAGAGCATCTCAAGTATGTGGTTCAAATGCACTTTCCCCGGGAAAAGGCCACCAACAACAGTGCTGAGTATGAGGGGCTCCTTGCCGGACTCAGAATTGTAGTGGAGTTGGGAATCAAGAAACTAATTATCTGTGGAGACTCTCAACTCGTGGTGAGGCAAGTCAACAAAGATTATCAGAGTCCGTTGATGGAGGCATATGTGGGGGAGATGAGAAAGCTGGAAGAACACTTTGATGGATTACAAGCAGAGCACGTGCCACGTGCGGAATATAGCATCGCTGATCACTTGTCAAAGTGCGCCACGCAAAAGCTCCATATGGAACCAGGGAATTTTTTCCTCCATCTAACTCAGCCGTCTGTGTCCCCTTCAACGATGACCAGAAAAAGGACAAACACTACTAGGAAAAGGCTAATTAGTGGCGCACCTATTTTGGCCATTAATGGCGCACTACAGGTGCGCCACTATCATCATGCCACTAGTAACAAATACTAATGGCGCACCCCTGGTGCGCCATTAGTATACAAGACAATAGTGGCGCACGTGGCAGTGCGCCATTAATATGTCAAACGGTCCGCCATTACTATCTGACTTAGTAATGGCGCACCACATAGAAGTGCGCCATTACTAACAATTTTTTTTCAATTTTTTTTTCAAAATTGTTTTTTCAAATTTTTTTTCTGACTTAGTAATGGCGCACCACATTGAAGTGCGCCATTACTAACAATTTTTTTTTCGTTTTTTTTCTTAATCTCGGGTCACTATGCTTAATCTCAAGTCAAATATGCTTAATCTCAAGTCAAATTGCACTAAGTGGTCAAACTTCCCGGAAGGTCACCCATCCTCACACTACTCCAGTCCGAGCACGCTTAACTTCGCAGTTCTATCGAACCCCAGCACCACCTCACTTAACAAGCACTTGTTGATATATCTATCATATCAATCCTATTAAACCTTGTTGATGTCTAGGACTTTGTTCATGTTCATGAGTGTGATGAAATTTTGAAAAAATATTTCAAACTTCCCGGTCATATTACGTATCATATTTTGAAAAAAAATTCGAAACCAATTTTTTTTCTGTTACTAGTGGCGCACCTAGCAAATGGTGCGCCACTAGTAAGTTTGAATTTTTTTCCATTTTTCCCCTCTCTAGATCTTAAAAGCCCCGTATCTTTCGTTCTGTTAGGTTTTTGGGGATTCTGAAAATGTTCAACAAAGTTGCCCCCGTTAAATTCGGATGTAACTTTTCGAGTAGATGATTTTTCATATAAAAAACTTTTTCATCGGAGTTCGTATGCAAAAGTTATGCCCATTTTACAAATTCTCGAGAGATTTTGCAAAAAAGTCGAAAATTCATGTTTGTAAATTTTGCTAACAACTAGACCACATATCACATGGGAATCTTATTTTTTTTGACATTTTTATCATTTTCTTTTATTTTTTTTGAAACTGAAAAGGCGGTCCACAGGGGGGGGTGCATTTGGTGAATTTTTTGTAAGACTCAGAAAGTTAGTAATGGCGCACCACTTTTCCAATGCGCCATTAGTATCCCTGGTTACTAATGGCGCACCTGTTACGTGGTGCGCCATTACTAGTTTTGCAAAAATATATAATTGTTAGTAGTGGCGCACCGTGGTTGTGGTGTGCCATTACTAGTTTGAACTAGTAATGGCGCACTGTACCCAGGTGCGCCATTACTAGTTTTGAAAAAAAAGTAAAAAAAAATTGTTAGTAGTGGCGCATGGAGCGTGTGGTGCGCCATTAATAGTTAAAAATAGTAATGGCGCACTGTGGCCTGGTGCGCCATTAATAGTTTTGGGAAAATAAAAAATAAAATTTGCTAGTAATGGCGCACCGTGTGTCTGGTGCGCCATTAGTAATGAGGACACTAATGGCGCACCTGTATCTGGTGTGCCACTGCTATATAGCAGTGGCGCACCACATACATGGTGCGCCATTAATGTCCATATCAGCTATAGCCCTTTTCCTAGTAGTGAAAGTTGGACTCCGACAAGCATTTCCCGGCAGAACTCCTCGAAACTGCTGGTAGAGAGGCTGCCGGGGACAACCTCGCTTCGGTTGGTGAGGAGTGCCCTCCTGCGGAACCACAGGTTCTTGCGGTCGAGGTGAGCGCTCCCACGAACGAGGAGGTGCCTTTAGTCCTTGTTGTCGAGCCACAGGCTCCAACTTGGGCGCAGCACATAGTCCATTTCCTTCAAACAGGAGAGCTTCCCGAAGGGCAAGAAGAAGCTAAAAAAGTAGCCCGGCGGTCCAACATGTACCAGTTTGTCGATGACACCCTGTACAGAAAAAGGCTAAACTGTGTGAAATTGAAGGGCATTTGCTGGGAAGATGGGCTGAAGCTGTTGGCAGAGATACACAGGGGTGTGTGTGGCTCTCACATTGGATCGAGAGCCCTGGTCGGAAAGGCCTTCCGGCAGGGTTTCTATTGGCCCACAGCCCTCCAGCATGCAACTGAGTTAGTCACCAAGTGTGAAGCCTGCCAGTTCCATTCCAAAAACATTCATCAACTAGCTCAAGCTCTCCAGACAATCCCTTTGTCCTGGCCATTCTTAGTCTGGGGGCTCGATTTCTTGGGCCCCTTCCCCTGTGCTGCCGGGGGCTTTGAATTCTTGTATGTAGCAATTGACAAGTTTACAAAGTGGCCTGAAGTGGAGCCAGTGAGGAAGGTGACCGCACAATCAGCTGTCAAGTTCTTGAAAGGATTGGTGTGCTTCTTTGGAGTACCCAATAGAGTGATTACCGATAACGGCACACAATTCACAAGCCGCACCTTTATGCAGTACATCCAAAGCCTTGGGAGCAAGGTCTCCTTTGCCTCTATTGCTCATCCACGAAGCAATGGGAAAGTTGAGAGGATGAATGCTGAAGTGTTGCGCGGGTTCAAGACGAGAAGTTTTGATAAGTTGCAAAAATGCGGCAAGCGCTGGATTGATGAACATCCAGAGGATCTTTGGTCCCTCCGGATGACACCAAATCGAGCTACCGGCCAGACTCCCTTCTCCCTAGTGTATGGGGCGGAAGTAGTGCTCCCCACGGAACTCATATACGGGTCACCTCGAATACTTGCCTACGATGAAGTAGAGCAAGAGCAGCTATGGCATGACGATGCCGTGCTCCTTGAGGAAGATCGTCTTCGGGCCGTTGTGCGTGCTGCACGCTACCAGCAAGCCCTACGCCGCTATCATAGCCGCAGGGTTCATGCCCGGAGCCTTGTGGAAGGCGACCTTGTCCTTAGGCGCGTTCAGTCTGCCAAGGGTTCCAACAAGTTGACACTAAAGTGGGAAGGCCCTTAACGGGTAGCACAAGTCACCAGACCTGGCATAGTCCGTCTGGAGACCGAAGATGGCATCAAAATGCAAAACTCATGGAATATTGAGCATCTTCGTAAGTTCTACCCATAAGGCACGGCTGCCGGGCTCAGTCCCCGGCAACCACCTTTTGTACAAGCCTTGCCGATGTGCTTGTAAGCCTTTGTACAAAGCCAAGCGCAGATCCTGTGCATGCACCAATAAAGCTAGGCATTGCATCATACCATCAATCTGCATGTTCTTATGCATGTTTATGTTGCAGTGTTGTTTCCTTTAATTTTTTAGAGATTTGTTAAAGTACTTGGTGGACCCGTGGGTCCTTGTTACTTCACTTTTTCCTTCTCTCTTACCCCAGAAAATAGAAACCTTTCGTTCTAGGGTGCTCAGCCATCGGGAAAATAAGAGAGATGGCCAAGAAGACAAGGACGACGGCTGCCCATCATACTACAAGAAAGGGATACAACTCAAAAGATAAGTTCAAACTACGCGTTCCAAGCTTAGTGCTATTTTCTTCTTCTTTAAGGAAACCCTCTCTATCCCTTTCGCTGTGTGCAATGGAACCCTTCGCGTGATAGAAACCCTTGTCGGGACGAGCTGCCCCCTAGTCCTTGTCACTACATAGTTCTGGGAAGCCGCACTGAGACCGACGAGGGGCCTTGCCGGGGGACGCCATCAGCCTACTGCCGGGGGCTCGCCCCTTGAGCGCTCTCCGTTGGTGTTAGCCCTACAAGTTACTCCATACGGCAAGGGTAGACATGCTGATACAGTACCAATAAAGGGAGAAAGAGACAGTACTTGAAGAAAGAGGAATATCATTCTTTCATTCATCTTCGATACAGGATGGATGGAAGATTACATAATTTAAGCAAAAGTTTGGCAGATGCCTACATCTTTTAATTTGAAAAAAGACAAGTGTCCCGTAATGCCTTTCTTGTACCTCTCCTACTAGGAGCTTTAGTGGGAGGTGAAGAAGGCAAAAGGGGCGCCTGGGTAGCAGCCCAGCCTGACATCGTCAGGGCCTGCGGGACGCAGCCTGACAAGATCGGGAGGGCGACGCCCCGGCAGGGAGGGTGAAGACGACGGATGGAAGGAGCGGCTAAGCGATGCCCTGATCACCACCGCCAGGACCAGAGGAACGCAGCAGGAAGGGCACCAGCAGGGAAGACGAAGCCGGAGTCCACGAGGAAGCCTGCTAGGGTCCAGCTGGAGGAGGCGGAGACATCCACACCCAACGCCCGGCAAATAGCTCTGCCGGGGAGAAGACCAGGTGCAGATGAAGGTGCCGCCGGTGCCTCGCTGACGGTGATGGTGCTTCCAGTGCTCAGCTAGAGTCCGGGCCACCGTCCTCTCGTTTGGCGTCGTCGTCTTCACTGTTAGTGTCCTCTTCGTCGTTGTCGCTCAAGGAGGAGCTTTCGTCGTCAGTCGAGCTCTCCACGCAGCACCCTAAGCGAGCACCCGAACGCTCGAAGACCTTGATGGAGAGCAGATCTGCCTCCATTAACTTAAAATGGAGGATGTGCCCCTCCGCCAAGCTATGGGAACGTGCGAAGATTTTCCAGCCGTGACGAAGAAGCATCACATGAGGTGCGGGGAACTCAACATCCACCCGCATGTTGCCATTACAGCAACCCCTCATGTGCAACTTCAACCCGTACGGCTGTTCAACCTCCATTACCCTTGCAAAAGGGGTGGGAAGCCAAAGGCGGCTCTGCGGGGGTTCGCGCAGCCTAACAATGAACTCCAGCGCCGTATCTCCAACATGGCCTTCCATTGGCACTGGAGCAACTAGAGGAGGAGTAGCCGAGCCGCCGCCGCGTCTTCCCCGGCCCTGAGCTCCGCGCTGGCCACGGCCACGTCCTGTGGCTCCACCTTGCGCACTAGATCCTGCCCCCGCGTCCCATGCCAGGGCAGGGACACGGTGCCGAGTGGAAGCCCTTGTCGCCGCCGCCGGAGCTCGACCGCGCCCTCTTCCCCTCACCATGGTGGAAGAGGAGCGCAAGAAGAAGAAAGAGATGCGCAGGTGAGCCCTTTCGTCCACCTCTGCACTCCCTTTTTATAGCGGAGCGTGGCAGGGGGCTGGCTCCCCACTACCCCATGGCAACCGCCCCGCTCCGCCAATCCGGTCCGTCTGCGTCACTGGCGACATCCAGAATCGCCGACCGCCCTCCTGTGCCTATCCACAGTGCCGAGCTTCAACCATGGCACTCATTCCCGCGCCCTACACATCCGCCACCAACCATGCACAATGCATGCAGCGTACGTGGCGGAAACGGCAGGGGTAGTGGGATGAGTAAAATGGCAGTTACCTCCCCGAACCACGCAGGCACTACAATAAACTCCCCTTGAACGTGGGCGGCCCATGGACCGTTACGTGGGTAGCCCAACGTCGTTCAACACGACTCGCGGGGAAACCAGGAACAGACTCTATTCCAGGTTAATGGAGAGGCAAAGAAGATGTCAGAAACCTGGATCCGGCCACATCTTGGTCAGGACGTCCGCCTGCGCATTGCTAGGGCCTACCCCCAACGATGCCCAGCGGCATGTGTGGGCCAGGCCCGGGGGCTACTATCGATGCAACAAACATTCGCGTTTGGCGACCGAGCTTGTGCGCAGGTGTACTGACGTTCATACATCCAGCACCAACATGTAACGCAAAGTCAAGCCAGAGAAAGATGCTCTTCGTGAGATCAAGGAGCGCATCAAGAAGACCAAGGCAACATACAAGACAAAGATTCCAAGGGAAGTGTCCTTTGCTGGTCAGACGAGGCCGGCAAGGTCAATGCAGTAGATAAGAGCTGGACCAAGCCGCGCCAGCTGCGTCTCCGGGATGGCCGAAGACCGAAGCGTGCACCCCTCCAAGAAGACCCGGCAAGCCCTACCCCCGGCAGGCACATGCTAGCTACCACCACTCCACCGCATCACGACTCCAGTCACTTATCAATGCGCTGTCGATCCCCCCAAGCGGCTAATTGGCTCTCACTAAGCACGTGGTTGTTTGCTGGAAGACAGGTAACACCCGTTTGACACCCGTCCAGGGGCGTGTCAAGACAATAAGCAGAAGTTGGCTAAGCGGCGATATAAGCTTGCCGGGGATGCATCCCCGCATGCCACCTAAGATAGCATTTATGGCATTTTGTCCTAAGTGCCAGATTTAGGTATGATAGCACTCTTGGCTATCTAATCACAAGATAATGTCTGTTTTGCCACTTTGGTTACCCCTTGAGCTATAAAAGGAGCTCTAGGGTAACCTAGACAAGGATTCGGATCTTCTCACACTTGTGCTCGCATAGCAACTCTCCCCGAGGCCATCTTACCGGGTTTGGGCGCTGTGTGTCGTTTCCTCTATCCAATCCACCAAAGCAAGAGTAGGGTTTTACGCTTCTCAGCGGCCCGAACCTCGGTAAGAACCACCCGAGTCTCATTGTCGTGCTGCCTCATGGCCTCCGCTCTTTCTGCAACGTGATCTCCCCACAGCCGAACCACAAGGAGCCCGTGGCCCCATAGGTGATCGTGTCCACCCACGACACACTTTGATAGTTGATCAGCAATGCTGTTTTCCGCACTAGGAATGTGCTCTGTTTGTAAACCGCAAAGTGTTCTCCCAATTTCCTCACTTCATCCACGTATGCTTCCATCAACAGGTTCTGGTAATCCTGGTTCACTTGCTTTACTACGAGTTGCGAGTGTCCTTGGACGATCAACTTTCTGATTCCCAACTCCACTGCAATCCTGAAGCTGGCAAGAAGTCCTTCATACTCCACAGTGTTGTTGGTACCTTCCTCCCTACGGAAATGCATTTGAACCACATACTTGAGGTGTTCTCCGGTGTGTGCGACAAGCAGCACTCCAGCACCGGCGCCATGCAGCGAGAAAGCACCGTCAAAGTACATGATCCAACTCTTCTCAGTTTCTCTGCCGAGGAGAGTTGATTCCGAGATCTCGTCATCCTGCATGGGCATCCATTTTGCAATGAACTCTGCTAGTGCTCTGCTCTGAATAGTTGATGTACTCTCGAACTTGAGTGCAAAACTTGACAGTTCCAATGCCCACTCTACTATCCTGCCGATTGCCTCTAGATTCCTTAGAATGCACTGCAACGGGAAGCGAGTGACCACCATGATCTCATGCGCTTAGAAGTAGTGGTGCGGATTCCTTAAAGCCATGACTAGGCCAAAGAGCAACTTTTGCATGCCCGAATACCTTGACCTAGCCCCCTGTAGGAGAGAGCTAACAAAGTACACCAGTCGCAGCACCACCTTCTTCTTTGCGTGATCTGTTGATCAACTACTTTCTCTTACACTGTTTTTGCCTTACCAGCGGTTGGACCTGCCGGGGAGGACTCTGCTTCGTCATGGGATGGCTCTACCGCCATTGTTTCCTCATCACCAACCTCTCTCTGTGCAACCAGCGCGACACTGACCACTTGGTTCGTTGCCGCTAAATATAGCAACAATGGTTCCTGTGGCTTAGGCGCGACCAAGGTTGGCGCAGAGGACAAGTACCTTTTCAGATCTTGCAGCACAGCCTCCGCTTTCAGAGTCCATTTTACTGGACCTACCTTTTTCAATATCTTGAAAAACACCAGGGCGCGCTTGGCAGACCTTGAAATGTACCTACTCAAAGCTGCGACACAATCGGCAAGACGTCGCACATCCTTGACGGTCTTGGGTGCTCGAATCCGCTCAATAGCTTTGATCTTGTCGGGATTCGCTTCGATTCCACGCTGGGACACAAAGAACCCAAGAAGTTTGCTGGACGGAACACCGAACACACACTTCTCGGGGTTGAGCTTCATGTTGATTTTGCACAAGTTCGGAAGTGTCTCTTCCAAATCTTCAATGAGGGTTGACTTGTCCTTGGTTTTGACCACTATATCATCCGTATAAGCTTCCACATTTATGTGTAACTATGGTTCAAAACCAATTTTAACTGCCCTTGCAAACATTGAACCAGCACTCTTTGGCCCAAAAGGCATACGCACAAAGCAATACGTGCCACATGGTTTAATAAATGTGGTTTTCTCCTCATCTTCCTTGACATGAATATCTGGTGATACCCGGAGTATGCATCAAGAAACGAGAGCAAATCACAGCCGGCAGTGGAGTCCACAATCTGATCAATGTGCGACAAGGGGAAAGGATCCTTGGTACATGCTTTGTTGAGATCAGTGTGATCAATATAAAGTCTCCACTTCCCATTCGCCTTGCGCACGACAACTGAATTTGCCAACTAAGTTGGATGTAACACTCCTCTAACCAAGCCTGCTGCCTCAAGTTTCTTGATCTCTTCAGCTATGAATTTTTGCCGTTTCAAAGCTTGCTTCCTGACCTTCTGCTTCACGGGCCGAGCATGAGGACAGACAACAAGGTGGTGCTCAATTACCTTCCTAGGAACACCGGGGATGTCAGATGGTTGCCATGCAAACACATCTACTTTCGCCCATAGGAAGGCAATGAGCGTGATTTCTGATTTGCTGTCAAGAGTGGAACCAACGATGAAAACACCGCCAGTGCCGTCCTCCATTGCTGGCACATTATTTGTCACAGGCGGGGTGGCTTTGGACCTCTTGCCGACAGAGCTTTCTGGCAAGTCTTCGACGGGCACGCATCACTTTGAGGAGGTGCGCTTCCCTGAAGTCTCGATAGATGTCTTGCTGGGTTTCTGGCTTTTCTTTTTCTTGGCGGGAGTTGTGGTCTTGGCGGACTCCGCTGCCACCGCATCTTTGTAGAGCTTGTCTACACATATGACTGCATCTTTCTTGTCGGAGTTGATGGAGATGACACCCATGGGCTCTGGCATCTTTAGCGTGTTGTAGGCATAGTGTGATGCTACCATGAACTCGGCCAAGGTTGGGCGACCAAGAATCCTATTGAATGTCAAGGGGATCTTAACAACATCGAACACAATTTTCTCGGTCCTATAATTCAGCTCCCCGCCAAACGTCACTAGTAGCATGATCTTTCCCTTTGGTTGGCTCCTTCACAGGTTGATTCCTTGGAACGTCCCGTCCTTCTTGAGCTCTTCCTCAGGAATCTGCAGCCTCTCGATCACCTCAGGGGAGATCAAGTTCAAGCCAGCCCCAACGTCAACTAGTATTTTCGTGACCTTGAGGTTGTGTGTTATTGGTGAGATGAACAATGGCAAACACCCGACCGCAGTTGTGCGATCAGGGTGGTCCTCGGCGTCGAAAATAATAGGCATGTGGGATCACTTGAGGGTCTTTCGGGCATCTGCTGCCGGCTCTGCTGCATTCACCTTGCGTGCCCATTGCTTGAGCTGGCGGTGAGAGGAGTGCAAATATGCACCCCCATCAATGCACATGGCCTCTGTTGCCTTCTAGAATTCCGATTCACTAGACTCATCATCATCCTCATCTTCACTCTCTCCATCCTCTTCTTTCTTATCTCTGCCCCTGGCGGGCTTTCCTTTCTTCTAGTTAGCATTGTCGCGGCGTCCACCTCGACCACCGCGACCCTTCTTGCCGGATCCACCTGTACTGTCCTGGCCCTTCTTCTTGTCCCGCTTCTCGTACTCAGCTTTCTGTTTCTCAACTAGCTGTTCAACTTGACGGCACTCCTGGAGGTCGTGACCTTTAGTACGGTGGATTTTGCAGTATGGCCCGTCAGAGTTGCCAGCCTTCTCCCCTGCTGCAGCAACCTAGCAATCAGCGCATGTAGCTGCTTCCTTGTCGGTGCCTTCCGTCCTGGTTTTCTTGGCGGGGCTAGAATCACCGCATCCCTCTACAACCATAACGGATTTGCCTTTGCGCTTTCTGTTGCGTCTTCCGCCTTTCTTCTTTGGAGTGGCGGCATCATCGTCATTAGAGTCGACTTCGAGACCAGCATCTTCCCCGGGAAGCCTTCTACCTTCCTTAGCCCGTGCACATTTGTCTGCCAACGTGTAAAGCTCGTTGATGGTCTTCGGAAATCATATGTGCATCCTTTCCCGCATCTTGTGGTTGCACACATTCGTGTGGAACGTGGCAATCATAGCTGCTGGGTGCACATCCGGGATGCTACGGCATACACGACTGAACCTCTGAATGTACCTACGTAGATCTTCTTCTTCCTTTTGTGGGATCACTTGCAAGTCGCTGGGCTATCCGGGGCCTTTCTATCCTCCAGTAAAGGCACCGTAGAATTCATTGCATAGATCTGATCATGAGGAAATGGAGTTCTCTGGTAAATTCATCAACTAGACTCTCACATTGGGCTTGAGCACCAATGGAAAATAGTTGGCTACAATCTTTTCATCCCTTCCTCCGACAGCCTGTAGAGCGATTGTGCAAATGCCTAAGAACTCTGCCGGGTTTAGCTTGCCATCGTACTTTTCTGGTATTTCGAGCTTGAACGTGCAGACGGACGGCCAACGCACTTGCCGCAGCTCACATGGGAAGGCCGGGCACCCAACCTCGTAAGGTAGGTACCCGCCGATAACAGGCGCTGGCTCCTCAAGGATTGGACTGTTGCGCTCATCTAACTGGCGGCGCGCCTCCCACGCCGTGGAATGGTGGTGCGAGCATCTTCTGCTCGCCTGTCCAGGTGCACTTGCCGCTGATCTTGCTGCTTCCACGGATCTGAGGAGGCCATCAACACGTCGTCGGGCTATGCGTTCTGCTGGGTCTGCTGTGAGTGTCGGATTCAGGGCTCCGCAGACCCAAGAAGGTTCGAACTCTTGGGCGTGTGCGAAGATCTCAACCCCTCAAGTCTCAAGCTCGTCACCCTATAGCCTAGCCTCGTCGAGTACGCGCTCGAGTGGGGAAGAAGATGAACACAACAATTTACCCACGTTCGGGCCACCTTGCGGTGTAAAACCCTACTCCTGCTTTGTGGTGGATTGGCCTCATGAGGGGCTGAGGATGAACAAGTACAGTGGATGAACAGCCTCGCGAGGGCTCTTGTGGCGAGGGTAGAAAGGATGCGATCATTCCGTCTCTATGGTGGTGGCTAACCTATATTTATAGTGGCCTCGGTCCTATTCCCCCAAAAACTTAGGCGGGAAGGGATCCCACAACGGCCAATTAGAAAGGGGACAAGTAGTACATCTTATCCTGATGAAAGGTGGTCTTCGCCTGCAAAGCTTCTCGTCGTGACGCAGCGGTGGGCTCGGTGATGACATTTGGAGGACTCCTCAGGAACCTGCGTCTGCCCTTGCTCCCTTAGCACCGAAAGGGAAACTGTATACTCTGCGCCCGCTGGCCCCCGCCTGGCCATGGTCGTCATGGCTCACATCATCGCAGCCTCGGCAGGCTGGGTACCTGCATAAAAATCTCTGCTCCTCGGGAGGCAACCTAGGGAGGCCGCCCCCCTGGAGGTCTCGGCGTCGTTCTCCACACGAGGCCGGGGCCCTCGCGAGGGTCTTGTCTTGGAGGCCTTGCTGCTGGGTCGTACCAGGCCATCGAGTGAGCTATGCCGAGGGCCGCAGGCAGGCAGATCTGGGTACCCCCCCCCTTCCCAGAACGACGACAGTAGCCCCCGGGCCCAAGGCCCGCTCGGGCTGGCTTCGAGGTGAAGCCAAAGAGGAAAGGCAGAAGCGCCACGGGGCCCCAGTCGCCTTCGGGCCAGGCTCAACGCGTCGCGCTTGATGGGACATGGATGCCTCCACTTCCCCATGTCACCTCAGCAACTGCCCAAGCTGACAAAAGGCTGGCGCATGCCTGCATGGCCATCATTGCTCGAATGCGAAGGGACGTCGGTTGGCCTCCCACCGCCTATAAGAGGGCGAGGGAGATGGAGCCCCCAGCCCATCTTCATCTTCTTGCTCCTCATTCCTCATTCTTGTAGCAGCATCCATGGCACCGGTGAGGAGGTTCTCCACCGCCGAGAAGGGGAAAGCCCCCCAGGAGGGGCAAGGCTCGCCGCCTCCCAAGAGGGGGCGTGGCCGTCCCCGTAAGTCCACCGCGACGCCAGCGGCGTTCCTGCAGGGGCGCGGGCGCACACCCACGGGCGTCCACATTGCATCCGGCGGTCACGGGAAGGGTCCTTCCCGTGGGGGCGGCAGTGGAAGCCGCGGCGGCTGTGGCCGAGGAGGAAGGCAGGCGACGGCCGCCCGACCACCTCAACACGGCCTGCGAGTTTGTGGTGTGGGTGGCGATGCATCCGCGCACCTGGATCCGAGTCCCGCGGTCCCTACCGGAGGAGCTGCCAGCGAGGGGACCCGTTGAGCTGTGGCTACAGCATGACGGCTGCTGCAACCAGTCCTCGCAGGCGGAGGTCGAGGCCACCTTCTCAGGCGACGTCTTCATGACCCGGGGATGCGGAGCGATTGCCCGCGTCTGCGGCTCGAAGGGGAGGCACGCCCTCCACTTTAAGTATGATGGGGCAGTGACGCTCTTCTTCAAGGACTTCGAGGAAGATGGCGGGCGCCGGAAGTGCTGCCCGGTAGGCAGCAATAGCGACGGCGAGGCCCTTAGTGGTGAACTTGCCCTTTGCAACGCGCGCGACACCTCCAGCAGCGGTGACACCCCCTCCGAGAAAATCTCAAGCGGCAACAACTACGACGAGTCGCCACGCTGCCGCGCCCGGGTCAAGTAGGAGGAGGACACTGACTAGGTTCCGCAATGCCGAAGCTGGCGCCTCCTGAGCCGCGGTCCTCCGGAGGCCTTTCCTTTTGTTTTATTTCCTGTATCAAGATCATGAGGGGCCCCGCGGGGGCGTGTAAGAACCGTGGCACTTACGCCTTTATATTAACGTTTCCAACTCATGTTGCGTTCGCGTTCCTTGCTAGGGCATGGGTCCCCTTTTTGTTCTCGCGGTGGCTCAGTGCTCTACATTGATAGGACCCAGTCCCCAGGTGAGCTTCAGCCGTCGCTAGTATGCCAGGTCGTGATGCCGTGGTCAAGGCCAGGAGGTGAGTGACCCGAGGTCCAGTAAGAGCCCCTGAGACGCGATGCTCAGGAGGTCCCCTTTGGCGTGCAAGCGGCTCCTGAAAGATTAAGAGGGGGGGTTCCTTGCCCGAGCGAGGTCGCGAGAAAACAAAGCGTTAGTAGTAAGGCTCATGCTGGCGCGTATGGGATAACTTAGCTTGGCGACCTTGCAGTCCGTGGTGGTCCTTTCGTCATGAGGGCGAGCTTCTCTGGAGCATTGACATTGCACGTGTTCTCTGTTCTGTAATGAATTAAGGTAAGCCCCACTAGGGGTGCATGAGGTAACTGATGCCCATCATTTTTCGAAAAAATGCTAGCAGCGTTGGGCCACGCCCCTCTCCCTGTACTTCTCCGCGAGGTTTGCAACCCCGTTTCCTTGCCCACCATGATGCTCTACGTTCTTAGGACCCGGCCCTTGAGCAGATATCAGCCGCCACTGGTATGCCAGGTCGTGATGCCGTGGTCAAGGCCAAGGGGGTGAGGGCTCGAAAGCCAGTAGGAGCTCCTGAGGTGCGATGCTCAAGGGCCCCCCTTTTAACGTGCAAGCGGTTTGCATGAAAGAGAAATGGTCCGCCTCTTGGAGGCGCTCAGGAGAGGCTTTACCCAACAACACGCGGCGTATGGGGCAGCTTTACTTAGCCTTTCACGAGCTGGAATGCAGCGTGATCGCGGCCGGTCCCTTGGGGTGTTGAGGCGTTGGCGAAGCCGCTCAAGGTCCTGTCTTCGGAGGCTCCTGCGCATTAGTTAGTCACGAAATACAAGGGGCGGCCGCGCTTGCTGATCTTCCCATGATCGTTCCACGAGAAGATGAAGGCACTAAGGACCTGGTGAGGTGACGTGCGTGGGGCCGGCCCGCGATCCAGTGCTCCGTCTCTTAGGTTTATCAGCGCTGCTGGGACGAACCTGAGCACTGGCGCCATGCCGATAGCCCCCTCTCGTGGGATGCCCAAGGGGAGGGCTGGCAACACGCGAAGCCCACAGAGGTGACTCCAGAGGCAATGCATCGTCAGGCGCAATGTTAACAACCACAGTAGCTCAGGAAGGCACAATTGATCCAAAGTACATGAATCGGAACGACGCAACCGTGGGGGCGGGCCCTGACAGCTTGCGGATAATGCAGCCCGAGGGGCGCCCTCAACTAAACAAACCAAAAAGTCAACTAGCACCAGTGTTGTAGACGCGTCGAGGTAGCTGGAGACGCATGCCGCGGAAGTTGCTCCTCACGAGCTGGATGGCTCTGAAGGGCTGGGGAGCTCGCGAGGCCCAGGGGGCTAGCAAGGGTCCAAGACCTCCTCAAATATGTCCGCCTGGCACCTGGCCTCGTGAGACGCCACAGCACACTGCGCGAAGCGTAGGTACGAGGCGCCCTCATTCAGCAGGCCAAACGGCATGCAGACGTAGTTGCAGGGGTAGCCCCCGCTCCGGCCAATGCGCGACGGCCAGAAGAGGCCCTGCGAAGCAGCCCTGTTGAGGCACAGAGATGTTGACGCAGACATGCAGCTCGCTGCCCACGTCGGGGGCTGCAGCTGCACTAGGAGGCCATGCGGGGCGACGCTCGCCACGTATGGCCCGCGCCTCCTGAAGCTCCTCGATCGCCTTGGTGATGAATTCTCGCGCACCTGGCACCTCGCGCCGTGCGCCTTGCTCATGGGGACGTGCATCGAAGCACGCCTCCAGGTGGTGCCCGAGCACCTCTCTCGTCGCGCTGGTTAGGTCAGAGGCTCTCCAGACGGAAGCCCTCGAGCTCGACTTGAGGAAGGCACCGGGCACGCCTTCCTATGCGGGAGGAAGGGGCACCCCAGCAGCCGGCGCGGAGCCTGAGGCACCGCCAGCGGGCATCTCGGCCTCCTGATGGCTCTTGGGGAGGAGCTTCTTCTTCTTCTTGGGGGTAGCCTCTAGAGGCAGGACGGTGCCCTCATCGTCAGAGTTTTCGGCTGCCGCAGCCTGGTAGGCGTGCTCGAGAGAGCAGACTGCATCCTTCTCATCGTAGGCGACCGTGATGATGCCACCGCACCCCGCATCTTGAGGACGTTGTAGCCATGGTGGGTTTCTGCCATGAACTTGGCGCGGGCATGGTACCCAAGATTGGCGTTGTACGGGAGACCAATGTGGGCGACGTCGAAGTCGATGAGCTCGGTGTGGTAGTTTTCGCGCGTGCCGAATGTGATGGGAAGGCGCACTTGCCCCAGGGGTATGGTGGAGCCATCGGTCACTCCTGAGAAGGGCTTGGTGGGCAGGAGCTGGTCGTAAGGAACCTAGAGCGTCTCGTACATCTCGACAGAGAGAACATTGAGCCCCGCGCCACCGTCGATGAGGGTCTTGGTGACGAGGACGTTGTTGATGGTGGACGTGTAGAGCATGGGAAGCGTGCCTGCGGCGGCCGAGCACTTGAGGTAGTCTTTGGAGTCGAAGGTGATGGTGCACCGCGACCACTTGAGGGGACACACGGTCTCTAGCTTCGGGAGGGCCGCGTTCACTTCACGAGCGAACTCCTTGAAGATGCGATGTGAGGCGGGGGCCTGAGCACCACCCAGGATGCAGGCGATCGCACGAAGTTCTTGGAAGCCCCCAGCCCCATCATCCTGCCGGTTGTCGTCATTTCTCCTTGGCGGCGGCGGCAACGGAGGGAGGCCGACATTGCCCGGAGGACGGGCCTCAAGAGGCTGGTCGCGCCAGGGTCTGTCGCGAGGCTCATGACGCTAGCGGTCGTCTCGAGGCTGGTGGCGCCAGTCCTGACGAGGGTCACGGTTGTCCCAGCGGCCTCCGCTGCGGCCTCCTCCATGGCCGTAGCCACGGTCACTGCGCTCGGGGCAGCAGCCGAGGCGCCCATCGCAGAGGGCCCTGAGCTCCTGGCAGTCATTGGTGTTGTGGCTGTGTACCTTGTGGAAGATGCAAAACAGGCGGTTGCCCCTGGGAGGCTCGTCGTGGTCACGGCCGCTCTCCATCTCGGGCTCAGCAGCGAGCATGACGGGGCCCTTGCGCTTTGCTTCCTTAGCCTTGGCCTTCTTGTCTTCAGGGTCAGCCTCCGAAAGCTCGATGAGGGAGAGGCGACCCTCCTTGGCCCTTGCGCACTTGTTCGCTAGGTTGAAAATCTCAAGGGCTGAGCACAAGTCCTCATCGATGGCGAGCTGCTCCTTCATTTTGACGTCCCGGATGCCATCGGTGAATGCCGAGATGATGGCCTCATCCGACGCCTTCGGGATCTTGAGGCGAACATTCGTGAAGCACTGTATGTACTTGTGCAGGGTCTCGTCCGGCTGCTGCTTCACACGCCGTAGGTCGCCCACCGCAGGGGCGCGGTCATGGGTGCCCTGGAAGTTGGCGATGAAGCGCTCGCGAAGCTCATCCCAAGAGGAGATTGACCCCTCTGGGAGGTGCAAGAGCCAGGAGCGCGCGCCATCCTTGAGAGGCATGGGGAACCAGTTCGCCATGACTTTCTCGTCACCGTTCACCTCCTCGATGCTCGGCGAGTAGAGCTGGAGGAACTCCGCAGGGTCGGGGGTGCCGTCGTAGCATGGAGGCAGGTCTGGCTTGACCTTGTCGGGCCAGACGACGCGGCGCAATGCCGGGGTGAAGGCGCGGCAGCCCATCGCACTCACGAGCGTAGGCCGCATAGGTGGAGCTCGATCTTGACGCCCACGCGCCGTAGCCTCCGGTGGCGCGTGGTCTCGATGCTGGCGTGGTGGCGCAGGGAGCGCGCGCGCGTCACCTTGCGACCACTGCACCACCTCGCAGCTTGCCTCATCGCGCGCAGGAGCCCCACGCGGTGGGTCACGCGGTTGCACACCACGCCTGGGCTCGTGGTCGGCGCCGCGCAGAGGAGGAGGAGGAGGAGGATGGGGCAAGCCATGTGCCACATCGCTCGCCTGGGATGGCGGGGGACGGAGCAAGCGGGACGGTGCAGGGGCTTCGCCGGCGGTGTTGACAAGCTCGGTGATGCGGCCAAGCCAGTCGTCGTAGCAGTCGTTGGCGAGACGGTAGCGCAGCAGCTTGCGCACCATGAGCAGCGCAGCCTGCGCGTTCGCCGGCCCGCAGCGGACGTGGGAGGACGACACCGTGGCGGGAGTGGGCGACGGAGTGGCGATGCGGCCATCATGCCGCACGGAGGGTGGCAGCGACGCGTCCTGCTGCTCGTGAGGAGCAGGGTCAGTGGCAACATTAGCCACAGGAGAGGTAGAGCGGCGGGGAGCACCGTTGCCCACGGGCGCCGTCTGGGCAACACGAGCGTCCCGACGCTCGGCGCGGACCCGGCGTGCGTCGGCCATGGGAGCGATGAAGCGGAGATGAAGCGGAGGTGGAAGAAGGACCTCGACACGCCCCTACCTGGCGCGCCGAATGTCGGATTCAGGGCTCCACAGACACAAGAAGATTCAAATTCTAGGGCGTGTGCGAAGATCTCAACCCCTCAAGTCTCAAGCTCGTCACCCTATAGCCTAGCCTCGTTGAGTACATGCTCGAGCGGGGAAGAAGATGAACACATCAGTTTACCCAGGTTCGGGGCCACCTTGCGGTGTAAAACCCTACTCCTGCTTTGTGGTGGACTGGCCTCACGAGGGGCTGAGGATGAACAAGTACAATGGATGAACAGCCTCGTGAGGGCTCTGGTGGCGAGGTTAGAAAGGATCCAATCCTTCAGTCTTTACGGTGGTGGCTAACCTATATTTATAGTGGCCTCGGTCCTCTTCCCCCGAAAACTTAGGCGGGAAGGGATACCTCAATGGCCAATTTGAAAGGGGACAAGTAGTACATCTTATCCTGACGAAATGTGGTCTTCGCCTGCAAAGCTTCTGGTCGTGAAGCAACGGTGGGCTCGGTGATGACATCCGTCCTGCCGAGCTCATCGTCTTGTTCTCGTTGCACCAGAATGGGAACCTTTGGAGGACTCCTCGAGAACCTGTGTCCGTCCTTGCTCCCTCAGCACTGAAAGGGAAACTGTCTCCTTTGCGCCCGCTGGCTCCCGCCTGGCCATGGTCGTCATGGCTCACGTTATCGCAACCTCGTGAGGCTGAGCACCTACATAGAAATCTCTGCTCCTTGGGAGGCAACCTGGGGAGGCCGCCCCCTGGAGGTCTTGGCGTCATTCTCCTTGCGAGGCAGGGGCCCTCACCAGGCCGTCAAGGGAGCCACGCCGACGGCCGCAGGCAGGCAGATCTGGGTACCCCCATTCCCAGAACGCCGACAGTGAGTGCCTGCGCTGCTGCTGGGATTGCTGCCGTGGAGGTGATTGCACCGTTGGCGCACCGCCTGCTACACGGCCATCAGTTTGAGCTACGGGCGCAGTTGGTGGACGCCGCAAAGGTTCCGCCAACTGGGATCTATTTGCGTCGGCAAACTCGATCAAGCTCCGGATAGTGGCTCTACACTCATCAATTTTGTCAGCTACTAGAGGGAAATCCAACATCATCTGAGCTCACGCCATCATTTCTATGGCTATCGAAGGCATGATGGAGCGCGAAGAACGTGACGTCGCTCAACTCCTGGTGGAGCCAGCAGGAGTGCCGTTATGGTCTTATCGCCGAACTGCGGGAGTGACAGCAGGTTGGCGTGGTGGGAGTGGCACTTGAAGATATTGAACCTGATCGACATGCGTCTTACCATGCAGGCGCTGCTGTGGAGGTACAACAACGCCACTTGGCCTCACGTCGCGCCCATCTTGTGATGGACGCGGCATGTGTCTCGATGTCGTTCCCCTTATCGTCGCCGCCGGAGTCGTCACAGCGGAGGGTCACGGCTCGCGCCCGACTGGACAGGGTCACTCTGATGGCTGCATTCGCTGGTGCGCCGAGGAGGCGGGGGCTGCGCACCCGCTCCAACCACGCCATTGTTGCTATCTCCGCCGGAGGGTAGAGGCAGATTTCTGCCTCCGTCGTCTCCACCTCCCGTTTCCGCCATAGTGGGCACGGCGACCGCACCTCCTATGCCGGCCACGCCCACCGTGGAGTCCGCACCGTCAGAGGTGGCGGTGCCGCCTGCGCCGCTCGTAGACGTGTGTGGTGGGAGTTTGGACGTGGAAGGTTTAGTCATCATGGATCCCTTCTTCTTTGGCGCCATGGATGGTGAAGAAGATGCTGAACTCGATGAAGTCGATGCATCGCTTGCTGCCTTGGTTCACGCCAGTGATTTCCCTACATAGCGCGCCAAACATGTCAGCGTGGAGCCGGTGATCCATGGGACAATGCTGCCCCTTTTTGGTTCGGCGAAGGGGGTGCATTCAATGCGAAGAGCAAGAACAACAAGAGAAGCAGCAGTTTTTACCCAGGTTCGGGCCACTGCGAAGTGCAAAACCCTACTCCTGCTTTGGTGTATTGGATGGGTGTGTGCACAAGTACACAAAGCGATCTCTCCTGGCAAGGAGAAAAGGGAGGCTGCTAGAGAGGTACGTATGCTTGGGGTTGCTCTGGGTTCAAACCCTTGTAAAGGTTGCCCTGGCCCTCCTTTTATAGCTCAAGGGTTACCACAGCGGCAAAAGGGTTGTTACAGGATGATTAGATTGAAACAGCACTATCATACCTAACTCTGCTAGTTAGGACAAAATGCATTAAATGCATCGCTAGGTGTCGTGAGGAGGAGGGATCCCCGCAAGGCTGCTGCATCGCTCGTCCAACCACCTCTCTATTATGCTGACACGCCATTAGGATGGGTGTCGAGAAAGGTAATTCTTCTTCCAGTGGGCCGCCACGTGCCCGACAAGCCCCACCAAACCAATTGCGGGCTCGACACCTCACAGATGGGTGACTATTTGCTCGGTGAGGTGGAGCGCTGATGGTTGGCGAAGCCTTGCCGGGCCCATCGCCTGTCGGGCCTTCGTCTTGCCAGCAAGAGCCTACTTCTAGTACTTCATCTCTGCATCTTGTCTTGGTCTTCTTGATGCACTCTTTGATCTCTCGAAGAGCTACTTCTTGACCTTGAGAAATCTTTGTTTGAAAATTTATCCTTCCCGGGGAAGCTGCTACTTGTCTGTGCATAAGTCAAGGTATTACAACCCTTGTTTAATACACCAACACTCTTGGATGCTCAGAATGCGACGCCTAACCGACTCGAAGATGACAGTTTTGAAGTGTAACATGTCTTCAGTTCACGCAGAACAGAACGACTTCAATGATTCTCAAAACACTTTTGGGCTCTGGGTGTTGTGTGTTTGTCCTCGCAAGGATTCTCTCTCAAAGGCTTCGGAGGTGGGTTTCTCTCAAACGACAACAGTCGTGCACAAACCCGGAGCAGCCACCAACTTATGGTGGAGGGGGTGGGCTATTTATAGACAGGAGGCAACCCGACATGATATGTCCGAAATGACCATGGGTCAATGGACAAATAAAAAATGATGTGCAACCTTCTATTGCAATAAGTGTTACAGAAGTGAAGAAAGAGAAGAATGGAAGCGATAAACAATTAAGTCGAAGGTTTGCGTCACAACATCAAAATCTTTGGTTAGGACATCATCCACATTCTTCAACCATGCCTTTGCCATGGAATTCCTCCTTACGTATGATGAATTACCCTCGATGGATTTATATTGATCCATGGACGCAACATAACTTTCTTCATCATGAGAGGGTATTAGCAAATCACTATACATTTGATTACCTACATTTTTGTTGCTAATACAAAGGGCCAAAATATTTGATTGTTATTTCATTTGTTTATTTCGGCTATACATGCTTTGCTGGTTAAATTCTACATGGATATCATGGTAATGGCCGATACTTACCTATCGCCTAGGAAACTATGTAATCATGGCCGGTGTGGAATTGTAACATCATCGTTAGTTCAATTGGAGACTGAAACAAGTAACATGTTCATTGATATTAGCCTTGTTTTTCTAGTACTATGGATATTATGGTTTGATGGTTGAATTCGTGGCATTGACCAAGGTGTTGCTGTTGTTTATATATCTTCTTATGGTACTATTTTCTGAAGCCTCATGTCTTTTAGAATACTTTTTGCACAAATAAGCAAAGCCGAATATGCATTGGTATTCGGATTGAAGCTTTTACTTGCTATACATATTGAGGCTTCCGATGATTCGTTACTAGTAGTGCGATGAATATCAATAAGTTATCAACGTTTTAAAGAATCACTTATAATTTATCTTGAAGCATGTCTAGATGTAATGTTCCCCTTGGGTTGCTTTCAAATTGTTCATATATGTAGACATGACAATTGGAAAGAGTTGGCACAGCAAACATACGACTACCATGTTGATCATGGTGTATTGCATTTCTATCAATAGACGATGCTTAGTCTCGTCGACGTAGGTAAGGCCAAACCAAAGCCCACCACTTCTGCCACTAATGAAATTTTTATGCAGGCAAAAGGAAGGATCTGAGAATGCTCATTGTTGATTATCTGCAAGATCCTAGCAGAAGGGTGGACAATATGGTTTGATGGCTGGCTTTGACATGCATATCTATCGAACTTTATCGTCAGATTAATGAAGTTGAGAAGGTTTCACCCAAGCTTGCATAAAAAATATGCACACAAGAAATGGCCGATATATACTTATCACCCTAAGTAGATAAAATGGCCAATGGAGTGTTGACATCGTTCTTAGAACAAACTCTGGGCAATTATTTTTCGGCATCCAAGCTTTGCCGAAAACTAGGGGGGCATGTGTGGACGCTCAAAAATGGCATGATGGCCAAGAGTGACTTGAGCCTGTAACAAGATGTGGTTAAATTAATGATTTCATGTCACCATTGGATGGCTCTCTTCAAGATGATCGAAATAGATATGAAGATGGTCCAAAATGGAGCTTGGATCCAAAAGGTATGACAATTTCGGAGGTACCCGTGTTGACACCAGATTATAAAATGGCACGAAACAAAATTAAGATGGCCTTGGATGGTAAAAGTTTCACATGAAAGTTCTTCGTCTCGTCGAAACGACGATTTTGGTATAAAAATCATTTTAATCCGAGGTCGTATGCAAAAGATACAGTCAAAATTGTGCGCTGCGACAGTGTTTGGCTGGATCATCCAAGCAGGGTTCCAGATTATCCGGCCGGAGGCCGAATGAATGACCCAGGCAACAGAAGGTTGATGACAAAGCCGCATGACATGGGACTAGTCCCGGTTGATCCGGGTACATGCCGAACGTCCGGATTTTTTTCCGCTGCCAACTTTATAAAATAGCTCGAAACCCCCTGAATATGACCTCAAATCAAAAAGTATTCAATAGCAATGTTGTGCGTCTTGTCAAAACGGTTGATTTGGATATTGAAACCGTCTTAATCCAAGGTTCTATGCAAAATTTATAGCCCGATCAATATGCTGTTCTCAAAAATCTGGGCTTGGCCGGATCATCCGGGCCTCCAACCGGACATCCGGCCCGGAGGTCATGTATAGTCCGTGTTTGGTTAGATGTTGATGATTTGGACAGCAAGACAATTCCTTTTATTGTACGGTAAGTCCATCTGCCTCTTATATAGACAAGAGCTGACGGCTGATTGAACAACAACACACAATCGAACAAACCAATCTACCACTTTTTACCTTTAGAGTAAAATGCACCGGCGGTCATTGAACTTATGCTGATGGCTCATTTTGGTCACTGTACACAAGAATACGGTCACTATACATGATTTTTAGTGAATATACGGTCACTGTCTCACCATATTGCTTCATATTTGATCCACTTGACCGGTCAAACAGCGGTGCCTCCTCAGCTCTATCTCTTGTCCCAACTTTCAGTGGATGACAGAAAAACTAAAATTATGCGCATGGGACCTCCCGGTGCAACCTATGCACACTAGCCAAGTGAGCGCATATAACTTTCTTTTAAATATATGTAGATAGACCACTTATTATATATATGACGCAGGCACACAGCACGCACGTACACATTAGCACAAAGCACGCACCACACGCACCACACACGATCCAGGGACAGAACCTTTCGACCCTAGGGTCGAACCATTTCCTGCGGTTGTAGCCGCCGGCAGCCAAGCGCATGCACGCATGCCGGCTGTACTTCTCGCCGCGCCCACGCACGCCCTGTAGCTCGCGTTGCCGCGCCGGCTGCACGTCCGTGTCAACTCACCATGTCTGACGCCCACCCTGCAACTCATGCCTCTGCTCCAGCTGCACGTCTGTCTCGCCGTCGTCTGCAGCACCACAGCCACAACCACCACCACGCCGGCCGTCCGTGACCTCTGGAGCGAGCGCTCGTCACGCCAGCGCTCGCCCTGCAGCTTGTGTTGCGCGACAGCTGCTCGAGGCACGACGGAGCCGGGAATGGAGGTCATGCTGCTGTCGTGGAGCCAGGAACACGATGTGCAGGTTCAGTGCTGGGCATCTCGCCTAAGGCGCCCCCTTCTACGCTGAGTATACAGAGAAGTAGGGTCGAACCCTAGGTTTACCCGTTGCCCTCTTAGACGAGGTGCGGTCTGAACCGTGGCCCTGGGATTTTGCGACAGGTTCACAGGTCCAGTAATAGTTCCAGAACGGACCGGACCATTTGAATCTTGATCTAACCCGTAGCCCGTCGATCGAGAGAACGTACACGCATGACTGTATGTGCTTTTCATGGAGAGTGGCTGCATGGATGCGTCGCTGCCGAGAGGCCTGGCCGTCCGTACATATCGCGTACGTCCATCAAAACGTACTCGTCATCCATGCGTGCGTGTGTGCTCGGTGTGCGTTGTGTGCGTCTGTGTTGTGTGCGTGGTATGAAATGTATCTATACCAATATAAAAAGACTCAAAGGGCAGATCAAACTGATCTTGGCCATCAAACTAAGTCAATCCAACGATCTAGATTGCTCCAATGATGAGCGTTCCACGTGTTTAACATGCAATTAATATCATACCAAATATTGTACTAATCATAGAATTGACACACAAATAAGGTTATACCTAATATCTGCGTGCAATTAATATATTGCCTAAATATTAATGTGTGTTGCATGTGCGTATTTACTAGTATATAATAAAGCGTCAATCTCTTTGTTTGACACAAAAATGTGTGCGCTCAACTGGCAAAGGCGTTGCCGCGGCAGCTAGAGCCTGCATGCGTAGAATTTTAGTTTCTTTAATTATTTGTTTCACCCATGACAAGTGGGACCTGCATAGACAAAGCGAGAAAATGAGCTGACGAGGTGCCACTTGTACGATTTGACCGGTCAACTAGCCAATATACGAATCTATACGATGAGACAGTGACCGTATAATAATCAAAAGTCATGTATAGTGACCGTATTCTTATGTACAGTGAGCAAAGTGAGCTATGTGCACAAGTTCAATGACCGCCAGTGCATTTTACTCTTACCTTTACTTCTATCTTCTTCCTTGTTCTTCTTCTTCCTCGTTCTTTGTTTGTTCTTCTTATTGCAGGGCGGCGAACCTCGAGGCCCTAGGGGCGATTAGGTCGACCTAGGGCAGCCCATAGCCGCTGTGCTCCTTAATGGGGTCCCTCCCGGGCGTGTGGGGTTTCGGGTCTACAAAAGCGCCCGCCAGATTAATTGCGTACCGCGCTTTCGGACGGGCCTCCATCGACATAAGTTGTAGCGTATCACTCCCAACGTCGAGGGTACACGGTGACGTGTTCGTGTGCAAACAGTTAACAAAGTATTATGAGACATTAGAGAGACCTTTTCTCCTTGTACCTCCACCTTGGAGAATCAAGACCTCCTAAGGGAGAAGGATCCCCATGATAGGATATTGAAGACATCCTAAGGGAGAAGGATCCCTCAAGATCATCAAGACCTCATCTCTTTGGATTTGAAAAGTACTCTACCATTATGCTTGTTTTTTCGTTGATTGGTCTTGTATGCTTGTGGATCTCAACTATGTTTGTCGGTGTACTAAGTATTGGGCCATTAGTACCCCGTACTTATGCACGGGCAGTTGTAGCCATACTCGCGGCAAGGCTTGTCGGGGAACAGTTCGAGATTGACCCAGGCTATCGAAGAAATACTCAAGTCAAAGATCTGAGGATCAGCAGATAGGAAGAGCTGGAATCCGAAAGCCAGCCTCCCCGGCAAGATCTTGCCGGGGCGGCCCGCGAAGCCTGGCAAGATTCGGCGCCCGACAAGATTCTGCTACTGTGCCACCGCTTCAACACAGCAACAAGCCCGACATTCTGGGTCCTTCTCTGGATGCGTGGCAACGCACCAGTGGAGGAGAGCTTAAGCGGTGCTGATGGGATGGCCCCTTTTTCCATCTCCAAGAAAGTGAGGACACCTAAATGGACACCTCACGGTTTATTAAATGCATTCGTCCTAATCCGTCAGTGGTTAGGTATGATAACCCTGTAGCTACTTTACACCTCAATGTATGTACATTTTGCCACTGTGGTGACCCCTTTGAGCGTATAAAAGGAGGCCCAGGGCAATTGCTACAGGAGGAGGAGGATCTTCTGGCCCATTCTGCATGCGTAGCTGCTCTTTGAACGTATTGTTCATTGCAAGCGCTCCTGGAGCCTGGTCTCAAGAACACTCATAATAAAATAAGGCAGGAGTAGGGTTTTACGCTGATCAGCGGCCCGAACCTGGGTAAAATCGCCCCGCGTCGATCGTTGGTTCTGCTCTTTGTGCATACCTCTCTCCCTGCCGAATCGTAAAGGGGTCCCTTGGGGTCCCATAGGTGTTGCACGCTGACATCTTTGGCGCGCCAGGTAGGGGGAAGAAGGTTGTGCGAACCTGATCCAGTGATCGGCGCCTTAGTTTCTTCATCATCTTCATCATCATGCCACCTAAGAAGAAGAGTGCCGCAACGGCGCAATCATCTACATCCGTTTTGCCTGCACCCTCGCGTACGGGCGACGGTGTAGATGCAGAAGAAAGAGGATTAGAGCCTCCACGGCGTTCCGGTGATCCAAGCCAGGCGAGCGGCGTCGTTCATAGCGGCAGCGGCAACCCACACGCTGCTGGATCTAGAGCTGGAGCTGTGCTGCCCACGGGTGGTGCAACGAACTCCGGAGATCGGAGGACGCCTCCTAGGACTCCCGCGCCGGCGCAAGCGTCACGACCTACCCAGGTCGTGCGCGATGAGCAGCACCATGGCGCTGGTGGTTCAGGGCGTCCCCATGAAAGGACTTCTGCGCATCAATCCCAAGGTGCGCAAGCCCAGCATGCACATCAAACTGCTGGCGGAAGTGGCGCGCGGTCGCGTGATCATGACGGTGCTCCTTCTCACATTGTTAGGAGTCAGAGCACCTCGCGTACTTCGCACCTGTCGCCGCCACCTACGCCAGCGGAAGCTTTGGCGCGTGCGCAGCTGCTCCTCAATTTCCCTCCTGCTCCGGAGAAGATGGAGGAGTGGCGAGCTACTATCCAGAGTCTCATTGGCTACGCCAACAAGGATGGGCCGCAGGAAGCAGGGCCCTCACAACGGCGGTCCATCGATCCGGCGCGAGCCGATATGGAGAAAACCGGAGGTGGTGCGACCACGGTGCACTCCCCTCCGTGACACCAGCGGCGGTCGACAACCCGGCGGACTGATGGCCGTGATGATGACTCCACGGCGTCGTCCGATCCGCGGAGGCGCCGCAATCAGCGGCAGGTTCTCCAGGAACGAAGCAAAGAGGACGCTCGAACTACCATCCAGCGGCGACGGGAAGCGCGCTATCAATCTGATAAGCGTGCAGGGCCCGCTATTGATGAGCCTGCGCCAGGGGACACAGCCGACTTACCTTACGAGGTAGGTACTCCAGCGTTTACCCGTGAGCTGCGGCAAGTCCAGTGGCCCAATTCCCGAACCTTCAAGCCAGAGTTCCCGGAGAAATATGACGGCAAGACTCACCCCTCGGAGTTCCTGAGCATCTACACCATTGCGGTGCAGGCCGCCGGGGGCTGAGACGACAAGATACTTACCAACTACTTCCCGTTGGTGCTCAAACCCAACGTTAGGTCGTGGTTGATGCATCTGCTGGAGAATTCTATTTCTTCTTGGTCAGATCTGTGCCATCAGTTTGTTGGCGCCTTTGTTGGAGGCCACCATGCTCCTGGCCAAGAGAGTGATTTGCATATCATCCCTCAGAAGGAGGGCCAATCCCTGCGCAAGTTTATCCAGAGGTTTAGCCGGGTGCAGTACAATATTCCTGACGTTCACCCTGCCGCTATTGTTAGCGCGTTTCATCAGAACGTGCGCAACCGCAAAATGCGTGAAGAGCTGGCGATGAACAAGGTCAGGAGTATTGCCGAGCTTTACGCTTTGGCCGACAAGTGCGCTCGAGCTGAAGATGGGAGGAAACTCCCTGGCGAGGCTGTTGGTGCAGGGGCGAATCAGAAGATGAAGACGCTGCAACCCCGCCAAGGAAGGGCCGGCAGCGAAACAAGAAGCGCAAAGGCAAGGCCGTGCTTGCTGTTGAGGAATCCGGCAACCCCGGCACTGCCAAGAAGGCCAAGGCTGACTACCCCGACAAAGAAGTTGCCGGGTGCTCCTCCTGCCAGGCATTGGCGGCTGCCGACAAGTCGGAAAGCTCCGACAAGCAGTATTGCAAGATCCATCGCACAAAGGGCCACGATCTCCAAAACTGCCGACAAGTTGAGCAGCTTGTCGAGAAACAGAGAGCTGAGTATGAAAGGCGCAATAAGGAGAAGGCCCATGACGATGCTGAGGGATCCGGCAAGAAGCGCGGTGGTCGAGGGGGTCGCCGCGGCAAGGCCAAGCAACAGAGGGAGAGGCCCGCTCGAGGCGGTGACAAAGAAGAGGGTGGTGATGATGATGAGTCCAGTGAGCAAGAATTTCAGAAAGCTACAGAGGCCATGTGTATCGACGGGGGAGCCTCGTTGCATTCTTCCCACCGTCGACTTAAACAGTGGGTGCGAGAAGTTAATGCAACAGAGCCATCGTTCGATGCATGTAAGCCCCTGAAGTGGTCCAACACGCCTATCATTTTCGACGCCGAGGATCACCCTGATCGCACAACCGCGGTCGGGTGCTTGCCATTGTTGGTCTCACCGACAAACCGCAACCTCAAGGTGACGAAAATGCTAGTTGATGGTGGGGCCGGGCTGAACCTAATTTCGCCAGATGTGCTCAAGAGGCTCCAAATTCCTGATGAAGATCTCGAAGAAACGGGCACGTTTCAAGGGGTCAATCCAGGAAGAACCCAACCAAAGGGCAAGATTACACTACTGGTGACATTTGGTAGCGAGCTCAACTACAGGACAGAGAAGGTAGTGTTTGATGTCGCCAAGATCCCTATGTCATACAATGGGATCCTTGGTCGCCCAGCGCTGGCTAAGTTCATGGCGGCATCACACTACGCGTATAATGTGCTGAAGATGCCCGGGCCGTTGAGTGTCATCACTATCCACTCTGATAAAAAGGATGCGCTCATTTGTGCCGACCAACTCTACCGGGAAGCAGTTGCAGCACCTGCCGTCAAGGCATCTGCTCCTGCCGCTGGAATTCCCGGGGGGAAGAAGAAGATCGGCAAGAATCTTGGCGCGGACTCCGGCAAGCACACCTCCTTGGAGTGCTGCGCTTCCGTTGAGGATGCACCAGAGAGTTCCACCGGCAAGAACAAGAAATCCAAGGCTGCTCCACCAGAGACCAAGAAGGTGCCCGTCAGGGAGGACGGAACGGGAGGAACTTTCACCATAAGTTCCACCTTGGATGACAAATAGGAAAGCGTGCTCATTGCCTTCTTGCGGGCGAATGTCGACGTGTTTGCATGGCAACCGTCTGACATCCCCGGTGTTCCCAGGGAGGTAATTGAGCACCACCTTGCTGTCTGTCCTCACGCGCGGCCCGTCAAGCAGAGGGTTAGGAAGCAAGCCTTGGAGCGGCAAGAATTTATTGCCGAAGAAATCAGGAAGCTGGAAGCGGCAGGATTGTTCAGAGGAGTGCTTCACCCAACGTGGTTGGCTAATCCGGTTGTAGTGCACAAGGCGAATGGGAAATGGAGGCTGTCTATTGATTATATAGACATCAATAAAGCCTGTCCAAAAGATCCCTTTCCCTTGCCACGCATCGACCAGATTGTGGACTCCACTGCCGGTTGTGACCTACTGTCGTTCCTTGATGCCTACTCAGGGTACCATCAGATCTTCATGGCAAAAGAAGATGAAGAAAAGACCGCATTTATCACCCCATGTGGTACGTATTGTTTTATACGAATGCCTTTCGGGTTGAAAAGTGCTGGTTCTACATTTGCGAGAGCGGTCCAAATTGGTTTTGACCCTCAGCTCCATAGAAATATGGAGGCATATATGGATGATATAGTGGTCAAAACCAAGGACAAAGCGACGCTCATACAAGATCTAGAAGAGACATTTGCAAATCTGCGCAAGATCAATTTAAAGCTCAATCCTGAGAAGTGCGTGTTTGGTGTTTCTTCCGGCAAGCTTCTCGGATTCTTTGTATCTCAACGAGGGATCGAAGCGAACCCCGACAAGATCAAAGCTATTGAGCAGATTGAAGCGCCAAGACGTGTCAAGGATGTGCGTCGTCTTGCAGGCTGTGTTGCTGCCCTAAGCAGGTTTATTTCCAAATCTGCTGAGAGCGCCCTGCCCTTTTTCAAAATCTTGAAGAAGGCAGGTCCAATGAAATGGACTCCAGAGGCGGAGGCTGCGCTGCAAGATTTGAAGAAATACCTTTCTTCCCCGCCAACACTAGTCGCACCTAAGCCACAAGAGCCGTTGCTGCTATATTTGGCAGCGACAAATCAAGTGGTTAGTGGTACGTTAGTGGCGCAGAGAGAAGCTGATGAGAAGGCAATACCAGCGGCGGGACCGTCAAGTGACGCGGCAGGATCTTCCCCGGCAAGGGTTGATCCCGGCAAGACAGGATCTGCGCAGTCAGAAGGACCAGTGCAAAAGAAAAAGGTGGTGCAGCGCCCAGTTTATTTTGTTAGCTCCCTCTTGCAGGGAGCTAGGTCAAGATACTCTGGTGTTTAGAAGTTGCTCTTCGGCCTCCTTATGGCCTCGAGGAAGCTGCGCCGTTATTTTCAAGCACATGAAATCACCGTCGTCACTCGCTTTCCGTTGCAACGGATTTTGTGAAATCCAGAGGGAACCGGCAGAATTGTGGAGTGGGCGTTGGAGTTGTCAAGCTTTGGTCTCAAGTTTGAAAGTACTTCGACAGTTCAGAGCAGGGCTTTGGCATAGTTCATTGCGGAATGGACCCCAACGCCAGACGAATAAGTTCAAGAAACGACTCTCCCCGGCGAGGAAATTGATCAAGAATGGGTTATGTACTTTGACGGGGCTTTCTCGCTGCAAGGCGCCGGTGCTGGCGTGCTGCTTGTCACACCCACCGGAGAGCACCTCAAGTATTTAATCCAGATGCATTTTCTCTGGGAGAGCTCGACAAACAACACTGCGGAGTATGAGGGGCTGCTTGCCGGTCTCAGGATCACGGCAGACCTTGGTATCAAGAAGCTCGTCATCGGAGGCGATTCGCAGCTTGTTGTCAGGCAAGTTAACAAGAATTATCAGAGTCCATTGATGCAAGCCTACGTGGATGAAGTGAGAAAAATGGAAGAGCGCTTTGACGGTCTGCAAATGAAGCACATTCCTCGAGCTGAGAACAGTATTGCTGACGACCTGTCAAAGCACGCTGCCCTCAAGTTGTCTGTGGAACCAGGAACTTTTGTGCTCCATTTTACTCAACCATCTGTGGCGCCATCAATGAGACAAGAAAAGAGAAGAAAGTTGAATTCTAGATAGTACTTTCCGGCAGAGCTCCCTGGAGCCGCCGGTAAGGAACTTGGCGGGATCAGCAACAAACCTGCCGGGGAACGACAGGCTCCGGCGGAACCTCACGCTTTCGCTGTCGAGACAAATGTTCCCCTGGAGGAAGAGATGCCTTTAGTCCTAGCTGTCGAGCCCCAGGCTCCAGCATGAGCACAGCACATTGTCCATTTCCTTCAGACAGGAGAACTCCCTGAGGAACAGGAAGAAGCGGAAAAAGTAGCCCGTCGGCCTGTTATGTACAAGTTCGTCGATGACGTCCTGTACAGAAAGAGACCAAACGGTGTGAAATTGAAGTGCATTCCTTGGAAGGATGGACTAGAGCTGTTGGCAGAGATACATGGAGGCATATGTGGCTCTCACATAGGATCAAGAGCACTTGTCGGGAAAGCATTTCAGCAAGGTTTCTTTTGGCCCACCGCTCTCTAGGATGCAACTGCACTAGTAACCAAGTGTGAAGCGTGCCAGTTTCATTCGAAGAAATCACATCAGCCAGCTCAAGCTCTTCAGACGATCCCTCTCTCCTGGCCATTTTTGGTCTGGGGGCTCGACATATTGGGCCCCTTCCCCCGTGCTACCGGGGGCTTTGAGTACTTGTATGTTGCAATCGACAAGTTCACAAAGTGGCCGGAGGTGGAAGCGGTGAGGAAGGTCACAGCACAATCAGCCGTCAGGTTCTTTAAAGGAATAGTTTTCCATTTCGGTGTGCCCAACAGGATCATCACCGACAATGGTACGCAATTCACAAGTCGCACCTTCATGCAGTACGTCCAAGACCTTGGCGGCAAAATTTGTTTTGCCTCTGTTGCTCACCCGAGAAGTAACGGCCAAGCGAAGAGTGCTAATGCTGAAGTACTGCGCGGTCTCAGGACCAGAACCTTTGACAGGCTGAGAAAGTGCGGAAGACGCTGGATTGATGAGTTGCCGGTGGTTCTTTGGTCAATCAGAACGACACCAAATTGAGCCACCGGCCAGACACCCTTCGCTCTGGTCTACGGAGCGGAAGCAGTTCTCCCCATGGAACTCATATACGAATCACCTCGAGTGCTCGCTTATGATGAGCTTGAGCAAGAGCAACTGCGGCAAGATGACGCTGTGCTCCTTGAGCAGAATCGTCTTCAGGCTGCTGTGTGAGCTGCACGCTACCAGCAAGCTTTGCGTCACTACCATAGCTGCAAAGTTCATGCCCGAAGCCTTGAGGAAGGCGACCTTGTTCTTCGACGGATTCAGTCCGCCAAGAATTCAAACAAGTTGACGCCAAAGTGGGAAGGCCCTTATCGGGTAGTACGAGTCACCAGGCCCGGTGCTGTCCGCCTGGAGACCGAAGATGGCGTTCCAGTGAGCAACTCCCGGAATATCGAACATCTTCGTAAGTTCTACCCATAAGGCGTGGTTGCTGGGGGCTCCTGGGAACCACCTTTTTGTACAAGTCTTGCCGGTGAGGCATGTAATCCTTTGTACAAAGCCAGGCGCAGACCCTGAGCCGAGATGAATAAGTTATGGTGTTGTGCATTTCCTTATCGATTTCCATGTTCATATATATATATATATATGCATGCTTATCTAAGATGTTGTATGACACCTGTTCCCGGTAAGCTCCAATGAACCGCCAAGGTTCCATATCTTCATTTTCTCTTCTTTCTTTTTCTCAAAAGACAGAAGAATTCCTCGCGTGGCACGTGGGCGGGGGGGGGGGGGGAAGGAGGATATGAGTACCAGTTGGCGATGTTCAGAATTGACGCCTTACCGGAGGAAGAACAAGGACAGAAAGCTAAGTTCTAAAACTTAAAGCAAGTTTCCTTTATTACAAAGTTATTTTCCTTAGACGATTTCGTCTTTGGTATGGAAAACCTGCACGCAAAGAAACCCTTGTCGTAATCGGTTGCGCCCTTATTTTGTTTCGAGTCCGCTCAACAATTTAAGTGGCTGCACTGGGAACGCCAAGGTGCCTTGCCGGCCGCTGCACCTCCAGCAGGCTGCTGAAGTCCCGCACCCAGCGCTGGCGGCAGGTTGCGCGGCGGCAAGTTTTCAGTAAGCGTAGGGTATATTCCATACATAAAGGAATCAGACAAGGGAAATAGCATGCATATACCCAAACATACACAAGTTATATTACATCAATAAGTTGCCGTGGATCTAACATAAGACTTGATCGTTTTTTGGCATGGAATGGCGGCGACAAGGGAAAATGGGGTAGCTAGTCCCTGCGTCGGCCATCGATCCTCTTGATTGAATCTACTTTCTCAAGGATGGGCGCGACAAGCTCCTCAAGTGACATGAGATCTACATCCTTTGGCAAGTGGTCGAGCAAGTTGGTGAGATCAATGCCAGGGTTAGTATATACCACCTTGACGAGTACCTTGCAGAGGATGGCCCGACAAAGTTTGCGGGATTCATTGGCCAGTTGGGTCGCTCGGTTGGACTGTAGCAGCTTCAAAGCGTCAACGATGCTTTCGAAGAACATGGTCAACCTAGCGCTCAAAGATATCCTTTCTTCGGTGGAATACCTAAAGTTTTGCAGGCCATCCTGCCCCATGGTTGACAACTGTGTAGTGAGCCTCTCCGCGGCGTCGACAAGGCGATCAGTCCAGATTTTCACTCCCTTTTCATAGTCAATTTGGGCGGCGGCGGCGCTCTTAAGCAAGTTCCTTTCTTCCTGAAGATCTCTGCTTAAGGCCTTCTCACAGGCCCTGCCATCCTTGAGGGACTTCTCCAGCGTGGTCAGCTTTAGCTTCAGATCGGCAATGGCATCGTTGGCTGAAGTGAGCTATTTGGTCTTGTCGGACATGGCAACTTGCATCTCCGCTAGGCTGTGGAGAGTTTTCTCCCTGTCCCCTTTGAGCGTCGAGAGCTCCTTGCCTTGCTCTTCAAGATCCACTTCCAGCTTCTTCATTTTGTCGCTCAGCTCGTTCTTGGCAGCCTCTGCAGCCTCGGCAGCATCGACGGCCTCCTTGAGCTTACCGGCGTGATCTACAGTTAGAGCTTTGAGCACCTCCTTGTACTTTTGCTCCAGCTCCTGGATCCGCTGCGCGACGAGCTTATCGACCTCCTCATCTTTGCTGCGAAGCTTGGCGGAGAGTGCCTGCTCACGTGCGACAAGATCTTCCTCATAGGCATCAACTGCAATGCGATGCTCCGTCAGGAGAGCATCCTCAGCGGCAGTTCTTTGTGCAGCTTCTTCCTGCGCTTTCTCCAGGTCAGATTGTTTCAAGAGGATCTCTGTCCATTTTTGGCTCACTTGTTCCCGGCTGGCAGTCAACTCTTGAAGGGCCTCGGCGTACCAGACTTGCGTTTGCTCGACACGCCTCTGAAAATCTGCTTCGGCTGCCTCGACAACTGCCATTCTGGAATCTGCTTTCTCTTTCTGAGCACGATGGAGTGCTTGGAGCTTGCGGAAATTTTTTCCCATGGCCTGGAGGAGCTGATCCTCTTCAGATTTGCCACTGCTGGCACTTGGATCATCAACAATCTCAAGCCCGGCAGCGGCGATGATTTCTTCATCAAAAACTTCCCCTCTGGTCGACGTTTTAATGTTTTCCGTGCCCGGCAAGTTGATGAATAAGTTGTCGCCGACCTTGAGATATTTTCTTGATGAGGGGGCTTCGGACGTCGATGGTTGGTCCTTGACGTTCGTCTCGCCGGTGGCTGGGGGCTCTGTGGCTGATGTAGCGCCTGGCGCTCCTGCGGCAGGAATGCCGTTAGTACGGTCATCAGTTTCCTCGCCGGCCCTCTCGGCAGATTCCTTGGCAGCTTCCTCGACAACAGTTCCGCCGACCTTGGCCGTGGCGTCTTTGGCGGCCTCGCTAGCGGCGATCCTGTCAGCTTCGGCAGCGGCGTCTCTGGCGGTCTCTTCGATGACAACATCGACATCCATGTGTTCCATCGCAGGGAATTCTGGAGGATGAAGGAAGGAAATCAAATAAGATTAAGATTGAAGTCCAAGGAGACAAAAAGAAAGCAAGATAAAGAAAAGGATAGCAAGTGCTCTAGGGAAAACAGTTACCTGGGTCGAGTTGTTGAGAGGTGGCCTCGCCCCTCCCGGCAGTGTTTGTTGCCGGGGAAATGTTGCTGGTATACATGTATATCGGCCCTTCCTCAACCAGGATAGCCTCGATAGTGGTAACTCTTGCCGGAGATGCGCTTGTGGGCGGTGCGGTAGACGAAGGCGGCACGACGGGGGCGGTTTCCACCTCTCCCTGTTGCTGTTCTTCTCCTGCAAGCCCAAAGATATCAGCGGCAAGGGTAAAAACCTCAGCGCCCGTCAGCAGAAAACGAGTGGAGAACTCACGCTGGGGGCTGCATTGAGGGCTGAGCACCGATCTGACGACGACAATTTCTGGCGCGCTCGTAGAGCCAGCCGGGGGCTCGTCGCCCGTGGAAGTTCTCAACCTCTTTGCCGCCCTTTCCGCCAAGGTTTCTGCATCGCTGCGGAGACAAGGCAAAACAAGGCTATGAGATTACTCCAAGATTTGGAAGATAAAGGCTATGACAGGACACTTACTCTTCCTCTTCTCGTTCCGGGCTAAAGCCGGAGATTTCAAAATCGACCTCCGGTGCCGTGTCCATGTGAGGGGGTGGAGGAGGGGTCCTGGGTCGCTTGGCTGTAGCAGGCGCAGGAGGTTGGTGTGATTCCGCCACCTCAGCCTCCGATGTGGCTGTGTGAGACGCCCCTGCCGCCTCAGCAGTTGCCGCAGGTGCGGGTCTCACGCGCCGCGCAGGTTGCTGACGGACTCCCTGCCGCGGCGCAGTCTTGCCGGCCGCCTTCTTGCTGGGAGCCTCGCTACTCGACGAAGGTTGGCTTGCCGGGATGCCAGAAGCGGCCTTTCGAAGAACATGCTTGGTCTTCTTCAGAGCTGGGGGCTCCTCCTGTGGCTCTTCTTCAGCTGTGTCCTTGTCGGACGAGCCCTCAGCGGCCGCGCTGCTCTGTTCCCCGGCAGCCTCAGCCTCCCCGGTAGGTTCTTCTTCCATCACAACCTCTGCTTCACTGGTTTCCCATTCTGTGAAACCAAAGCTGTCGGCCTCTGCGGCAAGATTCGCTTCCTCCACCCTAGAGGCGATATACGCCACTTCTTCGTCAGTGGTGGCACGAATGAGGTCCGTTTCTTCCCGGACGGCCCTCTCCGACAAGTTGTCGAAGAACTTTTGTGCTTCCTCTTCGGTTGGCTCGGCCCAAGTCGTGTCAAGACCATGGGCGTTGAACATTGGCATGAAGGCAATGATCGACCTCAGCGCGGAGTTGTTGCACAAAGGAACAATTCTTGCCGGCAACCGATGTTTGTCATCACACTGGAATAGCTTGTGGCGAAGAGCGCCGACCTGCATGGTCGTCAGATTGTTGTTCAATCCTGGGCGTAGCCTCATGATATCCGCTGCGTTCCGATACTCCCAAGCTTGTCTTCCCCTGCTCTGTAGGGGGGCGATGCGGCGGCGAAGGAAATCGAAGCCGATCATCTCCATTGTAAGCCCGGCAGCTTTCAGGCGAAGGATCCTGGTGGTGGCGATTGTGAGCCTCTCGTCCTCCAAGGCGAGATCGCTCCAGTCACTGCCGCTGACCACCTTCTGCCGACGAGGCGAACAGAATGGATGGGGATCTGATTCCTTGATCCAGCACCACTCAGACCGCCATTCGTCCCACTTCTCGCGTTGAACTCCATCCGGGTATATCTCCTTATTCCAAGCTCGTGGGATCCAGGCGATAGAACCGGAAAGGGCCTCCCCCTTTTGGATGCGAGGGATGAAATAATGGCAGAAAAGGGCGATGTTGGGAACTACTCCGACAAAGTTTTCGCAAAGATGAGCGAAGATGGACATGCACATTACGGCGTTCGGCGTGAAATCAAGAAGGTGGAAGCCGTATGTGTACATAATATCGTTGAAGAAATCAGAGAATGGGGGACAGAGTCCGCAATAGAAGTAAGCGGTGAAGAAAAGATATCTGTCAGGGCCGCCCTTGGAACAAGAACCTGGAATTACACGCGTTGCGGGATGAGCCTGTGTCCGCTTCACCCACATGCACTGGTATCGGTTCTTCAAAGCCCTCGCATCGAGCGTCGGAGCGAAGACGACGAACTTCTTTCGCATCTTCACCAGTTCGCTCTCTGGGACATCGGCCTTCGTCTCCTTGCTCTTGCCTTTGGCCTTGCTAGCCTTGGGCGGCATGGCAATTGCGAGGGCGGAGGCTTAGGATCGAGCGGGTGCGGAAGCAAAGAGCGGATGGGGTGAAGTCTGGCTCTGAGCTCGGGAAGGGAAGATAATTGCGGAGGCCAGATTGAGAAGAAGAGGGGGGTAAATAGGCTGTGCCTCTTCAGTTTCCCTTTTTATGGGGAAGGTGCGAGGCCACCTCTTTTACTCCCCAATGTGAATATGCCTCTGCATGCACGTTGCAGTTGCAGCCTTTCAACGCACGCTTCCCACGTCGCGCATTCAGCGCGCGTAGTGGGGGGCATAGTAAGCGGGATATTTACGAGTAGTTAATTCCCTACCACATGTGCCCGTGCACTGTTTGGGCCTAGCCCAACAACGCCTCGCACACATGTGTGGCCTAGGCCCGGGGGCTCCTGTCGGTGTACTAAGTATTGGGCCATTAGTACCCCGTACTTGTGCACGGGCAGTTGTAGCCATACTCGCGGCAAGTCTTGTCGGGGAACAGTTCGAGGTTGACTCAGGCTATCAAAGAAATACTCAAGTCAAAGATCTGAGGATCAGCAGATAGGAAGAGCTGGAATCCGAAAGCCAGCCTCCCAGGCAAGATCTTGCCGGGGCGGCCCACGAAGCCCGGCAAGATTTCACGCCCGGCAAGATTCGGCGCCCGACAAGATTCTGCTACTGTGCCACCGCTTCGACACAGCAACAAGCCCGACATTCTGGGTCCTTCTCTGGATGCGTGGCAATGCACCAGTGGAGGAGAGCTTAAGCGGTGCTGATGGGATGGCCCCTTTTTCCATCCCCAAGAAAGTGAGGACACCTAAACGGACACCTCACGGTGCATTAAATGCATTCGTCCTAATCCATCAGTGGATAGGTATGATAACCCTGTAGCTACTTTACACCTCAATGTATGTACATTTTGCCACTGTGGTGACCCCTTTGAGCGTATAAAAGGAGGCCCAGGGCAACTGCTACAGGAGGAGGATCTTGTAGCCCATTCTGCATGCGTAGCTGCTCTTTGAACGTACTGTTCATTGCAAGCGCTCCTGGAGCCTGGGCTCAAGAACACTCATAATAAAACAAGGCAGGAGTATGGTTTTACGCTGATCAGCGGCCCGAATCGTAAAGGGGTCCCTTGGGGTCCCATACGCGTCGCACGCTGACATATGTTATTCTAGTGGATGTGTAATTGGGTTTTATTTGAGTGATTTCTCTTGTTGTTCTCCCCTTTTCCCCCTCCAAGTGTGAAAAGATCATCCATTAGGGTTCCACCCTACAACATCTTGGTATCATGCGCAAGGTTGATTCACATCTTGGAGTTACAACCCCCCAATTTCTATCCTAATTTTGTTTATTTTTGTTCCAATTCGAAAATCCCCACAAAAATAGCCCTACCAATTTTTTTTGCATTTGTTGAATTTTGTGAGATTTTGTTGATTTGGTCCATAAATTTCTTGGTTGACAATTAGATCTACCCCTACCCACCATCCCCAGCCATCCCCACCGACGAATTTCCTCAAATTTTTCATTTTTGCCACGGATTTGGGTGTGTTCTTGCGCAGGCAGAGCACCCCGTGTGCACGGGCCCCCAATACCCAATGCCCACGTGACCCTGGGCACACAGGGATAACTTACCCCATGCGCACGGCCTCACCAGGGAGGTTTTTCCATCGCCATTTGTCCAGTTTTCCACTACTTGCACCACCATTTGACTTCTGCATTACCACACTTCGCCCACATACATACACTTCCACCACCACCGATTTGGTTTGAGCTTTTGAGTTGGAGTTTCCATTTCCTAAGGTGTTCCAGTTAATTAGGGACGGTTCAACATAAACATCACCGCTATTCATCATCGCCACAGACTCGACATCGACAACAATCACTTCATCCTCATACCAACCATAAGCAAGGACGGTAACCTCAACGACATCTTGTACTTAGCCCTTGCCATTGCATTGATAGCCTTGAGCCTTTTGCGTCACTTACCCATCGAGACTAGCGAGTTGAGATTTGCTAGGCCATGCTCCTTGTGAACCTTAGTGATACACTTACTCCGCATAGCTATATTTAGCGTGCAATCATCTTGATATCATCATTGTGCACTACAAAAAAAACCACTTCCGTGATAATACGTGTTTGTCACAGTAAGTCACGTTTTCTGTCATGCATGTACACCCATGACTATTTTATGACAGAATCAAGATAGTCATACCTGTGCTGTCATAGAAGTGTTCCATGACAATACCAAAATTATCATCATGGAACTGTCCACTTCCATGACGATAAATGACGCGTCATGAAAGTGCTTTCGTCAAGACTTACCGACACGTGGCATCCACGGTAACGGGTCGCCATTAAGCTATCGGGTTCCGGTTTGGATCCGATAACCCGTTAACAGCCCGGACCAATGGGGATTTTCCACGTGTAAAATTCTCAATGACTAGAGGAACCACGTGTCGGCTCACTGTTGGGAGAGATGGCATCCACTCATTGTACGGGAGGCGCCTATGATTCGTCGACACATGGCACGGCCCAACAAAGACCCATTCAGGTGAAAAGGGTGGCCCGTTTGACTTGGTCAAAAGGTAGCGGGACGGCCCACGGAAAGCCTGTTAATGGCCTGTTCGCATATAGCCCATTTACAGCCCGCTAACTCACGACTCGTTATGGCCTATCCGAATTAGGCCCAGTAGCGTCATCTGGGCCGTCCAATATGATTCCATCCCGTTGTAACTTCGGGCCCATGACGTCTTTCGGCCCATACTAGGCCCTTTGTAACTCTAAGACCATTAAAGGCCCGTGGTGAAACTGACCCATTATGAACAGTGTATCGCTTTATACCCATCAATAGCCATTATTCTATTGGGCCGTTTCCAGCCCGTGCTAACTTTCTGCCTTCTAAGGGCCCATTTAGTTTTGGGCTCATTTCTAGCATTCGGTTACTTACGGTCCGTTACTGGCATGTTCCGCTTATGGGCAAAATTCAGCCCGTGGTTACAGTCGGCCCGTTTGTGGCTCGTTAGACTGTTGGGTTGTTTTCATAGCGTCATCAAATACGGCCCATTAACAACCCGTGATGCCTGTCGATAGAATTAAGCCGGTTATACATTTCGGCCTATTAACGGCCCGTTATGGTCGGGCGATAAACGGATGATTTCCACTCTAGCCCGTTTACGGCCCATTTTGCGGACCGTTATTGGTCCATGAATAGTATGGCCCATGTTTGGCCAATCGATCATACGGCCCGTAGAAGGCCCATGGATCCAACGGCCCGTAGAAGGCCCATGGATCCTACGGCCCATAGAAGGCCCATGGATCGTACGGCCCATGGGAGGCCCATGGATCGTACGGCCCATGGGAGGCCCATGGATCCTACGGCCCGTAGGAGGCCCATGGTTACTACAACAGGTAGCAGGATGATGGTTACAACGGTCTGTATGTTGCCCATGGTTATTGTGGCCTAGTTATAAAAAATAGGTTATTGTGGCCACTAGAAAAACACGGAAAAAGAACTGAAGTGACTACAAGCAAACAACTAAAAAAGACAATAAGGAAATAAATAAGCAAGCAACTAACGCTAGGCTATTATGGCTATTACACATATTACATCCACTGGGCATCAAAATTCGCCACCTGTGCAAATATAGGGAACATAGCAGCATATTACATACACTGGCTATCTAAATTGGCCACTAGTGCGAATAAACGTGGCAGCAAAACAAGTCCATAACTGAAACAACTTCAGAAGAGGTCAAGAAATGTTATCCTGGGTATCCACCATGCTGGCAATAAGCTTAGCAAGCTTATTAGCTTTCTCCTGTTTGGCGTTAAAATCCTCCAACGCTTGCTGTTGCACCAGAAAGTACACATCTGAATTCTCCAGGGACTTCTGCAGTCCTTCGGCTTCTTGTCGCAGCAGAGCTAATCGATGTCTTTCAGCTTGTAGTTGAGACTCAAGAAACCGAACTGATTCAGATAGTGAGTTCGAATAGCTTGTGCCAGCGGTAGTGGCGAGTAACTCGAACACTACACTAAGACATGACTTTGTGGTTGTCTCACTGTCTTCAAGATAGTTTTCCTTAGTTGTTTTATCAGCTTTGCTGGAGGCCAACAAGGATGTCTCACTATCCTGAACCTTATCTGCATTACTTCCTTTACCATTGCTTAATAAGGTACTCTTCCCAAATATTCTGTCAGCATCCTAAAAGAAGAAACAAGCAGACACATAACAGGTTTAGCATGTAGAATATGAAACTCATTTCGGTGAACCAGTTCAGTAGTATGGTGGACAGGATTAAACTACCAAGTCTTGTATTGCCAAGTAGTAAGTACATAATAAAAGCATGAAACAAACATAGATCTATGTCCCATGGTCACTTCATTGTCTTGCCAAATCAAAATAGAGACACGGTTCAAATCATATCAGTTCAAGACAAAGCAGCATTGAAAGAATACAAGTGTGGGAAACTACACGGCACAACAAGATTTCAGATGGGTAACACGGGTATACATGTACAACAACACTATTGGCTGTGTTGTGATGCTAGTAATGTGCATGATATGAGAAGTCAACTATATACATACTTGAAATTGAAATCAACAGAGCAATTTAGAAGAGCAAACCTATTAAAGAAACATTTTTAAACTTACCTGTTGTGCCATTGGAGTTTCAATTGGATCCTTCAATTTAAAAATATGTTTGTATGAGTAAATGCAGTGATACAAGAGCAAAGCAGTATGCACCATAGCAATTGAATCTTAAATGAGAACAGTTCTTCTTCGGGTTTAAGCACTTCTTCTACACGAACAGAGTACAGTAAGACGCATGCATATAGTACTTCGAAATAAAAAAATGAGCTCATAGACCTTACCACATTCTTGGTTTGGGACCAGTACAGAACAAGGCGTTCCCAGTCATCATGCCATGAATGTGTCTCAGGAGAAAGTAAGGGAATTTGATGAGTTTCTTTGCCAGTGAAGTACGTATTGTTCAGGTAATTCCGATACTGCCACCAAGCAATCTTGAAGATAGCAGAGGTATTAGCACAGGTTACCTCATCCTGAGTTTCCAAATAGGTCCTTCTCTATAGAGAAAAATGGAAACATTTGCTGTATTATAACCAGCATGGAGTTAGAATGTTTGGGACAAAGCAAAGTATTTGCCATGAATAACATTACCTACACATAACTCCTGGACGAACACCTGCAACTAGCTTTTTCCTTCATCTTCAGTATAATATTTCCATGATGGGAAGATACGGACATAGGATTTAACAACATCAAATGCGATAGATGCTAAACTACGAATGGCTGGTTGTGCTTCATCCACAGGAATAGGTGTACTAACTAGTAGAGCTGGGGTTCGACGTGGTAGTACTGGCGCTTTGGGCACTGGAGCTGCCATACTAACTGCTCTTGTTTGGGAGCTCTTTGCTAGAGATGGTGCTGTGGTTGGGGTTAGATTGGGTGAAGCTGGTTCTCTGTCCATCGGAGTAGGGGTACTGCCATCACCCCCTCCAATTCAACTGGCTGATAAACAAGAAAAGTAGTTGAATGTACAGACCTTGTATGAGAGACTGATGCAATAGATAGTGTGGAAAAAAGAGGGCATGAAATAGTTCACATGTATATTGTTTAACTAAAAGGGATAGCATGACATAATTTCACATATACGATGTCTATCTAAACTTGATAGCATAGCATGACATAATTCAAAGATATGATGACTAACTAAACAGGATGGCATGAGATAATTATATAATGTCTTTAGTAAACAGGTTGGCATGACATAATTCACATACATGTTATCTAAGTAATCAGGATCGCATGATATAATTCACATGTGTGATTTATATACTAAGTAGAGGGCCTTCGCATATATGATGTCTGAACTAAGAACATGGTGTTGAATATTGTGTATATGATGTCTAATCTATGCAATGTAACACACCATATGCAAGATATGAGCAGTATAACCGTGCCAAGTTAGAGCTTACACCTCTGTGGGGAAATAGGACTGGTCATCTGTCTCTGAATCCATCTCTGAGGAGCTATCGGGACCCAACAAGAGATCTGCTTCGACAGGTAGCACTGTCTGCTCTGAAGACCTTATTTTCACTCTAGATTTTTCCATCACCCACTCAAATGGATGATTCATAGGAAGAGTAGTTGAATGTACAAACATTGTCCACAAATGGAAATGTAATGAAGAAAAGGATTGGCAAGATATATTTCAAATATATGATGCGTGGTTAAATAGTGTGACACCCTGATTTTGACAACTTTTTCTTTTCAAGCTTTTTCTGGTTTTATTTGGAATTTGAATGGATTTTTGAATCTTTCACTTGGTCTTGGACATTCTTGAATCTTCTTCCAAGTGCTCCAAAGCTCCATCACCTTGCCAAAACCCTACCAAGTACCCCAAGGATCCAAATTCCAATTAAAATTATTTTCCAAAATTCTTTTCTTTTATTTGAGAATTTAGGGCATTACTATGGGTTATGAAGCAACCTATGGATTGGATGCTCAAAAAATTCTCAAATAATTCCCTAAAATCCCTTGGACTATATCTTGCCCCAATCTCCAAAAATATTCTATGACCCAGTTCAAAATTTCAACAAAATAAATCATTTTTGCTCCTGGACATTTTGGACCTTTGTGAAGGAAGTGTATGCTAGGATTGTCCAATTGCTCTCAAATTTTTGAGGCATGATGACACCTACAAATAACCTTCCTCCACCAAGTTTCAACCCCAGGAGATCATTCTAGTGAGCAACACTTCAACATTTTGATTCTGGACCAGAAATGTAGTTTGTACATGAACTACCCTCAAACTTAAACCAAACCACCTCAAATTTTGTCAGCTCCTAGTCCTTCCAACCTAAATCACTCTGCACATCTCCATTGGCCCTACCTCCATCTCTCCAACCCTCCAGATCCATCCCAAGTTTTTTGTCAAAAACTGTTGCTGATTCTACCATTCATCTCAGACCGAACCAAGCCAAACCAAGGACACAGGTGAAATGAGGGATCAAAGGTCGACGTGCTAGACAAGAAATGCCAGGCAAACGTGGCCTCCGGGTGCCAAGCACCATGGTGAGTATGGTGCTGGCATGGTTGTCGCCGCGCTCTGCCTCGCGCCAGGCTCGGGTCTCGTCGAGGCGAGACGCCAGCGCCGCAGCAGCTTGTCCAAGCATGCCGACGTCGTCCCTGGATGCCACCTAGCCCCTCCAGAACCCTCGCCCTCGCCGGAGAAGCCCTCGGTGGCCGCCACGCCCGCGGGCACTGTTTTGCCCGTGCGGTCACAGTGCGGCGCCGCTCGTCGTCTTCCCCCCGAGCTATCTCGTAGCATTAAGTGCTTCTGCACGCTCCCGTTGCTTCGCCCCACGCCACGAGGGCCAGCTCGCCGTCCTTGCGCCAGTGGCAGAGCCACGTCGCCGCTGATCCAGAGAGATCGCCGCACCCCTGCTCCTGGCTATAAATAGCCTCGCTCGGCTTCGTTTAGCTCCTCACCTCTCTCCCTCCATCCTCAATCACCTCCCCAAGTAAGAGCCAAGGCCGAAAGGCCCTCTGGCCTCGAGCTTCGCCGGAGCTCCGCCGTGAGTCAAGCTCCACCACCAGCTCTCTCCACTCCACCTTAGCCCCGCCTGAGACCACCATAGTGCTCAGTACACTCCACTAGAGCTCTCCGACCTCCTGCCCGACCGAATCATCGCCGGAATCTTCACCTCCGTCGACCACCGCAGCCACCACCCACCGGAGAAGAAGGGCACGACACCGTCCGGCCATCCCCGGAGGAGCCACGGGTACAGGGAGAATCGCCGTTGAACACCCGATCCATCCCCACCATCCACGAGCCCGACCACCGTCGCTAACTCCAGCAATCACCACCGGTGAGCCGCCCCTCCCTCTATTTTCTCTCCTCCCTCTGTTTAAACGGGCCCGGCCCCACCCGTCAGCCACTGTGGGCGCGCGCGCGAAGGGGTAAGTGGAGGCGTACTCTCCGTTTACGCCTTCGACGTGGCCCGTTCGTCTGTTTTTCTGATTTTTCTGATTTTTGTTTATTTAACAGCATTAACCAGGAAATTTGACTATTAATAACTTTTTACAGGAAGGTCCATTTGACCTGATTCTATTTGCATTGTGTTTGTATCAAAGTCCTTTATTTTCTCACCAAGTTTGGTATTTTTCCAACACCCACAGAATTGTTGGTGAATAAAAATGCTTTATGTGACATTTTCTTTTGCTATTTGAAAATATTTTTAGAAGGGGAATCTTGTGGATTTGAAGACCAAGAGTTTCTGAACAACCCAACTGATCAAGGCAAGCCAGGACATCCATATTATGAAGCATTTCATTGCATTGCATAATTCATATTCATTTCTTGCATATATTTAACCTAGATAATTCATAGTAGATTATTTAAATGTTTAAAGTTGATAACTCAGAATGATATGATCAATAACTATGCTTGCTAAGTGAAACATAGTTGGTTGATCAAGAGTCACCTGTCCGGGCTTACCCGTGCAACCACATTTGCCGGTATGGGACGGCCTTGACTTGGTCTGGCTCGGTGCTCTTTCACCGGTACCTCCAAAGAGGGAGGGTTATGCGTGCGTGCTGCTCTGATCAGGTAGACGGCGATAACCCTGTGAGCCCAGTTGAGTTGTTTGCCGGCGTCCCTGTTTGGGACAGTTTAGTTAGGCCACGATGGTGGCAGGTGTCACGGGGTGACACGGGGCCACCCAAGGCTTGACTCCGGTGGAGTGTGATTGCCGGTGGTACGATGAAAGAGTTACGGGTCAGATAGATTTCATTGGAGCAATGCTGGTCCACCCGAATGGGATCACGAGGTCAGTGCTCCATAGTGTGGGTAAAGTGCGCAACCTCTGCAGAGTGTAAAATCTATTCGAATAGCCGCGTCCATGGTATTGGACAGCCCGACCAGACCTCTCTAGGTGATCAACCGTAATAACCATAGTAATGATGGAAGAACTTGTCTTTTGAGCGGAATTACTCATTGGTATCGAGTATTCCGAGGGTTGTGAGGCAACCCAGAGATGAGTAAGTTCGTAACAGTAAGTGAATCACTTAAGACTTAGCGTATTGATTTGCCATGCTATTATTTGCTGCATAAATTGGTTGTCATGTGCTTGCGAGTACATTCAAAGTACTCACCTGGCGTATCATGCCAGATGCAGGAGAAGACTGAGACGGAGGTGTCGATGTTCGTGTTGTGATGCCCAGGATGTGTCCTCAGTAGTGTCCCTATGGATGGAGTTACTATCATGTTCCGCTACGCAGTAGTCTTCCGCCGTAGTATTCTGTAGTAATACCGAGGCCCTGATATGTTGGATAAATAATGTAGATATTGTCATAGCACTAGGTGTGCTTTTGGCCTTGATGATCATGTAATATATGTGAGCTTGTACTCGACTATTATCAATAAAAGTTCAGCTATGTTCTGTTCCAAGTTGTTGTGTGTTTCCAGAAGACATGATCTCTGGGTTGGAAACACAGGTAAACCGGTTCTCTGAGCCGGGGTGCCACAACGCTTGGTATCAGAGCCGTGCTGACTGTAGGACACCCTAGGCAACCGCGTTAGGACTGCGATTAGCATAGGACCTTGAGTGTGCATCGTGCTTGTTGCATGCCATGCATCGTGCATCATAATTCATTATGTTATTAACCTTTGGCATTGTGAGTGTAGATGGCACCAGTTCAATAACACTACCATCATGAGCCCGAAGCCCACACTTTTCCGGTTTTGCTTCATAGCGTCTGGCTTCGACTCTATCCCTATGGTGATGACGCGGTGTATCAGGTGTTTCGGGAGTAGTTGGGCGAGTCGGTATATGAGTACCATGCAGTAGCTTACCTGACCGTGACTTCGGATATTGGAAGCTCTTCTCATTCTTCCAAGGGCGGGGTGGCTTCTACTCCAGAGTTGGTGATCCAGTTTGCTGCCATGGAGGCTATTACTGACTTGCGCTTCCACGAGGCTGAGATGCAGACCCATCCAGGTTTCCTCCACTATCCGACCCTTTCGTCTACGACCGGGCGAGTCGTTCTCTCACCTGTAGACCCGACGTGTGATCATGCGGCTGGTGTTTTGTCTCGCTACCTAAATGCCAGTTACCATAAGATCATTTCCTTGGCTGAGGAGCTGTGTCGTGTTCAGGGGGCACTTGCAGCAGTGACTCCAGCACCTCCTCCCGTAGTTCCACCTAGTTATCCACCACCAGTTCCACCTCCGCGTGTGCTTGATATCCCTTCTGGTTCTTCTGGACTATCAGGCTTATCGTCTGGTAGTCGATTTGAGACCCCAGCTGAGTGGGCCTCACTTCTAGCCACTCCTGCTCCGCCGATGCTGAGGCGACGTGCTCTTTCTCCCGCGGAAGGAGAGCCGTCCCAGCAGTGACGTCGTGTCTCCTTTGACCCGGTGACTCACATCATCAGTTCTGATTCCGACTCAGGATCTGAGGATGAGGACTCTTCAGATGGGCAGTGCTCATGTCACCGACGGCACTAGACTGGAGCTTGAGTAGTAATGCATGCGTCTTTGCATATGTCAACTGCCGTATGAGCAGTTTAGCCATGATATTCCCCTACTAGCTTGCCATGTATGATGTTGGGTTATATTGTATAAGTATGTTGTTCTCTTTATTTACCCTTTTCCATGAATTTTCTTCGGTGTCACATTACTGTATTTCTCCTTATGGATGTTGCTCATCGATTCTGTCTTTTCCTTGGGAACAAAAAAAAATAGGATGAAGAGAGGAAGTAGCAGTCAAGGCGGCGATGGAAACCCCATCCGTCGATCCGCCAGGCAGGCAGGGCAACCGCCCGAAGACTTACCACCACCACCACCTCAAGCACCAACCACAGATCAGATAATGAGAATGTTTGAGGAAAAGAGAAACCAAGACCTCATGGAAATCCTGAAGAGTATGCAGACAATAGTACGTCAGAATAATGGCAATGGGGTGCGTTCTAAACTGACTGACTTTCAGCGCACAAAACCACCCAGCTTTGGTCAGGCTATGGATCCTATTGAGGCTGATGACTGGTTGAGAACCATGGAAAAGAAATTGGACATCGCCCATTGTGAAGAAGCAGATAAAGTTCCATTTGCCACTCATTATCTCGAAGGCCCAGCAGCCATATGGTGGGATAACACCAAGTTAATATGGCCTGCTGAAGAGATTTCCTGGGAGAAATTCAAGGAGTTGTTCCGTAAGTATCATATTCCCACAGGTATCATGAAAGTGATGCAGAGGGAATTTCTAGCCCTCACACAAGGCAACATGACTGTGGGAGAATACTTAAACAAATTCAACAACTTGGCCCGGTACTCTCCTTATGATGTGGCCACCGAAGAGAGGAAAATAGACCGGTTCCTCGGAGGACTTAATCACGCCCTCCGATGTCAGCTATGCATGTTGGATTTCCCCGATCTCCAGACATTGGTGAATAAGGCCTTCATCGCCGAGCGAGAGTACAAATCTGGGAATGATGATCGTAAGAGGAAGTTCGAGCCCAAGAAGGACAACAAGGAACCGTATGCACAAAAGCTGTGCAGTTGGCAGCCAGGGCCATCTGAGAACAAACCGGTGTGGAACAATGGTGGCAACTACAATAACAAGCCAGTCAACCAGAGCAAGACCTTTGGCAAGCAGCCAGTCATAGAAGACTATCGTTGCAACAACACTTGTTTCACTTGTGGCCAGAGTGGACACTACGCCAAACAATGTCGTACTAATAATGGAAAGCAATCAGTTGACCACAAGCCACAAGTCAATCACCTTGGACGCCGTCCCAACCACAACTTCAGCCATGGATGCATCCATCATATCTCTGCCAAAGAAGTCTGCAAAGCTCCAGACGTCGTCCTTGGTATGTTTTCTGTCCATAACATACTTGCAGTAATTTTATTTAATTCTGGGGCTTCCCACTCATTTATTTCGCGGAGTTTCGCCACCTTGCAATAATTTTCTCCTTCACTTTTGGATAAAATCATGGTGGTACAATCCTCTGGCTCAATGCTCAGAACAAATATAGTATACAAGTATCTGGAAATCTCAATTCACGGAGTCAAATTTCCAGCTACCCTTGTTGCTATTGAATCCCCAGGACTGGACATAATACTGGGAATGGACTGGTTGGCACCGCATCAAGTGTGCATCAACTGCGCCACCAGAATAGTGACAATGGTGAAACCCGTCGGACAGACCGTTCATTTCCTGGCCAGCAGAATGATAACAAGAAAGGGCACGGCATATCAGACCACTGTTATGGATATGAATCTGATTCCGGTAGTGGGTGAATTTCCGGATGTGTTTCCTGAGGAATTACCAGGAATGCCGCCCGACCGAGAATTGGAGTTTGCCATTGAAGTGATTCCTGGTACAGCTCCAATATACAAGAAATATTATCGTATGCCAGGCCCGGAGCTGGCAGAAGTAAAGAAGCAGTTGGACGAGTTGCTACAAAAAGGATACATTCGTCCAAGCATCTCGCCATGGGGGTCACTAGTATTATTTGTCAAGAAGAAGGATGGAAGTCTATGAATGTGCGTAGACTATCGACAACTTAATGAGGTCACTATCAAGAACAAGTACCTGCTCCCTCGAATTGATGACTTATTCGACCAGTTGAGTGGAGCACGGGTATTCTCCAAGATCGACCTCAGAACGGGATATCCTCAATTGAAAATCCGAAAGGAGGATATCCCCAAGACAGCGTTCACCACTCGATATGGACTATATGAATTTATAGTTATGGCGTTTGGATTGACCAACGCTCCAGCCTATTTCATGAGTATGATGAATAAAGTTTTCATGGACTTTCTGGATAAGTTCATAGTGGTGTTCATTGATGACATACTGATATACTCCAAGGATGAAGAGGAACATAAGCAACATCTCAGAGCTGTCCTAGAAAGGTTGAGAACCCATCGCTTATATGCCAAGTTCAGTAAGTGCGAATTTTGGCTGAAAGAGGTGGGATTCCTTGGACATATTCTGTCAGAGAAGGGAATAGCTGTTGATCAAAGTAAGGTTACTGCGGCCTTGAACTGGAAGACACCAGCTACAGTGACCGAAGTCCGTAGTTTCCTGGGCTTGGCAGGCTACTACCGTCGCTTCATTGAAGGCTTCTCTAAGATAGCCAAGCCACTAACAGAATTGTTGAAAAAGAACCAAAGGTTTATCTGGACAGACGAGTGCGACAGCAGCTTCCAGGAATTAAAGACGAGGCTAACCACATCCCCTGTCTTAGTTCTTCCAGATATTCACAAGAGTTTTGACACATATTGCGACGCATCCAGGCGTGGAATTGGATGCGTGTTAATGCAAGAAGGGAAGGTTGTGGCTTATGCATCACGACAGCTACGACCCCATGAGGAGAACTATCCCACCCATGACTTGGAGCTAGCTGTTGTGGTTCATGCCCTGAAGATTTGGAGGCATTATCTTATTGGACAACGATGTGAGATATACACAGACCATAAGAGTCTCAAGTATATTTTCACTCAACCCGACCTGAACCTCAGACAGCGAAGATGGCTTGAGCTAGTCAAGTACTATGATGTTGGAATAAACTATCATCCAGGGAAAGCGAATGTGGTCGCTGATGCCCTGAGCAGGAAACAAGCTACTGTGAATGCATTAGTTGAGAGTATGCATCCGAGCTTACAAGAAGAGTTTGTCAGGCTCAATATGGTGCTGTGCGGCCCAATGACTCCAGACACATTGGAAATTACTCCAACCCTCATGAAAGAAATCAAGGAAGCACAGAAGTCAGATGAAGAAATTCGGAAGATCAAGGAGTTAATTCAGCAAGGGAAGGCCAAGTCCTTCCGCATGGATGAACAGGGTACCATGTGGTTCGAGAAACAAATTTGTGTGCCAAGTCAGAACAACTTGAGGCAACAAATACTCAAGGAAGCACATGAGTCCGCATATTCGATCCACCCAGGAGGTACCAAGATGTATCAGGACTTGAGAGAAACCTTTTGGTGGTCAGGAATGCGGAAAGATATAGCATACTATGTTGCCTGCTGTGACATTTGCAACAAGGTTAAAGCAGAGCATCAGAAACCCGCTGGGCTACTGCAACCTTTACCAGTACCCCAGTGGAAGTGGGACAACATATGTATGGATTTTATTGTGGGACTGCCTAGGTCCACGAGAGGCAATGATGCTATTTGGGTCATTGTAGACATACTCACGAAGGTGGCTCACTTTATCCCAGTAAAGACCACTTTCAACGCAAATCAGCTGGCACAACTCTACATGTCTTGGATATTCAGTCTGCACGGAGTACCCAAGTCTATCACTTTGGATAGGGGTTCCTTATTTACCTCAGCATTCTGGCTACGGCTACATCAGGCTTTGGGAACCATGCTGAAACATAGCACAGCATATCATCCGCAGACAGATGGACAAACCGAGCGAGTGAACCAAATATTAGAGGATATGCTTCGGTCATATGCTCTCTCCCATGGACCCAAATGGGAGGATAGTCTGCCATATGCTGAATTCTCCTACAACAACAGCTATCAGGCAAGTCTCAAGATGTCGCCTTTTGAGGCATTGTACGGACGGAAGTGCCACACACCGCTAAACTGGTCCCAAACAAGAGATAGTCGCATTTTTGGCACGGACTTGATGCTCGAGCCTGAGAGGCAAGTTAAGGATATCCAAGAACGACTTCGAGCAGCCAAGTCCCGACAGAAGAGCTATTACGACCCAAAGCACCGGGAAGTAACTTTTGAGCCCGGAGACTATGCTTATCTATGGGTAACTCCTATGAAGGGAGTAAAGAGGTTTGGTACTCGAGGAAAATTAGCCCCAAGATACATCGGCCCCTTTCCAGTGATTGCCAGGAAAGGCAGAGTCGCATATCAATTGGAATTGCCGCTAGCAATGTCGGACGTTCATGATGTCTTTCACATCTCACAGTTAAGGAAATGCATTGCGCCCCAAGCAAAGCAAGCGGATATGAGTGAGCTAGAGCTGGCTAAGGATTTGACTTATGAGGAAAAACCTGTCAGGATCTTGGAAGAGATGGAAAGAACCACAAGGAGTAAGGTGATAAGATTTTACAAGGTGCTATAGGAGCATCACACTGAAGAAGAGACTACTTGGGAAAGAGAAGATTTTCTGAGATCCGCTTACCCATATTTGTTCCCTGAGCAACCGAATCTCGAGGAAGAGATTCATCCTAAGGGGGGTAGGTTTGTGACACCCTGATTTTGACAACTTTTTCTTTTCAAACTTTTTCTGGTTTTATTTGGAATTTGAATGGATTTTTGAATCTTTCACTTTGTCTTGGACATTCTTGAATCTCCTTCCAAGTGCTCCAAAGCTCCAATACCTTGCCAAAACCCTGCCAAGTACCCCAAGGATCCAAATTTCAATTAAAATTCTTTTCTTTTATTTGAGAAATTAGGGCATTACTATGGGTTATGAAGCAACCTATGGATTGGATGCTCAGAAAATTCTCAAATAATTCCCTAAAATCCCTTGGACTATATCTTGCCCCATCCTCCAAAAATACTCTATGACCTAGTTCAAAATTTCAACAAAATAAATCATTTTTCTCCTGGACAGTTTGGACCTTTGTGAAGGAAGTTTATGCTAGGATTGTCCAATTGCTCTCAAATTTTTGAGGCATGAGGACACCTAGAAATAACCTTCCTCCACCAAGTTTCAACCCCAGGAGATCATTCTAGTCAGCAACACTTCAACATTTTGATTCTGGACCAGAAATGTAGTTTTACATGAACTACCCTCAAACTTAAACCAAACCACCTCAAATTTTGTCAACTCCTATTCCTTCCAACCTAAATCACTATGGACATCTCCATTGGCCCTACCTCCATCTCTCCAACCCTCCAGATCCGTCCCAAGTTTTCTGTCAGAAATTGTTGCTGATTCTACCATTCATCTCAGACCGAACCAAGCCAAACCAAGGACACAGGTGAAATGAGGGATCGAAGGTCGACGTGCTAGACAAGAAATGCCAGGCAAACATGGCCTCCTGGTGCCAAGCACCGTGGTGAGCATGGTGCTGGCATGGTTGTCGCCGCGCTCTGCCTCGTGCCAGGCTTGGGTCTCGTCGAGGCGAGACGCCAGCGCCGCAGCAGCTTGTCCAAGCATGCCGACGTCGTCCCTGGATGCCACCTAGCCCCTCCAGAACCCTCGCCCTCACCGGAGAAGCCCTCGGCGGCCGCCACGCCCGTGGGCACTGTTTTGCCCGTGCGGTCACAGTGCGGCGCCGCTCGTCGTCTTCCCCCCGAGCTATCTCGTCGCATTAAGTGCTTCTGCATGCTCCCGTTGCTTCGCCCCACGCCACGAGGGCCAGCTCACCGTCCTTGCGCCAGTGGCAGAGCCACGTCACCGCTGATCCAGAGAGATTGCCGCACCCCTCCTCCTGGCTATAAATAGCCCCGCTCGGCTTCGTTTAGCTCCTCACCTCTCTCCCTCCATCCTCAATCACCTCCCCAAGTAAGAGCCAAGGCCGAGAGGCCCTCTGGCCTCGAGCTTCGCTGGAGCTCCGCTGTGAGTCGAGCTCCACCACCAGCTCTCTCCACTCCATCTTAGCCCCGCCTGAGACCACCATAGTGCTCAGTGCACTCCACTAGAGCTCCTCGACCACCTGCCGGACAGAATCATCGCCGGAATTGTCACCTCCGTCGACCACTGCAGCCACCACCCACCGGAGAAGAAGGGCACGACACCGTCCAGCCATCCCCGGAGGAGCCATGGGTACAGGGAGAATCGCCGTTGAACACCCGATCCATCCCCACCATCCACGAGCCCGACCACCATCGCTAACTCCGGCAATCACCGCCGGTGAGCCGCCCCCTCCCTCTGTTTTCTCTCCTCCCTCTGTTTAAACGGGCCCGGCCCCACCCGTCAGCCACTGTGGGCGCGCGCGCAAAGGGGTAAGTGGAGGCGTACTCTCCGTTTACGCCTTCAACGTGGCCCGTTCGTCTGTTTTTCTGATTTTTGTTTATTTAACAGAATTAACCAGGAACTTTGACTATTAATAACTTTTTACAAGAAGGTCCATTTGACCTAATTCTTTTTGCATTGTGTTTGTATCAAAGTCCTTTATTTTCTCACCAAGTTTTGTATTTTTCCAACACCCACGGAATTGTTAGTGAATAAAAAGGCTTTATGTGTCATTTTCTTTTGCTATTTGAAAATATTTTCAGAAGGGGAATCTTGTGGATTTGAAGACCAGGAGTTTCTGAACAACCCAACTGATCAAGGCAAGCCAAGAGATCCATATTATGAAGCATTTCATAGCATTGCATAATTCATATTCATTTCTTGCATATATTTAACCTAGATAATTCATAGTAGATTATTTAAATGTTTAAAGTTGATAACTCAGAATGATATGATCAATAACTCTGCTTGCTAAGTGAAACATAGTTGGTTGATCAAGAGTTACCTGTCCGGGCTTACCCGTGCAGCGACATTTGCCGGTATGGGACGGCCTTGACTTGGTCTGGCTCGGTGCTCTTTCACCGGTACCTCCAAAGAGGGAGGGTTATGCGTGCGTGCTGCCCTAATCAGGTAGACGGCAATAACCCTGTGAGCCCAGTTGAGTTGTTTGCCGGCGTCCCCATTTGGGATAGTTTAGTTAGGCCACAATGGTGGCAGGTGTCACGGGGTGACACGGGGCCACCCAAGGCTTGACTCCGGGGGAGTGTGATTACCAGTGGTATGATGAAAGAGTCACGGGTCAGACAGATTTCATTGGAGCAATGCTGGTCCACCCAAATGGGATCACGAGGTCAGTGCTCCATAGTGTGGGTAAAGTGCGCAACCTCTGTAGAGTGTAAAATCTATTCGAATAGCCGCGTCCACGGTATTGGACAGCCCGACCAGACCTCTCTAGGTGATCAACCGTAATAACCATAGTAATGATGGAAGAACTTGTCTTTTGAGCGGAATTACTCGTTGGTATCGAGTATTCCGAGGGTTGTGAGGCAACCCAGAGATGAGTAAGTTGGTAACAGTAAGTGAATCACTTAAGACGTAGCGTATAGATTTGCCATGCTATTATTTGCTGCATAAATTGGTTGTCATGTGCTTGCGAGTACATTCAAAGTACTCACCTGGCATATCATGCCAGGTGCAGCAGAAGACTGAGACGGAGGTCTCGATGTCCGTGTTGTGATGCCCAGGATGTGTCCTCAGCAGTGTCCCTGTGGATGGAGTTACTATCATGTTCCGCTACGCAGTAGTCTTTCGCCGTAGTATTCTGCAGTAATACTGAGGACCTGATATGTTGGATAAATAATGTAGATATTGTCATAGCACTAGGTGTGCTTTTGGCCTCGATGATCATGTAATATATGTGAGCTTGTACTCGACTATTATCAATAAAAGTTCAGCTATGTTCTGTTCCAAGTTGTTGTGTGTTTCCAGAAGACATGATCTCTGGGTTGGAAACACAGGTAAACTGGTTCTCTGAGTCGGGGTGCCACAAATAGGATGGCATTGCATATTTCACATATATTATGGCTGGCTAAAAGAGATTAGATCGCATAATTCACATATATGATATAGAAACTAAATAGGTGGCATTACAGAACATGTCTAAACTAAGCAGATGACATATATGATGTCAAAAGTAGGCAATGCAAGGCAACATATGCATGATATGACCAACATCATCATGCCAAGTTAGAGCAAACACCTCGGGGGGTAAATAGTAGTGGTCAGCTCCATCTGAATCCGCCTCAGAACAGATATCTTCCTCTGGATTATAATCTGGAGGGGGGGGTTTGCCATTGCACCCACCATGGAGCGATGTCTGCATGACATTGTATTGCCGCGCAAAACTCTTCCCTTTTTCTCTACATGTTTAGCATGACTGTGTGCAATATCTGACATGCATACGAAAAAATATAGTGAGATTATGTAATGAGAGCATGCAGAAATGTAGAGTGATGGTAACAACCAGTGGATAGATCCAAAAATAATGATAGCAGGCTGATGATAGCTTTACTTTAATAGAAAGACAGATGATGATTGCTTTACTGTTTGTTTCCCACCCATGATGAACAACATAGACATACCCTAGGTGAACCAGATAATAGACAGAGATACTATTCATTGCTGCCTCGATATGTGCCCCACAAGCATTTTAAAACTCAAGTTTGAACATTAATTCGGACCTGACTTGGAGTCTAAGAGGTGAACAGGATGATAAAGTAGCAGGTAATATTAAGCAATGCATAACATAAGCAGAAACAAAAGAGTGCGACCTCTCTTGTGGACCCGTGTACTCCTCAGGTTCATCTGCTGAGTCGATGATGGTGATGCAGTTGCGGTGGGTGCCGGCGGCAGGGAAGGAGATCTGTGGTGGCGAAAGATGGTCGGGAGTCGGGAGTCGTGATGCCAGATATGGTGGATGCTTCTTTTGATGGAGCAGCTCAGGTGAGGTGGACGACGTCACGATAGGAGCAGGACAAACCACACAAAGTTTTCTTCAACACCTATCTGTAACTGAAGTAATTCTGTAAGGGCTCCTTTGGCTTGCAGGATTCTAAAAATGCAGGGATATGAAAAACACCGGAATAGGATAGGAATGCACGTGGGAAACATAGCATTTGTAAACATAGGATTTCGGTTAACTTGGGTGTTTGTTTCACAGGAATTGGAAGAGCAGAGAAATGCAAAGAAACATGGCCAAATTAAAGTGAAACCATATGAAAGTGTGTACAGTTAGAATGTTATTCTGCCACTAATGCACTTAGTCTTGTTTTCATGCATAGGAAAAGTAGCTCCAGGTGGATGTTTTGCCCCATTCCTTTCAAACAAATGCATGAATAATTGAATAGTAGAGTACCATAGGAAAATTTTCTATTGCTATGTTTTTCCTTCACTTTTTCCTTTGAACCAAAATAGCCCTAATGGATCGACATGAATGTAGAGTAATAAGTGATGCGACAAGTGTACAACGTCTTTGGTATAGCCGTGTCGACCTCAGCATCATTGGGTTGGTCGCTGAAGAAGTTGCAGCAGAGGTGGCTGTCGGAGGTGTGGTGGAAGATCTTAGGCGTCTGTAGATGGCGTCTAGGGTACTGCTCTGTTGTGATGGATGGTTCCGTCATTGGAGGAGCTCCGGCGAGCCGTAAGACGTCGAGGCTGAAGCAGCACAAGACAGACATCGTTAATCTCAAGTTTGGATTCTAATAGCATCTCCAATAGATGATGTAAAATACGTTACCAAAAAGTGGTAGATGTAAAATGTACATCACCCAAAAACACTTGACTACAATAGATGAGGTAAAAACTGTTGATTCTGAACTTACCTGTCGAAACTGAAATTTACTTTGGAATCTGAATGTTACTGTTGAAACTAAACGCACTGGTAGCAGAGATGCACTTCACATGTAGTTTAGGCCGCTCGAGCACTAGTAGCAGAGAAACAGTGATCTAAATCAGCAGGCGACTGACTGGGAACACAGTAGCAGATAGCAGCAGGAGCAGCAGCATGAACTAGAGCCAGAGCTACAACTCATGTAGCTGCAGCTGACCGTGTAGCAGCATCAGCAGCGCGAGTGAGAGTTAGAGCAGAGCAGCATCACGAGCGAGGGGAAGAGCAAAGCAACAGCGCGAGCGAGCGAGAGCCGGAGCAGCAGCAGCAACTCCGGCTGGTATGGATGCCGCCGCCGAGGGAGCTTCGCACTGGGGGAGAGCCGCCATGGAGATGTCACCGGCGCTGCCGACTACGAGGTAGCCGCGCCATGGGGGAGCAGGATCGAGCACCAGCGGCACCGGAAGGTCAAGTTAAGGAGAAGGTGCGATGCGATGAGTGTACAACCTCTTTGGTGGCGTCGAGTAGGCCTCTGCTTCGTCCGAGGAGTCGGTGAGGATGATGCAGTTCCGGTGGAGCAGGTTAAGGCGGCGCTATGGGGATGGAGTAGCCGCAATAGACGAGGCGATTGTTAGAGCAGCTCCTTGGAGCTGGAGGATGGGGCGGCTGAACCGGCGGGACGACGAGATCGATGACGGATCCTCATCCGGGGCGGTGGATGAGGGACGTCGAGGTGTTGTGGTGGACGACGTCATCGGGGAAGAGGCTCCGGCTGGGCCGCGGTGGGGTGGCGGACGGCGGATGGTGGGGTTTCGTTGCTGGAGCAGAGAGGTTATGGCAGCCTAGGTTTTCGAATGGCGAAATGGAGGTGATGGGAGGAGGGAACCATGACTTAGGGACGCACTTGTCCAAAATGTAGGGTGTGTTATGAAAGTAGCCCCACCGATTTGAACTTGTGGCCGTTTCGGCTCAGGGTTAGAAGGGGGATTTCGCGTGTCGGGATTTGGCAGCTGGAGGGGGTTTTCGCGCGCCTTGTTATTTCGGGATAGCAAGGTATGGGTTGTGAAGGCGCGAGTTTTGGGAGCACGATATCTGAATTTTCGGGATAACAAGGCGCGGGTTGAAATTTAGGGACAAGCCTCACATGTACTAATGTACGTACCAAATCAGTTCGCACTTCCCTCGACGAAAAAATGAAAAAAAACTATTCGCACCACACAAAGAGAGAGTCTTGTCCCATTTTACTGTACAAATGCTATTCAAAGCTATGAATCCATGTTATGTCCAATTAAATTTTTTCGTTGGCTGTATAATGTATGTAACCTACTCATACAAACATTTTAGTGCATTCCAAATGTCTATACTACCGCTACAATTCGAACTAAATTTGAATTCGTTTCTCTATTTGTATAAGAATCTACAATCATGATTGTTGCCAAGTTAAACCATCATTCGTATATTACCTTAACAACACACCACATGATTACTATAGAGATAGATATGAACTATGTGTACTATATGAACTCAAATTCAAAATTTTGAATACACTTGATGTTGATTCCAAATAATAGTACATTTGATGTACTAACTAGATCCTCATAATCTAAACCATGTTTCATATGTACACTGTGTTTATCACACAAAGTATAGTGCCCCGCCCCCTACATTATGACAAGTATTTAGCCCTGAGCTGCAAAAGACACACATTATCATAAATTCAAATAAATGTTCTATATATTATATGTAGTATAACATGTTCATAACCACACCATGCGTATCACCATTATATATACTCATGCATGCGTCGGTTTAAAACCCTGTGATATCTTCTTCAAATATCTGCATCCACTTTTATAATGAATTATGATCTCTATTTGTCTTTTACACCCACACAATCCTCTAATCTTTGTAGCTAGCGCTAACTTTCTCTCGTGCAGTCACACGCCCGCCTCCCTCTCACCCTCCCTCAGCATTCTCTAGCTCCATCGAGCACATTCGTCATTTCTCTTTAGGTCGTTCACCCCCGATGTGTGTAGGCCCCCCAGCTCCTTCTTTCCGGCACACACCGATCGATATACCTCTCTAGCCAGGTGTGCCTACCACAAACACAAGCTTTCCCTCTTCTCTTCTCACCATCCATGCCCCCCTCTGTCTAATACGGTTCCACGCACGTGCACACACTCGCCCCTCTTTTCATCGATCTCATACTCGCACACTCCTTCCCCCTCGATATAGTAGGCCTCTCGCACCACATCCTAGCCGCATCCCCCTCTCTCTATCCTTCTCTCCGGGCCTTATTTCCTTCTAACAGATGCATGCATGTATACCGATCGATCTCCCTACATATACCTAGGTCGACTATAACCCTTTTTCCCCACGCATCGATCGACATACCTCACAAGTTATGTCTCTCCCTTTCTCCGACAAAGGATGATTGATCTTCCTATGTAGTTACGTCTGCTTACCACATCCATATCGTCCCCCTCATCATTCGTGCATGCCTCTTGACCCGTCTCTCACACGCACATGCACAGACAGGTAGGCATCCCCTCTCTTATTGATATTGCAGGCGTGCCCTCCGTTTGTCTAGCGGGCCTCTCCCACCATTTGTGAGAAGCAACTCCACCACCAACCCCTCCGACACTCTAGCTCTGTCTCTCTCCCAACCTTATTCCTCTCCTACACATATGCATGGATGCTGATCGATCTCCCTCAATACATAAGGTAGGTCTCTCTCCTCCTCCACACATATACCGGCCGTTCTACCTCTATAGTTAGGTCTATGCCCCCCCCCCACACACACACACACCGATAGTCAAACAATGAAGGTAGGTATCCATGCCACAGAGACAAATTGCACCTGTCCCCTCTCATGTTCCAGTAGGCTAGCCACCCTATATTTTTGACGTGGGCACACACAAATTCGATGGCACTCTTTATCGATCGCGCGTACACACACACTTCATCCCTCTCTTCGATTCTATGGATATCTCACGCCGATGATACCTCCACTCTCTTCTCGTGGATCGCCCCCTCTATATATGATATATCCAGGCCTCTGTTTCACACACATTGCATATGTTACATTTTTTGTTTGAGATATCATCGACACATATTCCTTGTCTATCTCTCACGCACCCCCTCCCCAAAAAAAACACTCACGAACCCACACACTATCTCTCTCACACAAACCCACATAGGTGGTGTATGTACACGAAGAGAATAGGTGCACGTACTCACGCTTCGTGCCCAGCCACACCCACGCGGGTACACGGTGGAGCTCATTTCTGTACGAAATGGCAGCCCACATGCTAACTTGAGAGCGTGTAGCGGTTGTTTACCTACGGAGGTCATGTACCACGCGTGCACAAAACAAAGTTCGACTTGATGTGTTGGCGCGTTATTTTCAAATAAAGTTATATTGCTCAATGGCACGTACACAGAATATAAAATAATTGTTATGGAGAAAAAAGTAGTCCGCTCCACTATATACAATGGAGCCTGCCTGCTGGGGTTTGTCTCTCTTCACAGTATCTCACACAATGCGGTGGTGGCCTCTCTCTCTCTCACCGTTGGTCACTGATCCTGCCGCATCCCGTCCGCCGGCGGAAAGGGAGGATGTGCTTCGTTTCTCCGTTCGACGGCGCCGAGGCAGCACGTCCCAATCTGCGGTACCCGCTGTTCTCTCTAACCATGCTCCGGCGCGGTAGGGCCTATGCCACTTGCTCGCTGCCGTAGTATGGGCAGATCTCACCTGCCGCAACCCTCCTAGTTACATCCCGACAACCCCCAGGTATCCCCTCCAGCCTTGCTCTCTTGCCCATCTTCCCATGTTGCTGCATGTGGAAAATCATGTATGTGGATCTTCCCTAGTTCTTTGCCCAAAACGTAGCTCATCCGGCGTACTTTCCATATTGCAATATCGTCCTCACACCATTTTAGATAAACAACCGTGCTGTTATCTTCCCTTAGGACAAGGAATATGCTTCTTTTTTGTCGTCGTATGTGTTATCAACTGTTATTGGCCAGTAATTGTTTCCTTTCTACCTCTTTTTTGCAAACAGGGCTATCCATTTCACCTCGTTGTTATCGCGACCTTTTGGTGAACTGCACAAATCACATTTTTCTTAAGAGTGTTTTGTGCAGTTCTACTAAAATGACACACGGGCAACGTCTCTACATTTCAGTGCGACTGCACAAAGGGAGATTGGTTTTGCTCTATCCTCCTCATCCAACTCCGAACCTAATCTTCTCCAACTATCTGCTTAATCTTCTCCAACTAGTTAGTCTTAATAGAGACTGCAAAGGTGACCGGCTTCTATTTGTGTGTTTATTGTTTCATCAACAGTCCTCTATTATTGTAATCACACTTAATATCTTTGGAACAGGGACGCTCAGCTCTATTTTAGTGGAACTGCACAAAATGATCGGAATGTTGCATGCTCCTGACAGCTACTTTTCTTCCCAACATGCCTTGTTGATTTAGACAGAGTTGGGGGGAAGTTGCTGCCAATGAAATCATGGATCAATTTTAATTTAACACCTTCTCACAACTTTGTCTTTAGTTGTGATGTAAATATTAGCTCTGATATGCTAATCATTGAGATGCATTAGCAAGGAAGTTAGTTTTTTATTTTTTTTCCGAAAGAGCATGGATGGGAAGACACACGAAACAAAAGCTGAAAGCTTCAGGGCATTGTACAATTTCATGTCGCTAGAAAATTATTTGTATAGTACGTCAATTTTGTAAACAAATGTTGGAAGCTTGATAGCATTGCCAGAAGCCTCTTCAACATCCGGGTCCATGTGCTCTGCACCAAATTATAGTGCACAACCGCATGGGAGACTCAGCCCAGTCGTTGTGCCCCCCTAATAGTGAGTAATGAGCGGTCAAGTCATAAGACCCACCTTTCCCACTGTAAGTTGCTTGGAAGAAGCAACCATCAATACGCTCTTCTTTGAATCCGCTCATACTACTCCCTCCATCCCAGTTTATAGAGCGCGCTTCAACAATCTCTGGGACCAAGGCGACTAGCGATCGGCCTGAAAATAGCATAGGTAGTTATAGCACGACGTCTATTACTAGAGGAAACAATGCGTGCACACATGCATGCAGTGCTTCCACCCCGGGTACACACATGCATGCACTTACTCCACTCCGCGTACACACCTACATTGAGAGAAAATTGTGGACTTGATTGCGGTTACCACACGCTAATTAATTGAGCATTAAACCAAACACATCTAAAATCTCTCTGGTTGTGGAAATGCTTGAGAATTGAAGCGCGCCCTGTAAATTGTGACGGAGGGAGTAGTATGAAGGTGCAAAACCAAGTACGCATATGGCATGTCGGTCAACACGCTTCCTCTTGGCATATCACTGACATGTGGGACCGGAGTGTGAGCAAACCGATCTCAATTGATGGCAAAATGGCCAACCCGCCGCTCCTTGAGATAGACGAGGAGCGAGAACACACAGACGGGCTCGCACGGAGGCCAAGATATATTCGAGCATTGTTGATTGATATCATCATTACATGTTCGATGTTTTTTAATAGTACTATTGGGCTGCCGTTTTCCGCACTTCTCCCGAATAAATGTGTACTTTATCAAACATTAAGATAAAATAAGAGTACAGATGCTCCACCATGCGGTTCCTAGTACATGTATACTAGTAGTACTGCTCGTACTACTAAACCTTGCGCTTGGCTCTTCGCCTCTTCGGGAAGTCGAACAATGATGGTAGTACAGTGTATGCCTCTGGCAATCTGACACCGAATGAACTGCTGCACGTCCACCGCCTGGGCGAGGGTAGGTTGCATTAGTAAAAAGCTTCTCCTCGTCCTGTGAGCCACCGCGCTTGAGGTAGACGGAGAGGGCGTAAGCGAGCTTCACCTTGTCCTGCAAGCTTCTCCTCGTTCTGTGAGTTCACATGACACACCAAAAAGTAGTGCTAGTCCATACTCCCTCCTTTCCGGTTAATATGGCTTAATCTTTTTTGCGGGTAAATGAGAGAGCTTTATTCATATATAAGCATTCTTAGGACAATCAGCCAAGAGAATGGTCACTAGGAAGCGAGGTACCCCGTAAAAAAAAGGAAGCGAGGTGTTTCATCAAGCCAGCTCTCGGTCACATTCAAAGTGCAGCAAGCACGGTTCGCACAAAGATGCGCCGCAAGATTTGCTGACCTGTTTACATGCTGAATAACAAAAAAATAGAAAATATTACTGAGTGCTCCTATTTCTAACAGGATAGGAGCCAGAATTAAGCGAGAATTGTGGCGAGTGTTCCATGCAATCAACTTCCATTATCACATGCGAGAACCCTCGAAGAGAAGCAAATGTGTTGAAGATTGCTTTATCACAGATTAAAATAAAATAAGAGTGCAGACGCTCGACCATGCGGTTCCTAGTAGTACTACCTGTATAGTAGTACTAGTAGTACTACGTAATACTACTCGGAGTACTACTATAGTAAACTTTGCTCTTGGCTATTCGCCTCTTCGGGAAGTCGAACAATAATGGTACTAGTACAGTGTATGCTTCTGGCAATCTGACACCGAATTAACTGCTACACGTCCACCGCCTGAGCGAGGGAGAGCTTGCATTTGTCAAAAGTTTCTCCTTGTCCTGTGATCCACCGAGCGAAGCTTCTCCCATCCTGCAAGCTTCTCCTCATTCTGCAAGTTGACGGGACACAACAAAGTAATGCTAGTCCATACTTCCTCCTTTCCGGTTAATATGGCTTAATTTGAAACAAGATAAATACACTGGCTGTCACTATATATTTGTAAAAATACGGTCAGTGGATTCATAATACACTCATTGCGGTCAATATATACATTTTCCGGTGTTTATACGGTCACTAGCTCACCCTGGCTGAGTATGTGTGTGCATGCACGTGTAGGTTGAGCACTTGAGCATGACCGTGTGTGTTCCGTTGTGTGCTCGGACATGCATGATTAGGGCATTGCGCGTGTTTTTGCGTCCATGTGTACGTGTGACTGTTGCATGCATGCACGAGGTTGTAGTCCCTCACATTCACATGTTCATAAGTCAATGCTTTGTCAAAATGTTGCATGCAAGGTTTAATCATTCGTTATTCACGCATGCATTCCCGATATTTAATACGTTGGTAAAGACAATTTCTTGAGGAAAACAAGCCCATGAATTGAGTACAAAGGGGACCAATAAGCCAGGACGGAGGGAGTACTAGTAGTGAACCGGAAGGAAGGAGTAGGTACTAGTAGTACGTAACAACGTGTAGTAAGAAAATTCGTCTATGCGCATCTTGTCTATGTGTCATGCAAGAAAATAGAGATAAGTACAAGTGAGACTCAGGAATGGTCATACGCGTAGGGGGAGTACGTGCTGGGGCCACTCAGGAGCTGTCAAATCACATAGTAAGTTAGTCGGACGAAGCAACCATCATTTCACTCTTCAATGACACATACGGAATATAAAAAGGTTGATATGGAGAGAAAAAGAAAACCGCTCCACTATATATACACTAGCAGGAGCCTAAGCTACAAGCCTGCTTGCTTGGGTTGCTCTCTTCACAAGCATAGAACGATGGTGGCCACACCGTTGGTCACAGATCCGGCCTGATCCCGCCGCTGGGGGAAGGGGACGATGTTCTGCGTAGACGCGGTCAACAGCGGCGAGGGAGAAAACCCACTGTCGGTGCGTCCCGATAGGGGTCCCCGCAGTATGGGCTGATGCCGCCTCCTACCGCCCTTCTAGCTACACCCCGATGTCCCAGGTACAACTTCCTTTTGGAGCCGGCTTGCTCCACTACTGCAGCTCCCCACGTGGCTCCATCTCCATGTGGATCTTTCTCTACTTCTACCGGCTTCTATTTGTGATGAGTTTATGTCTCATGAACTAGTGCCACTACTATTATTCTAATCACACTTCTTCAATATCTTTGCCAACAGGGATGCTCAGCTCGATTTTAGTGGAACCGCACAAAAGCATCATATGATCCGAGGATGCCAGGCTTCTTTCCTTCGACAGGTTCTACCTAGCCAGGAAATTAAATCCTGTTTAGGGTTTAGGGTTTACGGCGTAGAGACCCCATCAGTAGTTTTTTTTGTACACACTCTCACAACATTTGTCTTTAGTTGTGAAGTCAATATTGGCTATGATCTGAATCATTGAGATGCATGAACATGTGTGTTAGTTTTCCTTTGTATTTGATGGAATGTTGTAACGGGGCAACCTTGGAGTCAGGATACATACATGAAACAAAATCATAAAGCTTCGTACTCCCTCCGGTCCTTTTTTGTATGCGTATAAGGCTCGTCATAGTGGGGAGTATCATATACTAGTATCATGCATAAAATACATAGGGGACTAATAAACCAGGACGGAAGTAGTATGTGAGAGTGTATGGTGGGTCATGTGGTAAAATGTACTATTACGCAAAGAAAAAAGGACCGGAGGTGTCGCACGATGTCCAAGGAATATGGTGATAGTGGGAGGTGGGCCATGTAGTCATTGGGCTGCTGTGTTTCGTACTCCTCCGGTGTAAGAGTGGAGAAAGTTAGTTTTATCACAGAATAAATAAATAAGAGTACAGGCGCTCTACGACGCTCTACTGCCGCAGTAATAGTGACCAATGAGCCGCCAAATCACATAGACCCTGTATAGTTATTGGACGGAAGAAGCAAACCATCACTCTATCTCTCTCATGCAGTACAATATTCTTTTGGAAACCAACATTTCGTTTCTTTGGATCATGCCATCGAGCAAAACCAACGTTTAAATCATGTTTGTTGCATTCGTGTCTCACCCTCCTCCACCCCACACGGTCGCTAGGCATGCCACTCACCGCAAACCGAGTATACGCTAACTTTCCTGCCTGCTTGTCGATGGATCGCACCATGGAGTACTAGCACTACTGGAAGAGATAGACGAGGAGGGGGAGGATAGCTAGCTGTAGCATGGACTCCCAAGAACTTTTTTACATGCATGTTGTGGCCGGCTGTGGCGATGTTTGAACGCGGAGCAGTCGCATGCACCGGGAAGCGGCGCGGGCGCGCGCTCTATCGGCCAGCGCGTCGCTTCAATGCTGGCGCTAGTGAGAGGTTGCGTCTGCTCTGGCCGGGCATGAATGCGGCACTGACCGTTTCGGGTGGGAAGCTCGCGCGGGTGATGAAGAGAGTTCGGTTTGGCCAGGGCAGTCAGGAGCGGGCATGGCAGCGGTCCGGACGCCCGCAAACAAGAGATGCTGGACATACATAAATATTGTTGCGTAATTAATAACGTAAATAATGTGCCAGTTGGACAAATATGATTGGAGACGGAGATGGAGGTGGCGATGAAATTTTACGTAAACACGGATATGCATGTCTATGTGTGTGTGCGCGATGACTCTCACGACTACTCGTACACATCATCGATGTCTCATTCTCCCTACACACACACAAACTTAGTACCGCCTCATTTTGTTCCTAGGATAGAAATATCATAGGAGTGGGAAACAATATGAAGTGAGATAAATGGACTACGACGTACAAGAAGAAATGTATACGCACTCACTCTGCCTCCGACATACCCGTGAGTACACAATGGAGCGCATTTGTACACGAAGAGGCAGTTACGTATGTAATAATTTGACCCTATAATTTGTTCACTTAATAATGGAGGGTCGGGGACAACACGTGAGCGATACAAACTGCGACCTGGAAGCGGGGGCGTGTTATTGATCGAGTTTTCTTTTTGGTACGTTAAAAAAAGATTTGTCCGCCAGTTTTCGCTTCTTTTTTCTGGGAACGAGCGTATTCTATTTAAAACCACTGCTATGGAGACATTTTTTTTACTCCATTGTATATATAGCCTCTTGTTTGATAGGGTTTCTTGCGTCTCGCTCTCTCACCCTCTCCATATCTAAACAAGATGACAGTGTCCACTCTATCTCTCTCCTCACCAGTGGTCACAAATCCGGCCGGATCCCGTCCCCTGCGGGAGGTGAGGAGGTCCAGCATTGACGTTGTTGCTGTCGGCGATGGTGGAAGCCTATGCGCACCGTCCTCTCTGAGCCTGCGCCGGTGCGGACAAAGGTCCTCGCGCCCTTGTTCATTGCCGTCGTGTGGGCAGATCCCACCCGCCCGCCTAATCCACATCTCGCCCACCTGAGGTATAACTTCTTTTGGATTTCATGCTTCATTGTACTCTGCATGCGGGTTTTATTATATACCACTACTCCCCAGCTCCCCATGTACAGTAGCTAGGGTTCATCGGCCGGTCCAACATCACATATTTTTAACTATTATAGAGGAAAGGCCACTCCAAAAGTTGTCCTGGTTTATCATTTATGCATCGGTGGAGGTATACATGTTTTTTTTTGACAAAAAGAACATGGTGGTTGTGTAGTCATTGTCCATATGCTCGTATTGCTGCTGCTAATCTAAAACTATCACTGGTAAAATGAAGCAATGCCCATGTAGAGGCGTCGATAAATGCTTCTGTCCTGCTTTAGTTTTTTTTCGGGTATCCTGCTTTAGTTCCCAATAAGATAATCATGATGCTTCTATTTTTTGGTGTACATTTCATTAATTCTTATTGAAAATTAAGATGCCACTGTTAATCTTGTTCCACTGCTAAAACAAAGTAACGACACTACTTAAATATCATTTTTTTTATATTTTTGCAAACAGGGATGCGTATCTCCATACTCGGGCATGTCTTCCTCAATTTTTAGTGGAACTGGACAAAATTGGATGGCCTCTATTGCTCAGTTCTTCCTTTCTCGAGCTTGATTACCAAGAAGAAACAAACCATAGTGAGGATTATCAAACTTCATTGGTGCCTGGCACAAACATGATGCCAAAATTGATGATGCATCACACCACCACGATGAGCTATCGATGCTCATGGTTGCGTCTCATGGTTGGATCGGCTGGTGAAGCTGATCGATGTTCAATGAAAAACGGGTTGTCTTCCATCAGTGCTCTTTGCTTGTTACCACAAATATGATATCCTTCATCAGTTCATCTTGGAGCAGTCATTTACATTGGTGCAATTATATCACACAATTGGATATGAACCAAATGTTTCCTCGAAGAAGCATCGACGTTGGTACTAAGAGCAAAAGTTTTGTATTGATTTCTAAGCCTTCTCATAACTTTGTCTTCAGCTACCCTGTAATTTTATTTGACCAGCTTTTAACTGAATATGTTGTCAGACTTTGATTAAAAATATGGTGTGGACTAAAAACCCGGATGGAGGTAGTACCCCTCCGTTTTTATTTACTGTGCATATTAGATTTGACTGAAGTCAAACTTTAACACAACAAACCATAATTATTGAGAGAGGGCAAAAAGTACATAAAAAATAATTGAAATTAAATTTCTTCATTTGTACACACTCTCACACCTTTCCGATAATTTGGCGCATGTGTGGTTGTTCACTTAACGGAGGGTAGTGTACCGCACATGAACAACAGGAAGTGCGACCAGGACGCGTGGATCATTACTTGATTGTAGTTTTCTTCACTGGTATGTTAAATAAAGAGTTTTATTTTGTACACAATTTAAAACGATTGTTATGGAGAGAAAAACAAAACCACACCACTATATTAGTACTATATAAGCTAGAGCCTCAGCGGTTGTTCCCTAGGGTTTGCACTCTTCACACTCTCGCTGCACTACATATATATATATACACGCTGGAGGCTCAGCGTTCCTTTGCTAGGTCTTTCTCTATTCACAATCTCTCACCCTCTTCATCAGATCTAAACAAGACTGCATTGGCCTCTCTCTCTCTCTCTCTCCCCACCCCTCACAACTGGTGAAGGAGCCGTCCGGATCCCGTTGCACCAGGAAGGGGAGGAGGTGCAGCATTCACTCTGTCGCCTTCAGCGAGGGAAGCAATCCACTGCCGACTGCATTATTCTCTTTCACCTAGCGCCTGTGCAGGAGGGCCTCCGACCCCATCTTCCTCATTTCCGTACGTAGTGTGGGCAGATCCGGCCTCCCGCCGCATGCCTAGCCACATCCCAACGACCCTAAGGTATAACTTTCTTTGAAACCGTCATTGCTCTAGTTGCATGCGGATCTTTTTTGATTCTATAGTCGAATCTAGGTCTAGGTTCAAAGAGGAAAGAAGGGAGGGTGGGGTGGAGCATGAATCTAGGACGTGGTTTAATGAGGAAAGGAGGGAGGGAAAGTAGTATAGACTGGCTATCCAGCCGCTTTGTTGGTCGAAAAGGGAAAAAGGGGGTAACCCAGTACACACATCTGTAAGGAACCGATCTCTTTGTTGAAAAAGGAAAGAAACTGGGGTGTTAGGTAGTTTGTGCAGTACTAGATTTGCTGCCCTCACATAGGAAAAATGTTCAAAGAGAACAAATATGGGACCAACGCAGATATGCTGCTTGGCAACATACACTGCATCATCCATTTATACATGTGGACGCACATGGTGCTAGCATGTCCCATGTCCCATACATCTATTTTGCTGTTGTTAATCTAAGAATGCCGCTGGAAAATTGAAGCAATGCCACTGTTAAAAGTAAATTACATTTTAAATGAATGTTATTTTAAGAGAATGTCTCTGCTAATATGAATCAATGCAACCGTTTTAGAAATGCTACAGTCCTACTTTGTTTTCCATCAAGATAGGTAGATGCTTATTTTTGTGGCCATACGATTCATCCTCCTTTCACTACAGGAATCAGCTTCTTTGCCATCTACCATGGCAGACGGCACAGGGAAGAAAAGCGGACGGCAAAGATTCTTTGCCGTCCACAAGTAGACGGCAAAGAGGTGGGGCTGGTGGGCCGTTACAGTGCTGGCCTCCAGTGGGGCCCACCCACCTCTTTGCCGTCTGCTAGTGGGCGGCAAAGATTCTTTGCCGTCCGCTGGCTGACGGCAAAGATTTGGCTGATGGCAAATAGGATCTTTGCCGTCAGGCAAGTCTTTACCGTCTGTTTTTTATAAGCAGACGGCAAAGAAGGTCTTTGCCGTCCGCTCGCAGACGGCAAAGAACTGACTGATGGCAAATTCTCTGTTTCTAATAGTGTTTATTGGCCAATAATTGTTTTTTTACCTCTGAAAACAGGGATCTATTCAACTCGTTGCTATTGCGACCTTTTGCTTCACTACGCAAAACACTTCTGTTTTAAGAGTGTTTTTTGTAGTTCAACTAAAATGTCACACTGGCAAGTTTGCTTGATTTAGTTGAACTACACAAAAGGAGATTGGATTTCCTATTCGTGTTGGCTAATTCATATTTGATCTTGTCTGCCCCATGAAAGGTCAGTACCATCCTTCATCCATATGATTGTGCAGCGTGCTTTGAGATGTTGTGCTACTTGTAGTGGTACTGTTTTAAATAAATGTTGAATTGAAGCTATTGTATTGATTTCTTTGCCCATTAAGTGAACAAAAATGGTACCAACCCAGACATGATGCTTGTTGCTTTGTTACAACAAACTCGGCATCACCCCTTTTATAAGTAGATGGAAGCACATGGTGCTGTTGCGCCCACTCTCCCCTAGAACTGTTTATGCTTTTTGTTAATCTAATGCCACTAGTAAAATTAAGAAATGCCACTCTTAGAATTAACTACTGAATCTTAGTTCAAAACTCCAACACTTGTTAGGGATCGGTGGGAGTACATGTTTAAGAAATGTATTGTTGAGATAATGTCTCTGTTATTATATATTAGTTACAGTGTTTTACAAATGGTACTATCCTGCTTTGTAGTTCTTTCTACATGTTTAACCAAGGTATTGTTAAGATAATGTCTCTGTTAATATGAATCAGTTGCACTGTTTTAGGAATGGTACTTTTCTGCTTTGTTGTTCTTTATACATGTTGAAACAAGGTATTCTTAAGATAATGTCTCAGTTAATATGAATGAATCACACTGTTTGAGAAGTGCTACTGTCCTGCTTTGTTTCCCAAGAAGATAAGGTAGGTGTTTTTTCTTTTGGGAGTATAAGTCATCAACCGATATTTCTCAGTAATTGTTTCCTTTATACCTATTTGTGCATACAGGGATATCAAAACTTCTGCTCGGTTCTATTTCGACTTTGATTTTAGTTGAACTACACAAAAGGAGCCAATGTGTTTAAGGCAAACTGTTGCATTATTGGGCCCAGTTGGTCTTTCCTCTTTGCAGAAAGAAGCAGTCAATGTTTGTGCTACATTACAGAAGGAAGGATCGAGAAGCTTTAGAGTATTAGTAGACGCTAGTGACATGACTAGTCTGCAGACCAAGGAAAACTCTACTCAACAGTACGTGGAGTGCAAAATTCACTCCACAAGGAAATGTATGACCAAGTCAGTGGCCGACACGGCTGTAACAAAGGAGGGCAGTATCGGCCTTCATCCACATGATCGTGCTTTGTTATGTTGTGCTAATTATATTGTTGTATTGTTCGAAATAAATGTTTAATTGAAGCAATTGTATTGCTATCTTTTCCTGTTAACATATTGAAGATGATTATAGTTGTGAGCGTATGTTTAATCAACTAGTACCACTATTATATTCATCACTTTTTTCTGTATTTATCCAGACAGGGATGCTCAGCTTGATTTCAGTGGAACTGCACAAAATGTTCAGATGGTTCGTGTTCTCCATAATACTTCATCATGCACAATACATCGAATGGTTCCCTAATCATTCGTCGTCACCTTGAGCCACCGGACTATCTACTTGAATGGAGCTACCAATGTCTTCAACGGCTTGGAACATATAAATACGAAATCCACTATGCTACACAAGACATTGTTTGATTTCAGTGGAACTACACAAAAAGATACGCTGGTTAATCCGGCTCCATGTGCCATTTCAATGTGCAAACTGATGACAATCATAGGCATTACATATTTGAGTGGGAAAAGCTTGTCAAAGTTTAATCATTGATGTTAGCAAGAAGACATTCGTTTAATATTTTGGAATTGGAAAACCTTGTCAAATTGTGCTCATTGATGTTAGCCAAAAGACATGCATTTGATATTTTGGAATGGGACGCCCTTTGCTGTGTGCAGCGTCGATCATTTTTTCCTATTCGTGTGTTCAGTTCAGAAGTAAATATTTACTCTGATGAGATGCATAGTCATGAATGTTGACTTATGTAAGGTATTTTAAGAGTTTGTTCTGAATGTTGTCTATGAAATGCCAGACCTTATGAGTTTGATTGCAAAGTTGAGCTTGGAATGCTGTGGCATGCGACATCACGAGCTGTTCACCGTGCCTCCTGAGAATAATACTTCGTAGTGTTTTGCACGTTGATCTAATGCCAGTGATTTGCATGTTAAGAACATCATCCTCTTCTGTTGTTTCTATGCTTAAGTAGTTCATCGTCTTATGTTTCATACTTCCATTCATACCCTGTATGACAACTCCGATAGGTTAGAGGTCAAACGATATGATCTACCGACCAACTCATCATATTAGGCCGTGATTGGATCGTCGTTTTCCAACCAAAACCGCTTGTAAAACTGACGCATGTAAATAAAAGCAGATGGTCTTGGGCGAAGTGCTTGGTTGGTCATTTTTGACTTGTAAAATATACACTGGATTCTCAGATTACACACGTAACTCGCTAGTTTTCGTTACAGACCTCGGGACGTCGGTTTCATTACGCCTATATTTTACTCGTTGTTTCTGGTGACGAGTAAATTACACTTATCCTTAATACAGGTGTGAAACAATCCAGAGCACCCAAGCGCGGCCTTACTGTTTCATGCCGGCTCAGTCTCTCGAAGGTGCTCATAGGGGTCCGATGATCCTGGCTTCCTGAACGACCAACGGGCGCTTTATCAGACCATCCGTAGGGCCCGCGATGCCCTCTCCGTCATCCTTCGAGTTGTTGCGCTCGCCGTGGCGCCATCGTCTCGTGTTGTCAACATGGTTAACGAACATGAGGAATCAGGAGATGACTTTACCTAGAGAGGATGACAGTAGGGACCCACCAGGGTCATAGCCACACGTATGCAAGTGCCTCCTTATTATATACAACTATCATTTTTTTTGCTTCCTCCTGGTTTCTTGACATCACGGTCCCACACCATTGTCAACCTATATAGTCAATAAACAAGAGAATTGCACAAAGAGCAGCTGACAGCTGGGACCCAGCAGCTCGAGCACTATTTATTTTTTGAGGTGTGAGCAGAGTTTTTCTTAAGCGATGTTTTTGTTGTTGTTCAAAGGAGCAGGGTATCAACTGGGCGGGCTGTGGCCTGTCTGCCCAGGCTATTATTTTATGTCGACCAAATATCCAGCCAAGATTTTATTTTTTCAATGTGAAAATGGCTAGCCCAGCTATAATTTTTTTGCGGAATACCCAACCCATGTCAACTTGTTATTCTCCGCCCCGCATTAGACTTGCCAAGAAAATGGGCTTTAAGAAATAATAAATGGGCTGTAATTAAAAAAAATGGCTGTAAATATAAAAAACACACCGAACATGTAATTAGTTTCAAAATTACTATTTTTGGATTTTAAATTTTTTAATTTCATTACTTGTTGCGCGCACAAAATTTCGTTGGATTTTTACCTAATACAAATTTATTTTGAAATTATATTTAATCTGACTCAAAATTTCGGGATAAAAATATGTCAGATCCATCAAAATGTGGGAAATTTTGTTGAAGTTTTTTTGAGCGGTTGGTTGAAATTATTAATTGTTGTCCTGGCTAGAAAATGGGCTGTAATTTTAACAAACAGTAAATGGGCTGAGTAAATTCCATTAGAATTCAAAAATGGGCTGCACATTATAACAAATCGCAAATGGGCTATATGTTCTCTGCCACAGATGTGATGGTCACTTGTGGGCCTACTAAGTTGACGCGTACGCAAGGCTTTGTGAACTTATAGTGAACACACGATTCTAGTAGCAGTGGCCGTTGGATGCCCATCTAACGGCTGTAGTGCTTCTTCAAACTCGGATATTCATGCTTCAGCCGCCCAAACCACCACCGGCGGTACCGCCTGCTACCGTCTCCCATGGCCGGCTGTGCTGCCGCGCAGGCCTCACTGGCCCACCCTACTACCATCGCCGTCCAGGCCATTCCGCCACTCACCAACACCTCATGTTATTCTCCGGTGATGGCATCCTCACCAGTGAACCCTCGTACTCCCCTCCGCTTGGGCATCCACTGTTGTGTCTTCGCCGGCTCTGGGTCATTCCCTTCCTAGGCCTCGCCATCGTCAACCGGGTTGGTTCTCTCGGCGCGGCGTGGTCAACTTTGTCAACAAACGATAGCCATCGGAAGAGGCATGTACATGGAGTGGCTGACAGTAGGGACCCGCATGGCCCATGATGGAACGCGAGCAAGTCCCTCCTTATTATGCGAAAACAAATGATTTTTCCCCCTGACAGGTTTGAGCCACTAGCTACATCTTCGCACGCAAGGAAGTGTTTCCTTTATTACACAGAAAAAAAAGTTACCTCTTCCTGACAGCTGGGACCCACCAGCTTTATTATGATTCATTTTGCGAAAATATAGATTGTACCAAAGTTGCTAAATTGTTTTCTTTTTATTCTAACTCGAAAAAGAAGAAATTAAAAAAACCAGAAAACATCTTCGCACGCAAGGAAGTGCCACCTTATTACGAGCAAAAAAATGACGCCCCTGCTAGCTGGGACCCACCAGATTTGGAGGCTGACTTGTGGGCCAACTAAGTTGACACGTACGGGCTTTGTTAACTTAATCAAAACGATTCTAGCTGCACTGACCGTTCGACGTTAAATCAACGGCAGTGCTGCATCTTTAACCTCTGGTCTTCTTGCTCCAGCAGCCCAAACCAGCGCCCGCCGTACCGCCTGCTCCAGCCTCCCGTGGCCGGATGTGCTGCCGCACAGGCCTCACGGACCGACCATACTACGACTGGCCAGGCCTTCCCTCTGCTCACCCACACCCCCTATTATTCTCCGGCGATGGCAGCCTTACGCCGCAGCCGAACCAGTGAACCCTCGTACTCCCCTTCGCGTGGGCATCCACCCGCCTCGTCTTCTCTCGCTCTGCGTCGTTCCCTTCCTAGGCCTCGCCATCATCCACCACCTTGATTCTCTCGGCGCCTTGTGGTGAACAAGGTCAACCAATGACAGTCATCGGAAGAGGACTTTAGGCTATGAGGCTGACAGCTGGACCACCAGCTACATCTTCGAACACAAGGAAGTGCCTCCTTATTACTCGCAAAATAAAAATGATTCCTCCCCCTGACAGCCGGGACCCACCAGCTATATCTTCACACGCAAGGAAGTGCATCATTATCCTCCCTGACAACTGGGACCCACCCAATCGAAGCATACGTAGCGTTGTCTGTCTGGTCGCGAGCATGTACGTACATACTGGTTGATTGATCTCTCTGCAACAATGAATCGTGGCCGAGCAAACAACGGCACGTGTAGTAGTAGAGCCCCCGACGTAGCAGTTCAAGAAGTCCCTTCTAAACCGTGTACACGTACGTACAGCCCCATGCCAAAAAATATGGCCACGTATGTACATACGGGCGGGGTCTCGAACGCCTACTCACGCATACGTACGGTCAGGGCTCGTGTACATGGAGAGGCAACGGACGGCAGCAACGGTGTCCTGTTCATCAGAAGCCAACCGGCTGGGTCAGAATGGAGAAACTGCGTCGTGTTCATCGGGAAGCAACGGAATGTGTCATGTTCATCGGGAGCCAACCGGCTTGGATGGAATAGCCGAAACAGGGTCTGGCGTACCGCAGTACGGAGGAAACGGCCTTCTGTTCGACCAGCTATAGTCGAATCGGGATCCTGTTCATCGGGAGGGGTCTGGCGTACCACAAAACTGAGGAAACGGACTTGTGTTCAAGCTCCTACGGTCGAAACGGGGTGCTGTTGATCGGGAGGGGTGCGGCGTACCGCAAAAAGGGACTCCACGGGCTACTATTCATCTAACGTCTAGTGCCTCACTCCAGCCTCCATGGGATACTGTTCATCCACCGTCGACTTTTCTCCAACCTCCACCTGCTACTGTTCATCCACCATCGACTTCCTCCAACCACCACCAGCCACTATTCATCCACGGGGTCCTGTTCATCCAGCCTCCTCCGGCTACTGTTCAACCAGCCCTCCACGGGGTCCTATTCATCCACCCCCCCACCTCCTCGATCGGGGGTCCTGTTCATCCAGCGGCAACGGCCTATACTACCACGGGGTCATGTTCATCCAACCCCCACCGGGAACTGTTCATACAACCCCCAACAACGGTCACTGTTTATCAAGAGGCAGCAGCAGGTTCAATCGGCTTCAGTTAGCAGCAGTAGCGAAGGAATCGCTCGGGTTCAGTTAACAGCCAAGGGATCGATCGCTCGGGTTCAGTAACGTAGCTAGTGCAATCGCTCGGGTTAAGTAAGCGAATGCCTCGCTCGGGTTCAGTTAGATCCCAACGCCTCGCACCCATGTGCTTACATGTATGAGAGAAATGCGCAAACCTTTGTGCATCTCTCGGCCCCGACCACCCACCGTAACCGAGAACTCCCTGATATTTTCCTCGCCCTCACTTCTACCATGATTTTTTCCGTCATGGACGGCCCAAAGAATGTCATGTAGCTGCGTCCCCGCCCCGCCCAGGACGAAAAGCCCATTTTTTGTCATTTTTTTTGTCATAGAAGTAGGAGCCCACCACATCTATGATGATACGTGCTTTTGTCACAATTATCGTCATAGAAGTGTCATAAGCATGACAAAAAATATTTTCCTTCGGCCCAAAATGTCATGGATGTGTTTTTATTGTAGTGGTCCCATAAGTCTCTCCCGTCCATATCTTATATAATTGTCTCACATATTGGCTCACACATCAAGCATTTTGGCATAGTCAAAAACAGAGGGAAGAAGAAAAGCTTTTAAGAAATAGAAGAGAAACAAAGAGCTTGTAAGCAACAACATTGAGCCATTTTACATAGTTACATCATATTGAATCAGACATGCACTACAAAAAAAAAACCACTCCCGTGATGATACGTGTTTGTCACAGTAGGTCACGTTTTCTGTCACGCATGTACATCCATGACGATTTTATGATAGAATCAAGATAGTCATACCTATGCTGTCGTAGAAGTGTGCCATGACAATACCAAAATTATCATCACGGAAGTGTCCACTTCCATGACGATAAATCGCGCATCATGGAAGTGTTTTCGTCAAGGGTAACCGACACGTGGCATCCACCGTAATGGGTCGCTGTTAAGCTATCGGGTTCCTGTTTGGATTCGATAACCCGTTAACGGCCCTGACCAATGGGGATTTTCCACGTGTAAAATTCTCATTCGCCGGAGTATCCACGTGTCAGCTCAGTGCTGGGACAGATGTCATCTAGCGAATGGATGGGACGCGCCTATGATACGTCGACACGTGGCTCGGCCCTACAGTGGCCCATTCAGGTCAAAAGGCCGGCCTGTTTGACTTGGTCAAAAGGTAGCGGCCCGGCCCACGGAAAGCCTGTTAACGGCCTGTTCGCATATAGCCCATTTACAGCCCGCTAACCCATGGCCCGTTATAGCCTATCCGAATTAGGCCCAGTAGCGTCATATGGGCAGTCCAATATGATTCCGGCCCATTGTAACTTCCGGCCCATGTATGGCCCATGACGTCTTTAAGCCCATATGAGGCCCTTTGTAACTCTTGTCCTATAAACGGCCCATAGTGAAACTGGGCCAAAATGAATAGTATATCACTTTATACCCATTAACGGCCCATTATTCCATTGGGCCATTTCTAGCTCGTGTTATCTTTCAGCCTTGTAAGGGCCCATTTATTATTGGTCTCATTTCCAGCATTCGATTACATATGGCCCGTTACTAGCCTATTCCACTTGTGGGGCAATTTCGGCCCATGGTTAAAGTCGACCTGTGTGTGGCCCGTTAATCCGTTGGGCTGTTTTCATAGCGTCATCAAATATGGCCCATTAACGACCGGTTATGCCTGCCAATAGAATTAAGCCCGTTGTACACATCGGCCTATTAACAGCCCGTTATGGTCGGCCCATAAACAGACGATTCCGATTCTAGCCCGTTTTATGGCCCATATTGCGGTCCGTTAACGGTCCACGAAAGTACGGCCCATATTTGGCCAATCGATCAAATGGGCCATAGAAGACCCATTGAATCTGCGGGCCGTAGAAGGCCCATGGATCATACGGACCTTAGGAAGCCCACTACAGCAGGCAGCAGGACCATGGTTTCAACGGTCTGTATGTTGCCCATGGTTATTGTGGCCTAGTTCTAAATAAAAAGGTTACCGCGGAAAAATAACTGCAGCGACTACAAGCCAAAAATTAAACAAGACAATAAGGAAATAAATAAGCAAGCAACTTACACTAGGCTATTATGGCTATTACAAATATTACATCCACTGGGCATCAAAGTTTGCCACCAGTGCAAATATCATGAACAAAGCAGCATATTACATACACTTGGCGTCTAAATTGGCCACCAATGAAAATAAACAGAGCAGCAAAACAAGTCCAGAACTGAAACCACTTCAAAAGAGCTCAAGAAACGATATCCTGGATACCCACCATGCTGGCAAGAAGCTTAGAAAGCTTATTAGTTTTCTCTTTTTTGGCGCTAAAATCGTCCAGCGCTTGCTGTTGCACCAGAAAGTATGCATCTGAATTATGCAGGGACTTCCTCAGTCCTTCAGCTTCTTGCCGCAGCACAGCTGACTGATGCCTTTCAGCTTGTAGCTGAGACTGAAGAAGCCGAAGTGATTCAGGCAGTGAGTTCAAAGAGGTTGTGCTAGCGGTAGTGGCCAGTAACTCGAACACTACATCAACGCAGGACTTTGGGGTTGTCTCACTATCTACAAGATAGTTTTTATCACTTTTCTTCGAGACCGACGGGTTTGTCTCACTATCTTGAACCTTATCTGCAATACTTTTTCTACTATGGCATAATGGGGCGCTCTTCTCCAATATTCTGTTCGCATTCTACAAGAGAAACAAGCAGACACATCACATGTTTAGCATGTAGTATATCAAACTCATTTTGGAAACCGGTTCAATAGTAAGGTGGACAGGATAACAGCATGAAACAAACATGTATCTAGGTACTATGGTCACTGTATTGAGTTTACGTTGCCAAATCAAGATAGAGACACCCGTTCGAATCATATCTTTTTAAGACACAGCAACATAGATAGAATAAGTGTGGGAAACAACACAACACTAGCAACACTTGTAATGTGCATGACATGAGAACATAACTGTTTATACAACTGAAACTAAAATCAACATAGAGCAAGAAGTTAGAACAGCAATCCAGTTAAAGAAATAGGTTTAAAACATACCTCTTGTGCCATCGGAGTTTCATTTGCATCCTTCAAATTCAAAATTAGTTGGTATGGGTAAATACAGTGATGCAAGAGCAAAGGAGTATGGACCATAGTTACAGAATCTGACCTAAGAACAGTTGTTGTTCTGCTTTAAACATGGAGTTTGGGTTCGCTGTGGTGGTCTTCATGCTTTGGGCACTGCAGTTGCTTTACAAACTTCTCGTGTGGGGGTACTCTGTGGTGGACAGGGTGCTGTGTCAACTAGAAGTGGGTTACTATCTGCTGGGGTTGGGGTTAGATCGGGTGTAGCTGGTTCTCTGTCCAGCGATGTAGATATACAATCTGGAAGAGTCTCGATTATGTGTGGTGGGGCTAGTTCGTGGGCCAATACAACCATGGTTCTATCTGCATCGACGGGTAGCACTGTCTTTTGTGAAGAATGGGTTTTTACTCCCTTAGATACTGCCATCACCCCCTCCAATTCAAATGGCTGATAAACAAGAAAAGAAATTGAATGTGCAGACATTGTATGATAGACAGATGTGGTAATTCACATATATGTTGTCTAACCAAACAGGACAGCATGACACAATTTCACATATATGATGGCTAACTAAACAGGATAGCATGACATAGTTTTAGATATATGATGGATAACTTAACAGGATATAATGGCATAATTCAACGTATGATGAGTATCTAAATAGGATGACATGACATAACTATATGATGTCTTTCTAAAATAGGTTGGGATGAAATAATTCACATACATGTTGTCTAGGTATACAGGATGGCATGATATAATTCACATAATTCATTCATATACTAAGCAGCTGGCACTCACGTGTATGATCTCTAAACTTAGCAGATGGCATTGAATATTGTGTATATGATGTCTAAACTAAGCAATGCAAGACACTATATGCATGATATGAGAAATATAAACATTGCAAGTTAGAGCATACACCTGAGGTGGGATATAGGACTAGTCATCTGTCTCTAAATCCTCCTCTGAGGAACTACCTGTCACAGCCCTAGAATACTGTTTGTAGTTAGTTGCACTTGAGAGCATCATGCATCATGTTTGATTTCAAGAAATCTGAATTGAGGAATTTAAAGCCTCAAAAACATAAATAAAAGAAGGGCAAAGAACCCTGGAAATTTCATTCTTTGCTTCCAAGATGTCCTTATGCAATGTTTGAGAATTTTGGCAAGAGCTATACATCAAACCAAAATTTAGGAACATTTTTAAGGATTTATTTTTGGGACTTTGAATTTAAATCAATAGCTATTTGAATTTGAGTTATATTCATATAACTAGAATATAATTTCAAATATCTTTGAAACATTTTATGTGCATTTGGAAATGTACATTCTGCAACATAAAATTATTCAGAGGATGTTGGCACTGTTTTGAAATAGCTTTTTATTTTAAAATAGTGGCAAAGTTTAAATAAAAACAAAAACTGAAAACAAATAGGAAAAGAACAGAAGAAGAGAGAGCCCACCCGGGCCTTACCTGGAGCCAAGGTGGCCATCCCAGCCCACTGGCCTCCCCCTGTCGTGTTATCCCCTACCAGGAGGACGAAGGCGCGTGCTCGCCGCGCGCGTCCATGCGCGAGGCCACCTCCTGCCTCTCTGCTAGTTTCCGACGCCCCTACGCATGCCACACAACCCATGGAACCCCCTCGGCCTCCCCCTCATGCTCCTCCCCCTCCTCTTCTCTCTCCCTCGCACGCACCCGAGCACGCTCACCAGCCGCCATTGCCTAACCACGTAGCCACCGCCGTTCCCTTGCCCCTCTATTGTCCCCACGAGCTCCGCACTGTCATCCTCATCCGCTCTGCCGATGGATTCGCGCTGAGGAGGCCACCAGGCGACTGCCACCTCTTCTTCCTCACCCACAGCCACCGAACGCCGCTCGTCAATTCGCGGAACCCGATGCACCCCCAACCCCACCTTCACCTCCATCCGACCCCTACGTGAGCCCCGCCGTCTTTACCCCTGTTATCCCTCGCTCGTTCGTCCTCTAGCCGTGGCTGCCACCGCACCCGTGAGCTTCCCGCTGCCGTCCATGTCGCCGCTGAGCCCAGAGCTCGAATCACCTGAAGTCGAGCATGTCTGTGTGCTCAGTAGCTCCCCAGCAAGCCAACGCCACTACCCGCACCCCCTACCGTTCCCTAAAGCCTCGCCCGGCCAACCCCGTACTCCGGCTGCCGCACAGCTCGCCGTTGCCACCGCTATAGGTGTTCTGGGAACCGGGGTACCCAGACTTGCATGCCTGTGGCCCATGGCGTGGCTCCATCGACGGCCTGGTAAGGCCCATCTACAAGACCACCAAGACCCTTGAGAGGGGCCAAGCCTCGCGAGGCGGACGACCCCAAGACCTCCCGAGGGAGCGGCCTCCCCCGGCGGCCTCCCGAGGAGCGGAGATTTCTATGCAGGTACCCAGCCTCATGAGGCTCTAATGACGCAAGCCGTGACGACCAAGGCCAGGCGGGTGCCAGCGGGCGCAGAAGGCACAGTTTCCCCTTTGGTGCTAAGGAAACAAGGACAGGCACGGGTTCCCGAGGAATCTGCTAAAGGTTTCCACTTTGGAGCAACGAGACCGAGACCATGGGTGTGGCAGGACGGATGTCATCGCCGAGCCCACCGCCGCGTCACAACCAGAAGCTTTGTAGGCGAAGACCACCTTTCATCAGGATAAGATGTACTACTTGTCCCCCTTCAAATTGGCCATTGTGGAATCCCTTCTCGCCTAAGTTTGGAGAAGAGGACCGAGGCCACTATAAATATAGGTTAGCCACCACCGTAGAGGGGGACAGACTCTCACCCTCCATCGGCTCATTGCTACCCTGGTCGACTCACTCTCACCCTCAGAAGGCCATTCATCCATTGTACTAGTTCATCCTCAGCCCCTCGTGAGGCCAATCCACCATAAAGCAGGAGTAGGGTATTACACCACAAGGTGGCCCGAACCTGGGTAAATTGTCGTGTTCATCTTCTTCCTTGCTCACGCGAATCCCGCTGGGCTAGGCTGTAGGGCGATGAGTTGGTGATCTCGAGAGGTTGAGTTCTTCGCACATGCCCCAGACATCGAACCTTCTTGGGTCTGCGGAGCCTGAATCCGACATTTGGCGCGCCAGGTAGGTGCGTGTCGAAGTCCTTCTTCCACCTCCGCTTCGCTTCTGCTCCGTCGCTCCCATGGTGACGCTCGTCGTGTTCGTGCCGAGCGCCGGGCCGCTCGTGTCGCCCAGACGGCACCCGTGGGCAACGGCGCTTCTCGCTGCTCTGCTTCCCCCGCGGCCAATGCCGCCACTGACCCTGCTACTCATGAGCAGCAGGACTCGTCGCTGCCGCCTTTCGTGCGGCGTGATTGCCGCACCGCCACTCCGTCACCTACTCCAGCCATGGCGTCGTCTTCTCATGCTCGGCGGGGGCCGGCGAACGCGCAGGCTGCGCTGCTCATGGCACGCGAACTCGTGCGCTATCGTCCTGCAAACGACCTCTACGACGACTGGCTTGGCCGCATCGCTGTGCTCGTCAATGCCACCGTAGAGGCCCCTGCGCCGTCTCGCTCACTGCCTCCCCCGCCATCCAAGGCGGGCGATGTGGCCCACGGTGCACCCCCTCCTCCTCGGCGCGATGTTGACCCCGAGACCCGGCGTGATGCACCCCAACGCTACCCACCACGCAGGGCGCCAGAGCGCGATGAGGCAAGCTGCCAGGTGGAGCTGCGGCCGCTGGTCGATGCGCGCGCGCTCTCGGCGCCTCAGCGCCAGCACCAAGACCTCGCTCCATCGGAGCCTGTGGCGCGTGGGCATCAAGGCCAAGCTCCCCCCGTGCGCGCTACGCCTGTGAGCGCAGCAGGCTGCCGTGCTTTCACCCCGGAGCTGCGTCGCGTCATCTGGCCCGGCAAGTTCAAGCCAGATCTTCCTCCACGCTACGACGGCACTCCCGACCCCGCGGAATTCCTCCAGCTCTACGAGCTGAGCATCGAAGCGGCGAACAGCGACGACAAGGTCATGGCGAACTGGTTCCCCATGGCCCTCAAGGATGGCGCACGTTCTTGTCTCCTGAACCTCCCTATGGGGTCGATCTCCACCTGGGACGAGCTTCGCGAGCACTTCATCGCCAACCTCCAAGTGCCCTGCGACCAGCTTCTGCCTACCAAGCCTTTCTTAGGGGTGACCGATGGCTCCACCATTCCCATAGGTCAGATCTGCCTCCCTGTCATGTTCGGCAAGCGCGACAACTACCACATCGAGCTCATCGACTTCGACGTTGCCCACATCGGCCTCCTGTACAATGCCATCCTCGGGTATCCGGCCCTGGCCAAGTTCATGGTAGCAACTCACCACGGCTACAATGTCCTCAAGATGCCAGGAAGTGGCGGTATCATCACGGTCGCCTGTGATGAAAAGGATGCAGTGTGCTCCCTCGAGCGTGCTTATCAGGCTACGGCAGCCGAGAACTCTGATGATGAGGGCACCATCTAGCCCCCTGAGGCCGTCCCCAAGAAGAAGAAGCAGCTCCACCCCATGGGCCGCTAGGAAGCTGTGGCGCATGCCGGTGGTGCCTCAAGCCCCGCACCCGCTACTGGGGCACCTTTCCCTCTCGCATAGGAAGGCGCGCCCGGTGCCCCGCTCAGGACGGGCTCGGGCGCTCTCATCTGGAGGGCCTCTGACCTAACCAACGCGACAAGGGAGGCACTCGTGCACCACTTGGAGGCGTGTCTCGATGCGCGCCCCCACAAGCAAGGCGGCAGGCACGAGGCACGAGGCACCAGGCGCACGAGAGTTAATCACCAAGGCAATCGAGGAGCTTCAGGAGGTGCGAGCCATGCGTGGTGAGCATCGCCCTGCACCACCCAGTGTAGCTGCCGCCCCTGACGCAGGTGGCGAGCTGCGCGTCTGCGTCAACATCCCGGGCCTCAACATGGCCGCTTCTCAGGAGCTCTTCTGGCCGTCCCGCGTCGGCTGGAGCGGGGGCTACCCCTGTAGCTACGTTCGCATGCCGTTCGGCCTAGTGAACGTGGCCGCTTCGTACCAGTGCTTCATGTAGGGAGCCTTGGCGGCTCACGAGGCCAGGCGCCGGGTGGTCCTGACACAGGAGGTGCCGGACCCTCGCGAGCCCGCCGGACCTCCAGAGCCTCCCGGGCCTCAGGACCGGTTGGCCCGTGAGGAGCGACCTCTGCGACATGCGTCTTCAGCTTCCACGACGCATCTTCAACATAGGTGCCAGGTGACTTTTTGGTTTGTTCAACTGAGGGCGCCCCTCGGGCTGCATCATCCTCAGGCTGCAAGGACCCGCCCTCACAGCTGCGTCATTTTGATTCAGGTACTCTGGACAGTTGTGCATGCTCAAGTTATTGTGGTTGTTAACATTACGCCTGTCGATTCCTCATTTATGGAATTGCCTTTCGCGACCCCCGCGCGTTGCTGACCCGCCTCTTGCTCGTCCCGTGAGGGGGGCTGTTGGCACGGCGCCTGTGCTCAGGTCTGTTCCTGCAGCGCTGATAAACCTAAGAGACCGAGCTCTGGCTCGCAGCCGGCCCGGCGCACGTGACCTCGCCAGGTCCTTAGTGCCTTCGTCTTCCGCGGAAAGATCACGGGCAGGATAGCAAGCACGGCTGCCCTTTGTGTTTTGTGACTAACTCGCAAGAACCTCCGGAGGTAGGACCACGAGCGGCTTTCCCAACACCTCGCCACCGCGGAAGGATGCCGCGCTACATGCCGTGGGGCGCAACCCCTCCTAGGAACCCCCTCGGAGCCAGCCACTCTTTTCTCGCGCAAGTCGCTTGCATGTTAAAGGGGGGCCCTTAAGAACCGCGCCTCAGGGGCTCCTACCGACTCTTGAGCCCTCATCCCCTGGCCTTGACCACGGCATCGCGACCTGGCATACCAGTGGCGGCCGAGCCTCACTCGAGGGCCGGGTCCCGAGGACGTAGAGCACCCTGACGAGTGGGAGAGATGGAGTCGGTAGGAGCCTTGCGGGGGGCGCCATCAGGAGAAAGGCGCAGCCTAACATCGCACAAGAAGCTCGACCTCGCGGAAAGGAAACTACCACAGGCTCGCCAAGATAAGTCGCCTCCCACGCCCGGGCGTGAACCCCATAATCGGCATTTTGTCTCTTGCGATTTAGCTTGAGCAAGGAAACTCCCCTTTCAGTCCTTCGAGAGCCGCTTCCACGCCAAAGGGGACCTCCTGAGCATCGCGCCTCGGGGGATCTTACCGGACCTCGGGCCGCTCACCTCCTGGCCTTGACCACGGCATCGCGACCTGGCATACCAGCGACGGCCGAAGCTTGCCTGGGGACTGGGTCCTATCGACGTAGAGCCCTAAGCCACCGCGAGAATAAAAAGGGGGGAACCGTGCCCAAGCGAGAGAAGCAAACACAACATCAAGGCAAAAGTGTCATGATCTTTTACACAACCCTGCGGGGCCCTTCATGATTTTTGCGCAGGAATGATACAAAAGGAAAGGACTTCCTGAGGATCACAACCCAGGCAGCGTCACCCATGACGCCTGGCCGGTGCCACTCCTCCCTAAAGCCCTCCCACGGCGGTGCATCGGCTCGTAGCAGTCGTCATCGCTTGAGCTTGGTCCAGAGGAAGCGTCGCTGCTGCTGGAGGAATCACGGACAAGGCCAAGGGCAAGTTCACCGCCAGGGGCCTCGCCACCTCACCGGCCTGTAGGGAGGTCGATGTCTCGATCGCCTGCCCTGGAGCAGCACTCCAGACATCGGTCGTCCTCTCCGAAGACCTTGAAGGAGAGCGTCGACGCCCCATCGTACTCAAAGTGGATGGCGTGCCTCCCCTCAAAGTTGCAGGCGCGGGCGATCGCACCCCATCCCCGGGTCATGAAGACATCGCCGGACTAGACGACCTCGACCTCCGCCTCTGAAGCTTGGCTGTAGCAGCCGTCGTGCTGCAACCACAACTCGACGGGCCACTTCGATGGTATCTCCCCCGCCAGGGACTGCGGGAGCCAGATCCATGTGCGCAGTGGTGTCGCCGCCCACACCACGAACTCGCGGGCAGTGCCGCCTGCATGGGCCTACGGGCAAGGTGGTCGCGCGGTCTTTGCTTGTTCTCCTTCCCAGCTTCATCCTCCATGACTCCCACAGCCGCTCTCACGAGCGGGACCTTGCGCGCGGATGTCTGCACTCACAGGGAAACCTGGCGGGGCGCGTTCGTGCCAAGGTTGCGTGGCCATAGGCGCTGCGGTGTCCTCGCGAGGGTAACCGCGCCTTTTCTTCGGCGGGAGCAACTCCGGTTCTACCTGAGGAGTTTTTCCCTTCTCGGCAACCGAGAACCTCCTCACTGGCGCCATGGATGCCCTGGCGACATGGCAGCACAGCGAAGAAGAAGAAGGAGCGAGCAGCAAGAAGTTAAAGATGGGCTGGGGGCTCTACCCCCCATTTATAGGCGAAGAAAGGCTAACCAGCGCCCTGCATGATCCAGGCAATGATGGCCCTGCTGCATGCGCCAGCCAGTTGTCAAGTGGAAGCGGTTGCCGAGGCAGCATGGGGAAGTGGAGGCGTCCGCATCCCGTCAAGCGCCACGTGTCGGCCTGGCCCGTAGGCGTTTGGGGCCCGCGGTGCTTCGCGCTTGCCCCTTGTCTTCACCCGAAGCCAAGCCCGAGCGCGCCTTGGGCCCGGGGCTTACTGTCGGCGTTCTGGGAACTGGGATATCCAGACTTGCCTGCCTGCGGCCCATGGCGTGGCTCCATCGACAGCCTGGTATGACCCATCTACAAGACCACCAAGACAAGACCCTCGCGAGGGGCCAAGCCTCGCAAGGAGGACGACACCAAGACCTCCCGAGGAAGCGGCCTCCCCCGGCGGCCTCCTGAAAACCCAGCCTCATAAGGCTCTGATGACGCAAGCCATGATGGCCAAGGCCAGGCGGGTACCAGTAGGCGCAAAAGGCACAGTTTCCCCTTTGGTGCTAAGGAAGCAAGGACAGGCGTGGGTTCCCGAGGAATCTACTAAAGGTTTCCATTCTGGTGCAACGAGACCGAGACCACAGGCGCAGCAGGACGGATGTCATTGCCGAGCCCACCGCTGCGTCATGACCAGAAGCTTTGTAGGAGAAGACCACCTTTCATTAGGATAAGATGTACTACTTATCCCCCTTCGAATTGGCCATTGTGGAATCCCTTCCTGCCTAAGTTTGGGGAAGAGGACCGAGGCCACAATAAATATAGGTTAGCCACCACTGTAGAGGGGGACAGACTCTCACCCTCCATCGGCTCATTGGCACCCTGGTCGACTCACTCTCACCCTCAGGAGGCCATTCATCCATTGTACTAGTTCATCCTCAGCCCCTCATGAGGCCAATCCACCATAAAGTAGGAGTAGGGTATTACACCACAAGGTGGCCCGAACCTGGGTAAACTACCATGTTCATCTTCTTCCTTTCTCACGTGAATCCGGCTGAGCTAGGCTGTAGGGCGACGAGTTGGTGAGCTCGAGAGTTTGAGTTCTTCGCACACGCCCCAGAGTTCGAACCTTCTCGGGTCTGTGGAGCCCTGAATCCGGCAGCCGCTACAGACCGCCCCGCAGCTAGCCGCTACCTCCCCTAGATGCGCTCGAGCGAGTGCTCCCACCTGGTGCTCTCAAGGCATCTAGCCATGCCCTGTAGCGCGAACTCGATGCGTCTCCGCCACCCTATTTGGTTGGCGGCGGCTAACTGCCGGGGATGCCGACGTGGCACCACCATTAGCAGCTAACCACCCACTGTTTAAACCCCTGGGTCACCGACAGGTGGGCCCCAACCCTGTTAATTAGTGTAGTTTAGGTTAAACTAAACATAGTTAGCCCCTGTGAGACTGACACGCGGGACCCACTGGTCAGTTTGACCTAGGCCGCTCTGTTGACCTACTAACGTGAGCATGATGGCATGCTGACGCAGATTTACTGGATTTGTCTTAATTCGAAATAACCAGAAAAATCCAAAAAATGATTTAAACATTAAAAATTCATAGAAATTCAACCGTAACTCCAAATGAAATAAATTATATATGAAAAATTATCAGAAAAATTTGAAGAATCTGTTTATGGCTTTTTCATGCATGTTTGAACAACTTAAAGCTGCTGTATATAACAATTTGAATGAATGGCATTTAAATTACCACATGTGGAGTTTGAATTTGAATCTTTGGTTCAAAACAACTTCATCTAATCTGGTTGCTAGTTGCATTAGCTCAATTAACAGCATATTTCCATGTCATAATCATGCATCATATTATTGCATTGCATTGATTGTGTTCCTTCTCTGTTGCCGGTGTTTGTCCCCTCTCAGTAGACGTTGTATCGACGATGTGATCGATGACACTGATGAAGACACAATGCTCTCTTCAGAAGTGCCAGGCAAGCAAACCCCCTTTGAGTATTCCGATACAATCCTACTCTCTCGCTCTTGCTCTCTTTTACTGCATTAGGACAACAAGGATTCAACTGTTACATGTTGCGGTAGTTGAACCCATTCCTCTGCATGACCTTTCTTTGCCACAATATTTAGTAAAAACCCACTAGCATGAGTAGGAGTTGTTTGAGCCATGATGTGCCTACTCATTCATGCTTGCTTGTTATGCCTGCTATTCTTAGAGTTTTGTCAGGTCTGATTCATCTGTGATGAATTGGAATGGTGGTGGACATGTCCTACTGTTGGGAGCTAAGTGTGTGAACATGATTTGGTAAAGGTAGCGATGAGAGGCCATGTAGGAGTACATGGTGGGTCTCATTGGGACCGTCCTTAGGAACTGAGTTCCATGTTTGTGATCCAAGATAGTTACTACCACACATTGGGCTCCGGGCACTCCAAGCTCTCTCGACTTATTAATCGCCTTGATCTCTGTCCAGGAGTTGCAACTAGTTTCTGGTGTTTGTAGGTAGTGCTATTTGTCTACCAAGTGGCACCCAGTACAGGTGGGCTTGGGACAGACTAGACACAGTGGCATGGTGTACAAAGTGGCACCCGGATGGTGGGCTTGGGAACCCTGCTCACATCGTTTGGGGCTATGATGGAAACTTCGGCCGGACTTCCTTTGTGGGTTCAGCCTCGGATAGGCGATAAACCGGGACTAGAGTCTTATGTGGTTAGTCAGGTCGTGGCCGACACCCTCGCTAGGCTTCCTCTTGAAGGTTGCCGAGATACATGACGTGTACATGGCAGTAAGTGGCGAGAGCGTGTGTGAAGAAGTACACCCCTGCAGGGTAATATGATCTATTCGAATAGCCGCGTCCATGGATATGGACGACTTGGAATGCTTACATTGTTCATAGACAAGTTAAATGGATACTCTAAAATGTGCAAGATAAGCATGAGTGCTATGGATGGCCTTCTCGTAGGAAGACGGGAGCGGATCCATAGTGGTGTATTGATATGGTGAATATGTGGACTCGTGTGCGCTTTCTCACCCCAAAGAAAATGCTGGTAGTCATGGTTCAGAATAGCCACTGAGTCAAAGCTAGCTTGCTGCAGTCATACTCCACAACCCCCCTTTGTTGATACTGATGCATATGTAGATAGTTCTGATGTAAGTCTTGCTGGGTACATTTGTACTCACGTTTGCTTAATTTATGTTTTTGTAGAGAGACTTCAGTCTCACTAGTAGTTCTACGTGGGCTTCAATAATTAGCTTGGAATCCCAGACAGAGGCCTGGCTCCTTTGGAGGGTCTTGTAGATAGACAGGCTTTTTAGCCTTCTTTCTTTCCAGATGTGTGTACTCAGACATGTGTATGCTTCTGCCTGTGCTTGTTGTTTGTATGACTTGAATGCTGGGTCATGAGACCCATGTTTGTAATATTTGGCTCCTCGGAACCTATTGAATAAATACTTTGATTCATAGAGTTTTGTTGTGATGCCATGTTGTATTTACACATATCGAGCATATTGTGTGTATGTTATTGAAATGCTTGGTATGTGTGGGATCCGACACCTAGTTGTTTATTCCTGGTAGCCTTCCATATGGGGAAATGTCTCCTAGTGCTTCCACTGAGCCATGGTAGTTCGCTACAGCTCCGGAACACTTAGGTTGGCCGGCATGTATCCTTCTTTGTTCCTGTGTCTGTCCCTTCGGGGAAATGTCACGTGTTGTTCCTTTAAGTCCTTGTAGCTTGCTACGACTTGGGTTCATACGTTGATGACCGACATGTTCATTGCTGGGTTACGTATGCCTGTCCCTGTAAGTTTGTGCCACCTTGGGTTTACGACTAGTCATGTCAGCCTGAGTTCTCTGTCATATGGATGCTAGTGATACAATCATATATGTGAGCCAAAAGACGCAAACGATCCCGGCCAAGGTAAGGCTGCAGCCGTGGGGATACCGTGCGTGAGGCCACAAAGTGATATGATGTGTTACATGCTAGATCGGTGTGACTTAGGGTCGGGATCCTGACACTACCCGTAACCATCGAGATATATGCTTCAACAGGTACCATTGCCTGCTCTGAAGACCTTGTTTTCACTCCAGATTTTTCTATAACTGGCTCAAATGGCTGATACACATGAAGATTAGTTCAATATACATAGATTGTCGACAAATGGAATATGTAATGAAAAAAAAGGATGGCATGAGATAATTCACATATGTGATGCCTGGCTCCACAGGATGGCGGTGCATAATTCACATAGATGATAACTGGCTAAAAACATGGCATTGCATAATTCACATATCAGATATAGAAAGCAAACATGAGGCATTCACACAAAGCATGTCTAATCTAAGCAGATGGCATGGCAATGCAGGACACCATATGCATGATATGAGCAATATAACCCTGCCAAGTTAGAGCATACACCTCGGGGGGAATACGACTGGTCATCTATCTCTGAATCCTCCTCTGAGGAGCTATCTGTAACCAGCAAGAAATTTGCAACGACACGTAGCACTGACTGCTCAGAAGACCTTGTTTTCACTCCAAATTTTCCCATGACCGACTCAAATGGCCGATGCACAGGAAGAGTAGATGAATGTACAAATATTGCGACAAATGGAATATATTATGAAAAAAATAGTATGGCACAATACAATTCACATATACGATGATCGGCTAAACAGGATGGCATTGCATGATTCACGTATATGATGCCTAGCTATAGAAGATGGAATTGCATAATTCACACATATGATATAGAAACCAAACAGGTGACATTCACACAAAGCAAATCTAAACTAAGATGATGACATATAAGATATATAAATTAAGCAATGTGAGGCGCCATATGCATGATATGACCAACATCAGCATGCCACGTTAGAGCAAACACCTCAGGAGGGAAATAGGAGTGGACGGATCCCTCTGAATCCCCCTCTGAACAGTTATCTTCCTCTGGAATACAATCTGGGATGGGGGGAGGGGGGCCAACTTCGCCCACCATGGAGCGGCGTCTGCATGACATTATATTCCCACGCAACGGTCTTCTCTTTTTCTCTACATGTTCAGTAAGATTGTGTACAATAACTGACATGCATAATAAAAAAAACATAGTTAGATTATGTAAGGCCTAAGAGGTGGATGCAGAAATCAAGACTGATGGTAGCAAACGAGTGGATAGATCCAAAATTAATGATAGCAGGCAGATGATAGCTTCAGTTTAAAGAGATAGACGATGGATCATCTATTGTTTGTTGCCCACCCAACATGAACCATATAGAAGACCCGAGATGAACCAGATAGTAGACATATACTATTCATTCCTGAAGCGGTATGTGCCCCACAGGCATTCTAAAGCTCAAGTTTGAATATTAGTTTGGACCTGACTCGAAGTATAAGAGGTGAAAAGGACGATAAATAGCAGGTAATAATAATCGATGTATAATGTAAGCAGACACGAAAGAGTGCGACCTCTCTTCTGGAACTGTGTAGTCGTCAGGTTGATCTGCTCAGTCGATGATGGTAATGCAGTTGACGTGGCTACCGGCAACGGGGAAGATGTTCTAAGGCGGCGAAAGAAGGTCTGCAGGGGGAATCTCTACTGTAGTGAACGCTTCCGCCGATGGTGCACCTCAGTTGGGGTGGATGACGGCACGGCAGGAGCGGGACAAAACACACAGAGTTTTCTTTGACACCTATTTGAAAAAGAAGTAAATCTGTAAGGGCTCCTTAGAATTGCAGGATTCTAAAACGCAGGGACAGGAAAAACATAGGAATAGGATAGGAATGCACGTGCAAAATAGAGCATTTGCAAACACAAGATTTCTGTCAACCTGGGTGTTTGGTTCACATGAAGTGGAAGAACACAGGAAAGGAGAAACATGGTCAAATTAAAGTCAAACCACATGAAAATGTAAAATAAGAATCTTATTATGCCAGTAATGCATTTAGTCTTGTTCTTCATGCATATTAATTTGAAAAGGACATCCATGTGGATATTAAAATTCCTACATTTTTTCTTTGAAAGAGACACCAAAGGAAAAAAAATCCTCCAGTTTTGCTTTGCTCCATTCCTTCTAACCAAATACATGAATAGTAGTACCATAGTAAAGTTTCCAATTCCTACATTTTCCTTAACTTTTTCTTTGAACCAGTGGCGATTCTAGTAGGCAGTCTTCAACATGCTGAAGCCTGCCCTCGAAATATTTTGTGAGCTTATTTGGTAGTATCATATAATGGCTATCTTGCTAAACCGATTCAAATTGTGGTTCAAAAGAGCATTTAGTTTTCTCACTGTTAACTTTGTCATGACGATTCATTTCTTTCTAGATTTGCAACTGCTTTGAACCAAAGGATCCCTGAGGGATCGACATGAATATAGAGTAACAAAGTGGTGCGACGAGTGTACAACCTCTTTGGCGTAGCCTTGTCAACCTCAGCATCATTGGGTTGGACGTGGAGGATGGTGATGCTGGTGTGACTGTCGGAGGCGGGGAAGAAGATCTGAGGCCTCTGGAGACAGCACCGAGGATACTGCTCTGCTGTGATGGACGGTTCCGTCGTTGGAGCAGCTCCGGTGAGGTGTACGACGGCGAGGCTGAAGCAGGACAAGATAAACAATGTTAATCTGAAGTGGGAGTCTAATAGTATCTGCAATAGATGATGTAAAATACATCACCAAAAAGTGCTAGATGTAAAATGCATCAGCCGCGCCGCGGCCACTCCGGCAGATGCTCTAAATACTGTTGACTCTAAACTTAACTGAAGAAACTGAACTTTACAATCAAAACTGAATTTTACTGTCGAAACTAAATTTTACTGATGAAATTGATTGAACTAGTAGCAAAGCACTACAATAGAAGTTTAGGGTGTTCGAGCACTGGTAGCAGAGAAGCAGTGATCTAAATCAACAGCCGCTCGAGCAGGGAACGCACTAGCAGAGAGCAGCTCATGCAGCAGCACCGCGAGCGAGTGCTAAAATAGCAACTCCTGTAGCTGCCACAGGTCATGTAGCAGCAGCAGCAGCACGAGCGAGAGCAAGAGTAGAGCAGAGCAGCAGCAGGAATGAGAGCAAGAGCGGAGCAGCAGCACGAACGAGAGCAAGAGCGGAGCAGCAGCGCGACCGACAGCAAGAGCAGAGCAGCAGCAACAACAAAAGCAAGAGCAGAGCAGTAGCACGACCGACAGCAAGAGTAGAGCCGTAGTGCGAGCGAGAGCCGGAGTAGCACTAGCAGCAGCAGCGCGAGCGAGAGCCAGAGCAGCAGCAGCTAGTGCTGGTGTGGAAGTCGCCGGCGAGGAAGCAACGACATGGGGGAGAGACATCGTGGAAGAAGTGGCCGGCGATGGTGCCATCGATGGAGACCCGCCATGGCTTCTCGGTATAGAGCACCGACAGCCCCATGAGATCGAATAAAAGATAAAATGCAGCGGTGAGTGCAGAACCTCCTTGGTGGCACTGAGTAGGCCTCGGCTTCATCAGAGGAATTAGTGAGGGCGCTGCGGTTTCGATGGGGCAGGTGAAGACGGCACTGTGGGGATGGAGGTGGCGCGATAGATGAGGTGAACGTTGGGGCAGCTCCTTGGAGGTGGAGGACGGGGCGGCTGATCCGGCGGGACGATGAGATCGATGACGGATCCTCATCTGGTGCGGTGGATGAGGGACGTCGAGCTGTTGCTATGGACGATGTCATCGGGGAAGAGGCTCTGGCTGGACGGCGGTTGAGAGGCCGACGGAGGAGCGTGGGGTTTCGCGGGTTTTGGCGACCTCGGTGTACGAGTGGGGGAACAAAGGAGGAGGTAGGGGGAGCCATGGCTTAGGGACGCGCTTGTCCAAAATGTGGGGTAAGTTACGAACGTACACCCACTGGTTTCGACCACGTGACGTCGAGGCGGCATCTCCGGCTGAGGGGTAGAAGGGGGATTTCACGTGTCTGGGCTGCGGGACCGATTTCGGATGAGGAGGGAGTTTTCGCGCGTGTCCAAATTTTGGGATAACAATGCGCGGCGCGGGTTGAAGAGGCGGGAGTTTCGCAGCAGAAGAGATAAAAGTTACTCTTGTCGGCTTCAGGGCTCCGCAGACCCAGGAGAGGTTCGAACTCAAGGGCGTGTGCGAAGAACTCAACCTCCCCGGCCAGCCAACTCGTCGCTCTCACAGCTTAGCTCGGTGAACACGAAAGGAAAGGGACTCAGCAATTTACCCAGGTTCGGGCCACCTTGCGGTGTAAAACCCTACTCTTGCTTTGTGGTGGATTGGCCTCGCAGCGGGCTGAGGATGAACTAGTACAAGGAAGAACAGCCTCGCGAGGTCTGCTCGAGGGTGGATGTGAGCTCAAGGGATTCGACCCCTCGCTATGGTGGTGGCTAACCTATATTTATAGTGCCCTTGGTCCTCTTCCACCGAAACGAAGGCGGGAAGGGATTCCACAACGGCCAATTTGAAAGGGGACAAGAAGTACATCTTATCCTGACGAAAGGTGGTCTTCGCCTGCAAAGCTTCTGGCCGTGATGCCGTGGTGGGATCGGTGATGACCTCCGTCCTGCCGTCCTGGCGGTCTTGGTCTTGTTGCACAAAAATGGAAACCTTTGGCTGATTCCTCGGGACTCCGCGCCTGCGCTTGCTTCCTTTGCACCGAAGAGGAAACCTATTGTACTGCGCCCGCTGGCACCCGCCTGGCCTTGGTCATCATGGCTTGCGTCATCCGAACCTCACGAGGAGGGGCCTTGCATAGGAATCTCTGCTCCTCAGGAGCCAGCCTTGGAGGCCGCTCCTTCCGGAGGTCTTGGCATCATCAGCCTCGCGAGGCTTGGCCCCTCGCGAGGGTCTTGTTTTGTTGATGCTGAAGATGGGTCGTACGAGGCCGTTGATGGAGCCACGCCATGGCTGCAGGCTGGCAAGTCTGGGTACCCTGGTTCCCAGAACACCGACAGTAGCCCCCGGGCCCAAGGCGCACTCGGACTTGGCTTCGGAGCGAAGCCAAAGGGCAAGGGCGGAGCGCCACTGGCCCGAACCGCCTGCGGGCCCAGTCGACGCATGCGCTTGATGGGACGTGGGCGCCTCCACTTCCCCATGCTGCCTCAGCAACCGCTAGACTTGACGGCCGCCTGTTGCAAGCACGGCTTCGCCATCATTGTCCGCCGCGCTCGTCCTCAGCTTCCCCCTTTTTCCTACGAGCTCATACCTCCTCCTCTAGATTCCGCGCCAGCGCCAATCCACCTCCGCCGCCATGGCTCCGAGATCGAAGAAGAAGGGGAAGGCATGCGCGCCTGCCGAATCCCCGCCGGGCTTGGAGCCCGCTCTTGGCCGGTCGACGGTGATCAACCAGGAGGGATTGGACAAGGTCCGGCCGGCCCTCGCCGCCAATTCCAATGAGTGGAAGGCGACGACGGTCTGGCCTGCCTCCCAGGCCTTGATCGACATGGAGGCCACCGAGATCCCCATTCACCTTCACGCTCTCCTGGCAGGCTTGGTCCCCCCTTTCTCTGATTTCTTCAGCGCCGGACTTTTGCATTATCAGATCCATGCGCTGCATTTGGATCCTGGGTCCATCGTGCTCCTCGCCGCCTTTGCCTTTCTGTGCGAGGCCATCATGGGTGTCGCCCCATCTGTGGCCCTGTTCCGCCACTTCTTCTCTCTTCATCTGGTCGATAGCAAACAATGCTCGGGGTGCGTGTCGTTCCAGGTGGTGGCGGCGACGGCTGACTCCAGCATCGACTTCACGCTCTTCCCAGATGTAACGAGATTCCGGGAGCGGTGGGTGTATGTGGACACCACCACGCGCAGCCCCCTGCTCCAACTCCCGCGGGAGCCGGCGGAACCTAGCTCCGGTTGGGGGCATGCGGAGCTCGCCGATCCGCGGGTCGCGCGCGTCTGGTCTAAACTGGCGGAGCTGAAGCAGGCTGGTGTGATGATGGCGATGGTGGTGAAGGAGTTCATCAGGCAGTGCATTGCCCCGCTCCAGCGCCACACCTGCCCGATGTGGGCCTTCTCTGGTCCGGGTGATCCCATGAGGCTTCAGGTGCCCTCGCTTCGTGCTGACACGCTCCAAGAGGTGGTGAGGCTCCTGACAGGCGGCGATCCGGGAGCTCTCCCACTCAGCGGACGCCCTTTGTACCATTACCCGGTCGGGAAGTCCTTTCTGAGAAGATGCCGCGCTTCGACGATTGGGGGCTCCTCCCCGCGGGCCATGAGGGGCCTCGTGAGAACCCCATCCTGGTAGCCCCCGTGCTTGTCAGTCTGGAGACGTGCGCCCCTAAGGTGGACGCGGGGGGACGCGCGTCGCCGTACGCCCCTGAGGCGACCGCTGGCGAGGAGGCGTCGCCAGGGGCTCCTGAGGTGACTGTTGCAGAGCAGGCACCACCAGGTGCTCCTGAGGTGGCGATCGCAGAGCGGGCGCCACCAAGCACTCCCGAGGTGATTGCTCCTGAGGTGGCGGTCCTCAGCCCTACTGCAAAGGGCAACGCACCAACCCCCGGCACACCCCGTCTGGACCTTGGGGCACTTTGCAAGAGAAAAGGGCCCTGGAGCTGCAATGGTGACGCCCCACGGCCTTTGAAACAGAGGGAGTGGATAGCCATGGACGAGTAAGTACCTTATCTTTGTGGATCCTCGTGTGTCGCATCCTTTTCTGACTCTGCTTCCTCAGGATCGCTTCGGTTGCGGCAGTGAAACCTCCTAGGGTGCGATCTCCGGAGGCCCTTGGCCCGCTCGCGATTCCAGGCCCCTCGCGTCAAGCACCCGCGCGGGGCACGGAGCTGGCTCGCGCGGCGAAGGCGCCGCTGGAAGGCCGCGAGCCTGTGTTCCCAGGATCCCTTCTCCACGGGCATTTCTGGGGTGTAGGAGGCATGCTGAAGGCTCCTCCACTAGTGCTTGTTGGTAGTTGGACAGCCCCAGCGTCGGCGTCATCCTCGAGTGGCGGGGCCAAGCCGCACAACACCTCCGCCAAGGCCCAGGAATCGGCTGGCGGAGCGCCGGCCTCCAGCCCCCTGCCGGAGACAGGCGAGTCGTCCCACGCCTCCCCGGCAGCCCCCTGCGCGGAGGAAAGACTCGGCCATGCGCTGGAGCTCGCACGCGGGCGCAGCGCCGTCCGCCATGACCTTTTCCAGGAAGCAATGAGCGCGCTGGGCCGGCTTGGGGAAGTGCTTGTCGACATCGATGCACACCTCGAGGTGGAGTGCCTCCGCCTGGCGCGCGAGTGGCATCAGCTGAAGGTCGCAATCAACCTCGGGCATCTGCAGCACGAGCGCACCCAGGCGGATGCCGCGGTGTCCCTCGCAGCTTCTCGCGAGGCCTGCGCCCGCGCCCTACAGGAGGCCAGTGCCGCTGACCGCCGCCATGAGGCGGCCAAGGAGCGGGAGGGGGAGCTTCAAGCTTCGAACACCGTTCTTGAGCGGCAGGTCTCGGCATGCAGGGCTGCACTGGCGGCGCCACCGAGCGTGGCCCCCTCCGATGAGAAGGAGATCCAGGCACGCGAGGACGCGCTGGCGCTTGAGGTCCTGGAGCACAACCTGGAGCTCGAGAGGCTGGAGGTGAGGGAGCGCCAAGCAGCCACTGCCGGGGACGCCCTTGCCGCCCGGGAGGCTAGGGTTTAGCAGGAGGTTGACCAAAGGGTGGCAGAGATTCACGGGGCTCTTGTCGACGAATACCGCCAAAAGTTGGGGCTCCAGGAGACCAGCTTCCAGCAGCGGCAGGTCGAGCTGCAGGGCAGGACCGCCGCCCTCAAGGCGAAGCCGGCTGCAGCGGAGCAGCGCGAGACGGCCGCCAAGGAGGCTCAGGCCTCCGCCCAAGCCGACTTGTCCTCGCTTCAGCAGTAGGTCACGGGCGTCATGTCCCTTGTGGAGAAGGCCACAAATGAAGCAAGCCGCCGTCGGACGATGCAGCACGAGCATTCCTTGATGCTTGAGGACCACAGGGTCAGGGCCAACCGGGCCTTAGACACTATCTGCGAAGAGAGCGTCTCCCGCCCGCACGAAGATGATGATGCCGGCTACCTCCACTTCTTCACTCAAGTCGTGACCCGTCTGGAGGACCGGGCCATGAGGGCTCGCCAGCTTGTCGAAGAAAGAAGCCGGGGCCTTCTTGGGAGTGCATTCTCATGCGTCTTCAGATACCTCCTCAGCCTTGACCCCGATTTTGACTTCAATGCTGCGATAGCCCCCGTGCCCGGCGTCACCCAGCGCGATCTGGCGAGCTGGGTGAATGATCATGTGGATGACCTGGTCGCGGAGTTCGCCCTTGAAGACGACGTGGATGTGCTTGCAGCTGAAGAGAGTGGTGTTGATGGTGATGATGAAGACGGTGATGACGAAAGTAGCGCATCTCGCTAGGCTTGTACTTCCTTTCCCGTCCTGACCTGCATGCCAAAATTTTCGGACATGGCCCTGTGGGGCATGAAAGCATCTTTGAAGAGGGGGGGCTCCCCCATAATGTATGAAATGATGATATGCTATTGGGATAGATTTCAAAACTTGCCACCACGAGCCGGACGGCCCCCTACTAGGGTAGTTGCTATAACTTATCTTTGTGTCGCGGGGGTGCTCCTCTCTCGAGGCGGGCCCTCTGGAGGCTCGCGAGGGTTTTAAGCCTCCTGGGGAGCCTGCAGGCCCACTCGAGAGGGCCACGCGAGGAGCTGATTGCCGAGTTACGGCAGGGTGTGCGCGCAGTGGTCCTGCGGCAGTTGCGCTCCAGACCCCGAGGGGGCCTCGGCGCTGCTCGGGCTAGCCCAAGCGCGCGCATACCACGCCCAACCCCTGCTCGCGGGGCGCTCAAGGGGGGGAGTAGGCACGAGCCTTGCTTTTTTAACACAAACCAAAGGGCAAGAAAAACATCGCGAATCAAAAAATTTCCCCCCTCTTTTCTTTGATAAGCACACGAAACTCCAAATCTCATTCCAAAAGACAGCAAATTGGGTTACAGCCACGTCCGGCGCCTATGGTAGTCTTCTCACCAGCGCGGAGCTAAGTGCTTCCACTAGGCGTGGGCATAGTCATTGGGGGACAGTGTCGACGGCCAATGCGGAGCATGGTGCTTCCACTTGGACGTGGGTGGGAGCCCCCGTGAGGCCCAAGGGCGGCACTCAGGAGACTCCGTGGCGTGTACAGCCCCAACTCATTATTACATGAGAGTGTAATGAGCGGAGACCTTCACGTGCACTCCTCGCTCCTCGCGGTGACCCCGCCCAGCGCATCCTGTTGCCACTGTTTGGGTGTCCGGAAACCAAGGACGAGACCAAGGGGCAAGGGGCTACGCTGGCGGTGGCGGGGCGATCGCAGGCCCTCTACCGGGGGAAGGGTTTGCCGGTGCCTTCCCCGGCAGAGGACCTACCTCTGGATGGTGCGCGCCACCATCGTGGTGGCACCCCGCGCCGCGGGGCACGGAGGAAGCTCTAGCGCCGAATCCCCCCGCGCAACCCCTAGTGCACTCTGTCCGCCTACGGTGGGGCCATCGTCATGAGGTTCATGGCCGTAGCCGCGGCCTGGTTCACCTGTGGTTCATGGTTAGCGTAATCGTGCCCCAGAGATATTGGTTGTACCCGGTGGCTGTTTTTGTCGAAAGCACTGGTGAAGCTCCGGGGCGGCCCGCGGGGAGCCTCGGTCTCACGCGGTCCCGACGCCCAGGTTGGCATTGGGAACGAGCAGGGGCTTCTTGACGCATACAGCAGGCCCATCAGTGGAGGTACGGGGGCGCCTGGAACCGCCGTCTCCGAGTCGCCGTCCGGCCGCCCAGCCCCATTGCTTGCCGCCCTTGGCGTCAGGTCGCGACGATCGTAGGGCGGCATTTTGGCGCGGTCCCGGGAGGGGCCGCCCGGTCCTGCCACACCCTGGGGTAATACATCCTGGGCTGGGTAAATAGCGTTGTGGGCCAGGTTACCGCCGTGAGGTCCTTCGGGCCCTCCGAGGAAGGGCATGCGAGCGTTGCGGGGGCCGGCGCGTGCCCTCGGCAGCGCTTGCGATGTAGGCAAGGTGCAGAAAGGCGCTGCGCCCTTGCAGGCGGCATCAAGTAGCTTGGCGACCCGCTCCAGCAAGGTGTCATGGCCGCCCTTTGCCAGCCTGCATCGTAGCAGCTCCCGCGCCACGATGAGCGTGGCTAGCATGTTCTCCTGCTCCCGGTGGGTGTGTGGCATTGACGCTGCGGCGTAGCCCGAAGACCGCGCGGTGGTGCGACTACGACGCGGTGTGGAAGTGGGCGGAGGCGGTCCGTGCCTCCGACGGCCGACGGCGATGGCCGCCATGCGGGTTGCTAGGAGCGCGGAGTGGAGAGCTTCTTTGGCGAGGGGCGCCGCCCGGGCAGGCCGAGCGACCCAGTCCTCAACGTGAGCTTGAGGATCTTCTGCCATGGTAGTGCTGAAACGAACGGTGGAGAGGATCCTTCGACACGCCCCCTACTTGGCGCACCAAATGTCGGATTCAGGGCTTTGTAGACCCAAGAGAGGTTCGAACTCAGGGGTGTGTGCGAAGAACTCAACCTCCCCGGCCAGCCAACTCGTTGCTCTCACAGCCTAGCTCGGTGAACACAAAAGGAAACAGACTCAGAAGTTTACCCATGTTCGGGCCACCTTGCGGTGTAAAACCCTACTCCTGCTTTGTGGTGGATTGGCCTCGCAGCGGGCTGAGGATGAACTAGTACAAGGAAGAACAGCCTCGCGAGGTCTGCTCGAGGGTGGATGTGAGCTCAAGGGATTCGACCCCTCGTTATGGTGGTGTCTAACCTATATTTATAGTGACCTTGGTCCTCTTCCACCTAAACGAAGGCGGGAAGGGATTCCACAACGGCCAATTTGAAAGGGGACAAGAAGTACATCTTATCCTGATGAAAGGTGGTGTAAGGGCATATTTATGCCTAAGTGGTTTTGCTGATTGATGACAGTGCATTTGCGGACTAATCGTGTGCATTGAGCATTTCAGATATCTCATGTCTTGGCACAAGACGATTCAGTGCCCATCGGAGCCTATCGAAGACAGCTGTTCTCTATGTTTCTTTTCGGTGGATTTGAGTCATAGGAAAGCTGTACTATTAAGAGGGGGTCCGCTTCGGAAAGGTTAGGGTGGAATCAACACGTACACATCTGTTCCTTTGCACCACCTTTTCTTCGCATCGATGGAGCACCGTCCGTTTATCCTTGTCTCTGCGATATGAAGGCTGCCAAATGCTAAAGCCTCTGCGGCGTGCGGTAGTACTGCTCAAGGGAGCAGTAGTACCGCAGGGGCGTGCAGTAGTACTGCTCAAGGGAGCGGTAGTACCACAGGGTCCAGTGGTAGTACCGCTCCTGGTGAGCGGTAGTACCGCTGCCTCCAGTCCTGACGCTGACGCATGCGGTAGTAGGCGAGGATGTAATTTTTTACTTCCGCCCCTACGCGGTGGTACCGCTCCCTGCGAGCGGTAGTACCATGCCGGATTTTTGCACAGCTCCAACCTCAGCGGAAGTAGTTATGGACGTAATTTATTACTTCCGTGCATTTCCTGCGCCAGTTGAGCCCTGCCTTATGGTAGTACCGTAGGGGCGCGCGGTAGTACCGCTCATTGCCCTGTGCATCAGGCCCTCATCTGGTCACTACCGTGCAAGCGGTAGTACCGCACCCTGCTGTGGTAGTACCGCAACCCTGTGCGGTAGTACCGCGGCCAGATGTGATAGTACCGCGCCGCGCGGGATGAGATAGGGGATAACGGTTGGATCTTTTCCCCCACTATATAAAGGGTGTGTTCTTCCCCAAGAAGACCACCTCTTCCCTCCCCAAGCTCCATTGTTGCTCAAACCTCCATTTTCGCCCGATCTCTCTCCCTAGCCATTCAAACTTGTTGATTTTCAAGGGATTGCTTGAGAAGGCCCCGATCTACACTTCGACCAAGAGAAATTTGATTCCCCCCATTAATCCCTTGCGGATCTTGTTACTCTTGGGTGTTTGAGCACCCTAGACGGTTGAGGTCACCTCGGAGCTATATTCCATTGTGGTGAAGCTTTGTGGTGTCGTTGGGAGCCTCCAATTAAGTTGTGGAGATAGCCCCAACTTTGTTTGTAAAGGTTCGGTCGCCGCCTTCAAGGGCACCAATTGTGGAATCACGGCATCTCGCATTGTGTGACGGCGTGAGGAGAATACGGTGGCCCTAGTGGCTTCTTGGGGAGCATTGTGCCTCCACACCGCTCCACCGGAGACGTACTTCCTCTCAAAGGGAAGGAACTTCGGTAACACATCCTCGTCTCCACCGGTTCCACTCTTGGTTATTTCTTACCTTTAATTGTGCAAGTTTATATTGTGTTGTATTCCTTGCTTGCTTGTGTACATGTTATTGTTGCATCATATAGGTTGCTCACCTAGTTGCACATCTAGACAACCTATTTTGATGCTAAGTTTAATTTGGTCAAGAAAAGCTAAAAATTGTTAGTTGCATATTCACCCCCCCCCCCTCTAGTCAACCATATCGATCCTTTCAATTGGTATCAGAGCCTCGTCTCTTTATTAAGGACTTTACCGTCCGAAGAGTATGGTTGGCACCGTAGACGATGGGGAGGAGCACTCCGGTGTGAATCCGCCCTTGCCTACGGCTGATGGGGGATCCTCGATCTCTCGTGAAGGGTTCAATGCGGCGTTGGACACATTGAAAACCTCCATGACGACTGAGGTTAAAGGCATGTTTAAGGAATTTCATGAAGGCCTTAAATTATCCACTGCACCGTTGGAAGTGGTTGATCCCACTAACAAGGTGGCGGATGCTCACTCCAAAAAGGGGGAAGCTAGTAGTGATCAAGTTCCTTTGCCTAGTGGTAGAAGTGGGAGTGGCATCTTTGCTCATGTTGAACCACCCCTTACCTATGGAGGACCGGTTCCCTCCACGCATATGAATCATGTTGGTCCTCCTCCTAAGCTTGTGAAAAATGAGGATTTTGCCTCTTGGGTGTATCGCTTTAAACATCATTTAAATCATAGTTCTACTAATCTTTGGAGAATTATTGAGCAAGGTTTCTACCCGCATGACCCAAGCAACTTCACTCCTAGAGAAGCCGCGGATCATCAATTCAATGAGTCCGCTCTTTTCATTCTCCAAGAAGCCATTCCTCCCGAAGATATTGCGGACCTCCGACCTTTCACCGTGGCCAAGGAAGCATGGGAGCATGTTGTTTCCTTGTACAATGGAAGCGCAAGCATTCAACGCTCAAACTTTGAAGTGGTGCAAGATGAAGCCGATGAGTTTGCAATGATTGAAGATGAAGAACCTCGAGAGCTTTACCGAAGATTAACTACTCTCGCGGTCTCACTCCGAGATCATGGGAGCAAGGATACTGATGACAATTGGATCAAGCGCAAGTTACTCAAGGCCATGATGCCTTACCATAAGGCCATGTCCTCCGTCATCTGTCAAAGGCTAGACTTTCACGCCTTGTCCTCAAGTGAAGTGTTGGATGAGTTTGTTGCAATGAGGATCTTGGACAAGACCGCCGACAATGCGGTGTTGCGTTCTCAACGGTCAAAGAAGCCCAACCTTGCTTTGAAGGCCAAGGCTAGTGCAGAAGAAGAGGATGAAGAGGAAGAAGAGGAGGGTTGCCCGAAGACACCAAATATGCCTATCATGAGCACATGGCTCTTGCTTCACGGCAATTTTGGGGAAACAAGAAGAACTCAAGGCCCAACTTCAACAAGAACAACTCAAGTGGCGCCAAGGGCAAGCAATGTGTGAGGACATGCTATAATTGTGGCAATGTGAGTCACTTTGTTGTGGATTGCCCGTACGAGAAGAGGGAAGACAATGGTGGCAAGCTTATTCGAAAAGACAAGGCCAAGTCCTTCCCCAACAAGAACAACTTCACCAAGAAGACTCCTCCTAAGGGGTTGGTGGCACAAGAAGTGTACAATGAGGATGATGATGATGATGATGATGATGAAGATGGTGAGACGGTTGCCATGGCTTCCGTTGCCATTGCAACAACTCCACGGGTGTCCCTCTTCGATTCACCCAACGAGAACATCACCGCCAAGTGCCTCATGGCTAAAGCCACCAACAAGGTAACCCCCAACATCAAGTCTACCATCACTACTAATCCTTCCTTGACGGATTGCATTGATGAAAGTGAGGGGGCGAAGGAGGAGGAAAATGAATTTGAGTCTTTTATGAGTAAGCTCAAAGGTAAAACCAAGAAGCACTTCGTTGCTCTCTTGGAACAACTTGGTGAAGCCAATGACATGATTGAGGCTCACAAAGAGACCATCTCTAAGATGGAAGGGCATAGTCGTGACTATGCCGATGAGATATCAGATCTCTCTAATGCGCTTGAGGAAGAGCGTGGTCATCGTTTGGCTCTTGAGGAGTCACACAACGATGATCACACTAAATTAAAGAAAGATCTTGATCTTGCTCTTGTTGTCTCTCATGTGCTCAATTCCAAGAAGGCCAAACTTGGCGTTGACCATGCTATTCTCAAGGAGGAGTTTGATCTACTTGACAAGGCTCACAAGGCCTTGAAGAGTGTTCATGCTAGCCTCAAAGAGTCTCATGATCAACTCCAAGTAAAGCTAACCAAGGAGAAAGCCACATTTCCTCATATGGTTTTCATTGATAATGCAAATGCTACTAACCCGTGTTGTGAGCATGTGCATCTCGTGGAGGAGAATGCCAAGTTGAACGAGCAACTTGAGAAAGGCCTTGTGTCTTGCATACAAGGTGAGAAGAATCTCAACGACCTTTTGAGCAATCAAAAGGAAGTTGTGGCCAATCAGGGAATTGGGTTTGCACCCAGGTCCAAGAAGAAGAAGAAGAATGACAAGACCAAACAACCTCCTCCTCTCAAGCAAACGTTTGTGAAGGAGGGAGAGGGTACTCCTAAGGAGAAGAAGAACAATGCGAAGGGTGGTGGTGTCACAAAGGGCAATGCCACTCCTTCCAACAAAGCCGGCGACTTTAACCCTTCTTATGTGCTATGCCGTGCTAGTGATGGGCATGTTTATGCCAAATTTGTTGGTTCTTCTTATGAGTACATTGAATGGTCTATTTGGGTTCCTAAGACCCTTGTTGCTAACATCAAAGGACCCATTACAAAATGGGTACCTAAAAACAAGCATTGATCTCTTGTAGGTGTTTGCTTCCTGTGGGGGATCATGGTTGCTCGATAGTGGAGCCACAAATCATATGACCGGGAGCAAGAACTTGGTGGTGGACGTGCACAAGGTTTCATCTATGCCCACCAATGTCGAATGGGGTGATGCCTCATCTTCTAAGGTATTGGGTCTTGGCAAGGTTGTCATTTCTCATGATCTCACGATCGAGAAAGTCATGCTTGTTGAGTCCCTTGCATACAATTTACTTTCCGTTCGTCAACTTGCACTCATGGGCTTTGCCACTTTCTTTGATATTGATACCGTGGCCCTCTTGTGGAGCAAGACTCTTAAAGTAGCCTTTGTTGGGCATGTCGAGAACGGTCTTCATGTGATTAACTTTTCGGAGCGACCCACTAAGACCGCGACATGCCTAATGGCTAAAGTTGATGTGGGATGGCTTTGGCATCGCTGTTAAGCCCACGTCAATATGAGATCTTTGCAAAGTCTTCTCAAGGGGGACCATGTCCGTGGACTAACAAATGTTAGTTTTGCCAGAGATCGTGCTTGCAGTGCTTGTATCGAAGGAAAGCTACATGAGAAGGCTCACCCTCCCACGACTATCATCTACTCGACGAGGCCTTTAGAGCTCCTTCACATGGATCTCTTTGGGCCTCCATCCTTTGATAGTCTTGGGGGTAGAAAGTATTGCTTGTTGATTATGGATGATTATTCAATATACACTTGGGTGTACTTCTTCAAGAGGAAGAGTGAGACCCAACAAACCATCATCGACTTTGCAAATGAAGCTCAACGTCAACACAATGCAAAGATTTTGATGATAAGAAGTGACAACGGCACTGAGTTCAAGAACTACACCTTGGATGAGTTTCTTAGTGATGAGGGGATCAAGCATCAATATTCCGCACCTTACACCCCTCAACAAAATGGTGTAGCGGAGAGGAAGAACCGGACATTGATGGATGCGGAAAGGACCATGATGGCGGAGTTCAAGTCTCCATACAACTTTTGGGCTGAAGCCATCAGCACCGCTTGTCATGCATCCAATCGGCTCTATCTCCGCAAAGGCTTGAACAAGACTCCATATGAGATACTTACAGGCAACAAGCCCAACCTCAAGTACTTCCGGGTGTTCGGTTGTAAGTGTTTCATTCTCAAGAAATGTGTTCGTTTGTCTAAATTTGAGGCTAGAGCTCATGAGGGCATATTTGTTGGCTATGCTACAAACTCTCATGCTTACCGTGTCCTCAACAAGTCCACAGGACTCATTGAGGAGACGTGTAACGTGGAGTTTGATGAGAATAACGGCTCCCAAGTGGAGCAAAGTGGTACTTGTGATGTAGGTGATGAAATTCCTCCCCAAGCCATAAGAAGAATGGGTGTTGGCCATATCCTACCCATTGAGGAACCCCTTGTGGCTGAAGGAGAAGGACAGTGTTCCACACAAGTGGAACCATCACCAACCCAAGACCCACATGCTTCCGAAGAACAAAGTGAAGGCCCTCAACCTAATGAACAAGATCAAGGGCAAGATGAACCTCAAGGTGGTGGTGATCCATAAATTGATGCCCAAGGTCAAGTTCTTGCTACCGAGCAAGTTCAAGATCAAGAGCAAGCTCAAGATCAGGAACAAGCTCAAGACGACGCTCATGATGATCAAGTTACCGCTCCTCAACTCTCTCTTGAGGAGCAATTGGAGCATCGTGCCGCCAAGATTGCTTCCAAGCTCGCTACCAAAGAGCATCTCATGGAGAATGTGCTTGGAAGCTTAAGAAAGGGGGTAAACACTCATAGACAATTAGCAAACTATTGTGAACATCATGCGTTTGTTTCTTGTGTTGAACCCCAAAAGGTCTATGAGCCGCTCGAGGATCCGGATTGGCTTAATGCCATGCATGAAGAACTGAACAACTTCGAGCGCAACAAGGTGTGGAGATCGGTGCCAAGGCCAAAGGAGAACCATAATGTCATTGGAACCAAATGGATCTTCAAGAACAAGCAAGATGCTCATGGGATTGTCATTCGCAACAAGGCTCGTTTTGTAATACAAGGCTACTCCCAAGTCGAGGGTATCGACTACGGTGAAACCTTCGCTCCCGTTGCTCGCCTTGAATCTATTAGTTTGTTGCTTGCTTATGATTCTCATCATAACTTTAAGCTGCAACAAATGGATGTGAAGAGTACTTTTCTTAATGGTCCTCTTAATGAGTTGGTGTATGTCAAACAACCCCCGGGGTTTGAGGATCCCAAGTTCCCCAACCATGTGTACCAACTCGATAATGCGCTCTATGGCCTTAAACAAGCCCCACGTGCGTGGTATGATCACCTTACCGAGTTGTTGCAAGAACGTGGGTCTGAAATTGGGAAAATCGACCCCATTCTTTTTACTAAGAAGGTCAAAGGGGAGTTGTTTGTATGCCAACTATATGTTGATGATATTATCTTTGGTTCTCCTAACAAAGCTTTCAATGAGGAGTTTGCCGCACTCATGTCCATGGAGTTTGAGATGTCCATGATGGGAGAGTTCAAGTTCTTTCTCGGGTTCGAAGTCAAACAAAGAAGAGAGAGAATCTTCATCAACCAAGCCAAATACACTCAAGACATGCTCAAGAGATTCAAGCTGAGTGATGTCAAGTCGGCTTCTACACCAATGCCTACCAAATGCCAACTTGACAGTGATCCCAATGGTAAAGTGGTGGATCAAAAGGTATATCATTTTATGATTGGCTCCTTGCTTTACCTTTGTGCATCTAGACCGGATATCGTGTTGAGTGTGGGAATTTGTGCACAGTTTCAAGCCTCACATAAGGAAAGCCACTATGTGGCGGTCAAGTGAATCTTTCGATATTTGGCTCATACCCCAAACTTTGGCTTATGGTACCCTAGAGGAGCAAACTACAATCTCGTTGGATTTTCGGATTCGGATTGGGCGGGAAACAAAGTGGATAGGAAGTCAACTTCCGGAGGGTGCCAATTTCTTGGTTGCTCTTTGGTGAGTTGGTCTTCTAAGAAGCAAAGTTGTGTGTCTCCCTCCTCCACCGAAGCCGAGTATGTGGCCGCCGGTAGCTGTTGTGCTCAACTTCTATGGATGAGGCAAACTTTAAAGGATTACGGTGTCATTTGTGACAAAGTGCCTCTTTGGTGTGACAATGAAAGTGCTATCAAGATTTCTCTCAACCCGGTGCAACACTTCAAGATGAAGCATATTGAGATTCGGTATCACTTCATCTAGGATCACATTAAGCGAGGGGAGATTGATCTTAAATATGTCAACACTCATGATAACCTTGCAGATATTTTCACGATGCCTTTGGATGAAGCAAGATTTCGCGAGTTAAGGCATGAGCTAAATATCATCGATTTGAGCAATGTGGCTTGAACCTTTGCACACCCCACCATACTCATCATGTTGTCTTATTTAGGTGTATGCATGGACATAGGGGGAGTGTTGTTCTCTCAATGAACTCTCCCTCCCCCCATTATGCATAAATCAATCAACTCTTTCACATTCACCATTTTTTATGGTACTTGTGCTTCAAAGACGAGTTTTGGTCATGGGCCCAAGGATAATTCTTCACAGTGCCATACTAATTGACTCAAACATAGGTGGCTCCGGCCACCGCCCTCTCTTCATGAGAGGTTTTGGTACGGTGTTTGGTCCTCTTTTCTCTTCGTGCTTATCTTTTGGACCTTGTTCGCAGTTAAGTTGCTTCTTTTGTGTTCTCTTTTGTGTGTCCGTTTGCTTGGAGTTTGTATTGCAAAGGCCTTTTATTTCTCTTTTGCCGAAACCTGCACTTTCTTGGGCATGCGGTACTACCGTGGCATGCCACGGTACTACCGCTGGAGGTGGGTGGCTCTTGTGCCTACACAGCTGTGACCACGGCACGGTACTACCGCTTCCAGCGCGGCAGTAAATTTTTACTGTCGCTGGAAGAGCAGTACTACCGCACAGCGTGCGGTACTACCACCCGGGCTGTACTACCGCAATGATCCGTGGTACTACCGCGCTGTTGAGACCGCGTGGGGGTTAAGCGCGGCCAGGGGAGTTCCAACTCCCCCATACCCATTCATCTCTTCCCTTCACGTCTCTCTCTCTCTCCTACCCAAGAACGCCGCCGGAGGACCTCGCCGGATCTCCGTCTCCGGCCACTCTCCTCTCATTTCAACCGGTGGGATCGATCCCCACCTCCCCCTCTTGCCATGGACCCCGGTATCTCCCCTAGTCCTTCTCTCCTTGCCTCTTTATTTTGCATCTAGGTTTTGGGGGAAATATGAGTTGGTCTTGTGATTTTTGGCTAAATCTTTGCAAGAGGAGATAGTTGAAGAGTGCTTGTGCAGTAGATATGCTATTTGGTGTGATACAACAACATAGTTTTTGATCAACGGTAGTACAGATTTCTCTTTACGGATGTTCTCAGATCCGTTCGTGCGAGATCCGCCACGTGCGGTACTACCGCTCTGCCTGGAGCGGTACTACCGCCCGGTGCGCGGATGTAAAATTTTACTTCAGCCCTGAGCGCGGTACAACCGCACCGAGCAGTACTTCCACTGGCTTATGCGGTACTACCGCGGTTAGAGCAGTAGTAAAATTTTACTTCCGCGTCCAGTTACAGTATGCTTGACTTAAAATTATTGTGTTTTGTCACATCCAATCTCATTTCTAGTTGTTTCGTTTTGGCCTTAGTCTTTGCAATAATCCTCCTCGCTCTTCTCATGTGTTTGTGTTGTGTTTCATAGGTGGTCACTCCAGTTCCGGTGCTAGGCTCAAATCCCAGCCGCGATACGAGCTCAAAGCATCTTCGCAACCAAGAAGCTCTTGAGGGGTCCAATGCCCCGGCACGCAACATCAAGACAACAGCCACCAAGATCAAGGAGCCAGTTGTTAGCTTCGACGACATGCCTCAAGCAGAGTTTCTAACTCGAAGGAAGCTCAACCCCTACGTCAAGCCTAGGCAACAAATAAGGGACAATGACTTGTTTTGGACCAAGCAACAAAATCTCATCAACCTAGATGTGATCAAGGCCAAGCAGAACATCTACGTACCCGTTCAGTGGATTGACATGGAGCATCTGAGGAAGAACCAGACATATTTTGGTGAGCCTCTGGATTTGGTGGAGTAGTTTGGTATTGAGGAGATCATCACGTTCCACCTTAACTATGACCCGGAGGTAGTGGCTCAGTTTTTCGCTTCTGTCCACTTCCACTCGGATGTGAAGCGGAGCATGACTTGGATGACAAATGGAAAGAAGTTGACTGCTGAGTGGAAGGACTTCATGGATCTATTGCACGTTTGTGATGAGGGGCTAGAAGTACCCGTTGGTATCCGCCTGCATGCCAACCCAGAGTCTGCTTCCAAGAACAAGCTTCAAACATACCTAGTGTAACACCCTGGATTTTGCCCATTTTCTTTTTCTTTTGATTTTGGTCCGGATTCGCTTTTTGTGGCTTAGTAGTCTTGCAACCTGGATGGATCACCCTTCATTTTTATTCCCGAGTGGCTTGCCAACTTCAACACCATCCCCAGACCTTGTCATTTCCATCTTGGACCAACTCCCAATATTCTTTTTCTTGGGAATATTTCTTTTTCTATTAAAGGAATAACTCTGTTTGCCCTGAGTTGTGAAGCAACTCATATTTCTATCATTCCCAAAATTCTCAAATAATTCCCATAAATCCTTTGGGACATATCTTATACAGATATGTCAAAATATTCCTTGCCATGCCCAAAAATATTTCCCAAATATTCCTTTTCTGATTCTGCCCCAGCTGGCAGTTTGTGAAGCAAGTACCCTTTATATTTGCTTGCTTGCTCTCAAACTTTTTGTGCACTCTTTCCTATCCATATCATTTCCACATGCCAATATTCAACATTATTTGGATATAAAATCTCCCTTGGCTAATTTCCAAAGTTTCTGGGCAACTGGAATCTTTGTGAAGCAAGTGCTAGCTAGGAGTATCCAAAGGAGTTGAAACTTTGCAAGTATCTACCTATGCTCAATTCATGGCTCTTCACAAAACTTTAGCATCATTCAATCATCTATGTGATCACAACATCAAATCTTTGTTTCTGGTAATTATTATGGGTTGTGGAGCAACTATAATTTTTATTGCTCCATAATTCATGAATAATTTCCAGAACATGCTTCTACCCATATAACACCTCTCCACAAAATTTGGGCTCAATTCATCTACCCAATAATTCCCTAGAATTTCCCTAAGATTCTGTCCAGTGGGGTGCTGTGTGAAGGAAGTACCACTTTGGTTTATCCAAATGGTATGAAATTTATACAGTACCCTCATATGATCAAATTATTCATCTCCTTCAAAATTCAGCTCAATCCAAGCAAGTATGTGAGTGCCACTTCATATTTTGCATTTCTGTTCAGTAAAGCCCATTGAACTGCAAGTGCTATTTATATCCATCCAAATGGTCTGCAAATTTGCAGTGATGATCACCCTAGTGAGTGATCACTCTCAGCCAAATATCTGAGTCTAGTTCCTTCTCAACTTTTCTCAGCTCACATCAAACAGCTTGCTGGTGCATTGTATCCAAGCTCCCTCTAGTCATCTCCTGGCCTCTTGTGATGGGATTTCTCTCCCAAGCTGCCTTGGGGAGCAAGGACTTCCCGCTAGACATCAAATTAGGTAGCAGAGTGCACCGCGTGCGCCAGTGCACGCGGAGACCATGCAGCTGGTGTGCAGTACACGCGCTCTGTGCATTGGGGCCCTCGGCCTCGTCGGTTTCTTCCTCTCTTTCGACACCTAGCTATGTCTAGGGACTTTGTTTCGTCGTCGCCCTCGCGCTGGACCCCTCTCCCATCTCCCGTCCCATCCGATGCGGTGCACCGACGGTGCCCATGCCGCAAACCTCCTCTGCTCCTCCCTGTTTCAGTCGCCCGCGAGCTCCCGAGTCTTCCCGACCTCGCCTGAGCCTTCCCCGATCCTCCGTGAAGCTCGTGGATGTCTCTCCACTCCTCCCCGCGGCTTCTCGAAGGCTCCGGCGCGTGGTGGACGTGTCGCCGTGGCCGAGCCCGGCCACCCTCGTCGCCCCGCCTATAAAAGGGCCCCGAGCCCCTCTCCTCTTCACCACCAACCCCACCTTCCTCCACTAGTCCTCCTCGACTCATTCAACCATCGCCGGAGCTGCTCCTCACCACCCATCGCCGCCATGGCCGCCGCACGGCCTCGGCTAAATTCGTCCATCCCCAGCCCCCGTAGCTCAACCGAACCACCGTAGCCAACCACCACCCTCACCTAGACCCTCCCTGCAGCTCGCCACCCTCTTCTCAGAAGCCGCAGCACCGTGCCCGAGGTCGCAGTGGCCGCCGCCCGCCGCGGCCAAGGCCTCGCTGGCCCTGCTGCCTCCCGGCGAGGGCAAAGCCCACTGGCGGGTGCGCCTCTCCGCGCTGGTCACTCCGGTGGCCTGGGCTCCGCCGGAGGTGGCCGGAGGTGGCTGGAGCAGCCGGGACGAGCGCCGGCGCGCGCGCCTCCTCTGTTCTACGAGCGAGCGCGAGGAGGGAGATGGTCCTGTCAGCGCGGGACCCGCCCGTCAGCTTCAGGGGTTGACTCCGCCCCGGGCCCGCGCGCGTTTTAAGTGAAAGCGTAGTTCTGAGTTTACGCTTTCGTTTCAGTGAAAGCGTAATGTTCTACGGCTTCGGCCGGAAATGCGTTTTCACTGTCCCGAAAGCGTAGCTACTGGAATACGCTTTCTGTTTTCCTCTCAGGGACTTGTTTGTAGTAATATTATTACAGATTGGTCCCTGATCTTCCACCCTCTATAACTTTTCAACCGAGACTCCGATCGAGGTGAATCCAACGCCCACGTCTTCGTCTCGTCGAGCCCGTTCTGATGGAGTCATTTTCATAATGTTTACACACGGTGGAAATGACCCTTTTGCCCTTGTCCGTAAACAGCCCCTCCGAGAGAGAACTATTTCCGGCAGTCAACTCCGCGACCATTCCGCACTCCTTTCTGATGATTCCTTCACCCCCAGGCAAGCCACAACTCTCATCTGCATCATCGCATTGCAATGTCATAGTTTGACTATTTACTTTATCGGCAAGTATGAGTAGCTGTGAAATGGATTGGATTATGCAATATTCGAGTTAATTCTCGGATAGGTTACTACCATGTTGAGTACCGGATTATTAGTGACTAGTAGCTTACCCACTTGTTGATATTGTGATGTTGAGATCACTGTCTATGATTATTTTGGAGTTCATCCGGCAGTTCGTAGAGATGAATTAGTAGCAGTGGCTTAAGCATACTGGTTATCGGAGTGTCAGCCATGACGGAAATATTATTCGGGGATTAGATATTTCATGGTTGACCCTGAGTCACCTGTCCGGACTTATCCGTGCAGCCACATTTGCCGGTATGGGACGACCTTGACTTGGTCTGATCGCGTGCTCTTTCACCGGTACCGCCTGACAGGGAAGGTTATGCGTGCGCGCTACCCTGGCCCGGTAGGCGGCGATAACCTTGTGAGCCCAGTTGAGTTTTGTGCCGACGTCCCCGTTTGGGACAGTTCAGTTTGGCCACGACGGTGGCAGGTGTCACGAGGTGACACAGGGGCCACCCAGGGCTTGACTCCGGGGGAGGATGATTGCCGGTGGTACGATGGGAGAGTCACGGGTCAGGCAGGTTTCGTTGGAGCAATGCTGATCCACCCGAATGGGATCACGAGGTCAGTGCTCCATAGTGTGGGTAAAGTGCGCAACCTCTGCAGAGTGTAAAATCTATTCGAATAGCCGTGTCCACGGTATTGGACAGTCCGTCCAGACCTCACTAGGTGGTCAACCATGGTAGTGATGATAATGATGGAAGAACTCGTCGTATGATCAGAAGTACTCGGTGGTTCATGAGTATTCTGAGGGTTGTGAGACAACCCGGAGGAGAGTAAGTTTGTCAGACTTGTCGTGCAGATGGAATCAGGTATTTGATATGTTAGCCATGGGATGGCTGTGAGTTGAGTGGTCGGATAACCACATGCTTGGGGATTGGACTTGGTACAGGTTTGGATTGAAGCCTGAGATTATTTGAAGTATGGATTTAATAAGCTTTACCTTACTGCAGTCATTTTAGTAGCTACCTTGCTAGATAACCATGCTGGTTAATTTTGGATTGCTATGATGTTGTCTTGCTTTAATGCTGATGTTTGCTGTGAGCTTGCGAGTACATTCAAAGTACTCACCTGGCATGTCATGCCAGTTTGCAGGTCATGCCGTGATTGCTTGCTTGCCGAGGTTCCTGTGCTTGCGATCTATGATACGCGTTCTAGCCAGAATCCCTGCGGAGTGGAGTCCATCACCGTCGTCATTGTTCCGCTGCCGAGAGAGTTACTCCGCTGTTAGCATAGAGCTACCCCGGGCAGGCATAGTGTTGCCGTGCCGATGTAATCCTTGTAACGTTGTAACCATATCTATTGCAATAAAGAGCTGATTTGTTTTATGCCAACAGTGCCATATTCCAGAAGACTTGTCCTTGGGCTGGAATACGGGGCGTTCCGGTTTACTCTGAGCCGGGGTGCCACAGAAGTTGGTATCAGAGCAGGTCTGGCTATAGGACGCGCGGTCTAGGTGCGAGCGTTAGTACCCGGTAGTTTAGGACCCGGTTGGTTTGCTGCACTTGTTTGTTGCATTTGTTTGTGCATAGCATGCATATAGACTAGATATCTTGTCACTAACGATGGATCTGGTGAGTGTAGGTGGCATCGGTTTCGATTCCCTACCTGCGCTCTCCAGTTTGCATATTTATTCCTTGGTGTGGTGTCATCTTCGTCCCAACGGAGTGATGCCAAGGTGCTTGGTGGTGGCGATCACTAGCAAGATTGATGCACCGGTACCACACCAATATATTCTCTTCAGTCACACTATCGTTTCGGTGATAGACAAGTTCTATCCCGGATCGTGCCATTCCACTAGCCGCTTTGGCAACCCTTACTGATCCTTGCTATCAGAAAAGGGCAATGCCTGCAAGCCTTTCTCTCCACCACTATCTTATTCCGCCACCTATTCTTTGGACGTGTACGGTTTTCTTCCGTACGCTTGATGATGATGTGGTCGTAACCTCTGTGTTCCGACCCCCGACCACCAAGTTCGTCCTCGTCACCAGTTCCATCCGTGTTAAGCCCGTGTTTGGTGTAGCCTTGTTTACACCAACTTCCTTCCACACATTGATTCTCTTTTGTGCACATCGCCACAGCATGTTAGACCGTAACACCGGAGTTCTTGCGAAAGTGTGTGCTTAAGTAGGAATGCATATTATTGCCGTGAATAGCTTTAGAATGTGATATTGCTTGTGTGTGTGATCTTGCTGCTTTGTGTGCTTTTGTTTAGTCGTTTCTTTTGTTGTTTTTGGGCCCTTGGTGTTACCTTATTTTCCCCTTATGTAAGTTGCTCACCGACCCTGAACCCAAAGAATCAGTGAAGAGTCAGCCATTTGGAAGCACAACTCAGCAATATGAAGTTTTTAGCAGACTGTGTTATATCGGGAATATCGAGCCTGAATATAAATGATATCCTGGTTGGATTGGTTATCAGCATCAAGTATGCATCAGTGCATCTTTCACAGCAGTGAAGATCACATCAGCAAGAAGGCAAATTGTGTATATGATCCACAGTGCATTCCGTGCCAAAGGTATGATTCATATATATACAAGGTTTGAGTCTGCTACGAGTACAATTTGAACCCTGCTATGTCTTGGAAGCAAGCCATAATGTGCTATGAACTTAGAGTTCAGCAAGAAAGATAGCCGAATACCCTGTTGCATGCAACAAGTAACCGACAGCAGAAACGGTAAGGTATATACATAATAGTGAGCTGTATGGGACACGGATGAACCCTTGCCTATTTTTCTTTGGTGACGGCACCACGCCTGTGTTCTGAGCTGTTTTCGGCCGTCCGGGGTGGATGCCGATTTTTATTTCTCTTGTCAACAACTGTCCGTGTTCTGAGCTGCTTTTCGGCCGTCTCGGGCAGCTGTTGAATTTCTCTTCGTAGCAATGACCCTATGCTCTGAGCTGTTTTTTTTTCGGCCGTCTTAGGGAGTTGCTACTTTCTTCTTATCGACACTGTCTCATGCTCTGAGATGCTTTTCAGCCATCTTGAGTCGGGGTTGAGTTATTCCAGTAAAAGTCCCAGATCTGAGTTGTAAAGACCGTTCTGGTGGATACTGGTTTATTTGCCGGTTTTATCCAAGGGTTCAGACGATCGTTACCTACAGCTACAACTTATAAAGTAATATGCCTGCCGGAATGTCGCACCCGATAATACCTATGGTCACACGGAGAATCAAGAACACATAAAGCGAAGTTCTTTCAGTAAAGGATCCAGGCAAAGAGAACTATAATGAAAAAGCAAGATTGGCAATACAGATATGGTAATGGTGGCAAGATCAACATGGTATAGATACTCAGAGAAGCCTGGCTCGGTACCAGTCACCATGGGTACACACCCACGGGGTCTATTCTATTTGCAAGGACCCCATATCAAGACAACTCGCCCCGCCAACCAGTTATGCTTAGAATTGTCAGAAGAGGGCAACCAAGCTGGTCAGTCTCGAAGCATGTGTCCTCACAGATGGGAATCAGTTAAAGACTAACCTGCCGGGAACAAGATTCTGCTGCTAGGACTCCTGTCAGTCAAGTCCATGGATAATATCACAATAAGACCGTACACCTCTATGCTGGTCATGACAGGTGACAGTCAAATATTTGGTAGGAGCCTTATACCCAAGACAGTGAAGATACCCAAGATGACTCAGCAATCCATGCGAGAAGTCAGATTCCGTCAGGAGAACGGTACAAATCACGGTACTGTTTTAAGCTTGGAGGACACACAGCCATTTGAAGTCACCCAATGCAATGAGTAAAAGATTTCGTGCCCACCAAGAGAATCTGTTCACAACTCAGTAAATGATCGCTCATATTGGACCTCGTCACGACACATCCATGAGGAATCACCCTCGGACTTACAAGCATGGCACATTGTTTGGTCAGGATAATTTATTGCCCCAGATAGGTCAGTAGACACAAAAGGATTGGAGTCAGAGTAGCATATGAGGTTAGATTTGCCAGAAAAAGGATCTAGTGAAGCAACCCACCCCGAAGCAAGGCAGTCAGACATATGAAATTCAGTGGGAACATTATACAAAGGTAAAAAGGAAGCCCGAGATGGAAACGGTTTCCTCAAGTGGAAATATTCATGTCTGATCCCTGAGCAACCAAATCTCGAGGACGAGATTTCTTTAAGGGGGGTAGGTTTGTAACACCCTGGATTTTGCCCATTTTCTTTTTCTTTTGATTTTGGTCTGGATTCGCTTTTTGTGGCTTAGTAGTCTTGCAACCTGGATGGATCACCCTTCATTTTTATTCCCGAGTGGCTTGCCAACTTCAACACCATCCCCAGACCTTGTCATTTCCATCTTGGACCAACTCCCAATATTCTTTTTCTTGGGAATATTCCTTTTTCTATTAAAGGAATAACTCTGTTTGCCCTGAGTTGTGAAGCAACTCATATTTCTATCATTCCCAAAATTCTCAAATAATTCCCATAAATCCTTTGGGACATATCTTATACAGATATGTCAAAATATTCCTTGCCATGCCCAAAAATATTTCCCAAATATTCCTTTTCTGATTCTGCCCCAGCTGGCAGTTTGTGAAGCAAGTACCCTTTATATTTGCTTGCTTGCTCTCAAACTTTTTGTGCACTCTTTCCTATCCATATCATTTCCACATGCCAATATTCAACTTTATTTGGATATAAAATCTCCCTTGGCTAATTTCCAAAGTTTCTGGGCAACTGGAATCTTTGTGAAGCAAGTGCTAGCTAGGAGTATCCAAAGGAGTTGAAACTTTGCAAGTATCTTCCTATGCTCAATTCATGGCTCTCCACCAAACTTTAGCATCATTCAATCCTCTATGTGATCACAACATCAAATCTTTGTTTCTGGTAATTATTATGGGTTGTGGAGCAACTATAATTTTTGTTGCTCCATAATTCATGAATAATTTCCAGAACATGCTTCTACCCATATAACACCTCTCCACAAAATTTGGGCTCAATTCATTTACCCAATAATTCCCTAGAATTTCCCTAAGATTCTGTCCAGTGGGGTGCTGTGTGAAGGAAGTACCACTTTGATTTATCCAAATGGTATGAAATTTATACAGTACCCTCATATGATCAAATTATTCATCTCCTTCAAAATTCAGCTCAATCCAAGCAAGTATGTGAGTGCCACTTCATATTTTGCATTTCTGTTCAGTAAAGCCCATTGAACTGCAAGTGCTATTTATATCCATCCAAATGGTCTGCAAATTTGCAGTGATGACCACCCTAGTGAGTGATCACTCTCAGCCAAATATCTGAGTCTAGTTCCTTCTCAACTTTTCTAAGCTCACATCAAACAGCTTGCTGGTGCATTGTATCCAAGCTCCCTCTAGTCATCTCCTGGCCTCTTGTGATGGGATTTCTCTCCCAAGCTGCCTTGGGGAGCAAGGACTTCCAGCTAGACATGAAATTAGGTAGCAGAGTGCACCGCGTGCGCCAGTGCACGCGGTGACCATGCGGCTGGTGTGCAGTATGCGCGCTCTGTGCATTGCGGCCTCGTCGGTTTCTTCCTCTCTTTCGACACCTAGCTATGTCTAGGGACTTCGTTTCGTCGTCGCCCTCGCGCTGGACCTCTCTCCCCCTCTCCCGTCCCATCCGACGCGGTGCACCGACGGTGCCCGTGCCGCAAACCTCCTCTGCTCCTCCCTGTTTCAGTCGCCCGTGAGCTCCCGACTCTTCCCGACCTCGCCTGAGCCTTCCCCGATCCTCCGTGAAGCTCGTGGATGTCTCTCCCCTCCTCCCCGCGGCTTCCCGAAGGCTCCGGCGCGTGGTGGACGTGTCGCCGTGGCCGAGCCCGGCCACCCTCGTCGCCCCGCCTATAAAAGGGCCCCGAGCCCCACTCGTCTTCACCACCAACCCCACCTCCCTCCACTGGTCCTCCTCGACTCATTCAACCATCGCCGGAGCTGCTCCTCGCCACCCATCGCCGCCATGGCCGCCGCACGGCCTCGGCTAAATTCGTACATCCCCAGCCCCCTTAGCTCAACCGAACCACCGTAGCCAACCACCACCCTCACCTAGACCCTCCCCGCAGCTTGCCACCCTCTTCTCAGTAGCCGCAGCACCGTGCCCGAGGTCGCAGTGGCCGGCGCCCGCCGCGGCCAAGGCCTCGCTGGCCCTGCTGCCTCCCGGCGAGGGCAAAGCCCACTGGCGGGTGCGCCTCTCCGCGCTGGTCACTCCGGTGGCCTGGGCTCCGCCGGAGGTGGCCGGAGCCACCGGGACAAGCACCGGCGCGCGCGCTTTCTCTGTTCTGCGAGCGAGCGCGAGGAGGGAGATGGTCCTGTCAGCGCGGGACCCGCCCGTCAGCTTCAGGCGTTGACTCCGCCCCGGGCCCGCGCGCGTTTTAAGTGAAAGCGTAGTTCTGAGTTTACGCTTTCGTTTCAGTGAAAGTGTAATGTTCTACGGCTTCGGCCGGAAATGCGTTTTCACTGTCCCGAAAGCGTAGTTACTAGAATACGCTTTCTGTTTTCCTCTCAGGGACTTGTTTGTAGTAATATTATTAGAGATTGGTCCCTGATCTTCCACCCTCTATAACTTTTCAACCGAGACTCCGATCGAGGTGAATCCAACTCCCACGTCTTCGTCTCGTCGAGCCCGTTCTGATGGAGTCATTTTCATAATGTTTACACACAGTGGAAATGACCCTTTTGCCCTTGTCCGTAAACAGCCCCTCCGATAGAGAACTGTTTCCGGCAGTCAACTCTGCGACCATTCCGCACTCCTTTCCGATGATTCCTTCACCCCCAGGCAAGCCACAACTCTCATCTGCATCATCGCATTGCAATGTCATAGTTTGACTATTTACTTTATCAGCAAGTATGAGTAGCTGTGAAATGGATTGGATTATGCAATATTCGAGTTAATTCTCGGATAGGTGACTACCATGTTGAGTACCGGATTATTAGTGACTAGTAGCTTACCCACTTGTTGATATTTTGATGTTGAGATCACTGTCTATGATTATTTTGGAGTTCATCCGGCAGTTCGTAGAGATGAATTAGTAGCAGTGGCTTAAGCATACTGGTTCTCGGAGTGTCAGCCATGACGGAAATATTATTCGGGGATTAGATATTTCATGGTTGACCTTGAGTCACCTGTCCGGACTTATCCGTGCAGCCACATTTGCCGGTATGGGACGGCCTTGACTTGGTCTGATCGCGTGCTCTTTCACCGGTACCGCCCGACAGGGAAGGTTATGCGTGCGCGCTACCCTGGCCCGGTAGGCGGCGATAACCTTGTGAGCCCAGTTGAGTTTTGTGCCGGCGTCCCCGTTTGGGACAGTTCAGTTTGGCCACGACGGTGGCAGGTGTCACGAGGTGACACAGGGGCCACCCAGGGCTTGACTCCGGGGGAGGATGATTGCCGGTGGTACGATGGGAGAGTCACGGGTCAGGCAGGTTTCGTTGGAGCAACGCTGATCCACCCGAATGGGATCACGAGGTCAGTGCTCCATAGTGTGGGTAAAGTGCGCAACCTCTGCAGAGTGTAAAATCTATTCGAATAGTCGTGTCCACGATATTGGACAGTCCGTCCAGACCTCACTAGGTGGTCAACCATGGTAGTGATGATAATGATGGAAGAACTCGTCATATGATCAGAAGTACTCGGTGGTTCATGAGTACTCTGAGGGTTGTGAGACAACCCGGAGGAGAGTAAGTTTGTCAGACTTGTCGTGCAGATAGAATCAGGTATCTGATATGTTAGCCATGGGATGGCTGTGAGTTGAGTGGTCGGATGACCACATGCTTGGGGATTGGACTTGGTACAGGTTCGGATTGAAGCCTGAGATTATTTGAAGTATGGATTTAATACGCTTTACCTTACTGCAGTCATTTTAGTAGCTACCTTGCTAGATAACCATGCTGGTTAATTTTGGATTGCTATGATGTTGTCTTGCTTTAATGCTGATGTTTGCTGTGAGCTTGCGAGTACATTCAAAGTACTCACCTGGCGTGTCATGCCAGTTTGCAGGTCATGCCGTGATTGCTTGCTTGCCGAGGTTCCTGTGCTTGCGATCTATGATACGCGTTCTAGCCAGAGTCCCTGCGGAGTGGAGTCCATCACCGTCGTCATTGTTCCGCTGCCGAGAGAGTTACTCCGCTGTTAGCATAGAGCTACCCCGGGCAGGCATAGTGTTGCCGTGCCGATGTAATCCTTGTACCGTTGTAACCATATCTTTTGCAATAAAGAGCTGATTTGTTCTATGCCAACAGTGCCGTATTCCAGAAGACTTGTCCTTGGGCTGGAATACGGGGCGTTCCGGTTTACTCTGAGCCGGGGTGCCACACCTAGTTGAGAAGACTTTACCCAATGGCAAGAAGTCTTATGTGTTGAACCCGTTTCTCGACATCATGCACCGGATCTTTCGCAACTCTCTTTTTCCTAGCATGGGCAACAAGGACAAGGTGTATTCCTATCTTGTGGACATGATGCTTATTTGTGACGAAGCGCGTCTTCAACAACCTGGACCACTTGATGTCCCTCACATCATGTGGTGTGAGCTTCAGTCTGCTGTGTTCCATCGTAAGGTTCCCATCTATGGACCCTATTTGCACCTCTTGATTCAGAAGACGTGGGAGAAGCTCTTTCCGGGTGAGGAGTTTCATGCTCCCAACTGGTTTCGCCATGAGCTCATTAAGCTGTGCCAGAAGAACAAGTGGGCTAACACCACTACCCGGGCTGAAGCTGAGGCTGCCCGCATGGATGTTGATGAAGATGAGATTGCGGAGGAGGAGGAGGAGAGTTCTGAGGAGTATGAGCCTCCATCTGCTGAGCCATCTTGGGCTTCGAAGCTCAAGGACAAGGTGAAGACTCTGTTCTGCATGCAGGCCAAGGGGCAGTATCAGACTCACGTTACTCAGAAGGAGAGTCGCCAGCGCGACAAGCGGATTTTGAGGAAGCTTGGCGAGCACGTCTCGAGTGGGTCTGAGAAGACCATCACACCTGAGGCTGCTTGGATGAAGAAGAAGGGCTATCAGTGGGTTGAGTCAGATGAGGAGTCCTTTCCTGCTGCCTCAGAGGAGGAGGCTGATGTGTGATCACTTCATTGGGAGCTACCACCTATGTCTTAGGTGTCCTCTCTGCCTTTTTGGTGTCTCGATGCCAAAGGGGGAGAGAGTGTAGGATTTGGATTTGCGAGTACTTTGTTTTGTCTCCTTGCTTTTGTTGAACCTTCGTCGTTGCTTTGGTTTGTGTTTTTTGTGTGTGAGACCAGGAGACTTATTCTATCATATGGTGTGAGACATATGCCTTCACTCTTATCCTTTTCATTGTAAAGTATGATTAGTAGCTTGTGAGTTTATTTTGTCTTGTGCCCTTATCATCATGCTCACTTGCTATACCTTGCTTCCGTGCTTAGTGTCACTTATCTTGTTGCAAGGATTGCCGTGTCTATAAAATATAGGGGGAGTGTTGATCCTCGTGCGTGTGTTTTGCAGTCCAAAGCATATCTATAGAATGCACACATCTAGGGGGAGCCTGTCTATATTTTATAGATTTTGGGTTTGCTTATGCTCATTATTTATCTCTATGTGCAAATCTCGTATTGTCATCAATCCACCAAAAAGGGGGAGATTGTAAGGGCATATTTCTCCCTAAGTGGTTTTGGTGATTGATGACAGTGCATTTGTGGACTAATCGTGTGCATTGAGCATTTCAGATATCTCATGTCTAGGCACAAGACGATTCGGTGCCCCTCGGAGCCTATCGAAGACGGCTGTTCTCTACATTTCTTTTCGGTGGATTTGAGTCATAGGCAAGCCGTACTATTAAGAGAGGCTCCACTTCGGAAAGGTTAGGGTGGAATCAACACGTACACATCTGTTCCTTTGCACCACCTTTTCTTCGCATCGATTGAGCACCGTCCATTTATCCTTGTCTCCGCGATATGAAGGCTGCCAAATGCTAAAGCCTCTGTGGTGTGCGGTAGTACTATTCAAGGGAGCTGTAGTACCGCACGGGCGTGCGGTAGTACTGCTCAAGGGAGTGGTAGTACCGCAGGGTCCAGCGGTAGTACTGCTCCTGGTGAGTGGTAGTACAGCTGCCTCCAGTCCTGACGCTGACGCATGCGGTAGTAGGCGCGGATGTACTTTTTTACTTCCGCCCCTACGTGGTAGTACTGCTCCCTGCGAGCGGTAGTTCCGTGCTAGATTTTTGCACAGCTCCAACCTCAGCGGAAGTAGTTACAGACGTAATTTATTACTTCCGTGCATTTCCTGCTCCAGTTGAGCCCTGCCTTACGGTAGTACCGTAGGGGCGCGCGGTAGTACCGCTCCGGCAGTTCTACTGCTCGTTGCCCTGTGCAACAGGCCCTCATCTGGTCACTACCGCGCAAGCGGTAGTACCGCACCCTGCTGCGGTAGTACCGCGGCCAGATGCGGTAGTACCGCGCGGGCTGAGAGAGGGGATAACGGTTGGATCTTTTCCCCCACTATATAAAGGGGGTCTTCTTCCCCAAGAAGACCACCTCTTCCCTCCCCAAGCTCCATTGTTGCTCAAACCTCCATTTTCGCCTGATCTCTCTCCCTAGCCAATCAAACTTGTTGATTTTCTAGGGATTGGTTGAGAAGGCCCCGATCTACACTTCCACCAAGAGAAGTTTGATTCCCCCCACTAATCCCTTGCGGATCTTGTTACTCTTGGGTGTTTGAGCACCCTAGACAGTTGAGATCACCTCGGAGCCATATTCCATTGTAGTGAAGCTTCGTGGTGTCGTTGGGAGCCTCCAATTAAGTTGTGGAGATAGCCCCAACCTTGTTTGTAAAGGTTCGGTCGCCGCCTTCAAGGGCACCAATAGTGGAATCACGGCATCTCGCATTGTGTGAGGGCGTGAGGAGAATACGGTGGCCCTAGTGGCTTCTTGGGGAGCATTGTGCCTCCACACCACTCCAACGGAGACGTACTTCCTCTCAAAGGGAAGGAACTTCGGTAACACATCCTCGTCTCCACCGGTTCCACTCTTGGTTATTTCTGACCTTTAATTGTGCAAGTTTATATTGTGTTGTATTCCTTGCTTGCTTGTGTACTTGTTGTTGTTGCATCATATAGGCTGCTCACCTAGTTGCACTTCTAGACAACCTATTTTGATGCTAAGTTTAATTTGGTCAAGAAAAGCTAAAAATTGTTAGTTGCCTATTCACACCCCCCCCCCCTCTAGTCAACCATATCGATCCTTTTAGGTGGTCTTCTCCTGCAAAGCTTCTGGCCGTGACACCATGGTGGGCTCGGTGATGACCTCCGTCCTACCGTCCTGGTGGTCTTGGTCTTGTTGCACAGAAATGGAAACCTTTGGCTGATTCCTCGGGACTCCGCGCCTGCACTTGCTTCCTTTGCACCGAAGAGGAAACCTGCTATACTGTGCCCTCTGGCGCCCGCTGGCGCCCGCCTAGCCTTGGTCATCATGGCTTGCGTCATCCGAACCTCACAAGGAGGGGCCTTTCATAGGAATATCCGCTCCTCAGGACCCAGCCTAGGAGGATGCTCCTTCCGGAGGTCTTGGCCTCGTCCGCCTCGCGAGGCTTGGACCCTCACGAGAGTATTGTGTTGTTGATGCTGAAGATGGGCCGTACCAGACCGTTGATGGAGCCACGCCGTGGGCCGCAGGCAGGCAAGTCTGGGTACCCTAGTTCCCAGAACGCCGACAACTCTAGCTTGAAAATTTTGGGATAACAAGGCGCGGATTCCATGTTCGGCAGAACAAACTTAAAGTGTAAAAAAAAGAAAATTCATACAAGAAACAAGAGAGTCATGTCCCCTTTTACTATATTGCTATAAATGCCATGGAAAAACTACAAGAAAAATGTAAAAAAAATCGGGAGAACAAGATTAGCCTGTACAGTACCAAATCAATTCGCACTTCCCTCAACAACAACAAAAAACAAATCAATTCCCACCACAAGAAAGAGTCATGTCCATTTTTATATGATTACAAATGCCAGGATCTCAAATTTCAATATTTGAATCCACGTTATGTTGAATTCGAATATATCGTTAGGTGATCTTGCAGTTTATAATGGATGTAGTCCTACATTTTGATCTTCCATCTTATATGAACATTTTACTCCACTCTATGAATATATATATTGTCGTCTACCATATGGACTAAATTTGAATCAATTTTCCATATTTGAATACGATTGTTGTCAAGTTATACCATCATTTCAATATTATCTTGATAACAGAAAACATGCATATAGTAGTAATCATATTTAAATATGAACTACATGTACCATATGATCTGCAATTCGAATATTTATATCCATTTTATGTTGAATTCAAATCACAGTACATTGGTCTAGGTAGCGAGATGTTCGGGATAATCTAAACCCTATTTTCATATGTATAATGTGTTTAACACACATAGCAATGCACCCCCCACCCCCGCCCACACAGACAACATTTAGATGTTAGCTTTGAAAGCCACACATTATCTCAAATTCGAATAGTTATGTCCATGCGTGGATGCAATGTGGTCAGACGATGCCTGCCATCCGTATCGCAAATTCAAATTGATTTGGCCTTGTTCGATGTCAATATAGTATATAGCACGTTTGATTCAAAACCACACGAGGCATATCTGCATTATATTCATGCATGAATGAGTTACAAACATCATGAGCTCTTATTCAAATATTTGAATCCACTTTTATATTGATTATCGTCTTTGTCAGTCGTTTACACGCACGCACACACTCCTCCTCCCTTTGTGGATACCAATAACTTTCCTATCGTACATGCATATATGCACACACACTCCCCACCACTCTGCATCCTCTACATCGCGCACACACATTCTTGTTCTTTAGTTCAGTCTCCCATGATCTCCCTATGTCTCCATCTTTCTAACACACACCGATCGATATACACCTCTAGCTAGCTAGGCCTGCCTACGACGCACATAGTTCCTCCCCTCCTCTCACTATCCATGCCTCCCGCCCTAACTCTGAGCCACGCGGGCACTGTCGCCCCCTCTGTTGTTATCCATCTTGTACTCGTACAGTGTCACAACCTAACTGCCACCCCCACTACACACACACCTCTCCCTAGCTGTCTTCGTCACTCCGGGTGTTCTTTATCTCTAACACATGCATGCATGTGCACTAATCGATTTCCCTCTATGTGCCACCAGGTCTCTCGCTATTTCCCCACACAAAACGTCCGATCTATATCTCTAGTTAAGTCTCCCCCTCTTTACCCACGTACACATCGACCAAACCACGACCTCTCTACATAGGACCACCTACCACACACACGTTAATTGCCCCTCCCCATCTTATCATCGATGCCTTCTGCTTTATCTATCAACGAGACAAGCACGCCCACGCACGTTATCATTCCCTCTCTTTAATTATCGATCTCGCACTTGTACTCCTTCATTGTCTTCCCCTAGTTGGTCTCTCGCATCATCTTCCAATATGCACCCCCCCCCTCTTTCCTAGCGCTTGTACACTCGTAAAGTTCTTCCCTCTATCTATGTGTATCGATATGTTGCGTAAACGATCCCTCCCCCTCTCTTCTCATATATCGCCCCCTCCACATACATATACTATGTATTCGGGCCTCTCTTTGATAGAAACTTATGTATAGAGGCATGTCAGACACACCATCTCCCACTCTATCTCTAACACACCCACGTGTTGTACGCGATCGAATCTTGCGGCCGGATAGAGCAATGGAATCACCGAGTCGTATGAAAAGAGGGCTAGGTGGTGCCATGGAGGACAGGTATGATGAGAAGAGGTGCACGCACGCACGCACTGCCTCCCTCACATACACGTGTGGGTACATGGTGGAACACATTTCTCTAAGGAGTGTTAGGCCTCGTGATAATTTGACGCATGTTGAAAGACTTGTTAGATGATGTGGCACTAGTACTTTGAGCATGGTTAATAGTATAGCCAACAACCGGCTATATGGAGTTGCCATGTCATATATAGTCAACCTAATAGCCAACGTGTATAGTATAGCTAGTTGCTAAGCAGTACTACTTTACTAATGCATGGCCCACTGTACACTGTCACAATGTTTCTTAGAGTCCGTGCTGTAGTCGGCTGTTAATCTACAGCCCGCTTCACTTCTCTCTCCTCTTCTCTCTCATCCAACTCAACACAAATATAATTGTTTAATCATTATAGCCTACTGACTGTAACTTATTATACTTGCTCTTCCGATATGTGCAAAGCAAGTAGGAAACAAAATACTTGGAAGTTTTTGTTTCGGGAGATGCCTCTCTTTTTCAGTCAATTTTTTTTTTAAATGATGGGGGAGCTCAATGAAGCCATGTGGCACATGTGGAGGTGTTGTTTGCCAGCTTCTTGCATGGATTGATCACACTGACATGCTGATGCTTCCAGAAGAATGTAGACACTGCTGGGTACAATGCGGTTACTGTAGACACGATCCCAGCCATTCTGAGGCACTTAGACCGTTGGATCAACATCAATGAATGGCTAATATCGTGTCACACGTGAAATTGAGAATTTCTAAACTGATTATAGAAATAGCCAGCAGCGGGCTACTCATTTTTTGCTCCGAGAGGTTGCGGGCGTCTGGCTCCGCCACGATGGCCTCTGAAAATGCGGGCCCACGTATGAATACGAGAAACGTATGTAATGAGGATTTCTAGCGGCCGATCTCGTTAAGGAGGCAAAGCAAGTGTTACCCTTTACAAATTAAGTTAGGCGGTAAACTTACAGCCCGTCGCGCTGGCGTCGCCCCAACACACGGTCGATGAGGCCCGCCGCTCACCGAAGGGACGCGTCTCGGCTTGGTGCATCATTGACACGTGGGACCACATGTAAGCAGTAGCACCAACACACGGTCGGTCCGCCGCTTAGCATCAACAGACGGTATGTCCGGCCCGCCGCTCACCAAAGCGATGCGCATTGGCTTGGTACATCACTTATGTTCGACCGCATGTGAGCAGTAGCAAACCGACAAGCCAAGCTCCCCCACCTACCGCGCTCCAAAAACCCGGCCTTTTATTGTAGATCCCTTTAAAAAAAGATTGCACATAGGAGCAGACCATGGCAGTTGCGAACGCTCGAGTGGCAGTTTCATGGGTAGGGGAGGGGCGTGGTGTGGCAGTTTTGTAATATGCCACATCACTTCTTTTTCTACTATTGTGTATGTGCAATAGCTGGCACCGTCGGACACATATCTTCCGGTTATTGGGGCATTCGCCAGGAATAGCCTCGTGGCGAGCTATTGACTAGTCTTTTTTCATACGCATTACATCGACACATATCATCTCTCTCCCTCTTTCCCACGCACACACCTAGTCTCTCGGGACTTCTCGCCTGCACCATCTCTAGCTATCTAGGTCGATGCCACCCACATAAACTGCGTTTAGTACATTGTACATGAAGAGAAGAGGTGCACACACGCACTCGTCCTCTCTCACACACGCATCTGTTGCTATTAATTGTAGTGTTCTCAACCATCCGATTGGCTCTATCATAGGTTCACGTTGCTCCTTGGCCTTGAGATTGAGAAGTTTAAACGCGGAGGCTCAGCTGGAGGCGTGATGTTTTGGTTAAAGTGCGGGCCGCACATGGCACCAACACGACATGAGCTTGGTCTGCCTGGTGCGCAGTCGGGTGAGTACTACTAGTAGTAGTACTTCTTTGATGTGTCGTGTCAACTCACAGAAGTATGCAACACTTCCTCAACAAACAAGAATATAAGCAGCTTATACTCCTTACCCAAAGGATCTTTATATCCAACAGACACAAAATATCCCTTCGACTATTGGAAATTACTTTAACTGCTGATCTGATGTCGAAGTAATTGCTGCATCGCCACCAAAATCCACCATCTCTTAAGCTAAAGTAGACCGAGCTAACCCCTATATTAGCATATTACTAAGATAAACAGAAGGCACTGTAGAATCATTTAGGAGGTGAGCTTGTCAATCTGAATGTGGAGGGACACCGTCCTGAACAACACAGCCCCGGCCAACAGCTTGGGCGGCACTGTGAAGAAGGTCCGCTCCTGCACGGCGACGGTGCCGGGCTCCTTCCTGCTTGTCACCTCGATTTCCACCTTGACGGCGTCGGTCCTGCCTTTGGGCTCCCCTGACAGGCCGTTCGCCCACACCTTGGCCGCATAGTGCGGCGGTGGGGACGCCTCGCCCTGATGCAGACGACCGACATGGTGATAGGCGCGTCGATGTCAAGCACGCCGCTGACCATGAAAAACACACCACCATCCTCCTCTGCGAACAGCAAGCGTCGCAGCTCCGACGCCGGCACTTGCAGCTGGAGCACCTTGCCGTACTGGATCCTGTGCACAGGCATGGGATGCAAAGTGCTGATGTGGTGGGGGAGCGCCGGCGGAAGGCCTTCGTAGCCGCAGATGGGCACAGGGCATTTGCAGGGATCGAGCGGACACAAGCTCTGGTGATCGGCGAGCTTGTGGTAAGTGACGTAGAGCCCACAGCCTTCGTGTGGGCACTCTACCCTCACCGAGGAGAGGATGACGTCCATCGTCATGTTGCGCACGTTGAAGCCGCCGCCGCGCTCGCACTTCTGGCACTGCCGCTGGTTCCCAAGGCGCTCGCCGCGGCAGTCCGCGCAAGCCAAGTTCCCTCCCTTGCATTGCACAAATCAATCGAATAGCACAGTAATCAAGAAACCTGCACCTTGCCCGATCAGCCGAACGGATGAGGTGTATTCAAACCTCGTACTCTGGAGGCTTCAAGGGGTGGAGGCACAAGGGGCAGTGGAGCAAGGTGAGGTCCATAGAGACCTCCATCGTCAGGTCGTGTTCCGTCGGCATGATCTCGCCCTCCTTGTGCACCACCATCTCTCCCTTTAGGGCCAGGGCATTAGAAAGTTTTACTATCACATATTGAAACTAATTCAAGGTGCATTAAATCAACACATGCAAGTATCAAATGGAAAGTCACGGCATGCATGCATGCATTGTAATTAATGCATCGGTAAGCACAAATTATTGAAATATATCGAGTGCACTGCTTTGATGTGTCGTGTCAACTCATACAACAAGGAGAAGCTTGATTACAATGCCCTCTCCCTCACCCATGAGCGTGCTGGCTCGCAGGACTAGGAGAAGCTTTTGCTACACGCTCTCCCTCCCGCACGCGGTGGACATGCAGCAGTTCATTCTGTGTCAGATGGTCAGAAGCATACTAGTAGTACTCCACTATAGTACTACCATCATTGTTCGACTTCCCGAAGAGGCGAAGAGCCAAGCGCAACCCGAACGCTCGTGTGGCAGTTTCATGTGTAGGGGGGTAGTATAGTAACATAGTCTAGGATAGCGTGTACCGTGCATCTAAGCTTAAAATCATTGGAGTCGGCTCCATGCTATGAGGTCGTCTTGACGCATATCTTTGATTAAAATAATCTTCTGGCCCTACCTGTCATCTTGGTGATTGTAGTTTGCACGCTGATCTGGTCAAGAGAGGAATATATATTTTAATTTGTGGTGGGGTAAATGTTAGAGGTTGCAGAAAATATTGTACACTGCGGGTCTTTTAGCCATGTTTAGAGGCAAGCATGTGGGGCCCGTGCTATGATGTGCTGTGTCAACTCGTACAACAAGGAGAAGCTTGATTACTAGTAGGCCCTCTCCCTCGCCCATGTGTGCGGTGGCTCGCAGACGAGGAGAAGCTTTTGCTTACTACTCCTACAACAAGCTCTCCCTCCCCTACGCGGTGGAGGGACATGCAGCAGTTGATTCGATACTGTAGAAGTAGTAACATCATTGTTCGACTTCTCAAAGAGGCGAAGAGCCAAGCGCAACCCGAACGTGGCAGTTGCGAACGCTCGCATGGCAGTCTTATGTGTAGGGGTGGGGAGTGGTGTGGCAGTTTTGTGGCAATTCTTTTCTATTGCTATTTGCGTCCAATAGGTGCCACCGTCAGATGCAGATCTTATGGTTATTGTGGGATTGCTAGTTATAGTCATCTTACAAAAATCAAATAATCCCAAAACAAACTCGACCACGTTTCTTGTTTCTAGACATGAATAGGAATCAACCATTAAGAGACGTGGGCCGTGTATGTTTTTAATGCCTTGAGACGTACCAAGCAGGACATGCAGCGGTCAGTTCATTGCATGCAATGGTATTAATTAGCAAATACTCCCTCCGTTCCTAAATATTTGTCATTCTAGAGATTTCAAGAAGTGACTACACCGTACATGAGTACATACAGATCCAAATGAGTGAATCTACACCGTAAATATTTAGGAACGAAAGGAGTAAATATTAAGTTCTCTCGTTTTCCTCTCTGCCTTGGTCGTGGTGCACAATATTGAGTACTACTACTGACTAGTCTCTTTTTGACACGCATTTACGTTGATACGGCTTGAATGCCAACGAGGGAGAGGGTAGAGGTTCCCGAAACGTTGAACGGTCAATGATGCATCCTCATTCAATTAGCATGCAGAGGGAAGTAATTGGAGAAGCAGAATGGAGCCAGCGCGATGTGAATGCAACGCAGTTTGGACTCTCATATAAAGGCGCCCCACCACTCCAATCCATGTACTCCTAGTCTCTACACAACACTGCTCACTCCAATACAAGACCAAGTGACTAGAAGCCACAAGCACCCATGACGTCGATGGACGCGAGAGGCAATCGGCCGTGCCAGATCATCCAAGACGCCGACCTGCGGCCCCGCACAACGTAGCGTGTCCAGACAGTGCTGGCGACCATCGGTGTCATATCCCTCATTGACGCCGGCTTCGCCTCTCGCATGAGCGAGATGATGGTCCGCTCCATCCTCAAGTTCACCACCGTCAAGAAGCGCGCGGATGACCTTGCCATACTCCTCCAGCCCGCCCGCCCAGGCTCCTCATTGCCTTCCACCCTCATTGGCCTCCAAGGTGACAAACTCTTTGAAGCACTGGTGGCCCTGCAGCTGGCGGAGGTCGCGACAAAGAATGTGCACCTCGAGGCCACGCTCGCCGCGCAGCGCCTCACCATGCAAGAAACCATCGACCTGCACATCCACGTCTATGATGAAATCGTCTACATAGGCCACTACAAGGCTAGCGAGGATAGAAAGACGTTGGCCATCTTCCACTGGTTGGAATCTTTGGACGCCATTGTTCGGAAGCACATTGACCTGGCCTCGAAAGCCGCTGCTACTTAGCCGCCGTTCGGTGGGCCGACGCCCTGAGTCGAGGAGGAGGAGGTCGTTAATGGATGCATCTTTCTTCTTGCCTCATGTATCCAACACTGCATCACCTCTTGGCCTTAATGTGTTAGTGTATGGCATTTTTATTCAAGTCGTAAGTGACATGTGTCATCCCTTGCTCTTATTTGGCGTTAATTATATGTAGTATCACTGTGTTCATCCTGGTTTACTACCTACATCCTAGTTTATTAGTCCCTTTTGTAATTTGTGCTAAATTTTGACCAAAGATTTAACTGACAAAATGTTAGTGCATGTCAAAAAAATTATATCGTTGGATTCGTATTTGAACATAGTTTTCAGTGATATAATTTTGGTGACTTGCTTGAACATTTTGTTAGTCAACTTTATGGTCAAAATTTGGAACATATTATGATGGGGACCAATAAACCAGGGCGGAGGTAGACTTGTCATAATCGCTTGTTTTGTCTAATTATGACTTCAGCTTTAACTACGAGACCCAACCTACATGGAGGGAGTACATATATTGGCGCGACAACCAAACTTATATATGGAGTATTCAAAGCTGAGCGTTACTACATGTCATGAGTTCAAAACGAGAAAGTGGAACAAGTACAACACGCCTGTGATGTTCGCGTCGCATCCACAATGTCGTTCCGGCCCGCCGCTCAGCGCGCATTGGCTTGGCATTTTCTATCTACAAGTTAAAAAGGTAAAGACTGCTGCATTCACGCCGCACCCCCACACGGTCTGTTGGGTACGCCGCTCATGCTAGGGAATGCTTGTTGTTGATACGTCTCCAACGTATCTATAATTTTTTATTGTTCCATGCTATTATATTATCTGTTTTGGATGTTTTATATGCATTAATATGCTATTTTATATTATTTTTGGGACTAACCTATTAACCTAGAGCCCAGTGCCAGTTCCTGTTTTTTCCCTGTTTTTGAGTTTCGCAGAAAAGGAATACCAAATGGAGTCCAAACGGAATAAAACCTTCGCGATGATTTTTCTTGGACCAGAAGACAACCAGGAGACTTGGAGATGAAGTCGGAGGAGCCACAAAGCGGCCACAAGGACGGAGGGCACGCCCAGGGGGGTAGGCCACGCCCCCCACCCTTGTGGGCCCCTCGTGCACCTCCTGACCTAATTCTTTCGCCTATATATTCCCATATATCCCCAAACCACCAGAGGCATCCACAAAAATACTTTTCCACCGCCGCAACCTTCTGTACCCATGAGATCCCATCTAGGGACCTTTTTTGCCACCCTGTCGGAGGGGGATTCGATCACGGAGGGCTTCTACATCAACTCTATTGGCCTTCCGATGAAGCGTGAGTAGTTTACCACAGACCTACAGGTCCATAGCTAGTAGCTAGATGGCTTCTTCTCTCTCTTTGATTCTCAATACCATGTTCTCCTCGATGTTCTTGGAGATCTATTCGATGTAATACTTTTTTGCGGTGTGTTTGCCGAGATCTGATGAATTGTGGATTTATGATCAGCTTATATATGAATATTATTTGAATCTTCTCTGAATTCTTATATGCATGATTTGATATCTCTTTAATTCTCTTCGAACTATCGGTTTGGTTTGGCCAACTAGATTGGTTTTTCTTGCAATGGGGAAGTGCTTAGCTTTGGGTTCAATCTTGCGGTGTCCTTTCCCAGTGACAGTAGGGGCAGCAAGGCACGTATTGCATTGTTGCCATCGAGGATAAAAAGATGGGGTTTTCATCATATTGCTTGAGTTAATTCCTCTACATCATGTCATCTTGCTTAATGCGTTACTCTGTTCTTTATGAACTTAATACTCGAGATGCATGCTGGATAGCGGTCGATGTGTGGAGTAATAGTAGTAGATGCAGAATCGTTTCGGTCTACTTGACACGGACATGATGCCTATATTCATGATCATTGCCTTAGATATCGTCATAACTTTGCGCTTTTCTATCAATAGCTCGGCAGTAATTTGTTCACCCACTGTATTATTTTCTATCTTGAGAGAAGCCACTAGTGAAAGCTATGGCCCCCGGGTCTATTTTCCATCATATAAGTTTCCAATCTACAATATTAGTTTCAGATCTACTCTTTTTGCAATCTTTTACTTTCCGATCTATAAACCAAAAATACCAAAAATATTTACTTTATCGTTTATCTATCTCTATCAGATCTCACTTTTGCAAGTAACCGTGAAGGGATTGACAACCCCTTTATCGCGTTGGGTGCAAGTTTTTTTGATTGTTTGTGAAGGTATTCGGTGATTTGTGCGTTGTCTCTTACTGGATTGATACCTTGGTTCTCAAACTGAGGGAAATACTTATCTCTACTTTGCTGCATCACCCTTTCCTCTTCAAGGGAAAAACCAACGCAAGCTCAACAAGTAGCAGGAAGAATTTCTGGCGCCGTTGCTGGGGAGATCTACGCCAAGTCAAGATATACCAAGTACCCATCATAAACTCTCATCTCTTGCATTACATTATTCGCCATTCGCCTCTCGTTTTCCTCTCCCCCACATCTAAAATGATTTTCAAAAAGATTTGCCTTTTCTTCGCCCTTTTCTTCTCCCTTCTTTCGTTCGATCTTATGTTTGCCTGTGTTTCCATGTGCGTTCTATTTTGCTTGCTAAAAATCTATTGATATGGATCCACTCAAAGTTTTCTACCCGGATCATCTTCGATCCATATGTGCTCGTGCTGAAACCCCAACTAGTTTAGTTGAGGGAAAATCTATAGATGAGCATGCTCATTTTGTGCATCATCGTTTGTCTGAAAAAGGGAAGCTCTTATGGAATCAAATAAATTGTTTGCTATGCTATGCTTGGAATCTTTGTGAATTTTGTGATTTTACTTGTTGCTCTAAGAACCCTAAAAAACACCTTCCCTACCTATGTGAGTTTAATGATAATGAAATCTTATCTTCTTATGAAAAGGGTGTTTACAGTTACTATGATATCGAACAAATTGAAGAATTTGGTGCTTTTAAGGGTGCTTATGAAGTTGCTTCATTGATTGAAAAGTATGATATTACTCTCTACAAATCTGAAAATTTTGACATACTTAAATATTGCTATGAAAACTATGCTCATAATGTCTATGTCAAAGAATTTATTGAGAGAATGACCGTTGCTTTGGAAGAAAATAATGATATGCATGAATCTATAGATAATTATGATTCCGATGATTTGATTGAGATACCCTCCCTTGATGAGTGTGATGCTTGCTATTCTTTTGGCCATGATGCCAATATTTATGGAGATGAATTTGCTATAGTCCCTTATGTTAAACATGAGATTGTTGCTATTGCACCCATACTTGACAATTCCTTGAATCAAAAGCATGATTGCAATGATGTTATTATAAATTCTATTAATGTCGATTGTGCTAATATTATGCCAAACCCCAAGCTTGGGGATGCTAGTTTTGCTATGTCTACTATTTGTTGCAATGATCATGATTGGGGTGATTCTTCTTATGATCTTGAAAATTTATTTAAGCCCCATGATGAATATGAGATTGATAATAATGTTTTCAATAATATTGAAAGTGGGTTTGGAAGAGTGTCAACTTTAGATCCCACATATTTGGAGAATGTTCAATCTTATGAAATTTTTGACAAAAGTGGGTTTGGAGAGGTCATGACTTTAGTTAATGTTAATCCCACTATTTTGGAAGAGTGCCAACTTCGCATGCATGTGGAACGTGTTGAGAATATGTTATGTGATAGCTATATTGTTGAATTTACTTATGATCCTACATGTAATTATTATGAGAGAGGAAAATATGGTTGTAGAAATTTTCATGTTACTAAATTACCTCTCTTCATGTTGATATTGCTATCGTCTATTTCTTCTTCCTTGCATATGCTAGTTTTTGCTTGCCTTGATAAGTTGTTTGCTTATAAAATGCCTATGCATAGGAAGTATGTTAGACTTATATGTGTTTGTCACGTGTTTTATGATGCTCTCCTTGCGCATCAATTCTTGTCTTTCATGTGAGCATCATTGAAATTATCAATGCCTAGCTAAAAGGCTTTAAAGAAAAGCGCTTGTTGGGAGACAACCCAATATTTTTCATTTCTGTTTTTCTTTGAATAATACATATAGCCTCTGGTTATATGTGGTTTTGTGTTTTAATTAGTTTTTGTGCCAAGTTAGACCATTGGGATAGCTTACGGTGATAGTTGTTTTGATCTTGCTGAGAAACCGAAACTTTTGCGCCCAGGAAAATAATTTTAATAATTCACAGAAGCGTCCTTTTGATCTGATTATTTTTGCACTGGATTTGTACACAAATTTTCCAGGTTATCCTAATTTTTTAGAATTTTTGGAGTTGCAGAAGTGTTCGAGATTTACAGATTACTACAGATTGTTCTGTTTTTGACAGATTCTGTTTTCTTTGTGTTGTTTGCTTATTTTGATGAATCTATGGGTAGTATTAGGGGGTATGAACCATGGAAAAGTTGAAATACAGTAGATATTACACCAATATAAATAAATAATGAGTTTACAATAGTACCAAAAGTGGTGATTTATTTTCTTATACTAACGGAGCTTATGAGAATTTCTGTTGAGTTTTTTATTGTGAAGTTTTCAAGTTTTGGGTAAGGATTTGATGGACTATGGAATAAGGAGTGGCAAGAGCCTAATCTTGGGGATGCCCAAGGCACCCCAAGGTAGTATTCAAGGACAACCAAGAGCCTAAGCTTGGGGATGCCCCGGAAGGCATCCCCTCTTTCGTCTTCGTCTATCGGGAACTTTACTTGAGGCTATATTTTTATTCACCACATGATATGTGTTTTGCTTGGAGCGTCTTGTATGATTTGAGTCTTTGATTTTTAGTTTGCCACAATCATCCTTGCTGTACAAACCTTTTGAGAGGGACACGCATGAATCGTGATTTATTAGAATACTTTATGTGCTTCACTTATATCTTTTGAGCTATGCAATATTGCTCTAGTGCTTCACTTATATCTTTTTAGAGCACGGCGGTGGTTTTATTTTATAGAAATTGATGAACTCTCTTGCTTCACTTATATTATTTTGAGAGTCTTTAAACAGCATGGTAATTTACTTTGGTTATAAAGTTAGTCCTAATATGATAGGCATCCAAGCGGGATATTAAATTAAATATATACTAACAATTACTAGAGCCTTTTATTATTAATTTAACACCACGGGAAACATTTTCAACCTATATATTATTTATCCGTAATACCCGGTATTGCCCGATAAACTCCGAAATCTTTCGGATGACCCTGAAACGCCTCCAGTTCCACTTGGAACTATTCTGAATATTAATGAAACAATTACACAAATAAATCCTCGATACACTCATACTACTAACACTCAGCAGATCATGATTACCTTAATCTTGTGACCCGTAGGTTCCGTAAATCATAGACATGAATGAAAATCCTTTGTTCAATGATCGATAGCGGAACTGTGGACGTCCATGTCGATCCCTATGATTACACGAGTGGTATTTGAGTGAACCTTTGTTTATCATGTGATGTTCCATTTGCTTCACGATACTTTACAAAACCAGAGATGATTGGTATCCTCTTGAGTCATGCACATGCTCACTATACCGTTCTTCTCGTTACCGGTTTTGTTCTTCTTTCTCATTGATATGTTCCGACATCTCTGTGACATAGTCACCCGTGTCTGGCCAGATGATGATGGATGTATTCACAGGGCCCTAAGAATATCTCTCCATCATTAGAGGAGCAAATCCCACTCTCGAGCTATCTAGTCCCTTGTCAAACTTTTTGATGAACATGTAAGTTGTTGTTATGATCATCGTTTTACAGATGACGCATGAGCAACCCCAGTGTCCACCGTACGGTAGGAAGTGACTATGATACTCTCCTGGTCAAAGGAGCAAAACACAAATTAACACTCCGTGTTAAAACAATTGATTTCAGACAATATTATCTCAATGTATAACAAACAATTTTGGGTCGATCCAATATGATCGGTCTTCTAACATCATACTCTCAATGTTGTTTTACGACTATCGTTTACATTTATTGATATCATAAGATCCAGAAAACATGATCACCAACAACAGTTGAGCCAGTCATAGAGGCGAGACTAAGAATCTTATTTTTGCCGTTTATCGTTCTACACGTGCATATGTGTTTTCCATTGAATCAAGTATTCCAGGATCATAGTAGTTATAGCATAGACTATAAACTCTTAATTATGAACATAGAAATATAATAATACAATATTATTGCATCTAGGGCATATTTCCAATAGCACAATGATTGCAAATGATGATGGCACCTACGACTCCATGAGCGATGAAGAAATGGAAGCCTTGGAACATGTGTCCATGCATCGACAAGTGAATGAAGATGAAGATGCACAAATCTTTTGCAACAATGATCCCAGCCCCACTCTCATTGTGTCGGCGTGCGACACCTATGGGACCCCCGAGGGATCCCTTTACGATTCGGTAGGGGGAGAGGTATGCGCAAAGAGCAGAACCAACGATCGACGCGGGGCAATTTTTACCCAGGTTCGGGCCGCTGATCAGCGTAAAACCCTACTCCTGCCTTGTTTTATTATGAATGTTCTTGAGCCCAGGCTCCAGGAGCGCTTGCGATGAACAGTACGTTCAAAGAGCAGCTACGCATGCAGAATGGGCCAGAAGATCCTCCTCCCCTGTAGCAGTTGCCTTGGGCCTCCTTTTATATGCTCAAAGGGGTCACCACAGTGGCAAAATGTATATACATTGAGGTGTAAAGTAGCTACAGGGTTATCATACCTAACCACTGACGGATTAGGACGAACGCATTTAATACACCGTGAGGTGTCCGTTTAGGTGTCCTCACTTTCTTGGGGATGGAAAAAGGGGCCATCCCATCAGCACCACTTAACCTCTCCTCCACTGGTGCATTGCCACGCATCCAAAGAAGGACCCAGAATGTCGGGCTTGTTGCTGTGCCAGAGCGGTGGCACAGCAACAGAATCTTGCCGGGCGACGAATCTTGCCGGGCGCCGAACCTTGCCGGGCGCCGAATCTTGCCGGCCTTCGCAGGCCACCCTGGCAAGATCTTGCCGGGGAAGTTGGCTTTCGGATTCCAGCTCTTCTTATCTGCTGACCTTCAGATCTTTGACTTGAGAATTTCTTTGATAGCCTGAATCATCCTCGAACTGTTCCCCGGCAAACCTTGCCGCGAGTATGGCTACAACTGCCCGTGCACAAGTATGGGGTACTAATGGCCCAATACTTAGTACATCGATAGGAGCCCCCGGGCCTAGGCCACACACGAGTGCGAGGCGTTGTTGGGCTAGGCCCAAACAGTGCACGGGCACACGTGGTAGGGAATTAACTGCTCGTAAATATTGCGCTTACTGTGCCCCCCACTACGCGCGCTGAACGCGCGATGTGGGAAGCGTGCGTCAAAGGCTGCAACTGCAACGCGCCTGCAGAGGTGCATTCACATTGGGGAGTAAAAGAGGCGGCCTCGCACCTTCCCCATAAAAAGGGAAACTGCAAAGGCACAGCCTATTTGCCTCCCTTTTCTTCTCAATCTGGCCGCCGCCATTGCCTTCCTTCTCTCGAGCTCAGAGCAAAGCTTTCCCTCATCCGCTCGTTGCCTCCACGCCCGCTCCATCCCCGGCTTCCGCCCCTGCAGCCGTCATGCCGCCCAAGGCCAGCAAAGGCAAGGGCAAGGAGACGAAAGCCGATGTCCCGGAAAGCGAGCTGGCAAAGATGCGGAAGAAGCACGTCGTCTTCGCCCCGTCGCTTGATGCGAAAGCTCTGAAGGGGCGGTACCAGTGTATGTGGGTGAGGGAGACGCAGGCTCACCCCGCCACTCGCGTGATTCCAGGTTCTTGCTCCAAGAGCGGGTCAGACAGATATCCCTTCTTTGTTGCTTATTTCTATTGCGGGCTCTGTCCCCCATTTTCTGACTTCTTCAACGACATTATGTACACATACGGCTTCCATCTTCTTGATTTCACGCCGAATGCGGTACTGTGCATGTCCATCTTTGCTCATCTTTGTGAAAAATTTGCCGGAGTGGTTCCCAATACTGCCCTTTTCCGCCACTACTTTTTTCCTCGTATCCAAAAAGGGGAAGCCCTCTCTGGTTCTATCGCCTGGATTCCAAGGGCTTGGAATAAGGAAATATACCCAGAAGGGGTTTACCGCGAGAAGTGGGATGAATGGCGGGTTGAGTGGTGCTGGATCAAGGAAGCAGATCCCCATCCGTTCTGTTTGCCTCGACAGCAGAAGGCGGTCCGCGGCAGTGGATGGAGCGATCTCGCTGGTGAAGATGAAAAGATCACGATTGCCACCAGCAGGATCCTTCGCCTAAAAGCTGCCGGGCTAACAATGGAGATGATCGGCTTCGATTTCCTCCGCCGCCGCATCGCCCCCTTGCAGAATAAAGGGAGACCAGCTTGGGAATACCGAAACACAGCAGACATCATGAGACTGCGCCCCGGATTGAACAACAATTTGACAGCTATGCAACTTGGCGCTCTCCATCAAAGGCTATTCCAGCGCGACAACAAGCATCGGTTGCCGGCAGGAATTGTTCCTCTGTGCAACAACTCTTCCCTGGGGTCGATTATCGCCACCATGCCACTGTTCAATGCCCACAGTCTCGACACGACATGGGTCGAGCCATCCGAGGAAGAGGCACAAAAGTTCTTTGATAACTTGACGGAGAGAGCCGTCCGGGAAGAAGCAGACCTCATTCGAGCCACCACCGACGAAGAAGTGGCATACATCGCCACTAGGGCGGAGGAGGCGAATCTTGCCGCGGAGGCTGGCAGCGCCGGCTTCACAGAATGGGAAACCAGTGACGCAGAGGTAGTGGTGGAAGAAAATCCTGCAGGGAAGGACAAGGCTGCCGGGGGACAGGGCAGCACAGCCGCTGAGAGCTCGTCCGACGAAGACGCGGCTAAAGAAGAACCGCAAGAAGAGCTCCCAGCCCCGAAGAAGACAAAGTGTGTTCTTCGAAAAGCTGCATCTGGCATCCCGGCAAGCCATCCTTCCTCGAGCAGTGAGGCTCCCGGCAAGGAGACGGCCGACAAGACTGCGCCGCGGTAAGGAGTTTGACAGCAACCTCCACGGCGTGCGAGACCCACACCAGCGGAAATTGCTGAGGCGGCAGGGGTGACTCGCACTACCGCACCGGAGGTTGAGGTGGCGGAAACACGCCAACCCCCCACGCCTGCTACAGCCGAGCGACCTAGGACCCCTCCTCCGCCTCCCCACACAGACACTGGAATAGAGGTCGATTTCGACATCTCCGGCTTCAGTCCGGAGCGAGAAGAGGAAGAGTGAGTATCTTGCCACAGCCTTTATCTTCCAAATTCTGGATCAATCTTATTGACTTACTTGTTTTGTCTCTGCAGTGATGCAGAAACCTTGGCGGAAAGGATGGCAAAGAGGGCAAAGACTTCCACGGGCGACGAGCCCCCGGCAGGCTTCATGAGCGCGCTGGAAACTACTACCATCAGCCCGGATCTTAGTCCTCGATGCAGCCCCCAGCGCAGCCCCCAGCGTAAGTTCATTACTCTTTTTCCGTTGGGGAATGCTGAGGTTCCTATCCTTTCCGCTGATATCTTTGGGCTTGCAGGAGAAGGACGGCAACAAAGGGAGTTATCAGGAGGTACCCTCATTGCGCCACCTCTGTCAACCACACCGCCCACAAGTGCATCCCCGGCAAGAGATCACACCGACGAGCTTGTCTTGGTTGAGGAGGAGCCGACAACCATGGATACTGGCATCCTACCCCCGGCAACCGAGGTTGCTGGGAGGGGCGAGGCCACCTCTCGACAGCTCGATGCAGGTAACCAATTGCCTCAGAGCGCTTGCTATTCTTTCCTTTATCTCTCTTTCTTTTGTCTTCTTGAACTTCAATCTTGATCTCATTCTGTTTCTCTCCCTTGTCCTTTAGAATTCCCTGAGATGGAACACATGGACATCGACGCTATCATCGAGGAGACCGCCAGGGATGTTGCCGCCGAAGCCGACAAAATCGTTGCCAGCGAGGCCGCCATGGATGCCACTGTAGAAGCCGGCGGTGCCTTTGCCGATGAGGCCGCCAAGACTGCACAGGAGGAACCCGCCAAGGAGTTTACTGAAGAGGGCGGCAAGGAGGCTGGTGACCGCACTGAAGGCATTCCTGCCGCAGGAGCACCAGGTGCTGCACCAGCCATGGAGCCCCCTGCTACTGGTGAGGCAGTTGCTGAGGATCAACCGTCAACATCCGAAGTCCCCTCATCCAGCAAATATCTCAAAGTTGGCGAGAACCTATTTGTCAACATGCCGAGGACGGCAAGCATTGGGGCACCGGCCGAAGGGGAAGTCTTTGATGAAGAAATCATCGCCACTGTCGGGCTCAAGATTGTTGATGATCCAAGCGCCAGCAGTGGCGAATCTGAAGAGGACCAGCTCCTTCAGGCCATGGGCGAAAATTTCCACAAGCTCCAGGCACTTCACCGTGCTCGGAAAGAGAAAGCAGATTCCAGAATGGCAGTTGTCGAGGCGGCCGAAGTAGATTTTCAGAGGCCCGTCGAACAAATGCAAGTCTGGTACGCCGAGGCCCTCCAAGAGTTGACTGCTAGCCGGGAACAAGTCAGCCAAAACTAGACAGAGATCCTCTTGAAACAATCTGACCTGGAGAAAGCGCAGGAAGAAGCTGCACAAAGAACTGCCACAGAGGATGCTCTCCTGACGGAGCGTCGCATTGCACTTGACGCCCATGAGGAAGATCTTGTCACACATGAGCAGGCACTCGCCGCCAAGCTTCGCAGCAAAGATGAAGAAATCGAGAAGCTTGCTGTGCGGCAGACCTAGGAGCTGGAGGAGAAGCATAAGGAGGCACTCGAAGCTCTGACTGTAGATCATGCCGGCAAGCTTAAGAAGGCCGTCGATGCTGCCGAGGCTGCAGAGGCCGCCAAGAATGAACTGAGCGACAAAATCAAGAAACTGGAAGTGGATCTTGAAGAACACGGCAAGGAGCTCTCGACGCTCAAAGGTGACAGGGAAAAAACCCTCCACACCCTGGCAGAGATGCAAGTTGCCATGTCTAACAAGACCAAGCAGCTCTCCTCAGCAAATGATGCCATTGCCGATCTGAGGCTGAAACTGACCATGCTGGAGAAATCACTTGAGGACAGCAGGGCCCGCGAAAAGGCCCTGAGCAAGGATCTCCAAGACGAGAAGAACCTGCTCAAGAGCGCCGCCACTGCCCAAGTTGATTACCAAAAGGGGGTGAAAATCTGGACTGGACGCCTCATCGATGCTGTGGAGAAACTCACGGCACAATTATCATCCATGGGCCTGTCAAACTTCAGGCATTCCTCCGAAGAAAGAATAACCTCGAGTGCCAGGTTGACTATGTTCTTCGAAAGCATCATTGATGCTCTGAAGCTACTTCAGTCTAACCAGGCGACCCAATTGGCCAACGAGTCCCACCAGCTTTGCCGGGCCGTCCTCCGCAAGGTACTTATCAAGGTGGTGCATAATAATCCTGGCATCGACCTCTCCAACGTGCTCGGCCGCCTACCAAAGGACGCAAATCTCGAGGCACTTGAGGAGTTTGTCGCACCTATCCTTGAGAAGGTGGATTCAATCAAAAGGGTCGAAGGACAGCGCAGAGATTAACTGATCCACCTCTTCTTGCCGTCGCCATTCCATGCCAAAGACAATTAAGTCTTAAGTTAGAACTGCGGCAACTTATTAATGTAATATAACTTGCTTATGTTTGGGTACATGTATGCTATCTCCCTTGTCTGATTCCTTTATGTATGGAGTTCACCCTACGCTTACTGAAAAACTTGCCGGCGCGCAACCTGCCGCGAGCGCTGGGTGCGGGACTTCAGCAGCCTGCTGGAGGTGCAGCGGCCGGCAAGACTCCTTGGCGTTCTCAGTGCAGCCACTTAAATCGTTGAGCGGACTCGAAACAAAATAAGGGCGCAACCGATTACAACAAGGGTTCCTTCGCGTGCAGGTTTTCTATACAAAAGTCGAAATCGTCTAAGGAAAATAACTTTGCAATAAAGGAAACTTGCCCTAAGTTTTAGAACTTAGCTTTCTGTCGCTGTTCTTCCTCCGGTAAAGCATCAATTCTGAACATCGCCAACTAGTACCCATATCCTCCTCCCCCCCCTCCCCCCCCCCCCCCGACAAACGTGCACACGAGGAATCCTTCTGTCTTTTGAGAAAAAGAAAGAAGAGAAAATAAAGATATGAAACCTTGGCGGTTCGTTGGAACATACCGGGAGCAAGTGTCATACAACTTCTTAGACACACATGCATATATATATAAACATGAAAATGAATAAGGAAATGCACAACACTTAAACTTAGTCATCTGGGCTCAGGGTCTGCGCCTGGCTTTGCACAAAGGATTACATGCCTTGCTGGCAAGACTTGTACAAAAAGGGGGTTGCCGGGGGCCCCCGGCAACCGCGCCTTATGGGTAGAACTTGCGAAGATGTTCGATATTCCAAGAATTGCTCACTAGAACACCATCTTCGGTCTCCAAGCGGACAGCGCCGGGCCTGGTGACTCGTACTACCCGATAAGGGCCTTCCCACTTTGGCGTCAACTTGTTTGAATTCTTGGCGGACTGAATCCGCCGAAGAACAAGGTCGCCTTCCTCAAGGCTTAGGGCATGAACTTTGCGGCTATGGTAGCGGCGCAAAGCTTGCTGGTAGCGTGCAGCTCGCACAGCAGCCTGAAGACGATTCTCCTCAAGGAGCACAGCGTCATCTTGCCACAGTTGCTCTTGCTCAAGCTCGTCATAAGCGAGCACTTGAGGTGATCCATACGTGAGTTCCGTGGGGAGAACTGCTTCCGCTCCGTAGACCAGAGCGAAGGGTGTTTGGCCGGTGGCTCAATTTGGTGTCGTTCTGATTGACCAAAGAACCGCCGGCAACTCATCAATCCAGCGTCTTCCGCACTTTCTCAGCCTGTCAAAGGTTCTGGTCCTGAGACCGTGCAGCACTTCAGCATTAACCCTCTCCGCTTGGCCGTTGCTTCTCGGGTGAGCAACAGAGGCAAAACAAATTTTGCCGCTAAGGTCTTGGACGTACTGCATGAAGGTGCGACTTGTGAATTGCGTGCCGTTGTCGGTGATGATCCTGTTGGGCACACCGAAATAGCAAACTATCCCTTTAAAGAACTTAACGGCTGATTGTGCTGTCACCTTCCTCACTGCTTCCACCTCCGGCCACTTTGTGAACTTGTCGATAGCAACGTACAAGTACTCAAAGCCCCCGGTAGCACGGGGGAAAGGGCCCAGTATGTCGAGCCCCCAGACCGAAAATGGCCAGGAGAGAGGGATCGTCTGAAGAGCTTGAGCTGGCTGATGTGATTTCTTCGAATGAAACTGGCACGCTTCACACTTGGTTACTAGTGCAGTTGCATCCTGGAGAGTGGTGGGCCAAAAGAAACCTTGCCGGAATGCTTTCCCGACAAGTGCTCTTGATCCTATGTGAGAGCCACATATGCCTCCATGTATCTCTGCCAACAGCTCTAGTCCATACTCCCGAGGAATGCACTTCAATTTCACACTGTTCAGTCTCTTTCTATACAGGACGTCATCGACGAACTTGTACATAGTAGACCGATGGGCTACTTTTTCCGCTTCAAGCGACGGGGCGAAGACGACGTGCTTCTTCCGCATCTTCGCCAGCTCGCTTTACGGGACATCGGCTTTTGTCTCCTTGCCCTTGCCTTTGCTGGCCTTGGGCGGCATGACGGCTGCAGGGGCGGAAGCCGGGGATGGAGCAGGCGTGGAGGCAATGAGCGGATGAGGGAAAGCTTTGTTCTGAGCTCGAGAGAAGGAAGGCAATGGCGGCGGCCAGATTGAGAAGAAGAGGGAGGCAAATAGGTTGTGCCTTTGTAGTTTCCCTTTTTATGGGGAAGGTGCGAGGCCGCCTCTTTTACTCCCCAATGTGAATGCGCCTCTGCCGGGGTGGCCTGCGAAGAGCTGGAATCCGAAAGCCAGCTTCCCCGGCAAGTTCTTGCCGGGGTGGCCTGCGAAGCCCGGCAAGATTCGGCGCCCGGCAAGGTTCGGTGCCCGGCAAGATTCTGTTGCTGTGCCACCGCTCTGGCACAGCAACAAGCCCGACATTCTGGGTCCTTCTTTGGATGCGTGGCAATGCGCCAGTGGAGGAGAGCTTAAGCGGTGCTGATGGGATGGCCCCTTTTTCCATCCCCAAGAAAGTGAGGACACCTAAACGGACACCTCACGGTGCATTAAATGCGTTCGTCCTAATCCGTCAGTGGTTAGGTATGATAATCCTGTAGCTACTTTACACCTCAATGTATATACATTTTGCCACTGTGGTGACCCCTTTGAGCATATAAAAGGAGGCCCAAGGCAACTGCTACAAGGAAGGAGGATCTTCTGGCCCATTCTGCATGTGTAGCTGCTCTTTGAACGTACTGTTCATCGCAAGCGCTCCTGGAGCCTGGGCTCAAGAACATTCATAATAAAACAAGGCAGGAGTAGGGTTTTACGCTGATCAGCGGCCTGAACCTGGGTAAAAATTGTCCCGCGTCGATTGTTGGTTCTGCTCTTTGCGCATACCTCTCCCCCTGCCGAATCGTAAAGGGATCCCTCGGGGGTCCCATAGGTGTCGCACGCCGACATCTTTAAGCCTGTCCAAAAGATCCCTTTCCCTTGCCAAGCATTGACTAGATTGTGGACTCCACCGCTGGATGTGATCTACTGTCCTTCCTTGATGCATACTCAGGGTATCATCAGATCTTCATGGCAAAAGAAGATGAAGAAAAGACCGCATTTAGCACCCCATGTGGTACGTATTGTTTTATACGAATGCCTTTCGGGTTGAAAAGTGCTGGTTCTACATTTGCGAGAGCGGTCCAAATTGGTTTTGAGCCTCAGCTCCATAGAAATATGGAGGCATATATGGATGATATAGTGGTCAAAACCAAGGACAAAGCGATGCTTATACAAGATCTAGAAGAGACATTTGCAAATCTGTGCAAGATCAACTTAAAGCTCAATCCTGAGAAGTGCGTGTTTGGTGTTCCTTCCGGCAAGCTGCTCGGATTCTTTGTATCTCAACGAGGGATCGAAGCTGTAACACCCCCAGTGGTTAGCCACAGTAATCCCATTTTGATAATGCCAAGTCAGCATGATTAACAGTGCATGATCATCATTAACATCATATTGCATTTCAACTCCTAAGTCAAAATTCAAATTTAGATGAAAGTGGAAAATAAAAGTTGTCCAACATAGAAACTAAATTGTTCATTAAATAGCAGATAAATCAGAGACAATTCTAAAATTGAAACCAACATCATTGGAGTTGGGTAAGTGACTCAAACATCTTCAAACAGCGACTAAAAACAATATTTAATAACCATTTATTAAATCTAATTTAAGTATGAAATGATGTTTTGCCCAAACTAATTTTAGGTGTTAGGGAATAAAGCACTGGTATTTAAGGACTAGGTCTCCCTTTTTACAAAATTCGGTTTGGGGCCTAACTATTTACTAAACAGAGATATATGAATAAGAAAAGAAAAAGAAAAAGAAAGAAGCAAAAGAAAAAAAAAGGCCCCCTCCTCCCGGGCCTCGGCCCAGCTGGCCGCAACAGCCAGGCCAGCCCAGCCGCTCCCCTAACCCCCCCCCCCCCCCCCGATCCACACCAAACCCTAGCCCTATCCCTTGTCCTCCCCACTCCCCCTAAATCTCTTCTCTCCTCCCGTCCGGATCGAGATCGGGGCAGCGAGCTCCGACCACGTCGCCGTCGCCCCTCGCCACCTCCCCGGCACCCGCCTCTCCGTCTCCTCCCGCACGGCGCGCCCCGACCCCGCGCCTACCCCTGACGCCGTCGCCTCCCCGATCCTGTCTGGATCGGGCGCCCATCGCCCCGCGCCGTCGCCGACCACCGCCGCCTCGCCCTCGTCCCCGTTGACGCCTCGCCGTCCCCGACCTCCTCCCCGCGCCTCGCTGCCTAGTCCCTACGGCCCGTGGTGAGCCCCGCCCGCTGGGCTCCGTCCTCTCCTCCTCTCCGGCGCTCAGCGCGCACACGCGGGTCCCCCACGCCCGTGCGCGCGTGCCGCTGCGCCCTGCCCGCGCCGAAGCGCGCGCGCGGCTCTCGCACGCCTCGCGCCCGCTGTCGCCGCTCACCTGCATCACGCGCGCCCGCAGCCGCCTCGCCTTGCTCGTCTCCGCCGTCGCCCGGGCCGCGTCCGCCGCTGCCAGGACCCGCTGACCCCGCGTGAGCTCGCACTCGTCCCTGCTCGCCGGCCGGCCGCCCGTGCAAGCCTCTGGCATTGGCCGCCGGCGCGACCGCGCCCAGCGCCCGCTCGCCCCTGGCCGCGTCGCGCCCACGCGCTCGCTGTGGCCTCCTGGGCCACTGCCAAGTGGGCCCGAGGCCCCTGTGCCGCTGACAGACGGGGCCCAGCCCCAAAAACGTTTTAGGAAAATAATTAAAATAAATAAAAGTAATTAATAAAAATAATTAATTAATTAATTAGTTAATTAATTAAGTTAATTAATCCTGATTAGGTTAATCTAATTAAGTAGTTAGTGTTAATTAAACAGTAAATTAATTAGTTAACCACTAATTAACCTAACAGCCTATGACAGGTGGGACCCACTGGTCCTGACGTCATGCTGACGTCAGCAAGACACTGTTTCGGATAATGTTGTTTTAATTAATTAAATAAATTCCAGAAATTAATAAAAACTTTAGAAAATCATATCTTTTAATCCGTAACTCCAATGGAAAAACTTTGTACATGAAAATTGCTCAGAACGACAAGACGAATCCGAACACGTGGTCCGTTCGTCCGTCACACGTCCCTAACTATCCGAACATGCAACCGTTCCTCTCCGGTCATCAGTCTGACAAATGTCCGGAGACGGGAAAACATTCCCGGATGGATTCCTCCTTCCTCGGTGACGTGCAACCATACGTTAGGACACACCCGGCACTGCATATTGTCATGCCGTACTTTGAGTTGCTCATGTTTGCTCTATATTTATACTGTTTCCTCCCCCTCTTCTCTCTCGGTAGACCCTGACACCGACATCGTCCCCGAGACCGACGCAACTCCGGAGCCCGAAGACACCATTGACGACCTTGCCCTTGCCGCCGAGCAACCAGGCAAGCCCCCCCCTTTGATCATCCCGATATCGCCCATTCTATTTCTCATGCTTGCATTAGAATTGCTGCTGCTACTGTTTTACCTATTCTGATGCATAGCCTGTTCATTGTAGCCTGCTGTTAATAATTACCTGCATATCCTAAACTGCTTAGTATAGGCTGGGTAGAGACCTATCAGTGACCCCACTTATCCCGACTGTCGCGCTGGACCGTCAGAAGACCCGATCAACGGGATTGAAGACCAGGACCCGACACTGCACATCACCCCCCTTAGTTGTAAAGACACTGCAGCGTTACTATCGAGTGCCGAGGGTGAAACCTCTTGTAGCACTTCTGATGTTAACTCTGTAGAGTAGCTATTCGGTCGTGGTCATCGAGGGTGATTCCTCCTTCGCCACTTCCAGTAACGACGCTGTCGTGCAACACATCAAGTGTGAACCCATCGAGGGTGAATCCTCTGAGTTCACCTTGACAGACACATCGAGTAGGAATCCAACGAGGGTGATACCTCGGATTCCCCTGATGTTATGGACACACGGATACTTGGACTTTACACTGTTACTTGGATAGGCGGGTCGACCCTGAGGGGTACCCGCGTGCGCCTGAGAGGCGAGTGTTGTGAAGACGGGTGCCAGTGTGGTGCCCGAGTGGTGAATACGAGGCACGGCCGGGCATTCTTAACCCTTGCAGCAAGTCCTCGAGACGGGGCGACGGGGTCACATCTTTCGTGAGTCTCTGCTCGTTACCGCAAGCCCTAGTCCTTTAACGATTTGGATATTTGATCCGAGCAGGCCTCTGGCCTGATAGCACTAACCATCACGTGGGCATAGTATGGGCGTTCTGCATCGTATGCATCAGCCGAAAGCTCTGTCAGACGTCTAGTTCAGCCTTGCGGCCGGGACGGACCGGCGCCCTCCGGGTGCCTGGCTTCACCCTGCTCGCAACGACCCGGAGTGCACAGGGCGATGGCCCAAGACCCCTGAGCGCTTAGGATGTAGACCGGCGGGGACCTCTCTGCTGAGCTGTAGGTAGGGTTGCGATGTGTCGTTTGGCCGAGGCCGGGCATGACCCAGGAAAGTGTGTCCGGCCGGAGTTAATCGAGCGTGTTGGGTAAGTTGGTGCACCCCTGCAGGGAAGAACATCTCTATCGATAGCCGGTCCTACGGTAAAGGACACTCGGAGTTGTATCCTGATTGATACAATTTTTAGAACTGGATACTTGGATACTATGGCTCTGGGATTGCTTCTCGCAGGGAGTCGAGAAGGGATCTCCGGACGAGGTTGATGACTGTATGGCTCTGGGATTGCTTTCTCGCAGGGAGTCGAGAAAGGATCTCTGGGTGAGGATGAGACTTAATGATACTGCTACATTATATTGTACTGTTCTACTCTCTTCTACTGCTGCAAGACCGCTGAAGATGCTAGTCTTCGATAGGACTAGGCCTTCTCTCTATTCTTGCATTTCTGCAGCCCAGTCCACATATACAGCCTCCCCTTGAAAATGTTGCATATGTAGTGTAGATCCTTGCTTGCTGAGTACTTTTGAGTACTCACGGTTGCTTTGTTTTCCTTTTCTCCCCATATCAGTTTATCGTGACCAAGATGACGGAGCCCCTGAGACAGCTGCCCTGCCGACGATCGCTACTACTACTACCCAGAGGATGGATACTACTACGAGTTGACTGACGACCAGGAGTAGGATCGGAGGGTCCCAGGCAGGAGGCCTACGCCTTTCGATCGTAGTGTTTTATTTTGCCCCGCCTTTCTAAAGGCCTTTCTGTTTCTGTTTCATATCTGTACACAGATATCTGATGCTTCCGCTGACGCTTGTTCGCAAGCTTATGTATTCGAGCCCTCGAGGCCCCTGGCTTGTAATATAAAGCTTGTATGACTTTATTTATGTTTTAGTGTTGTGTTGTGATATCTTCCCGTGAGTCCTTAGGCTTGATCGTGTGCATTTGCGTGTATGATTAGTGCACGATCGGGCCGGGGGCGTCACAAGTTGGTATCAGAGCCGACTGCCTCTAGGAAGCCCCCTTTCCAACTCCTTGGCCGAAGTTGAGTCTAGTGGTCCAAAACCATTTTACTAACTTGGCTGTGTGGCTTACGGGCCCACGTCGCCAATTGGGTGGTATTAGGATCTTTTATTCCTCGTCTATACTCTGGGACTCTGATCTCTCTTCCTTTCGGGTTAACTAAAGTTTACTAACGCCGACACTTAGGATCTCGTAGTTCTCGTCCACCCGGAGAGCTGGATATCTGTGCGATTTCCCTGACATTGATCTGATTAGTCTGATAATCATTTTCCTTTCCATTGTTTTGTTTAACCTTTCTCTCCGAGATCGGTTATACTTCTCCTTGTCTTTTGACAATCATGAGTTTCCTTTGTTTCAGATGGATCGTTTGTTTCCACCACACCCTGCGACGCAGCTACCAGCTATTCGAGCAGGGATACATCCAGAGTACATTCTTTATCCACTGGGGCAGATGTCAATCCGTTACAATACCCCAGTACTGTCTCCTCCAGATACCCGCAAAGACTTTGTGATCTATTGTGACGCATCCCGTGAAGGATTAGGCTGTGTCCTAATGCAAGAGCGTAAAGTGATTGCTTATGGCTCTCGTCAGTTGCGCCCACATGAAGAGAATTATCCGGTACATGATTTAGAACTAGCTGCTGTCATCTATGCACTGCAGTTGTGGCGACATTACCTTCTCGGTAATCGTTGCGAGATCTACACGGATCATAAAAGTCTGAAGTACTTGTTCACTCAACCATCTCTAAACCTCCGTCAGCAAAGATGGATGGAGGCCATTGCGGACTATGATTTGGGTATTTCCTATACCCCTGGCAAGGCTAACGTGATGGCTGATGCCTTAAGCCGCAAGTCCTATTGCGACAATCTCATGGTTAGGCGAGCTCAACCTCGTCTTTTTGAAGAACTACGCAAGCTGAATCTGCGTATTGTTCCACAGGGCTCTCTGAATAACCTTGTGATACAACCAGATCCTGAGAAGGCTGTTAAGAATGCGCAAGCTAAAGATGCTGAAGTTGATCTGATGAAGAAAGATCTTCACCTTGAAAAATACAGGGATTTCTCGCTGTCTGAAGATGGAACCTTGTATTTCAGAAACCGCATTGTGGTACCTCGCTTCGAACTCATGACTGACAAGGTCATGAAGGAGGCACATGATACCCCGCTATCTATTCATCCGGGTAGCACCAAGATGTATCGTGATCTCCGTCAAAGGTACTGGTGGTCTAGAATGAAGCAAGACATTGCTCGATATGTTGCCGAATGTGATGTGTGTCATCGCGTTAAAGCAGAACATCAGAAACCAGCTGGAATTCTGCAACCACTTCCTATTCCTCTATGGAAATGGGATAAGGTTCAGATGGATTTCGTTACAGGACTTCCCAGGTCACAGAAGGGGCACGATGCTATTCTTGTCGTTGTCGACCAACTCTCTAAAGTTGCACACTTTCTGCCTGTCAAGGAGACGATCACTGCTAGTCAGTTAGCAGAGTTGTATATCTCCAGAATTGTATCACTCCACGGTATTCCGAAGGAGATCAGTTCGGACCGTGGCGGTCTTTTCACTTCCAAATTCTGGGAAAGTTTTCAAACAGCTATGGGAACTCATATTACCTGGAGTTCAGCTTATCATCCCCAATCCCAAGGCCAAGTTGAACGAGTTAATCAAGTGCTTGAAGACATGTTGCGAGCTTATGTTATATCGTTTGGCAAGAAGTGGGAAGAATCTCTTCCGTATGCCGAGTTCTCTTATAACAACAGCTATCAAGCCAGCTTGAAAATGGCCCCCTTCGAAGTTCTATATGGACGTAAGTGTCGAACCCCTCTGAATTGGTCAGAAACTGGGGAACGACCGCTCGTGGGTCCGGATATTATTCAACAAGCCGAAGAACAAGTTCGTATTGTCCGGGAAAATCTCAAGGCGGCTCAGGACCGCCAGAAGAGCAACTATGATCGCAAACGATGGGGTTTGACTTATCAACCAGGTGATCAGGCTTATCTGCGAGTCACCCCGATGAAAGGCACTCACCGTTTTGGAATCAAGGGCAAGCTAGCTCCACGCTACATTGGTCCTTTCCGCATTGTTGCTAGACGTGGTCAGGTGGCATATAAATTGGAATTGCCGCCGCAATTCTCTCATATCCACGACGTCTTCCACGTGTCGCAGCTTCGTCAATGCTTCAAGGAATCTCCGCACCGAGCTGTGGATCACGAGGTGCTCGAATTGCAAGATGACCTATCTTATAAGCAGCATCCGATCCGCATTCTCGATCAAGCTGAACGTCGGACCCGCCAGAAAGTTACCAAGTTCCTCAAAGTTCAGTGGTCAAATCATACTGAAGATGAAGCCACTTGGGAACGCGAGGATAATCTTCGTGCGGAATACCCCGAACTTTTCCCTTCTACCTCTTAATTCTCGGGACGAGAATTCTTGTTAGTAGAGGAGATTTTGTAACACCCCCAGTGGTTAGCCACAGTAATCCCATTTTCATAATGCCAAGTCAGCATGATTAACAGTGCATGATCATCATTAACATCATATTGCATTTCAACTCCTAAGTCAAAATTCAAATTTAGATGAAAGTGGAAAATAAAAGTTGTCCAACATAGAAACTAAATTGTTCATTAAATAGCAGATAAATCAGAAACAATTCTAAAATTGAAACCAACATCATTGGAGTTGGGTAAGTGACTCAAACATCTTCAAACAGCGACTAAAAACAATATTTAATAACCATTTATTAAATCTAATTTAAGTATGAAATGATGTTTTGCCCAAACTAATTTTAGGTGTTAGGGAATAAAGCACTGGTATTTAAGGACTAGGTCTCCCTTTTTACAAAATTCGGTTTGGGGCCTAACTATTTACTAAACAGAGATATATGAATTAAGAAAAAGAAAAAGAAAGAAGCAAAAGAAAAAAAAAGGCCCCCTCCTCCCGGGCCTCGGCCCAGCTGGCCGCAACCAGCCAGGCCAGCCCAGCCGCTTCCCCTTAACCCCCCCCCCCCCGATCCACACCAAACCTAGCCATCCCCTTGTCCTCCCCACTCCCCCCTCGATCTCTTCTCTCCTCCCGTCCGGATCTAGATCGGGGCAGCGAGCTCCGACCACGTCGCCGTCGCCCCTCGCCACCTCCCCGGCACCCGCCTCTCCGTCTCCTCCCGCACGGCGCGCCCCGACCCCGCGCCTACCCCTGACGCCGTCGCCTCCCCGATCTTGTCTGGATCGGGCGCCCATCGCCCCGCGCCGTCGCCGACCACCGCCGCCTCGCCCTCGTCCCCGTTGACGCCTCGCCGTCCCCGACCTCCTCCCCGCGCCTCGCTGCCTAGTCCCTACGGCCCGTGGTGAGCCCCGCCCGCTGGGCTCCGTCCTCTCCTCCTCTCCGGCGCTCACCGCGCACACGCGGGTCCCCCACGCCCGCGCGCGCCTGCCGCTGCGCCCTGCCCCCGCCGAAGCGCGCGTGCGGCTCTCACACGCCTCGCACCCGCTGTCGCCGCTCACCTGCATCACGCGCGCCCGCAGCCGCCTCGCCTTGCTCGTCTCCGCCGTCGCCCGGGCCGCGTCCGCCGCTGCCAGGACCCGCTGACCCCGCGCGAGCTCGCACCCGTCCCTGCTCGCCGGCCGGCCGCCAGTGCAAGCCTCTGGCTGTGGCCGCCGGCGCGACCGCGCCCAGCGCCCGCTCGCCCCTGGCCGCGTCGCGCCCACGCGCTCGCTGTGGCCTCTTGGGCCACTGCCAAGTGGGCCCGAGGCCCCTATGCCGCTGACAGACCGGGCCCAGCCCCAAAAACGTTTTAGGAAAATAATTAAAATAAATAAAAGTAATTAATAAAAATAATTAATTAATTAGTTAATTAATTAAGTTAATTAATCCTGATTAGGTTAATCTAATTAAGTAGTTAGTGTTAATTAAACAGTAAATTAATAAAAACTTTAGAAAATCATATCTTTTAATCCGTAACTCCAATGGAAAAACTTTGTACATGAAAATTGCTTAGAACGACGAGACGAATCCGAACACGTGGTCCGTTCGTCCGTCACACGTCCCTAACTATCCGAACATGCAACCGTTCCTCTCCGGTCATCTGTCTGACAAATGTCCGGAGACGGGAAAACATTCCCGGATGGATTCCTCCTTCCTCGGTGACGTGCAACCATACGTTAGGACACACCCGGCACTGCATATTGTCATGTCGTACTTTGAGTTGCTCATGTTTGCTCTATATTTATACTGTTTCCTCCCCCTCTTCTCTCTCGGTAGACCCTGACACCGACATCGTCCCCGAGACCGACGCAACTCCGGAGCCCGAAGACACCATTGATGACCTTGCCCTTGCCGCCGAGCAACCAGGCAAGCCCCCCCTTTGATCATCCCGATATCGCCCATTCTATTTCTCATGCTTGCATTAGAATTGCTGCTGCTACTGTTTTACCTATTCTGATGCATAGCCTATTCATTGTAGCCTGCTGTTGATAATTACCTGCATATCCTAAACTGCTTAGTATAGGCTGGGTAGAGACCTATCAGTGACCCCACTTATCCCGACTGCCGCGCTGGACCGTCAGAAGACCCGATCAACGGGATTGAAGACCAGGACCCGACACCGCACATCACCCCCCTTAGTTGTAATGACACTGCAGCGTTACTATCGAGTGCCGAGGGTGAAACCTCTTGTAGCACTTCTGATGTTAACTCTGTAGAGTAGCTATTCGGTCGTGGTCATCGAGGGTGATTCCTCCTTCGCCACTTCCGGTAACGACGCTGTCGTGCAACACATCAAGTGTGAACCCATCGCGGGTGAATCCTCTGAGTTCACCTTGACAGACACATCGAGTAGGAATCCAACGAGGGTGATACCTCGGATTCCCCTGATGTTATGGATACACGGATACTTGGACTTTACACTGTTACTTGGATAGGCGGGTCGACCCTGAGGGGTACCCGCGTGCGCCTGAGAGGCGAGTGTTGTGAAGACGGGTGCCAGTGTGGTGCCCGAGTGGTGAATACGAGGCGCGGCCGGGCATTCTTAACCCTTGCAGCAAGTCCTCGAGACGGGGCGACGGGGTCACATCTTTCGTGAGTCTCTGCTCGTTACCGCAAGCCCTAGTCCTTTAACGATTTGGATATTTGATCCGAGCAGGCCTCTAGCCTGATAGCACTAACCATCACGTGGGCATAGTATGGGCGTTCTGCATCGTATGCATCAGCCGAAAGCTCTGTCAGACGTCTAGTTCAGCCTTGCGGCCGGGACGGACCGGCGCCTTCCGGGTGCCTGGCTTCACCCTGCTCGCAACGACCCGGAGTGCACAGGGCGATGGCCCAAGACCCCTGAGCGCTTAGGATGTAGACCGGCGGGGACCTCTATGCTGAGCTGTAGGTAGGGTTGCGATGTGTCGTTTGGCCGAGGCCGGGCATGACCCAGGAAAGTGTGTCCGGCTGGAGTTAATCGAGCGTGTTGGGTAAGTTGGTGCACCCCTGCAGGGAAGAACATCTCTATCGGTAGCCGGTCCTACGGTAAAGGACACTCGGAGTTGTATCCTGATTGATACAATTTTTAGAACTGGATACTTGGATACTATGGCTCTGGGATTGCTTCTCGCAGGGAGTCGAGAAGGGATCTCCGGACGAGGTTGATGACTGTATGGCTCTGGGATTGCTTTCTCGCAGGGAGTCGAGAAAGGATCTCTGGGTGAGGATGAGACTTAATGATACTGCTACATTATATTGTACTGTTCTACTCTCTTCTACTGCTGCAAGACCGCTGAAGATGCTAGTCTTCGATAGGACTAGGCCTTCTCTCTATTCTTGCATTTCTGCAGCCCAGTCCACATATACAGCCTCCCCTTGAAAATGTTGCATATGTAGTGTAGATCCTTGCTTGCTGAGTACTTTTGAGTACTCACGGTTGCTTTGTTTTCCTTTTCTCCCCATATCAGTTTATCGTGACCAAGATGACGGAGCCCCTGAGACAGCTGCCCTGCCGACGATCGCTACTACTACTACCCAGAGGATGGATACTACTACGAGTTGACTGACGACCAGGAGTAGGATCGGAGGGTCCCAGGCAGGAGGCCTACGCCTTTCGATCGTAGTGTTTTATTTTGCCCCGCCTTTCTAAAGGCCTTTCTGTTTCTGTTTCATATCTGTACACAGATATCTGATGCTTCCGCTGACGCTTGTTCGCAAGCTTATGTATTCGAGCCCTCGAGGCCCCTGGCTTGTAATATAAAGCTTGTATGACTTTATTTATGTTTTAGCGTTGTGTTGTGATATCTTCCCGTGAGTCCTTAGGCTTGATCGTGTGCATTTGCGTGTATGATTAGTGCACGATCGGGCCGGGGGCGTCACAAAGCGAACCCCTACCTGGCGCGCCAAAGATGTCGGCGTGCGACACCTATGGGACCCCCGAGGGATCCCTTTACGATTCGGCAGGGGGAGAGGTATGCGCAAAGAGCAGAACCAACGATCGACGCGGGGCAATTTTTACCCAGGTTCAGACCGCTGATCAGCATAAAACCCTACTCCTACCTTGTTTTATTATGAATGTTCTTGAGCACAGGCTCCAGGAGCGCTTGCGATGAACAGTACGTTCAAAGAGCAGCTACGCATGTAGAATGGGCCAGAAGATCCTCCTCCCCTATAGCAGTTGCCTTGGGCCTCCTTTTATATGCTCAAAGGGGTCACCACAGTGGCAAAATGTATATACATTGAGGTGTAAAGTAGCTACAGGGTTATCATACCTAACCACTGATGGATTAGGGCGAACGCATTTAATGCACCGTGAGGTGTCCGTTTAGGTGTCCTCACTTTCTTGGGGATGGAAAAAGGGGCCATCCCATCAGCACTGCTTAAGCTCTCCTCCACTGGCGCATTGCCACGCATCCAAAGAAGGACCGAGAATGTCAGGCTTGTTGCTGTGCCAGAGCGGTGGCACAGCAACAGAATCTTGCCGGGCGCCGAATCTTGCCGGGCTTCGCAGGCCACCCCGGCAAGATCTTGCCAGGGAAGCTGCCTTTCGGATTCCAGCTCTTCTTATCTGCTGATCTTCAGATCTTTGACTTGAGAATTTCTTTGATAGCCTGAATCATCCTCGAACTGTTCCCCGGCAAACCTTGCCGTGAGTATGGCTACAACTGCCCGTGCACAAGTACGGGGTACTAATGGCCCAATACTTAGTACACCGACACATTGTCTCCAAGATCTTGACCCTTCAACAACAACAATACGAAGACCAACGTTGCCATATCTTCCAAACCAAAGCAGGCATCGAAGGACATACCGTCAAGGTGATCATCGACGGCGGAAGTTGCCACAATTTGGCAAGCGGCAAATTTTGCTCCAAGCTACAATTAATCATGAAGAAGCACTCTCACCCTTACAAGGTCCAATGGTTAAGTGACTCCGCCACAATTCAAGTGGAGCATATAGTTCAAGTGTCCTTCAAGATTGGAGCATGCGAAGTCCCCTTGGAGTGTGATGTGGTACCAATGTCCGTATGCCATCTCCTTCTAGGAAGATCTTGGCAATTCGACTACGGCGTCATTGACAACGGATGGACCAATCACTATAGCTTCAGGATGAAGGGCAATTAATATGTGCTTCGACCCATGTCCCCAAGTCAAGTGATCACCGACAAGCAAGCTTTGACCCATCATGGAGAGACTAGTGAGAGAGTGAACCACCCAAAAGAGAGTGAGCGCCACAAGCCAAATATGAGCGACTCCGCAATGAGATACAGGAAAAACTTAGTGCTTTTAGGAACAAAAGAGACTTGAGGGATATGAGTGAGAGGCCATCAAGTGTACTTCACTTTGCACTTGTGTGCAAAGATGAGGTTGTGAGGACTAATGCTTCACAACATCTACCGTTGGTTTTGCCTCATTTATTGCAAGAATCCATGGATGTTTTCCCTGATGAGCTACCTCCGGGACTTCCTCCACTTCGCGGAATTGAACACCACATCGACCACATCCCCGACGCACTTTTACCAAACAAGGCACCCTACCGCGTCAACCAGAACGAGACCAAAGAGATTCAACATCAAGTTCAACACCTTATCTAAAAAGGGTATGTTTGCGAGAGCCTAAGCCCGTGTGAGGTTTCGGTTATCATTGTGCCTAATAAAGATGGTAGTTAGCATATGTGTTCCGATTGCCGTCCCATTAATGCTATCACCGTTAGATACCGTCACCCCATTCCATGCCTAGATGACATGCTAGACGAACTTAATGGAGCCACCATTATCTCCAAAATTGATCTTAAAAGTGGCTACTATCAAATTCGCGTGCAAGAAGGTGACGAATGGAAAATGCCTTTTAAAACATAATTTGGCCTCTATGAATGGTTAGTCATGCCTTTAGTCTTATCTCAAGCGCCTAGCACATTCATGTGCGTGATGCATTATGTTCTTCGAAAAATCATTGGCATTTGTGTTATGGTATATCTTATGATATCCTTGTTTTTAGCAAATCTCTTAAGGAACATGTACAACACCTTAGAGAAGTCTTGCAAGTTTTGAGAAATGAGAAACTCTATGCAAACATGGAAAAGTGCACCTTTGGTGTCGACAAGCTCGTTTTCTTGGGATTTGTAGTCTCCTCTAAGGGCGTTGAGGTTGATGAGTCTAAAATTGACGCAATTAAAACTTGGCCTCAACCAACTAACTTGCAACAAGCATGTAGGTTTCTTGGTATAGCAGGTTTCTATCGTCGCTTTGTTAAGTATTTTAGCACTATTGCATCACCTTTGCATGCATTGAGTTAGAAGAATGCACCATTTGTTTGGGGACCTTCCCAAGATGCCGCATGTAATGAGCTCAAAACATTGCTTACACATGCTCCATTACATGCCTTGCCTGATTTTGATAAAATATTTGAAGTGCAATGTGACGCTAGCGGTGATGGCATAGGTGGCGTGTTGAAGCAAGAAAAGCAACCCATTGCATACTTTAGCGAGAAACTTTTCGGAGCACAACTTAATTATCCCATCTATGCCAAAGAGATATATGCTTTGGTAAGAGTCTTGCATGTTTGGGAGCATTACCTTCGACCACGTGAGTTTGTCATAAATACCAATCATGAGACGCTCAAGTACTTAAAGGTCAAACCAATTTGAATAAAAGGCATGCCAAATGGAGTGAATTCATTAAGTCTTTTCCTTACATCAAGGGTAAACAGAATGTAGTAGCGGATGCTCTTTCCCACAAGTGCATGTTGGTTACTCAACTTGAATTGAATGTTGTCATCTTTGAGAGCATTAATGACTTGTATGCGCATGATGCTTCATTTGTGATTCCTTATGCCAAATGTCAAGCTAACACTTATTGTGAGAGATATTATCTAAAGGATGGCAATCTTATGCGGGCTAACAAACTTTGTGTACCCGAGCCTTCTCTTTGTTTGTTCTTTTGCAAGAGGCTCATGGTGGAGGACTTGTGAGACACTTCGGATGTGACAAGACTTTGCCATGCTCTCCAACAAGTACTATTGGCCAAAGATGTTTCATGACATCGTGTGCTACACCAACCGGTGCTCCACATAGCGCAAAGCTAAGTCTCAAGCTCAATCTCATGGTCGACATATGCCACGTCCTATTCTGTACCACCCATAGGAAGATATAAGTATGGACTTTGTAGCACCCCCGGCTCAGAGGAACTGAACAGCCCGTATTCCAACCAGATATCAAGTCTTCTGGAATATGGCACTGCTTGGCATAGAACAAATCAGCTCTTATTACAAAATAACATGGGTACAAGTGTTCGGATATTACAAAGGATTACATCAGCACGACGACGCTACGCCTGCTAAGGTGGCTCTATGCTAGCAGCAGAACAGCGACGACGGTGATGGACTCCACTCTGCAGGTACTCTGGCTGGGACACAGCCTAGCTCACAAACTTGGGATCCTCAACAAGCAAGCAATCATGGCATCACCTGCAATCTGGCATGACAAGCCAGGTGAGTACTTTGAATGTACTCGCAAGAGCACGACAACCAAAGCAATCAAGACAAACAACAGCATGACATTCACAGATTAATTAATGCAGATGAGTATGATACAACTAGAACAATATGAGATGAGCATAGCATGTACATGTTACTCATGATATGAACATGATGATGCTAATACTAGCATGAGAGGAGTCGGCGTTTAAGCTCTCATGGACAAACTTACCCATCTCAGAGGTTATCTCATAACCACCATATGTATCATACTTGCCATCATGAACATCACACGATCACCTCAGGATCAACCAAGCTCGGTATCAACAATACCATCGTGATCATCACATGACCACAAGGAGCTCAATCTTTACCTGTGATCATCACATGACCACATACATATCAATCAACTTCTCTCCTCATAGAACTGGGGTTGTTTATTATCCATGTTATTATTACTGTTGACCCATAGTGTAACCTACAAAGAACTGTGTCCATGACCAAGGACGCGGCTATTGATAGATTATACCACTTGTACAGCGAGGTGTTATACAAACAGTTTTTAACCCCTTTCCACGACGGCGTTTTGAACCGTCGACAAGTGAGTGTGTGCGATAGGGGGCTCCTTCCGACACGACCCAGAAACCGTCGGGGATAGGGAGCCTTGATGCATATAGTTGTCCCTATAAAATTGTTTCTGATATCTCGAATATCTGAAACGCTTCATCGTTGCAACTCATTTGTGCTCGCATTGCCATCGCAGTTGGTATTCTGTGGTGCTACGTTTACGATGCGCGACCCATCACAAACAGTTCACGATTATAGAACGTGTACGATAAGCAGACAATCACACACATTCACTTTTCCTCGACTGTATGCGATTCAATGTAAGAGTGCATACAGTTATCCCTATAAAACTGCATGCGAAGCTTGAATACATCCCACATGATTCATCCATCGTACCCGCATCGGATGAAGACCTATTGCACGCGTTCTTCTATGACCAAACGTTTGCAATGCGCACAACATCATAAACAATCCATAATTGCCAAGCATGTGTGATAAGGTGACTTTTGCAAACATTTAATAAGAAGGAACTATGTGCGATGTTGTTTTTAATCGCACACATTTTTTCTTGGCTGATCGTGTGTGCAGTAGAGATTGATCGCACACGTAGTGGATCCGAGAAACGTGTTTGATCTCCACGTCTATCACAGACGTTTCGCTTTCGCAAACCGTGTGTAGTGTAATCCCTAATTTATCCCTAATTTAATCCCTAATTTAAAAATCACATATTTTGAATTTGAAAGTAGGCAATCACTTATTTCATATGGAACCATGTTTATTACAAATATAGGTTCAACCACGAATGCAGAATTCGATGCACAGATACATGTACTGAAGAACTACAGAAGCACCAAGTAAAGAATGATGAACCACAGTTGTACTAAAGACTGTAAAGAGAGAGGCGAAAACATTCTGGTTGCTGGAGAAGGTGAAGCGGAATGCCCATATTGTGCCCTCCTCCATGCGTAATGCGCGCACGACTCTAGGCCAACCCCTTGTGATGGCTGCCCGTCCATCCTTCACTGTCTTCATTAGGACTTCTCGATGCTCATTGTAGTCTGGATGAAATACTTTCACCTTCATTATGTGTCCACCAATCTTGTACTTTGCAAGGTAATCTCGAGTAAACTGCTTCGGGAACCACTGCGAACGAAAAAGACTCAGACATTGTTGTCTAATAACTCATTATGGGCAGTAAAAAGAGAAGGCTATAGAGTTTGTAGTTACCATCCTACAGCTCACTGTTGTGTTGGATAGAGCGTAAACAAATAATTTGCTTGCCACCGTTTGTACCTTTTTGCAAATAATCCTTATCAGTTTCCACACTTGATGCTTGTTCATGAATATCTCATTGCCCCATACGCAAAAAGGGTCGATGCGTGGATCCTTGCCAAGGGCATATGTACCTACAAGCAACAAGTCAATATTAGAAGCTGACAAGTGTCCAGGCCTGGATCTATATGCACTACATTATGGAACGATGGGGGGAGTACAAGCCGAGGGATGAAACTAACCTCGGCGGAAAATGGTGGCCACTCCCGTTGTTGTCCTGCATAAGTAGTGGAAAGGCATGATAAGTACAGCAACCTTAACATCAAACAAATATAGCAAAGGTAAACAGCATCATCTCCAAATGATAGCTTGAATGTGTTAGTTTCAGCATGTTGTTATAGCAGATATATAATGGAAGGGAATGTTACCTACATCAGGCTTAACAGCCATTAAATATTGCAATTCAAAATGGTATTTTTGAAAATGAATAGAACGTAGGTCATGCTTAAACATCACACTGGATAAATGTGTAAAACTGAAGTAAAGGGCATGTGTTAACTACACCAGGCATAACTGGAACCAAATATAGCCGTTCAAACTGGTACTGATGCAATCGAGCGGCACAGTTCCGACTTGCACAGAATGAACATCACATTGTGAATGACTGAAATAAACAAGGCATAAATGATCAGTATAACAACCAAATATAGCCATAGAAAACTGGACAGAGTCTCACTGCAACCAACCTAACAAGCAAATATAGATAAACAGGGCATATGCTTGAAAATTGGTCAAATGCTCACTTCAACCAACCTAACAAGCAAATACAGATAAATAAGACATCTGCTTGAAAACTGGAAAAATGCTCACTACAACTAACCTAACAACCAAATACAGATAAACAAGGCATCTGCTTGATAACTAGACAAATGCTCACTGCAACCAACCTAACAACCAAATACAGATAAACAAGGCATCTCCTTGATAACTGGAGAAATGCTCACTGCAACCAAACTAACAACCAAATACAGATAAACAAGGCATCTACTCACTATAAACAACCAAATATAGCCATTCGTGAAACTGAAGTTGACAATTCATAATTAAACATCACATAGCCCTATTGAACATTACAGTTTTGCATAACTTAAATAATTAAATACGGCACAGTTAAAACACTGCATGGCAAAAGCTACTACAACAAAGGGTACAGGTTGGCAAGCTAGAAATGGTAAGATTTGCTGATAGGATGTTTCCTCACATGTCATGGACGGGATCCTTCCAGTTGGAAGAGCACAGACCCATGCTACGCACTCTGATGTCATAGATGGGCTGTTTCACCTTGGAAGAACCTTTGTGGGTGCCCTCCTCGTGGTCGATGAGATCTGACTTGGCAATTGAGGATCCCAAGCCGCCGCCGTAGAACGTGTCCTTCAGAAATGACAAAATGGGCTCGATGGCGTACAAGGATCACAAATCCTTGACCGCGTGGCGGAGGAGATCAGTGGCAGGGCCGTCGAAGAGATCAACGGTGGCTGAACCAGAGGGGTTGGGGATGGACCACTTAACCTGTGACATGGCCCTCGTGAAGCCGTCGCTGTCGACAAGCTTGATGTCGTAGCCAGCTTTCCCGAGATACAGTAATACGCTAGCCCGCTGACGTGAAGCCTTCGGCATGGCAACGTAGTCAACGTCTTCGCTGGCTTCCGCGGCGAGGTGTTGCTCTAGGATTGACAGGTCGGGGCGAACGGCGGCCACCTCGCCAACGTCCGCCGGAGAGGCCACGATAAACCTCTTCTTGGTCGAACGCTCGTCGGGCTCCCCAGGATACGTGGTTGAGCTTAGGCTGCGACATTCTGGAGCAGGGGATGTGGACCTGGCGGGGAGGGACACCGCAGGTCTCATCTAAAAACTCAGGGGAGTGGGGCGATGGTATGGCAATCGCGGGGTAACCTGAACTTTATTATCTAAGCTATGAGGAACAGGCAGACCGACAGGGGTTGGCGGCGGCGGTGGCGATCTAGGGCTCGAGGGGGGAGGGGGCCGGGTGGGGGACTGTGGAGGGGGGTGGGTGGGCGGGGTGGTGTTTGAGGATACATCGTGGCTACTAATTTTTTTAGTAATGGTGGGTGGAAATGGTGGTGGACGAGGGAGGGCGACGGTTCAAATGCCTCGGCTACTGGAATTTTACTATAAGGTCGGTGCTGGAGGAGTGGGGGCGACGGTTGAAGTACGGCGGCTACTAAAATTTGGGTAAAGGAATTGGTGCGGGGCGGGAGTACCCAAGATCGCACACGGTCCAATAAGAATATGTGTGTATAATAATAAAGAAAATCACAGCGGAACCGCCGATTTTTGCAACTCTCAAGGAGGGTAGTTTGTTTTTAGATTTGACATGGAATAAAATCTAAATAAACTACCCGCCTTTAGCTTGCACAGTGGTGATTTTACAGCACACCAGCATCGCACATGGTTAAGCCAGTAACTCCACCTTTGCTCGCGCTTGCGCAGTCGTGGTGATTCACAGCACACTTGCATCGCACACGGTTAAGCTTTGAGTCATATATGCATGATGTAGATGTTCATTTAATTCTTATAGTTCATCTCATTCAAAATCAATTAGTTTTTATAAAAAAAAGTTAATCTATTTTAAGATTCATGGAATTGTGCGTTGTAAAGCATAAAGTAAAAATAAATAATGGCAATTCATCTAGAAAAAAAGTTTGGGCAATTATGATACGGAAGATTCTAGAACAAAGGAGAAGTGCTTGTGTTTTGAGGTTTGTGCATTATGCTTAAGTTCAACCATGGAGTCTTCTAGATTGTACATGTGGCAGAATCTGGTGGAATGTAGATGATATCTAATGGCTAGTAGTGCTCGGATTTGCCATCTCTGCACCATCGGATTGGCATAATCCAACGACCATCTTTCAAAGTTTTTCGCACACTATATAGGGATATAGATATATACCTTGGGGAGCCCACAGATATGTGCGGCGTCTATAAACCGCACAAGGGAGACATGCTCAATCAGAACACCCGGCCCCCTATACCCTGCATGCGGCCCAAAAAAATGTATGGGTCTGGTGTGTGATTTGTTCAAATCCCGAAAGCACAAGTTCGATGGGGCACCAACTACATCAGTAACATTACAAACTGCACATCGTACCCCCGCGGCCAGGTTAAAGACGTACGATGTCGGGAACGCAACTTCGAGGCGGGTGGGGGGGTAGGGGCCGGGTGCTGTCCAACGCATGTGCTGAAACTTGATTTGCTCTAACATAGCACACGGAGCAAAGAGTAAACCCTTCTCGTGCGTTGGGTCAAAGGGATAATTTGTGTGGGCCTATAGATGTCAGTCATTCTTTGATTTTTGAGAACAAAAAATAACCAATAAAAAACATATTCTACAAATTTGTAAAACAAGGATCCCAAGGTTTATATAATCATCATGACAGGTCACTATAGAGACATTTAGATGATAAATGCCTATAATGACCGTATCATAGCGTTTAAATGAAGCTTGGGATATGCAACTTCCCATCAGGTCACCCATCCTTAGACTACTCCAGCCCAAGCACGCTTAACTTCTGTGTTTTATTCGACTAGGCTAGCGGATGGGAAGCCGCCCCTTGCTGATAGGAATTGCCTCCTTCCATTTAAGGCGTTTCACGATGGTTACCCTATGGACCTACTCCCTACTATCACACACGTTTGTGCTTTTGGAAACTGTGTGCAATATTTTCATGGCCGGTGTGTCGCCGCCTAGCCTTCTATGAGCACTGACACTGGCAGCGGGAAACTGATGGGAGAAGAGGCGGGAAACCGATGGGAGGAGTGGAGGGAAACCGATGGGAGGAGTGGTGGGAAATGGTAGCGTGTTTGGATATATAACAACATTAATATGGAAAACTTAGTAGAGAAGGAAGCGTGAGCTAGCACGACGCATGCGCATAGTGCTTACCCATATAAATAAAATCACAACCGGAACTGCATGTGTTGTCGAAAGGGATGAGGGTTGCCGTTCGATCTGGGAGCATCCAACGGTGCAGACGTACGATTCGTGGGGTTTGGATTTTGGCCAATCAGAACACATCACTCAGATCGCACGCGTAACAGGGGGCATCAGCCACGGTTTGGTAGGCACACGGCTTTCGCGAGTGAACCGTGTGCTATTTGAAAATATTTCGTGAGAATCTCGTTTTTAAATCCCTGTAAATCCAAAACTCACCCGAAAATCGTGAAACTTGGCATGGTGTCACAACATGGCACATATATGTTGAGGAAAAAAATTTGTCCATTTTGGGCAAGTTTTATTACAAGCCTCTTACAAACCGGAGCTTGTCTCAAGAAGCCTCGTGGTTCCGATAGGGAAACGTGTCACCCTTGTGGGCGAAACGATAATCACTGCCTCTTTTCGCCTTGTATTTTCTTCTACAGGCAACATGGAACGACAGGATATCTGTGCTGAAATTTAAATTTATTCAGGGTGCATTTGGCCTTTTTATACATTAATTTAGTTTCCTAGGCATTTAATGTCCATAATTCAAATCTGAACTAGAAATACATGCTCCAGTTCACCAAAATGGCTAGAAAAATCGTACATGTGTCCTTGGGTGCATGTTTAGGTCCCATGCAAGGAATGGGAATGAATTATAACCGTATCGGCGTCCTGGCTCGTTCTCAAACATTTGGAATCTCAGTTTTCAAATCCCCATAAATCCAAAACTCACCAGAAAGTCATGAAAGTTGGCATGGGGTCACGTCATGGCACATATATGTCGTGGTAAAAACATTGTCCAATTTGGGACAAGCTTTATTACAAACCTCTTACAAACCGGAGCCTGTCGCAAGAACCCTCGTGGTTTCGATAGGGAAACGTGTCCCCTTGTGGGCGAGACGATAATCGCACCCTCTTCTGGCCTTGCATTTTCTTCTACACGCAACGTGGAACAACGGGAGATTCGCGCTGAACTTTGAAATTATTCAGGGTTCGTTTGACCTTTTTTATTCATTAATTGAGTTTTCTAGGCATTTAATGTCCAGAATTCAAATCCGAACTACAAATACATGCTCCAGTGCACAAAAATGGCTAGAAAAAACGGAAATGTGTCCTTGGGGTGCATGTTTAGGTCCCATGGAAGGAATGGGAATGAATTCAACCGTCTCGGCATCCTGGCTCGGCCTCAAACATTGTGAAACTCGGTTTTTAAATCTCCGTAAATCCAAAACTCACTAGAAAATCATGAAACTTGGCATGGTGTCACTACATGGCACATATATGTCGTGGTAAAAAAATTGTCCAATTTGGGCCAAGCTATATTACAAGCCTCTTACAATCCGAAGCTTCTCGCAACCCTCGTGGTTTCGGTAGGGAAACATGCCCCTCTTGTGGGCGAAACGATAATCGCTACCTCTTCTCGCCTTGAATTTGGTTTTCTACTGGCAACATAGAATAACAGGAGTGTCGTGCTGAAATTTGAAACTGTTCAGGGTTCGTTTGGCCATTTTATATATTAATTGAGTTTTCTAGGCATTTAATGTAGTCCATAATTCAAATATTAACTACAAGCACATGCTCGAATGAAGCAAAATGGGTGGAAAATCGTACATGTGTCATTGGGTGCATGTTTAGGTCTCATTGAAGGAATGGGAATGAATTATAAACGTCTCGTCGTCTTGAAACATTGAGAATCTCGGTTTTTAAATCCCAGTAAATCGAAAACTCACACAAAAAACATGAAACTTGGCATGGTTTCATGACATGGCACATATATGCCGTGGTAAATAAATCGTCCAGTTTGAGACAAGGCGCACACATTAATAGCCAACAAAGTCCTTTTGAAACAAATAGCTGACACGCTAATATCGCAAACGGCTGTATTTTATGAACCGTGTGTTCTCGTAACCATTCAAGTGCGGCCACGCGTCCCTCTTTTCTTATGGGATAGTACTACCTCCGTTCTCATTCATTGGTCATCGTTGTATTTTGTGCCAAAATTTAACCATACTCGGTGGCATGCGTGCAGCTGTTTGATTAGACGGGACGAGCGCGAGAAGTCCGCTGTGCAGGCTCGACGGGGCGCGTGCGACCAGTCCACCGCGCAGGCTCGACGGGACGCGTGCATCATGTCCACCTCGCAGGATCGACGAGACACGTGCGAGCAGCAAGGCCGCCCATGCTCATCGTGAAGCGAGCTCTTTGACCTCCATCCACCAGGCGCCCGCCTCGCTCACAACTTCTCCATTAATGGAGGCCGAGCCGCTGTTTAACACGCAGTTAATTAAAGTACCTGGCCGGAGGGTGTTTTCTTGTGATCCCATGGCCCCGCTCAACGTTAGCATTTGCTTTGTTCGTGTTTTCAAATCATATTCTAGATAATTTAAAATGCCACATAGGGCAACAGATAATATGACGACAAATAAAATGGCAATGGATAATACGACGACAAATTGACAATGGCGCAGATAATAATTGTCTTACATATTCCGAATAATTTAAAATGCCACATGCGGCAAAGACCGGAAGACACGGGGGCAAGAGAAGAAGAAAATCGCAGACAACGATCTGGGTCGCTACTGTCTCTACTCCTCGATGGATCGCCGGGCGACGACATCCTCCAGCTCCTTCTTCAATTCCTCACGACTTTGCTTGATAGCAGCCACGGATTCCTCCACCTCCTGCCCGCGCTCGATCCGGAGCTTCCTCAAGTCACCCATCAGTTCCTCAACGACCACTTTTAGCGTCATCGCCGAGGCACTGCTCTGCCCATGCAGCATCTTCCTGCCGGCGGCCTCCTCCTCCTTCTCGGCGAGCGCCTTGAGGAGCTTTGCATTGTCACCCATGAGTTGCTCGACAAGGCCGGTTGCCTTCTCAACTGAGGCATCGCTGATCTCGAGCAGCTTCATCAAACCATTGACTAGCTCCTGCTGATTAATGAGGCTAGTGAGAATGTCGTCGTCGCTGGCCAAGGACTTCCGCAACGCCAGCTCGTCGCGATCGCCGACGCGGCGAGTGCGCTTGTGAGAGCCCTCGCGTGCCGGTGAGAGCTCGTTCGAGGGCTCCGCGGCGCGCCGGGACTTGTCTGATGCGGCTGCCGCATAGCGGCGGGACCTCTCTAGTGCTTCCGTGGCCTTGGTCTTTGCTTCCTGGTTATATGTCCACCCGAAACTCCTCCTACCGGTCATGGCGGAATGACTTGACAGGAAAGACCAGTTTTGTGGGTGATGAGGAGAGGAACTATGAAGTAATTTTCGAGTGGGTAGGTTTTATGGCCCGGTGCTAAGTGTGAACACATTTTGGTTTGATCGGTGTGAACAGATTTGCAATTACTTATTGCGTTGTAATCTGCAATGTGACGATAAACAAGGTCAAAATTTATTGATAGTTCTGGCCTCAAAGCCCGTTTCTGTTGTTCTGGCTCATCGCAAACTGTTCTTATGGATTAACCATATGCCCCGCATCGGAAGCCCAAAACAGTCCCCGGATGGCATACGTGGGCCCGCGTTCTCAGATGTACGTGTACATGTCTGCCCACTATCACACACGGTCAAGATATCACCATCGTGTCCGATCGATGCGCCGTCGCGCCTCCCACGGGGTGCTAGAAGGTTCACCACGTGGTTTCTCGCCGTTGAGTCGGCCACGGCGCGCTCTCCTCGTCGTTGAGGCGGCCGCAGCACGCTCTGCTCGCGTCCATCGGCGCGTTTTGCTCGCTGTTGAGGCGGCCACGGCGCGCTCCGCTCTGGCGTCCCTGCGCGCGCTCTGCTCGCCGTTGAGGCAAATTTACAATGACAACGGTTAATAATTGTCTTACCTATTCAGGATAATTTAAAATGCCACATGTGGCAACACCCAAAACACTCACGACCTACATATGCATACAATTGTAATAAAATATAGGCTAAAAGGCTGAGCTGGCAGCTTTCCGACGACTGTCTTCTCGGACTCCATGATCACCATAGCACCCTTGCGGCCTTTCATTCCAAGTGTCTCGACCCACCTCCGCCTACGGAGCTGCTGGCGCTGGGAGGCTCTTGGGGCTGCTGGGCCTCTTCCAGAAGAGCTTGACAGCGTGCAATCGCATGCATGACATCTCCGCGGAACCGCTCCACTTCCATGTCTCTGGCCTGGTAGCAAATTCTGTCCATCACCTGCATCCTCAAGATACCACGTTGCCGATGTTCTACTTCGTCGGGGATGTCAACTCCGCCAAGGATGCGCTCGAGCCTGGCCACCACATCATCGGGATCGAGGTTGACACGGCCGCCGCCGGCAATGATGAAGCCGTAGGCTGGCTGTATCTTGACTGAATCGCAGAGGTCCTCTGCCCATTCCTTGCGAGGCATCAGGCTCTCGATGAGCACTGGTGACGGTGGCTCTTCGGGGGGGTTGTCGATCATGCCACCAAGCAGCTCTGGATCTTTTGCATGGTGGATGGCAAACTGCTCATCATACTTCCTCTGCAATATGTCGATTGTGCGCCCAAGGACTGTCACGCCGATATCGCTACCGATGGGCCATGGTGCCTGCACCGGCCGATGAAGCTCTTGCTCTCCGACCTGCTCCGGCTCGTTCTCCTCGCCGAAGATGTAACGCAGGTAGGGGTCGACGTCGAAGCTTTGGTCGTTGCCTGGCATGCTTGGAATAACTAATGGTAGATGGGTGAGGACTAGATCTGCGCACAGTGTCGCGACGGTGCATTGCTGCCTAGGTTATATGCAGCAAGCCATTAGCTGGTGGCGGGAAACCAATGAGGGAGGAGGCCGGGATTTTACAATTCACCCATGTGGAGTGCGGGAAGACTAAGTGGAGCACACAACTCGAATACCGTATGCGGTGCCACGTGTTATCTATCACACATGTGTTAACATAAGGAAACATATGTGTAACTTACTAATCATCGCACATGAGTACTCGCAGACGCATCATGTGCGATACACCTAGCCACCGCAAGCAACTAGTTTGCATTTTTCAAAGTTTTTTGTACACACAGAATCGCACACGAACTAACTATAGTAACCGTCTATGTTATTATTTCTCATCGCAAACAGTTCATCCGAGTGGGTTGTTTGCTGCGTATCACACACATCTTGTTTACACGAATCGTTTGTGTTCTTTTGGCTCATCGCAAACAGTTCATCTATGTGAACTGTATGCCGCATATCACACACATCTTGTTAAGTTGAACCGTTTCTATTATGTTCCCTAATAAAAAACAATTAGTCCGAGTGAACCGTATGCCATATATCACACACACCTTGATCTCGCTGACCGTTTCTGTTGCATTCTCTGATAACAAACAGTTCATCAGAGCAAACTGTATGCCGTATATCGCACACACATTGATATGGCTGCCTTTCCAAAAAAAATTAAAAAATAGTCCCTAAGGTTTTCCATTTCTAACTAAGGCCACGTGACTAGGTCGACATCGGCTCTGATACCACTTCTATGAGAACCCAAAATTAACTTCCAGATCCTCCTGTGTTTAAGTGTCAACCCCAGGATCATTGTTGACAACACAGCGACATGATATCATTGCACAATACGTAAAAGGTATTACAATTTTAAATATATCTTGCCACAAAGCATACCTAGAGAAATGTCTCATGACATTTATTACATTCAGAAAAATAGCGGAAAGTACAATGCGTAGTGACTCCATCTCAGCCACAGGCAGTCGATGTAGTCCACGTGACCTCACTCCTACGGATGGCCATAGTTGTCATAGTCATCACCTTCGAAACTCTGTTATCAACAAAATTATTGCCATGAATACATTACGTACTCAACATGCCTCCCTCGGGGAAGGACCTAATAGCTACATGTGGCTTCAAAGGAAGGCTGTATGGCTCATTTGCATAAAAGCTAATTTTGTTTGAAATAACATAGTACTTGGATAATAGCAGTTTTAGATGAAAACATGTTTTATCTCCATAATAACTTCCAGCAAAGTGAGGATCCTGGATCAACTCACACTTTTCATAGGTTTCAAGAATAGGGGCAAAGAGGGAATAAGCAAGATAGGTCCTGTACGTCAAGAAAGATTCATGTGTTGTCCATGACCGTGGACACGGCTATTCGAATAGTTTTACACTCTGTAGAGGTCGTACACTTTACCCACACGACACAATCCTGTCTTGATGCCACCAGTGGCCGCTGGCGTAGTACACCATTTGGTATACTGGCAGGGAGATTGTGATGAGGTCTTTCATTAGACCAAACTTACTGTGCCAAGCCCACTAGGTTTCAACCCAGAAGTAACCCTAGTTCACAGTCCAGGCCCCCCTTTTGTGCCGAGGATACTCCTCGCAAGGCAGCTATCCCATCTGCGGTACGACGATGACGACAATAAGAGTGAACTAACTAATTAACCAAGCCAGTGCCCATATAGCATGTGGCTCTACTGTTATCACAATCTTCAAATCCAACACTTATTAGGCCTCATGCGGCACGGACGACTGATTGCCCCCTTCAACTCATGAAGTGCGGCCAATCGCTCCTTCAATCCTTGATTCAGCTGTCGCCCGCGCCAGTATTCAGATAGTAAGTTTCACCCAGAGTAGAAGAGGATAGAGAAGGTCAACAAGGGCCAACTGGCCTAGCTCAGCGAGCTCAACAATAAGTTTCAAGTGTCAATGACTCAAAGGTAATTCAACAAAGCACCTATAAGGTAATAAGCACGGCTAAGCATTTCTACTCTACCGGAAATATATACTTCTACTCAGCTGTCAAGTAAATAGGCGACAAGCGGATCAAGGTAATGTGTCAATCGACATGCTAGCTATGAGAATTAAAACAGCATGCATATCGTAACCATAAAACACAATGCAATTTTGTAAACATAGGATAAGTATGATCAAAGAAGGAGGCATGCCTTCGTTGTTGAGTCCTTGTTCCGCAACCTGTTTCTGTCCATGTCCAACATCGTCGTCACTCCCTACTCGTCGTAATGATAGCAAAAGACAAACTATAAATACCAAAGCAATAGAAAATCCAAATAACGTCCAAAACAAATTAAGAGTGGATGGATAGCAAGATACTGATCAAGATGGAGATTCTAAAAGGAGATAACATGACTGGAAGGTAAGTAGAGGACTCGATGAATTGACAGGGTTTAGGTTGATGATGGATAATCAAGACTTGCCAACAATACTAACGTTCTAATACGAACTATGGTACTAACCACTAGTAGTACCCACTACACATCCCACCTAACTATATAACAAAAGCAATGGCATCAACACAAATGAAAAGGAACCGTCCTTTGCATACTACACAATCATAATCATGGCATGATAAAGGTAAAAGTTAACCACAAATAATTAATTAGACATAATCTAAATATTATAATGGTCAACAGCATCCAAACATATACATCATCTATAATATTCAAAAGCAAGTATTCTATACAACAACCAAACCAACATTATAAACCATACTAGTTAAGTAATCAAACAATATTCAACAACATGAAACAAATGGATGAACAAGTATCCTAGACATGATTAAGAGTAATAATCAATAACAAATAAATATTTAGATACTCTAAATATTTATAATGGTCAAACAATAACTATAGGATATACACCACCAAAAACATGTACTAGCAAAGACTCCTACAACAAAAGTCAAACCAATACTATGGCCACGCAAATAAACAACAAGACCCATATATACAAGGTATATGAGTGATAATTATAAATATTTCTTGACTAGTAACAGAAGCATCAAACATATAAGTGATCACTAGGACATGCTCTTTATAAAAAAGAACAACATAAACTTACATAATAACTAGCAACAAGAGTACTACCACATGGTTAGAATAACAAATCAACCTATGCACATTAAAATATAGTCAAAGAACAATTGTACCAACATGAAAGATAAGGTGCCCTAAGTATAAGATGAACTATTGCACCATGTGTGAAACACTCATAATATTAACCTGTAACAAGGTTAATCATCTATAAGAAGCACAAAGGACTATGTACTCAACTATAGTATATGGAACATAATAGGACATGAAAGTTCACTTGCATGAACGACAGTTAGACAAACAAAAATGCAACAACTAGATAAACTAAATATAATGCTAGGCATGGGAAGATCATCACACACGTTACCACAGTATGCTCCTAATAACATATAACTCATGATTATAGCATAACTTAGTTTATATCCGCTAACATCTCTATCAATCACGGCAAAAGCACACAACCCTAGAATATTAGTCATGAAGAATAAGTACACCGAGGAAGCATACTAAGTATGTAATGAAGCATCCTTGACAACATCGAGCAATGCACTATACTAGCATGAGTAACAAATTGGCATGCATTTCCATCAAGTACATCCTACACTTGCAGATATGTGAGCTACACAACTAGGCATGTCTAATACATGAATTGTACACACATGCTATCTAGTCTAGGTATGCAATCACAAATCTTGGCATTGTATTGGTAAAGCATGCATGAATGAACTCTCCTTATTAAAATAGATGAGATAAGTAAACTACTAAGATATACCTACTAACAAGCAAGGCAAACCATATGCATGATCTTACAATGCAAATAAACAATGCTATATCACATGGTAGCTATGATACAATTAAAACATCCATTCTACTTTGAGTAAGTACTAAAACATGGCAAGGCAGTGAACTAAGCATGCATAGCTACAATTCTAGGTAAATAAAACACGTGGATAATTAATAAGAGGTAATAAACTATGTTATATACTGCAAGCATAAACCATATGTAGCAATACAAATATTAATAGAAACCAACCATGTAATATTGCATAACAATCCTCTACAAAATATGGTTAACAACTACTCAAAAGTAGCTACTAATATGTCACACAAAATATGCCATATCATGCAATTTAGGGAAGTAAGAAAGGACCTTGAACCATGGTGCGACACATAATCTAAATGCTACAAATAGTTCTACAACAAGCAATTAATTTGCTGCAAGCATGAGTATGTTCTAGGTTAACATACCAATTCATGACAACCGGTAAAAAGAAACTAAACCACAAATCAATAATTCAAGCAACAAAAAAACTATATATAACTATAGACATCAAACGAATCTTAGGTTAACCATGAAGATTTCTACGTATGGCAATACTTAATCAATATGTACGCACGCATATAAAATGTCCATGAATAATACACACACAAAAATCAAACCGAAATATCATGCATAGCTATTTCAATAGAAAACTAATTCTAGGAAATTCTACAAAAGTCCTAGAATCATAACAACAATTAAAACATATTCCCAGGCATGCTATAGACATGGGAATACTAAAATTTAAAAAAATATAATCGGTAAACAATAAATTTAACACAAAAGTTCACCGATCAACTACTACTCATGATACAAGAAATTATCTAGATGAAAACATACACGACTATACTAAATAATTTAAAACATACATTCAAATCAATTAAACCACATGATACTTCTATGATATCAATCAAGATGACTCCTAGGCATATCAAGAACAAATGAAAATAGCATACTAACATAAAAGTCCACTGTACATAAAACCCCCATCGATCTCGGTCAAACAACTAAAAATATATATAAAAAAATGATTGACGGAACTAGCGATCTAACTCCACCATGAGATTACTATAGCCATGGGAAACATTTCATATGTTGACCACAAGATTATCCGACAGACCAAAAATATAAAGACAAGCCGATGTCATCAAATCGAAATATGTTTTGGACAAGCGCTGCCAACGAGATAGATAGGTTGAAACATGATGTCTATGAGATACTACGAGTGATGTTGATAAGGTGTGCATGAGGAAATGGATAGAGGCTCCGAGTTGGACGGAACAGTGTGGTGAACTTGACGAACAGTGTACACGCACATGTGAAATTCTTCGTGTGTGGTCGACGGATCACGTTCTTTCTTCTCTGAATGGATTCACGGCATGGATGATGATCTTCTGGCACGAGGATTTGTGCTAAGATGGTGCAAGTCACCGGGAACGAGCACCGGCGTCCATGGAGCTTCAAAAGTTCTGTGAGAGTTCTTGGGCATAGGAGGAAGAGAGAGGGCATCAGGACTGATGGGAATGAGAGAGGAGATCGTGGTGGACGTCTAGGTATCTTCAAAACTGAAAACGATTGAGATTTATGGGTGTTGAGGGGAGGGCATGAGAGTGGCTGAACGTTTCTTTTTCTCTGTACTGTGTGCGCGTATGCGAGGGTGGAGGAAGGAGAAGCGCTCGGGGTTGACGTTGCAAGATGGGCAAGTATCTTCATATTTGGAAAGGTAGCAATTAAAGGGAAAGAGGAGGAGTTTCCATCATGCCTGAACATTTCCTTCTTCTCTGCAAGTGAGCGTACAGAGAATACTAAGAAGAAGAGAGCCTTGCTCGTGTGGTTAATGGGAGATGGGCTCAGTGGAGAGAATTAAAGGTAGAAGTTGAAGAGAGGGAATTAAAGGAGAAGACAAGGAGGACTCTTGTCGTTTCATATGTGCACGTTCATGTATGTGGCTGTTGAGGTTTCCTCTTCCTGTACATGTACTTGAGGTACAGGAGGAGAGGAAGGGTTCGCTCAGTATAGGAAGAGATGGGACAGTTCACGCAGGCCCACAAGGAAGGAGGAGAGCAGAAAAAAGAAGAACAGAAGTTCAGCTATAGCCCAGGATTTGTAGGTAAGGAAAAATAAAAAGAATGAGGTGGGCTTGCCTCATTCGGTTGAAAAAATTAGAGACAAAAGAGAAACATATCGGGTCTAGGAAATTATTTCCATAGTGTGATAGAAGAAAATAATTAGATTTTCCTAAAATGAAATTATTGATGAGTTAGAACAATCTAGAAAAAGAAATAGAAGATCAACAACAATCAGAAGAAGTTTCAAAATACAAATGCGCATAATTTAATATACTGACGCGAGAGAAACAAAATCCAACTTATTGCAAAGAACAAATCCAAAAGTTTTAACTGGGTTGGCATTTAATCAAATTAAAATTTTCAAATTATAAAAGTCCAATTTAAGCTTTGTTAACAAATAAAACAAATGAAATTTTCTCGCCCTGATTTTTTGAAAACTTTTTCTTAAACATTCTGAGAGTCGGGATGTTACAGATCTACCCCCCTTAAAAGAAATCTCGTCCCCGAGATTCTGGCTGACTAAAGGGAATGAGTTTGCTTTAGCTTTGTCTTCGATAAAATTCTTCTCAGAAACTTGTGGGGTCACCGTTGATTCTGAACTTGGTGAAAAGCGACTTCGGGGTCTTGATTGGAGATACTTCGATTATCGATACTATCTCTAGCTTGCTGTAGCCTTGGAAGCGGTCCTTTTGGTCCTGGCAATGGTAATCTGATAGCTTCTCTGAGTGGTGCGGCTGGACTCATTGATCCTTCCTTCAGGTTGAACTTTACGGTTGGTGTAGTGAAGGTCTTCAAAACTTTGTCTTCTTTGCGAATAAAGGTCTTCAAATCTTCGTTCTCGCCACGAATCACCGTCTACTACCCCCCTTAAAAGAGGATTTCCATGGGGTTCACATTGATAATAGATCTTCAAGCGGGTTGTTGCAACTTCATTCATCTCAAGGTGACCTCCAGGGTTTATAGAGAAGAGGGAAAGAGCACAAGAGGAGTAGAAGAATCCTACACAAGGCGGAGATACCCTAGAAGATAGACAAAAGATAACACCCAGATAATCATGAAACTATCCAAATAAAACTCAAAAGCAACTCATTTTGGCAAATAGGGTTTTAGTATCACTGCATAGGAAAGCACAAAAATATGCAGACAATACTCACACAAGAAAGGTTTTGCGTCTACAAGCTACGAGTTCTATCACTACAGGGTATTAACCAACCTAATCCTATATGGCTGGTCACAATAAATCTTGGGGCAAATCTTCGACGTTGATGATTGGAGCATGATCGACAGTTGTTGCCTTCTTGAGTTCTCGAGGTGTCTTCTCTTGGCAAAATGTTGCTCCTCGGTGCTTAGGGTTGAAGTTACCGTAAAATTCTTGGCAGGTCTTGTGAAGCTTCTGACTTTTCAATACCATGGGCAAGGAAAAGGTTTCATACTATTAAGAAGGTGGTGGAGAAGTAGAGTTTAAATTTCAATAGAATAAGATGAGATGACAATAGTAATAGTGAAGGAGAAGAGTACGAGAATGATCCTTTCCAAAAAAAAATTAAAAATAGTCCCTAAGGTTTTCCATTTCTAACTAAGGCCACGTGACTAGGTCGACATCGGCTCTGATACCACTTCTATGAGAACCCGAAATTAACTTCCAGATCCTCCTGTGTTTAAGTGTCAACCCCGGGATCATTGTTGACAACACAGCGAAATGATATCATTGCACAATACGTAAAAGGTAATACAATTTTAAATATATCTTGCCACAAAGCATACCTAGAGAAATGTCTCATGACATTTATTACATTCAGAAAAATAGCGGAAAGTACAATGCGTAGTGACTCCATCTCAGCCACAGGCAGTCGATGTAGTCCACGTGACCTCACTCCTACGGATCGCCATAGTTGTCATAGTCATCACCTTCGAAACTCTGTTATCAACAAAATTATTGCCATGAGTACATTACGTACTCAACATGCCTCCCTTGGGGAAACACCTAACAGCTACATGTGGCTTCAAAGGAAGGCTTTATGGCTCATTTGCATAAAAGCTAATTTTGTTTGAAATAACATAGTACATGGAAAATAGCAGTTTTCGATGAAAACATGTTTTATCTCCATAATAACTTCCAGCAAAGTGAGGATCCTCGATCAACTCACACTTTTCATAGGTTTCAAGAATAGGGGCAAAGAGGGAATAAGCAAGACAGGTCCTGTACGTCAAGAAAGATTCATGTGTCGTCCATGACCGTGGACACGGCTATTCGAATAGTTTTACACTCTGCAGAGGTCGTACACTTTACCCACACGACACAATCCCGTCTTGATGCCACCAGTGGCCGCTGGCGTAGTACACCATTTGGTATACCGGTAGGGAGATTGTGACGAGGTCTTTCATTAGACCAAACTTACTGTGCCAAGCCCACTAGGTTTCAACACGAAAGTAACCGCAGTTCATAGTTCGGGCCCCCCTTTTGTGCCGAGGATACTCCTCGCAAGGCAGCTATCCCATCTGCGGTACGGCGATGACGACAATAAGAGTGAACTAACTAATTAACCAAGCCAGTGCCCATATAGCATGTGGCTGTACTGTTATTACAATCTTCAAATCCAAGACTTATTAGGCCTCATGCGGCACGGACGACTGATTGCCCCCTTCAACTCGTGAAGGGCGGCCAATCGCTCCTTCAATCCTTGATTCAGCTGTCGCTCGCGCCAGTATTCAGATGGTAAGTTTGAAACCCAGAGTAGAAGAGGATAGAGAAGGTCAACAAGGGCCAACTGGCCTAGCTCAGCGAGCTCAACAATAAGTTTCAACTGTCAATGACTCAAAGGTCATTCAACAAAGCACCTATAAGGTAATAAGCATGGCTAAGCATTTCTACTCTACCGGAACTATATACTTCTACTCAGGTGTCAAGTAAATAGGCGACAAGCGGATCAAGGTAATGTGTCAATCGACATGCTAGCTACGAGAATTAAAACAGCACGCATATCGTAACCATAAAACACAATGCAATTTTGTAAACATAGGATAAGTATGATCAAAGAAGGAGGCATGCCTTTGTTGTTGAGTCCTTCTTCCGCAACCTGTTTCTGTCCATGTCCAACATCGTCGTCACTCCCTACTCGTCGTAATGATAGCAAAAGACAAACAATAAATACCAAAGCAATAGAAAATCCAAATAACATCCAAAACAAATTAAGAGTGGATGGATAGCAGGATACTGATCAAGATGGAGATTCCAAAAGGAGATAACATGACTGGAAGGTAAGTAGAGGACTCGATGAATTGACAGGATTTAGGTTGATGATGGATAATGAAGACTTGCCAACAATACTAACGTTCTAATACGAACTATGGTACTAACCACTAGTAGTACACACTACACATCTCACCTAACTATATAACAAAAGCAATGGCATCAACACAAATGAAAACGAACCGTCCTTTGCATACTACACAATCATAATCATGGCATGATAAAGGTAAAAGTTAACCACAAATAATTAATTAGGCATAATCTAAATATTATAATGGTCAACAACATCCAAACATATACATCATCTATAATATTCAAAAGCAAGTATTCTATACAACAACCAAACCAACATTATAAACCATACTAGTTAAGCAATCAAACATCATTCAACAACATGAAACAAATGGATGAACAAGTATCCTAGACATGATTAAGAGTAATAATCAATAACAAATAAATATTTAGATACTCTAAATATTTATAATGGTCAAACAATAACTATAGGATATACACCACCAAAAACATGTACTAGCAAAGACTCCTACAACAAAAGTCAAACCAATACTATGGCCACGCAAATAAACAACAAGACACATATATACAAGGTATATGAGTGATAATTATAAATATGTCTTGACTAATAACAGAAGCATCAAACATATAAGTGATCACTAGGACATGCTCTTTATAAAAAAGAACAACATAAACTTACATAATAACTAGCAACAAGAGTACTACCACATGGTTAGAATAACAAATCAACCTATGCACATTAAAATATAGTCAAAGAACAATTGTACCAACATGAAAGATAAGGTGCCCTAAGTATAAGATGAACTATTGCACCATGTGTCAAACACTCATAATATTAACCTGTAACAAGGTTAATCATCTATAAGAAGCACAAAGGACTATGTACTCAACTATAGTACATGGAACATAATAGGACATGAAAGTTCACTTGTATGAACGACAGTTAGACAAACAAAAATGCAACAACTAGATAAACTAAATATAATGCTAGGCATGGGATGATCATCACACACGTTACCACAGTATGCTACTAATAACATATAACTCATGACTATAACATAACTTAGTTTATATCCGCTAACATCTCTATCAATCATGGCAAAAGCACACAACCCTAGAATATTAGTCATGAAGAATAAGTACACCGAGGAAGCATACTAAGTATGTAATGAAGCATCCTTGACAACATCGAGCAATGCACTATACTAGCATGAGTAACAAATTGGCATGCATTTCCATCAAGTACATCCTACACTTGCAGATATGTGAGCTACACAACTAGGCATGTCTAATACATGAATTGTACACACATGCTATCTAGTCTAGGTATGCAATCACAAATCTTGGCATGGTATTGGTAAAGCATGCATTAATGAACTCTCCTTATTAAAATATATGAGATAAGTAAACTACTAAGGTATATCTACTAACAAGCAAGGCAAACCATATGCATGATCTTACAATGCAAATAAACAATGCTATATCACACGGTAGCTATGATACAATCAAAACATCCATTCTACTTTGAGTAAGTACTAAAACATGGCAAGGCAGTCAACTAAGCATGCATAGCTACAATTCTAGGTAAATAAAACACATGGATAATTAATAAGAGGTAATAAACTAAGTTATATACTCCAAGCATAAACCATATGTAGCAATACAAATATGAATCGAAACCAACCATGTAATCTTGCATAACAATCCTCTACAAAATATGGTTAGCAACTACTCAAAAGTAGCTACTAATATGTCACGCAAAATATGCCATATCATGCAATTTAGGGAAGTAAGAAAGTGACCTTGAACCGTGGTGCGACACATAATCTAAATGCTACAAATAGTTCTACAACAAGCAATTAATTTGCTGCAAGCATGACTATGTTCTAGGTTAACATACCAATTCATGACAACCGATAAAAAGAAACTAAACCACAAATCAATAATTCAAGCAACAAAAAAAACTATATATAACTATAGACATCAAACGAATCTTAGGTTAACCATGAAGATTTCTACGTATGGCAATACTTAATCAATATGTACGCACACATATAAAATGTCCATGAATAATACACACACAAAAATCAAACCGAAATATCATGCATAGCTATTTCAATAGAAAACTAATTCTAGGAAATTCTACAAAAGTCCTAGAATCATAACAACAATTAAAACATATTCCCAGGCATGCTATAGGCATGGGAAAAATAAAATTTAAACAAACTATAATCGGTAAACAATAAATTTAACATGTCACATGCCACACACAAAATTATGAGACAATTAGCATACACTCCTAACTATATCCCGAACATATGAAATTAACACAAAAGTTCACCGATCAACTACTACTCATGATACAAGAAATTATCTAGATGAAAACATACACGACTATACTAAATAATTTAAAACGTACATTCAAATCAATTAAACCACATGATACGTCTATGATATCAATCAAGATGACTCCTAGGCATATCAAGAACAAATGAAAATAACATACTAACATAAAAGTCCACTGTACATAAAACCCCCATCGATCTCGGTCAAACAACTAAAAATATATATAAAAAAATGATTGACGGAACTAGCGATCTAACTCCACCATGAGATTACTATAACCATGGGAAACATTTCATATGTTGACCACAAGATTATCCGACAGACCAAAAATATAAAGACAAGCCGATGTCATCAAATCGAAATATGTTTTGGACAAGCGCTGCCAACGAGATAGATAGGTTGAAACATGATGTCTATGAGATACTACGAGTGATGTTGATAAGGTGTGCATGACGAAATGGATAGAGGCTCCGAGTTGGACGGAACGGTGTGGTGAACTTGACGAACAGTGTACACGCACATGTGAAATTCTTCGTGTGTGGTCGACGGATCACGTTCTTTCTTCTCTGAATGGATTCACGGCATGGATGATGATCTTCTGGCACGAGGATTTGTGCTAAGATGGTGCAAGTCACCGGGAACGAGCACCGGCGTCCATGGAGCTTCAAAAGTTCTGTGAGAGTTCTTGGGCATAGGAGGAAGAGAGAGGGCATGAGGACTGATGGGAATGAGAGAGGAGATCGTGGTGGACGTCTAGGTATCTTCAAAACTGAAAACGATTGAGATTTATGGGTGTTGAGGGGAGGGCATGAGAGTGGCTGAACGTTTCTTCTTCTCTATACTGTGTGCGCGTATGCGAGGGTGGAGGAAGGAGAAGCGCTCGGGGTTGACGTTGCAAGATGGGCAAGTATCTTCATATTTGGAAAGGTAGGAATTAAAGGGAAAGAGGAGGAGTTTCCATCATGCCTGAACGTTTCCTTCTTCTCTGCAAGTGAGCGTATAGAGAATACTAAGAAGAAGAGAGCCTTGCTCGTGTGGTTAATGGGAGATGGGCTCAGTGGAGAGAATTTGGCCAAGGTAGAAGTCGAAGAGAGGGAATTAAAGGAGAAGACAGGGAGGACTCTTGTCGTTTCATATGTGCACGTTCATGTATGTGGCTGTTGAGGTTTCCTCTTCCTGTACGTGTACTTGAGGTACAGGAGGAGAGGAAGGGTTCACTCAGTATAGGAAGAGATGGGCCAGTTCACGCAGGCCCACGAGGAAGGAGGAGAGCAGAAAAAAGAAGAAGAGAAGTTCAGCTGTAGCCCAGGATTTGTAGGTAAGGAAAAATAAAAAGAATGAGGTGGGCTTGCCCCATTCGGTTGAAAAAATTAGAGACAAAAGAGAAACATATCGGGTCTAGGAAATTATTTCCATAGTTTGATAGAAGAAAATAATTATATTTTCGTAAAACAAAATTATTGATGAGTTAGAACAATCTAGAAAAGAAATAGAAGATCAACGACAACCAGAAGAAGTTTCAAAATACAAATGCGCATAATTTAATATACTGAAGCGAGAGAAACAAAATCCAACTTACTGCAAAGAACAACTCCAAAAGTTTTAACTGGCTTGGCATTTAATCAAATTAAAATTTCCAAACTATAAAAGTCCAATTTAAGCTTTGTTAACAAATAAAACAAATGAAATTTTCTCGCCCTGATTTTTTGAAAACTTTTTCTTAAACATTCTTAGAATCGGGATGTTACATCAACCGTATGCCCCGCATCGCACACGTAACCAAAATCTGAACCGTGTTGGATGTCTCCACCATCGCAAACGTTTTGCATCTTTTTTGACATTTTTTTACATCCCCGTTTGTAATTAATGCATCGCACACAGTTTCGTCAAAGGATCTCTGATTGTAGTGTCGCGTTAGCAGCATCCTGCAGTAGTGTACACTCGGTACAGGTTAGTACACAGTACCCACAATATGGAACTCATGGCCTTGTACTTTAGTACATGCTCCCATTCGGGTGGACCATCGACAATGTTCCAACAAAACCAATCTATTGCATGACACTCTCCCGGCCACTCAGACAAACTCCCCTTTGGGCTATGTCATGGGTGGCCCCGATGTCAACTCGTGACATCCACCACCTTTGTGGCAGCCACCGCCGTGGCAAAACTAAAACAAACTCATCACAAATGGGGACCTAGGCGCCTAAAACTCGGGCACACAAGGCTATGGCCGCCTACCTGATTAGGGTAGCGCGCACACATAACCTTCCCTAGTTGGAGGCACCGGTGAGAGGCATGACAATAGACCGAATTAGGGCCTCCCCATCCAAGCAAGTGTGGCTGCACTGGTGAGCTTGATTCGGTGGAACCATGACTCAGCCAACAGATTTGTTCAAGTTCGATTAATGTCAGGTTTAACTTGAATGGTGATGAGCTGAGTCATAGCAAAATAACATGATGAAATAACAATGCATATGAGCATGATAACAACATAAGCATGGATGAGCAACATAACCATTTAACATACGAATCATAACATCAACAACAATAAATCACTTAGTCTACGGGATGTAAATGAGCATGGCATAGCGATGATCATGAATATCACAAGTATTTTTATACAACGGTAACTATACATGTGAGCATATCATTATCATGAGCATCGAAAATAAATACAAGAACTAACATGATGATAATGATACTAGCAAGTAAATATCTGAATGCACATGAACATGGCATAAGGATGAACATGGATTTACAAGTATTTATATAGCATTCACAAAATAATTACATGAACACACAATTATAAAATATTCAAGTGAAACCCATGGTCATTGAAATGCCATCATGCAAGCGGCTATTGTGGATTACCTCGGGTTGATGAATTCACAGGGGAGAGGTGCGAGAAGCTCGCGAATTTTTTTGCCAGAAAAGTTTCTCTCTCAGCGGAGCTGATTAGAGGGCAAGGGAAAAATGGTCATTTTCAGAGTGTGACAACATCATGAAAATGGTACCAATGGAACGAGCTTGATGAATAGAGAACTGGGCTTTTGAATCACCTAAATCGGAGTTACGATTGCGGAGATACGACCATTCATTCGTTAGATGGAAAAACAAATAGAAACTATGATTTTTTGCTCTTAACATGTGAACATCCGCAATATAAAGGTTTCAACGCTAGCTGGAAACAGAAAGCGCCTTTTTAGGAAATACGCCTTCGCTGCGGGGGAAACGTATTTTTTTGTTAAGCCACACCGGAGTACATTTTCACAAAATGAAAATGTTTTTTGCCGAAGTGCACCTCCACTTATGCTGACTGGACCGACCTCTGGGTCACTGACATGCGGGACCCATGCCACGTCTCTCTCTCTCCTCTCCACTCCTTCCTCCTCCCGACGCGGGCATAGGAGAGGGCGAGGCCGGGCATGGCCGGTGCTAGCCCGGTCGCCTCCGGCTGAGGTGAGGGCACTGGAAGGCTCGACACGGAGTGCTGCACCCACCTAGACTATGTGCAGATGCCGACGAGGGTCGGGTCGGTGGCGGCTTGTGTGGCGGCAGGGGAGGCCGTCGGCTGAACTTGGGAACACGGCCATGGGCATCCTGGCGATGAAGAGAGGAGGTGGGGAGGCTCTACGTGTTTCTGGTGGTTCGGATGGTGAAGAAAAGAGGGCGAGAGGAGCTCGGCATTGCGCAAATTTGAGCAGCGGCCGATGGCGAGGCTACGCCCAAGGGAGGGGCAGGAGAGCTCCTCGAGCTCAATTGGATGGATGGGTGGGTGCTAGGAGAGAGGAGAGGCTACTAGTGATGTCGAGAGGACTCGAGGCAGCCTCTTTATAGGCAGGCAAGCTCGCGGCCACGGCGACGCGTGTGCCGGCAAGCTGGAGCTCAGGCGGCACATCTAGGGGAGAGGGGAGGGATGTCATAGGGTGCACGCGAGATGGAGAAGCTCGTAGGGGCTCGAGAGAGCTCGGGGGCGATGTGGCCGACCGGCCATGGTGGTAGGGGCGGCGGACTGAGCGTGGGTAGGGCGTCCTTGGCATGAGGAGGAAGAAAGAGGAGGGGTGAGGGATGGAGAGTGAGCACATGGATGCCACGGAGCAATAGGACATCCTGCGGTGGCGAGAGCTCATGGAATGTTCGTGGTCGAGGGCTCCAATTGCCAGAGCGCATCGGGTGCCGCGCCAGCCGCATGGTCACCGCATGAACAAGCGCACGCGGTGCGCGCTGACATGGAAAAAGATGTCTACCGCATGGACCCTACTTGCTAGAGCACCACTAAAGCATTGGGTTGATTACAACACCTTTATGCTGATGGGTAGCATCAACTGAAGTTTGCTGCAGCAAACTTTGACAAGATGTTGGTGTCAAATGGCTATATCAAAGGGCTAGCAAGGTTGTCACAGGGTCTTAGGATATCAAGGACTATGCTTAGGAGAAAATTTGAGGGATTTTGATCAAGTTTGCACATAGTTGCTTCACAACTAACAAACTGACCCAGAAACTAGGTTTGGGTGTTGTGCTCACATGGAAGGTTGAATTGAGCTGAAATTTGGTGGAGGATGGTGATTTCGGCATAGGAAGGTACTGTAAAAATTTCATACCATTTGGGCAAACAAAAATGGTACTTCCTTCACAATGGTCCTCTCCAGACAGAAACTTAGGAAAATTCTTGAGAATTATTGGCTAAAAAAAATGAGCCCAAATTTTTTGGAGGGAGGTTTTATCGGTAGGAGAATGACTTGGTAAAATTTCAGAAATTATGGAGGAATATAAAATATAGTTGTTTCACAAATTGAAATTATGACCAGAGACAAAGATTGGATGGTGTGCTCACCATGAGCATGGAATCTTGATTATTTTTATGTATCCAAGATCCATATGGTCGAAAGGAATTATGAGAATTTTGTCGGAATTTTGGGAAAGACAAAAATATAGGTTGCTTCACAACCTAGGGCAAACAGGGCTATTCCTTTAATATAAAAAGGAATATTCCCAGGAAAAGAATTTGGGTTTGGGCCAAGATGGAAATGACATGATCTTGGGAAGTATTTGAGAGTGACAAGGCACTAGGGAGAGGAAGAAGAGATGATCTTCCCTGGTTTCAAGACCACAGAGTCACAGAATAAGGAACTCTAAATAAAAATCCAAAGAAATCCAAAAGGAAAAGAAAGAGCCAAAAATCAAGGTGTCACAAACCTACCCCCCTTACAAAAATCTCGTCCATGAGATTTGGTCACTCGGGGAGCAAGTATGAATATTCTGACTTAAGGAAACCGTTTCCATCTCGAGTATCCTTTTCCTTTATATGATGTTCCCTTTGCAATTCATATGATCTGTTTAACTTGCTCTGGGGTGGTTTGCTTCACCGTATCCACATTCTGACAGGTCTTACCTCATATGTTCAATCTTACACTGGCTCAAATTCTTTTATATATGTTGGCTTAGCGGGGTGCGATATATTACCACGACTAGAATATGTGATCTCTCCACAAGTCTGGGAGTCATTGCCAATTGACCTGACATTCTTCTATCCAGCACTAATGGTATTCAATCGATTTGTGCACAAATTTCCACGGTGGACATGAAACCTTTTACTCCTTGTATTGTTTTACCCAAATAGATGCATGTCCTCCAGGTTCGAAACAATGCCGAGAATTTTAACTGTTCTCTAGGCGGAATCTGACCACTTGTACGGAGTTCTGAATCATCTTAGCTGGCTCCACTGTCTTGAGTATCAAATCCATACCAAAGATTTGACTGTCGCCTATCATGATCAGTATAAAGGAGTATGGCCTTATAACAATAACATCTAGAGACTTGACTGACGGTGGTTCTAGTGGAAGAATCTTGTTCATGACAATCTATCATTTCAATGGGGACCATATGTGAGGACACATGATCCGAGCTTGTTGTTTAGCACTCTGATTACTCATTATGTCGGCCTATCCATATGTGGGTAGTAGGTCATGCTATGCTTTAACACGGTTGCTGAAGTCAAACTGTTGAGCTGGCCTTTGGTCTGGCATGAAAGACTTAGATATTTGATGCTGACAATTCTGAGCATATACAGTTGGACAAGCGGGTTACCATGATGTGAAGTCCTTACAAACAGAGTAGACCTCTTGGGTATATATCCATGGTGAGCGATATGGAACCATACTGTCTTGGGTATCTATACCATGTCGTTCATGCAACGATTGTCACACCCGCATTGTCGGTCTTGCTCCTTCATTAGTATTTTTTGTGTCGGAACCTTTTAACGAAAGAGCTTGACCATATATATCCTTGATTATCTGTATGACCATAGGTGCTGTCAGGTGCAACATACCGGTAATCATACCTTATCCTTGTTCATGTCTAGTGTCATAGGAAAAATACCAGTTTCATATGTACTCGTATAGAGATCATTGTTGTCGTCAATCATACCAGATGGTGACAAGGGTTATTGATATCACTTTGTCGGTTGTGAGGAAGCTGGCCTAGATAACCACTACCAAGATTATGGTCCCAATGTTGTCTTACTTCATAGCTTGTTAGTCATTGCATCACGCTGAGGTGTATAACTGGCTTTATTTGTCTTACATATCTTATTTGGTTGTTGGATTCTCACCTCTTTTCAGTACATATGATTTGTTTGAACATAATTGCATCCTTATACGAGTGACTTGCATGACCTAGGCGGCATGCTCTCAACATATAAGGAAGTATGTGTAGCTGAACAATTGATTCCTGAGGCAGACACTTGCGTCCTGACCAGCTCATGCTTCTGACCAGACTGTTGTGGACCTGATTCTAGACCTGCACTGTCATGTACTACTAACTCACTGTGTTATATTTTGTACCAAAGCCGATAATTGTTTGTAGTGATGTCCTAACGAAAATTGGATAGCTTGTGTTGGAAGGCATCCAGAGTATCATGCTGAGGAAGACTGAATAGCTTATGCTTGAAGCTTTTGCCGGGATAGCGTGCTGAATAAAACTGGGTATCGTACCTCAGAAGCTTTTCCCCTGGTTGCTTACTGAGGAAGATTCGATTCCTTATTGTTGGTGAAGTGATAGGCCCCTTATGTTTTGGAGTTTGTTGACATAAACAGTATGGGACTTATGTGTTTGCTAGTGCACACAGAGTAACAGGTCCCTGAAGTCATGAGGAGTTTAATCCAAACGACGAAGATAATCTCCCTGCGTTGCAGTGAAGGTTATCATCGAAGATTGTGATAACAAGAGTGACACCTCAAAAATTGCTAACATGAAGCAATTGGTTCGGTGCATGTCCAAAGAAAGTGACTGCGTCCGAGGAGATTGAAGATGAAGTGAAGACATAGCATTTATTTCATTGTTCTTCTTCTCTTTATTGAGTCATAGGACCACCGTACTATTACAAGGGGTGTAGCGTTCGAAGCTTTGATTCTCTAATGCTAAACCCAAATCCTATGAAAGTTACGAAAGAAATTTCTTTGTGTTCCGAACAAATACTTGCCAGCAAGAGACTGAGATCTTCTTCGCTGCGAGAGATTTGTCTCTGACCAAGGAGTTAGCATCACTTGTTCCTCAAGTAATCTAACCGTTGCTCCAAAATCCGCTTGTTGTGAACGTGTCAGTTGGCCATTGGCTGGCCGCGTGTAAAAAATGGTCATTTCCCACCAGGGAAGGCTGTGGCTATAAATAGCCACCCCGCGCCGGCTTTGTCCGATGGCTGCTCCGTTTGATTCTGAGAAGATTGTTGAGAAACCCCCTCTCTGAGCGATTTGAGTTTAAAATCCACCGAGAGAAAACCCCTAGAGCCGAAAAATTAGATAGTGGTTCAGCATCACTCGAATCTAAGTCCAGTACGCTCCGCGTATTACTCTTGAGAGCTGCAAACTCTCTAGACGGTTAGGTGTCAATTTCTTCAAAGACCAAGAGTGATTGTGGTTCTCGAAGAAGAAGTCTGTAAAGGTTCGAAGATCGCCTCAAGTATCTACCACGAGTGATCGACATTGGTTGATGAACCAATTGTCGAGGAGAATAGGGCAAAGAGAGTTTATCTTCCGTGTTAAGTCACAACTCCTCTAACCAGACATAGTCCTTGTGTAGAAGGATGAACTGGTCGAACAAATACCATGTCGCCATCGAGCATCACTGGTTACCTCTGCTACCCATATTTACATTCGATCTGTTTTCCTTCATGTGATTTGTCTTGATGCATGTTTTAGTTTCCTTTCGGTAGTTTGTTTTAGCTCGTTGTTCTTTGTTTTTCATTCGCTCCGCTGCTGGGTTCTGAGAGTTTTGAGATTTCCGAAGAAATTTTAAAACTCCCATTCACCCCCTCCCTCTGGTAAACATACTTCATTCCTACAATTGGTATCAGAGCAAGGTACTCCTTGACTCGGCTCACTTTGGTCTAACCACCTTGGAGTTTAAGTATGTCTTCAGTGAGCTACAAGTCGCATCTCAAGATTCCCATCTTCGATGGGACGGACTATCCCTTTTGGAAAGAGAAGATGAAGATCCGTCTCCGAATAATTGATGATGATATGTGGAATGTGGTGCAGTTTGGGTTCACGGTTGAAATACCCTAGGCCCCCACTGACCAGGAGAAGAAACTCGTTCAGATGGATGCTCAAGCCAAAGATGAAATTGGTGGCCATCTCTCTTGTTCTCAATTTCTTCGCTATCGTTAGTGTAAAACTGTGAAGGATTTGTGGGATGTCCTCGAGAAGATAAATGAAGGTGTTTCAACTCAGAAAGAAGCTCGTATTGATACTCTTCGAGCGAAATTCAGTCAATTCAAGCACATTGGAAATGAAAGCTATCACCAAACTTTTGATCGTCTGAGTGACATAGCAAATGAGCTTCAAGGTCTCGACGCCAAGGACATCATTGATCATGAAGTTGTGAAGAAACTACTCCGATCACTTGACAGTTCATTCGACACACTAGTCTTGATGATTCATGAATGAGCTGATTTCAAAACCCTCGACTTTGTTGATATCATGGAAAGGTTGAACACCCACGAGGAACAAGAAGAAGAGAAAAGAGATCTCTATGGCTCAAGTTAACGCAAAAATCATGCTCTCAAGGTTGAAGCAGATTCTTCCTCCGATGGAAATGCCGAAGAAGATTCAGATGACTCAGAAAGGATCAGCAAAAATCTTGCATTAATCACGAAAAGATTCCAGCGCCTTCATAGGAAGAGCCAGTTCCAGAAGAAAGGTTCAAGCAACTCTGGCGGTTCAAAATCTTCATAAAAACCTACTGGAGAATACACCTGCTTCAAGTGCAAAAAGCTTGGACATTTCATTTCAGACTGCCCTCTCTGGGAAGCTGAAATCCGTGCTAGTGGAAGATATGATTCAGGCAACTATCGAGGCAAAAGCAAGAGCAAGAACTACGACTCCGATGATGAGAAGAAAATGAAGAAGTTCTTCAAGAAGACAACTCCACCTCAAAATCTTCGTCAAGATCTTCCTCAAGGAATCCTTCCAAGTCCTCCTCCAACCACAAGAATAACTCTCGCAAGGCCAAGGCGTACATCGACAAGGAGATGGATTCTGATGAAGAAGAATCATCTGACTCCGAAGAAGCTAATGAATCCGATGAGGATTTCGACTCTATCATGGCTGCCATAGCATATACCTCCTCCCTTGCGACAAACTTCTTCGGGAATCCATCAAGCGACGATGAATCTCCTGCCTACTGCTTCATGGCCAAAACCTCGAATGAAAAGGTATTCTCCAAACATCACAAGGTTCACTCTAGTGATCAATATTCTTCTGATGAGGATGACCATGCTAAACTAATCAAATTTGCCAATATACAACAAAACTCCCTTGAGGAAATTGAGAAAACCCTTAGGAAATCTGAAGGGTTGTTGGTTGACGAGATGGAGAAAAATCAGTCGTTGACCGAAGAGTATTCCGCTCTCAAGTCACGAATGGAAGAACTATCAAATTGTCATGATTTTCTCTCAGCTGACCACGAGAGATTGACCTATGATTACCTAAAAAGAAAACAGGAAGTCAAGTCGCTGAGAGAGGCTCATGAGGATTTGATCAGAGAAAATTCTCTTCTCACCCAACAACTTAAAGACAAACCTGAAGTGTTTGTACCACCTTGCTTAAAATGCCTTGAACGAACCAATGCTGAATCAAATGTCGAATCATCTACGAATGCTAACCCCTCTATCGAGGAAAATGGTTCTGTTTCTGATGAAAATGCTAGGTTGAAAGATCTTCTTCAGACTGGAATGTTCAAATCTCACAAAGGGCATCAAACCCTCTGTGACATTATGAAGAAATCCATTCTTCACAAAAATCCCAGGAAGGAAGGTATTGGTTTCGAAAGGAAACTGAATGAAAATGTCTCCTATTGGGAACCTGATCAATATCCTCGCACTGTGTGGGTGCTTGCCAAGAGCAAAATGCTCGATCCAGCTTTGCTTTCGGGATATAACTCTCCCATCCGAGAATATCCTGATGATGATTCTCTGGACAACTATAAGTTGTTCAAAAACCAACATGGTGAGGCTGTTGCTCGCTATGTTGGACCAAACTGCAGGAATGCCCCCCCAAAGAAGGCTATTTGGGTGCCAAAGAAAACTATCAATGCACTGCCTATTACCACTTTACTAACCATGCAGGCAGAGAATGCTCGTTACTTCCTTAAGAAAGTTGGACAGGATGAGTACATGCATACCTCATTTAATCACTATACTCATTCGTCTGTAGTGAAGAAAAACCATCTCCATGGCATTCCAGATGTAAAATTCGACAAGGATTGTCTTTGTCGTGCATGTGAGGCTGGTAAATTGGCCAAGAAACATCATTCATCAAAGACTGCTATGACCACAACAAGACCTCTGGAAATTCTTCATATGGGTCCTCAAAACTATGCAAGTTTCGGTGGCAGTCATTATGGTCTAGTTATTGTTGATGATTTCTCTCGCTACACTTGGGTATTCTTTCTTGAAGACAAAACATGCACTCAAGATATCTTCAAAAGATTCGGTAAGAAGGCCTAGAATGAATATGATGTGCGAATTAAGCATGTCGGAAGCGAGAATGGTACTGAGTTCAAAAATACTCATATCGATGAATTCCTCAATGAAAATGGTATTACTCATGAGTTCTCTGCCGCATACACTCCCCAACAGAATGGAGTTGTTGAGCGAAAGAATAGAACTCTCATTGAAATGGCAAGAACAATGCTCAGTGAGTATAAAACTCCTATTCGCTTCTGGGCTGATGCTATTAACACTGCTTGTCATGTTATCAAGCATGTTTATCTTCACAAATTCCTTAAGAAAACTTCTTATGAGCTTACCACTGGCAAGAAACCAAATGTTTCTTATTTACGTGTTTTTGGTGCACCTTGTTGTATTCATGATATGAATCATTCTTCCAAGTTTGCACCTAAGGCACATGAAGGTTTTCTTCTTGGTTAGGCTCGAACTCGCATAATTATCGTGTCTATAACTCTCACCACGGGAAAGTTATGGAAACGGTAAATGTGCGGTTTGATGAATCTAATGGCTCCCAAAAGGAGCACCTGCCAAATGTGATAGATGAACCACCGATTTCGGATGCTATTCGGCAAATGGCTATTGGGAGCGTCAAGCCAGTTGAAGGAAATGCACCTGAGTCCTCTGATGATGATGCCCCCATGACTCGAAGCAGAACTCGCCAAGCCACTGCCGAAGAAAATGCCACTCCGAATATAAATGGCAACCCAAATCCAAATGCCGATCAAAATGGCAATCCCGAAGGGAATGCCGATACAAATGTTGATGCTGAGGAAAATGATAATGATCGTCAAGATGAAAATCCTCATCCACGATTGGCTAATCGAGTTGATTCTTCATTAATTCTCGATGAACTCGAGAATCCAGGTTATTGACCCACAACTCATTCACGCACTCATTTGGCTAACTACTGTGGTAGTTTCTCCTTTGTTTCATTGGTAGAACCTACCAAGTATGAGGAAGCCATGAATGATCTAGATTGGATGAATGCTATGCAAGAGGAGTTGGTGCAATTCGAACTGAATAATGTTTCGGAATTGGTTGACAAACCGAATCCTAAAAAGCATAATATCATCGGCACAAAATGGATATTCTGGAAGAAGCAAGATGAGAATGGCATTGTTGTGAGAAACAAAGCATGTCTTGTCTCTCAAGGGTATACACAGGTAGAAGGTATTGATTTTGGTGAAACATATGCTCTTGTTGCACGCCTTGAGGGAATTCGTATTCTTCTCGCTCATGCAAATTACAACGATATCCTGCTTTCTCAAATGGATGTGAAAAGTGCTTTCCTCAATGGTGAAATTGATGAGGAAGTATATGTTGGACAGCCACCTGGCTTTGACCACCCTGAGTTTCCTAACAAAGTTTTCAGGTTGAAAAAGGCTCTATATGGGCTAAAGCAAGCCCCTCGAGCATGGTATGACACCTTGAAGAAGTTTCTGCTCGATAAAGGGTTCAAGCCAGGGTCCACTAATTCTGCACTTTTCACTCGTGCTGTTGATGATGATCTGTTCGTGTGTCAAATTTATGTGGATGATATTATCTTCGGCTGTATTAACAATGCTTGCAGCTTGGAGTTTGGGAAAATGATGTCTGACAAATATCAAATGTCAATGATGGGTGAACTTAAGTTCTTCCTCGGACAGCAAATACGTCAACAGGACAATGGTATTTTCATATCTCAGGAGAAATATCTGAGAGAATGTCTGAAGAAGTTCAAAACGCAAGATTCCAAAATGAAGGGCTACGAAACTCCAATGCCCATGAATGGTAAGCTGCACTCAGATGTCTATGGTAAGAATTACGATCAAAATGCTTATCGTTCGATGATTGGTTCTCTTCTTTACTTATGTGCTTCCAGACCTGATATTATGTTGACTGTTTGCATATGTTCCCGCTATCAAGCTGCACCGAAAGAATCGCATCACCAAGCGGTCAAGCGTATTCTGAGATATTTGGCTCACACCCCCACCTTAGGTTTATGGTATCCTAAGGGAGTACAGTTTGATCTCATTGGATATTCAGACTCAGATTATGCAGGTGACTTGGTTGACATGAAATCTACTTCGAGGACATGTTGTCGGCGTTCTGGGAACCAGGGTACCTAGAGTTGCCTGCTTGCGGCCCACGGCGTGGCCCCAGTAACGGCCTGGTATGGCCCATCTGCAAGACTGCCAAGGCATGACCCTCACAAGGGACCAAGCCTCACGGGGCGGACGGCACCAAGACCTCCCGAATGAGCTGCCTCTCCAGGCGGCCTCCCGAGGAGTGGAGATTTCTATGCAGGTACCCAGCCTCATGAGGCTACAATGACGCAAGCCATGACGACCACGGCAGGCGGGCGCCAGTGGGCACAGAGGAGGCAGTTTCTGTCAGTTCAAGGCTCCGCAGACCCAAGAAAGGTTCGAACTCTGGGGCGTGTGCGAAGAACTCAACCTATCCAGCCTTCCAGCTCGTCGCCCCACGTCCTAGCTCAACTCACTCGAACAAGGAAGAAGGAGAACACGGCAGTTTACCCAGGTTCGGGCCACCTTGCGGTGTAAGACCCTACTCCTGCTTTGTGGTGGATTGGCCTCACGAGGGGCTGAGGATGAACTAGTACAAGGGATGAACAACCTCATGAGGTTCGGGGGAGCGGGAAATGAGTTGACCCCTTCTACGGTGGTGGCTAACCTATACTTATAGTGGCCTCGGTCCTCTTCCCCCAAAACGTAGGCAGGAAAGGATCCCACAGTGGCCAATTTGAAAGGGGACAAGTAGTACATCTTATCCTGATGAAAGGTGGTCTTCGCCTGCAAAGCTTCTGGTCGTGATGCAGCGGTGGGCTCGGCGATGACATCCATCCTACCGTGCCGGCGGCCTTGGTCTCACTGCACCAGAATGGAAACCTTTGCCAGATTCCGCGGGAACCCACGACTATCCTTGCCTCCTTAGCACCAAAGAGGAAACTGCCTCCTCTGCGCCCTCTAGCGCCCGCCTGCCTTGGTCGTCATGGCTTGCATCATGGTAGCCTCACGAGGCAGGGTACTTGCATAGAAATCTCCGCTCCTCGGGAGGCCGCCTGGGGAGGCCGCTCCTTCGGGAGGTCTTGACATCGTCCGCCTCGCGAGGCTTGGCCCCTCGCGAGGTCTTGTCTTGGTGGTCTTGTAGATGGGCCGTACCAGGCCGTCGATGGAGCCACGTGGTGGTCCACAGGCAGGCAAGTCTGGGTACCCTGGTTCCCAGAGCGCCGACAGTAGCCCCCGGGCCCAAGGTGCGCTCGGACTTGGCTTAGAGGCGAAGCCAAGGGCAAGGGCGAAGCGCCGCGGGCCCCAATTGCCCGCGGGCCAGGCTGACGCGTGGCGCTTGACGAGACATGGGTGTCTCCGCTTCCCCATGTCTCCTCGACAACTACCCAACTTGACAACTGCCTGGCGCACGCACCCGAGCCATCACTGCCCCGCTGTGTGCTTGCCTTCTGCTTCTTCTCCTCCTCGCGAACTTGCGTCCTCTTTGCCAGATTCTGCGACAGCTCCAATCCACCTTGCCGCCATGGCCCCCAGGAAGAAGAAGGGCAGGACCCCCACGGCAGCGGAGCCCTCGCTGGGGCCGAAACCAGCACTAGGCCGGTCCACGGTGATCAACCAGGAGGGGTTGGATAAGGTCCAGCACGCCATCACTGTCGATTCCAACGAGTGGAAGGCAATGAAGATCTGGCCTGCCTCCCGGATTTTGGCCGACATGGATGCCACCGAGATCCCTCTTCATCTCCACGCCCTTCTTGCCGGCCTGCTGCCTCCATTCTCCGATTTCTTCAACGCCATGCTCTCGCACTACCAAATCCATGCGCTGCATCTGGATCCCGGATCCATCGTCCTCCTCTCCGCTTTCTCATTTTTGTGCGAGACCTTCGTGGGCATTGCCCCGTATGTGGCCCTGCTCCACCACTTCTTCTCGCTTCAGTTGGTCGACGGCGAGCAACGCTCAGGGTGCGTGTTGCTTCAGGTGGTGGCGGCGACCGCAGGCTCCGGCATCGACTCCACACTCCGTTCGGACGCAAGGGGGTTCTAGAGGCAGTGGGTGTACGTAGAGGCCACCGTGTACAACCCCCTTCTCATAATCCCCTCCGCCCCCGTGAAGCCGAGCTCCGGGTGGGGTCACGCGAGGCTGGTCGACCCGTGGCTCGCCCGAGTCATGACTAGGCTGGCGAACTTGAAGAAGGCGGGGGTGACGATGGCGATGGTGGTGAGGGAGTTCACCCGGCGGCGTACCACCCCGCTCCAGTGCCATTCCTGCCCGATGTGGGCTTTTACCGGCCCCGCGGACGATATGAGGCTCCATCTGCCTCCTCTTCCTTCCAGCACCCTGCGCATAGTGCTCCACCTCCTGACGGGCGGAGAACCCGCTGTGCTCTCTCCGGACGGATTCCCTCTTTACGATCACCCAGAGTGGGGCCTTCGCCAAGAAGATGACGCGCTTCAACGAGTGGGGGCTGCTCCCCAAGGGACACGAGGGGCCTCGTGACAACCCCCTCTTGGTGACTCCCGTGCATGTAGGCCCCGAGGTGTGCGCTCCTGAGGTGGTCGCAGGGGAGGGGGCGCCATCATGCGCTCCTGAGGCATCCGCCCCTAGCCTCACCAGCGGCGAGGGAGGAGTTCTGCCCGTGGATGCAGCTACTGTCCCCGCCGTGGAGAGCTACACGCCAGCCCCCAGCACGTCTTCTATGGATCCCGGGGCATCTCGCAAGAGGAAAGAGCCCGGGAGCCGCCGCAATCTTGTCCCAAGGACCCTGAAGAAGAGGAAGTGGATTGTTGTGGATGAGTAAGTACCTTGCCCTCCTCTTGGCTCTTGCATATCGCGTTTCCGTCTGACTTTTGCCCCTCAGGATTCCTTCCGTCGAGGGGGTGAGCGCGTCCCGAGCGCTATCTCTGGAGGGCACCAATCCCGCCGCGGTCTTAGGCCTCACGAGCCGGGCGGTTGCGCCTGGGGTGGCGCCTGTACCCGAGCCAGGGCCGTACCTGGGGGGCCGTGGGCCTGCGTTCTTGGTGTCCTTCTTCCGAAGCGATCTTTGGGGCACGGGGGCCGTACCAAGGGCTCCCCCGCTGATCCTTGCTGGTAATTGGGAGCCCTGCGGGGCAGCACCATCCCCAAGTTGCAGGGCGAGCCTACGTTGGGCCCCATCTTGGGCCGCGGGAGCAGGCGAGGGAGCTCCAGCCCCTGGGCCCCTGCCGGAGGTGGGCAAGTCCTCGCGCGCCTCCCCAGCTGACTGGGGCGCGGAGGAAAGCCTCGGCCGGGCATTGGAGCTCGCCCACGGGCGCAGCGCCGTTCGGCACGACCTTCTTCAGGAGGCATCGAGCGCTCTGGGGCACCTCGGGGCGGAGCTTGATGATGTTGATGCCCGCCTCAAGGCGTAGCACCAGCGTCTGGCGCGTGAATGGCGCCAACTACAAGTCGCCATCAACTTGGGTCACCTGCAGCACAAGCATCCCTGAGCGGAGGCGGAGGGGCCCCTGGCCGCAGCAAGGGAGGCTCGCAATCGCGCCCTAGAGGAGGCATGAGCCGTGGATCGTCGACGCGAGGCGCCGGAGGAGTGCGAGAGGGAGCTCCAAGCTTCAAATTCCATCCTCGAGCAACAAATCCGGGTGCGCGCGGCCGCGCTCGCCGCCCTGGCGGTCGTGCTGCTGACGAGCGAGGCGAGGCCCCGCACGCTCGAAGACACGCTGGCGCTGGAGGCGATGGAGCTAAGCCTGGAGCGCGAGCAGCTGGAAGTGATGGAGCGCCAAGTGGCCGCTGCCGAGGATGCCCTCGCTTCTCGGGAGGCGAAGATCCAGCGAGAGGTCGACGAGAAGGTGGCGGGGATCCGCAGGACCCTTGCCGAGGAATATCGTCGGAAGGTGAAGCTCCAGGAGGCTCGCTTCTGCACGCCACGCGACGAGCTGCGGGGCAAGGCCGACGCCCTCAAGGAGAAGCTAGCTGCGGCAGAGCAGCGCGAGAAGGCCGCTGGGGCAGCTCGGGCTACTGCTGAGGCCGAGCTGTCATTCCTTCGTCAGCAGGTAGAAGGCGTTTCTTTCCTCGTAGAGAAAGCCTCGGACGAAGCGGGCCGCCGCCGAGTGCTGCAGCGTGAGCGCTCCCTGATGTTCGAGGCCCTCGGGCGCAGGGCCAACCAAGCCCTGAGCAACATTTGTGATGAGAACGTCTCCCACCCGCTTGATGCCGACGACGCGGCTACCTCTGCATCTTCACCCTAGTCATGGCTCGCCTCGATGGCGGGGCCTTGAGGGCGCGCCGAATCGTCGAAGAGAGGAGCTGCGACCTTCTTGGGCGCGCATTCTCGCGCGTCTTCAGCCACCTTCTTTGCTCCGATCCTGAGTTTGACTTTGATGCCGCGATAGCCCCCGTACCTGGAGCAATCCGAGGTGTCCTGGCGAGCTGGGTGGAAGATCACGTGGATGACCTGATCGCGGAACTCGCCCCTGCCGATGACGCAGTCGCGCCCGCAGCCGAAGAAGGCAGAGCTGACGATGACGACGATGGCAGCGAAGACGATGATAGTGCGTCTCGCTAGGCTTGCATTTCCCTGTTTTCCTGTCAAGACTTTGAATGTGACCCCGCGGGGATGCGAAAGCATTTTTGGAAGAACTTTCTCTGTGATGTATTGAGTGGTATTTGCACTCCCTGTTGTCGCCCCTCTTTTTACTTTTTGCGCACTCATGACCCCTGAGTAGGGGGTGGCCGTCATTGTCATACCTGTCACGGTGTCTGATTCAAGATCCGGAAGCGGGCACCTGTCGAGAGCCCTGGGAAGTGCGCGCCTGCCAGCTCGCTTGAGAGCGCCGCGCGACGGCCTAGAGAGGCGTGCGCGCGGGCAAGGCCACTGCTGCTGTGGCCTGGCCCCTTAGGGCGTCTTTAGCACCGCCGGGCGACCCAAGCGTGCGCACCATGCCCAGCCCCCACTCGTGAGGTGTGATGGAGTGAGCCACAGGTGCCCGCCATCTTTCGCAAAGACGGAAACCAGCGAAGGGAAAACAGCGAGAAAAAAAAGAAAAACCAGTAACTCCCCCCTTTTCAACAAAACGCAAGAGCTGCAAGTTTACTCCAAGAAGTAGCAAATTCGATTACAAGAAAAAGCCAAGAACAGCCGCGTCCAGCACCTATGCTAGTCTTCTAATCTTCCCGCCAGCGCGGAGCATGGGGCTTCCACTGGGTGTGGGCATAGTCATTGGGGGACCGTGTCGTCCGCCAGCACGGAGCATGGGGCGTCCACTGGATGTGGGCTTAGTCATTGGGGGACCGTGTCGTCCGCCGGCGCAGAGCATGGGGCTTCCACTGAGACGTGGGTGGGAGCCCCCGTGAGGCTCAAGGGCAGCTCAGGAGACTCCGGGGTGTCTACAGCCCCACTCATTATTACGTGAGAGTGTCACGGGCGGAGACTTGGGTCAGCATAAGGTGGTCGCCTGCTTCCCTGTTGGGGACCCCACGCCTTGCCCCGAACCGCGCACCAGTGCGCCTGTGCGCCAGCAGCCCTGGGCAGGGCCCCAGAACTAGTGACCACCAGCGGGTGGCACAACGCGCCACCATGTTGGCCGCGGCCACCCGGTCGGCTCGCGATGCCCATTTCCGGGCTCCTCTTGAGCCCATTTGGCCTCCCGAGTCCTTGGGGACCTCTCGAGGCTCCCTAGCCTCCCGGGCCCCTTGAGCCTTCTGGGCCCCGTCCTGGTCCGAGGTGCCACCTCGTCGGGTGTGCCCCCGCACGCATAATCTGCCTGCTGTCTGGCAGGCATTCCACCGGGCGCAAGTCTCCTGCGCTCTAAAGTTAGCAAAAAGGATGTTCCGAAAGCATTTGTCTCGGCAATTAAGGCCCTGCACGCAGCTCCCAGGCCTTGATAGGCCCCTCGGTCATGGGGGCCGCACCAGCAACAACCTGCTTTCCGCCGACCCACGGGCTCTTCGGACTTGCCAGCCACCGCCTTGCCGTCGCATCATGATGGCCAGGAGGCGGCCCGCCGTGACGTCCCCCACAGGGGGCCGCTTACGCTGCCTGCCGCTCGGGGAAGAACCTCGCTCGCCTTCTTTCCACTGCCCATCCCTCCGGGTGCTTTTCCTACGCAGACGCAGGAAGGGCACGCCCGGGCCTGCAAAAAGGGTCGAGGCATAGGCGGGGGACAGAGGGGGTCCGCACCCCCACAAGCTACGTCGAGCAGCTCAGCGACCCGGTCGAGCCAAGCGGCGCGATCGCCCTCGGCAGGGTGGTAACGCAGTAATTCACGCGCCGCGAGGAGCGCGGCTTGCACGCCCGTCAGCCTCCGGCGGGCGCGGTGAGGTGGCGGTGAACCCCGTCGTTGGCGATAGTACGCAGGGGAAGACGAAGCACAATAAGGAACGCCGTGGTGATAAGGTGTCGTCCGATCGGAGTGCACAGCCAACCACTCGATGCAGGCTCATCCGGATCTCGTCATGGCCAAGCAAAGATGGAATGCGGCTGGTGGAGAGGCAGGGCTTCTACACGCCCCTACCTGGCGCACCAAATGTCAGATCCAGGGCTCCACAGACCCAAGAAAGGTTCAAACTCTGCGGTGTGTGCGAAGAACTCAACCTATCCAGCCTACCAGCTCGTCGCCCCACGGCCTAGCTTAACTCACACGAACAAGGAAGAAGGAGAACACGGCAGTTTACCCTGGTTCAGGCCACCTTGCGGTGTAAGACCCTACTCCTGCTTTGTGGTAGATTGGCCTCACGAGGGGCTAAGGATGAACTAGTACAAGGGATGAACAACCTCATGAGGTTCAGGGGAGAGGGAAATGAGTCGACCCCTTCTACAGTGATGGCTAACCTATACTTATAGTGGCCTCGGTCCTCTTCCCCCAAAACGTAGGCGGGAAGGGATCCCACAGTGGCTAATTTAAAAGGGGACAGGTATTACATCTTATCCTGACAAAAGGTGGTCTTCGCCTTCAAAGCTTCTGGGACGCAGCGGTGGGCTCGGCGATGACATTCGTCCTGCCGTGCTGGCGGCCTTGGTCTCATTGCACCAGAATGGAAACCTTTGCCAGATTCCTCGAGAACCCACGCCTGTCCTTGCCTCCTTAGCACCAAAGAGGAAACTGCCTCCTCTGCGCCCGCTAGTGCCCGCCTGCCTTGGTCATCATGGCTTGCGTCATGGTAGCCTCATGAGGGAAGGTACTTGCATAGAAATCTCCGCTCCTCGGGAGGCCGCCTGGGGAGGCCGCTCCTTCGGGAGGTCTTGACGTCATCCGCCTCGTGAGGCTTGGCCCCTCGCAAGGGTCTTGTCTTGGTGGTCTTGTAGATGGGTCGTACCAGGCCATCGATGGAGCCATGCGGTGGGCCGCAGGCAGGCAAGTCTGGGTACCCTGGTTCCCAGAACACCGACAGTTTCCTCTTTGGTGCTAAGGAGGCAAGGACAAGCGCGGGTTCCCGAGGAATCCGGCAAAGGTTTCCATTCCGGAGCAACGAGACCAAGACCACTAGCATAGCAGGATGGATGTCATCATCGAGCTCACCACTGCGTCATGGCCAGAAGCTTTGCAGGCGAAGACCACCTTTCATCAGGATAAGATGTACTGCTTGGCCCCTTTCAAAATGGCCACTTTGGGATCCCTTCCCGCCTACGTTTTGGGGGAAGAGGACCGAGGCCCCTATAAATATAGGTTAGCCACCACCATAGAAGGGGTTAACTCATTCCCTCACCCCTGGACCTTGTGAGGTTGTTCATCCCTTGTACTAGTTCATCCACAGCCCCTCGTGTGGCTAATCCACCACAAAGCAGGAGTAGGGTCATACACCGCAAGGTGGCCCGAACCTGGTTAAACTGCCATGTTCATCTTCTTCCTTGCTCGCGCGAGTTAGGCTAGGCTGTGGGGCGACGAGCTGGTAGGCTGGATAGGTTGAGTTCTTCGCACATGCCCCAGAGTTCGAACCTTTCTTGGGTCTGCGGAGCCCTGAATCCGACATTTGGCGCGCCAGGTAGGGGGCATGTCGAAGCTCGGCCTCTTCATCAACCGTGCTCTGCTCGCGCTTCACGGCTCTCATGGCGGGCGCCATTCCGCCCGACGGGCCGCCGGGCGCTTACGAAGGCACTGCGAGCCACCAGGCCTTCACCCCAACCTACAACGGGTGCAGTGGCCATAGAAGTTCAGGCCAGCGCTGCCCCCGCGGTACGACGGCAAGGGGGACCCCGAGGAGTTCCTCCGGTTTTGCGCGCAGGCCATCTGGGAGGCGGGCAGCGATGACAAGGTTATGGCGAACTGGCTCCCTATGGCCCTCATGGGCGTGCCACGCTCCTGGATGCTCAGCCTGTCGCAGTCTTTAGTGGCCTCTTGGGAGGAGCTGCGCGGTATGTTCATCGCGCACTTCGCGGCGCCAGCGCCCCATGTCATTGCATCCATCCTCGGCGGGTCGCAGGCGCCATCCTTGAGCCATCTTGTCAAGCAACTCCTTCATCAGCTGGGAGCTACCCGGCCGCAGCAGGGGGCTCCTCCAGGCCGCAGTGTGCCGGAGACCGCCATCACCTTGGACTCCAGGGATCACCCCAGGACCACGGTCGGCGCCGGCGCACTCTCCATGCTCTGCGCGCCAACCATCAGCAATGTCGCGGTGACCAGGACCCTCATTGATGGCGGTGCTGGCCTCAACATCCTCTCCAGGGAAACCTTCGACCTGCTTCAAGTGCCCTACGACCAGCTCACCCCCACCATCCCTTCTCAGGGGTGGTCGATGGCTCCACCTTTCGCCTGGGGCAGATCCGCCTCCCTGTCACCTTCGGCACACGCTACAACTACCGCACTGAGTTCATTGACTTCGACATCGCCCGCATCGGCCTCCCATACAATGCCATCCTTGCGTATCCGGCCCTTGCCAAGTTCATGGCGGTGACGCACCCTGGCTACAACATCATCAAGATGCCAGGGAGTAGTGGTGTCATCATCGTGGCAGGGGACACCAAGGATGCACTCCTGGCCCTCAAGCTCGCTTTCAAGGTCGCGGCAGCCGTACGACCAGGCGCTGGAGACACTCTAGAGATCCCGGAAGCCACACCCGCAAAGAAGAAGCAATTGTTCTCTCATGACCGGGCCGAGATGAAGCAGGTGCCCGTCGACGATGGAGGTTTCGGCCTCACCTTCACGATAGGCGCCAGCCTCCCCCCGGATCAAGAAGAGGCGTTGGTCAGCTTCCTTCGCATGAACAAGGATGTGTTTGCTTGGGAGGCAACGGACTTGGTCGGAGTTCCGCGGGATGTGATTGAACAGCACCTCATGGTGTGCCCAAGTGCGTGCCCAGTAAAGTAGAAGGCGAGGCGCCAGGCCCAAGAAAAGCAATCATTCATCGTCCAGGAGGTTCGCAAGCTGTAGGAAGACGGTGTCATTCGGGAAGTGCGGCACCCGGATTGGCTGGCCAACCCGGTCATCGTCCCCAAGAAGGGCGAGAAGGAGCGCATGTGCGTCGACTTCACGAGTCTTAACAAGGTGTGCCCTCAGGACCCGTAGCCTCTTCTACACATTGATTAGATCGTTGACTCCACCACCGAGTGTGATTTGTTGTGCTTCCTGGACGCTTTCTCGGGCTACCACCAGATCAAGATGGCGGTGCAAGACGTCGAGAAGACAGCCTTCCTTTCCCCGTGCGGGGTGTACTGCTACACCTGCATGCCCTTTGGGCTGCGGAATGCCGGCGCAACCTTCCAGCGATTGATGCACATCGCTCTGGGCCAGCAGCTCGGGAGGAACGCTGAGGCATACGTCGACGACATAGTGGTCAAGTCGCGGGAGGCAAGGACCCTTGTCGGAGACCTAGAAGAAACATTCGCCAACCCGCGCAAGGTAAACCTGCGGCTTAATCCAGAGAAATGCGTGTTCTGTGTCCCGTCCGGCAAGTTGCTGGGTTTTCTGTTGTCGCACAGAGGGATCGAGGCTAACCCTGAGAAAGTCAAGGAAATAGAAAGGATGAGCCCACCACAGACCCTCAAGGAAATGCAGAAGCTCGCGGGCTGCATAACCTCGCTGGGGCACTTCATCTCCAAGCTTGGCGAGCGTGCCCTTCCGTTCTTCAAGCTGATGAAAAGGAAGGGCCCCTTTGAGTGGACTCCGGAGGCCGAGGCAGCCTTCCAAGACCTCAAGAGGTACCTCACGAGCCCGTCGGTGATGGTGGCGCCTCGCCCACTTGAGCCCTTGGTGCTTTACTTGGCCGCCACGCCCCACTCGGCTAGTGCAGCGCTCGTGGCAGTCAGGGAGGAGCGCGTAGGCGCGGGTGCGCAGCGTAGCGCCCCGCGTACGGCTGCGCCCTCACTGCCTCAGGATGGTGCTCCTGAGGCCTCCGCTGCTTCATCGGATGGCAAGGCTCCCGAGGCCCCCTCGTCTCAAGCGGAGCGGGATGCCGTCGACACCTCTTCCCTCGTCGAGCACCCCATGTACTTCGTCAGCACGGTGTTGCATGACGCACGCGCGCTACCCCATGCCACAGAAGCTCCTGCTCGCGCTCCTCGTCGCCTCCAAGAAACTACGCCACTATTTCCAAGGCCACCCCATCAAGGTCATCTCTGCGTACCCCCCGAAGAAGGTGCTCCGTAGCCCCAATGCCGCGGGTAGGGTTGCCAAGTGGAACATTGAGCTGCAGGCGTTCCAGCTGGAGTTCAGCACTACCAGGGCCATCAAGGGCGCGACCCTCGCTGACTTCGTGGTGGAATGGACTGATGACCCTGACCGGGGGATGGGTGAAGACCACTCCCTCACGCCCGGAGACGAGGCGCCCGATGGCTGGGTCATGTACTTCTATGGCACGTTCGTGCGCCAGGGCGTGGGGGTTGGAGCCGTACTCATCTCGCCGACCCAGGACAAGCTATGTTACGTCATGCAGCTCTACTTTCAGCATGGTGAGAAGGTCTCCAACAACATCATAGAATACGAGGGCCTGATCGCTGGCCTCAGGGCCGCGGTGGCCCTGGGGGTAAAGCGTCTCACCATCAAGGGCGATTCTCAGCTCCTCATCAACTTCTCCAATAAGAAGTACAAGCCTAAGGATGAGCACATGGAGGCATACCTAGAAGAGGTACGCAAAATTGAAAAACGCTTCTTGGGTCTGGAATTGCAGCACGTCCCATGTGGAACGAACAAGGAGGCAGACGACATCGCCAAGACTGCGTCCCGACACGAGCCCCAGAGGCCTGGCGTCTTCGAGGAAAGGCTCTTCAAATCGTCGGTGGCCCCACCTGCCGCAGGCCCTGAGCTGCTTCGGGAGGAGCCACCCCTGGCCCCCTCCTTAGGTGCCCCGGCCTGCGGTCTGACCTCGGGAGCCCGCCTGCTCCTGGCACTCAAACCTCAGGAGGGGTGCTGGACCGAAGAGTTCAAGGCATACCTGCTCCGCGGCACCCTGCCGGAGAAGGAGGAAGATGCGGAACGCGTGGCCCGTCAGGCCACCGCTTATTGCTTGCAGGACGGCGAGCTCTACCGAAGGCGCCCCAACAACGTCTCGCTGCGATGCATATCCAAGGAGCAAGGGCGCGAATTGCTGGCTAACATCCATGGCGGGGATTGTGGGCACCATTCTTCATCGCGCACCCTCGTGCGCAAGGCGTTCCGCAGCGGGTTCTACTGGCCCACGACGCTCAACGATGCCACCGAGCTAGTGCTGTCCTGTGAGGCCTACCAGTTCCATGCCAAACAGATCCACCAGCCCGCTCAGGGCCTCCAGACCATCCCTCTCTTGTGGTCGTTCGCGGTCTGGGGGCTGGACATCCCGGGCTCATTCCCCTGAGTAGCCGGGGGCTACCGCTACCTCTATGTCGCCATCGACAAATTCACCAAGTGGGCAGAGGTGGAGCCCGTGTGCACCATCCCATCTAGCTCGGCCGTCAAGTTCATCAAGGGCCTCACGAGCCACTTCGGGGTCCCCAAACATATCATCACTAACAATGGCTCTCAGTTCACGAGCAACCTCTTCAAAACATCTTATGCTAACCTTGGAACGCAGATATGCTACGCTTCAGTGGCGCACCCACGGAGTAATGGCCAAGCTGAACGCGCCAATGCGGAGGTCCTGAGAGGCCTCAAGACAAGGAGCTTCAAGAAGAAACTCAAGGCCTGCGGCAGAGGTTGGCTCGGTGAGCTTCAATCTGTGTTGTGGTCCATCCGCACCACCGCGACTAAGCCCACCGATGAGACCCCGTTCTTCCTCGTCTACGGGGCTGAGGCAGTCCTCCCACACGAAGTCAAACATCGCTCCCTGAGGGTCTTGGCATTTGACGAGGCACGCCAGGATGCCTCGCCGGGGATAGATCTCGTGCTCGGGGAGGAGGCCCGCCGCCAAGCCTCGCTCCATGTCACGAGGTACCAGCAGGCGCTGCGGCGGTATCACTGCCGCAACGTCCGCTCCAGGACCCTCGAGGTGGGTGACCTCGTCCTGAGGCGGGTGCTCTCCAGGGAGGGGCTTCACAAGCTCTCGCCTATGTGGGAGGTCCCGGTCAGGATCGCCCATGTCTCCAGGCCTAGCGCCGCGCGCCTGGAGACGCAGGACGAGGTCCCCATCCAGAATGCCTCGAACATCCAGCATCTCCGGAAGTTCTACCCGTGACAGGCGAGCGCCATGCGCCTCTCAAGTCTCTGCTCGTGACACTCTCACGTAATAATGAGTGGGGCTGTACGTGCCCCGGAGTCTCCTGAGTGCTGCCCCTGAGCCTCACGGGGGCTCCCACCCACGTCTTAGTGGAAGCACCATGCTCCGCGCTGACGGGAAGACCAGAAGACTAGTGTAGGTGCCAGACGCGGCTGTTCTTTTGCTTGCTTTCTGTAGCCGATTTGCCACTTCTTGGAATGAAATTCGAAGTTCTCGCGTCTTTATTTGAAAGGGATGGGAATTTTTCTCCTTGCAATGTTCGCTCTTTCAAGTCTCGCTTTAGGGAGAGTGGCAGTTGCCCGTCGCTCTTCCTCGCGCGTCTCGCGAGCGGGGGCTGGGCACGGTGTGTACGCCTGGGCCCACCCATGAACACACCTCGCCAAAGCCTTGGTATCCTAATCTTTGGCGTCAATCCTCGTGCGACGATTTTAAACAAGCCAACAGGCATGTACGCCCTCCTGAGTCCGCACCTCTCGGCCTCGCCGGGCATCGTGACCCGGCGTACCAGCGGCGATCGGCCCTCGCACAGGGGCTCGCATGGGGTGCGGCACCCTATGAGGCACCTTCGGAGGCCCCATACCCTCATGGCCTGCTAAAGACCGACCTCGCGGCCGCTGGGCTCTTCCTGAGGCTTGGGAATATTCAGATCCTCGAGAGGAAAACCCCCAGCAGGATCTCTCTGGAACGAGAGGCACGCAGAGGACCCAAGCTCCGGAGGAGCACGCCCTCGCGGCGCAAGAGTCTACCGCAAGCACACCAAGCTAAGTTATCCTAATCACGATCAACAAGAACCTGACGATTGGTAGCAACACGAATGATAAGATATGAAACAAAATGTTAACATAAACGGCGCATGCACCATGGTCCATTACACGCCCCAGCAGGGCCTTCTACGTTTCTTGATGCAGGGAAAAGAAAAAAAAGCAAAAGAGGCCTCGCGACCACCGCGGCTCCTGAGGCCCGGCTCCAGTGACGCCTGCACTCAGTCGGAGTCCTCCTCCTGCTTCACCGGAGCACGACGGCAAGGCAGCTCGTCTTCCTCCTGGGCGGGAGCGCGGCGATGCGGCGGCTCGCCTCCCTCCTCGGTACGAGATCGGCGACGCGGCGGCTCGTCATAGTCATCATCGCTCGTGCTCTCCCCAGAGGAAGAGCCGCCGCCGCTGGAGGCGTCGCGGCCGTCGCCAAGGGCAAGTTCACCGCCGAGGATGCTACCGCCCCTCCGGCCATCGTCGTAGGAGGGGTGGACATCGTCGTCATCACTGTCGCTCTCCGGGCAGCACCCCAGATGCCTGCCGTCCTCCCCGAAGATCCTGACGTAGAGGGTCGTCGCCCCGTCGTGCCTACATCTCCCCTCCATGTCGCGCGCGCGGGCAAACGGCTGCCACCCACAGTTCAGGAACACATTGCCGGCGGGGGTGACCTCGACCTCCACCCACGAGGCCTTGCTGTAGCAGCCGTCGGCCTGCAGCCAGAGGCCGCCAGGCCCTCCGGCCACCAGCACGCCCGCGAAGGAGCGCGGGAGCTAAAGCTAGGTGCCTGCTAGCCTCTCCGCCCACACCACGAATTCCGAGGACGCGTCGGCCGAATGGGATCGCGGCCGCGGTGGCCGGACTACCACGGCGTGCTTCCCCTGGCCACGGCAGCTTCCGGCGCGGGAGGGAGCCTTCCCATGGTCGGCGGAGGCGGCGGCGACCTTCGAAGGTGTGCGCCCACGCCCTCGGGGAGCCACCACCGGTGTCGCGGCATACTTGCGGGGACGGCCGCGGCCTCTCTTGGTCGGTGGCCAGCCTGGTCCCTCCTTGGGGGCCTTGCCTTTCTCTGCGGCGGAGAACCTCCTCACCGATGCCATGGATGCTTCGGCAAGGTGGCGGGGCGACGGAGAAGAAGAAGGGGCGAGTAGCAACAAGATGTAGATGGGTTGGGGTCTCCCCCCCCCCCCCACCATTTATAGGCGAAGGAAGGCTAACCACGGCCTCCCACGCTCCAAGTGATGATGGCCACGCTGCATGCGCTAGGCAGTTGTCAAGTCGAGCAGTTGCCGAGGTGACATGGGGAAGCGGAGACGCCCACGTCCCATCAAGCACCACGCGTCAGCCTGGCCCGTAGGCGATTGGGGGCCCGCGGTGCTTCGCCCGAAGCCAAGTCCGAGCGCGACTTGGGCCCAGGGGCTACTGTCGGCGTTCTGGGAACCAGGGTACCCAGACTTGCCTGCCTACGGCCCATGGCGTGGCCCCACTAACGTCCTGGTATGGTCCATCTGCAAGAGTGCCAAGGCATGACCCTCGCGAGGTGGATGACACCAAGACCTCCTGAAGGAGCTGCCTCTCCAGGCGGCCTCCCGAGGAGCGGAGATTTCTATGCAAGTACCCAGCCTCGTGAGGCTACGATGACGCAAGCCATGACGACCATGGCAGGGGGGCACCAGCAGGCGCAGAGGAGGCAGTTTCCTCTTTGGTGCTAAGGAGGCAAGGACAAGCGCAGGTTCCCGAGGAATCTGGCAAAGGTTTCCATTCTGGTGCAACGAGACCAAGACCACCAGCATGGCAGGATGGATGTCATCACCGAGCCCACCACTGCGTCAGGGCCAGAAGCTTTGCAGGCGAAGACCACCTTTCGTCAGGATAAGATGTGCTGCTTGTCCCCTTTCAAATTGGCCACTGTGGGATCCCTTCCCGCCTACGTTTTGGGGGAAGAGGACCGAGGCCACTATAAATATAGGTTAGCCATCACCGTAGAAGGGGTCGGCTCATTCCCTCACCCCTGGACCTCGTGAGGTTGTTCATCCCTTGAACTAGTTCATCCACAACCCCTCGTGAGGCTAATCCACCACAAAGCAGGAGTAGGGTCTTACACCGCAAGGTGGCCCGAACCTGGGTAAACTGTCGTGTTCATCTTCTTCCTTGCTCGCACGAGTTAGGCTAGGCTGTGGGGCGACAAGCTGGTAGGCTGGATAGGTTGAGTTTTTCGCACACGCCCCAGAGTTCGAACCTTTCTTAGGTCTGCAGAGCCCTGAATCCAACACATGCCATTTCCTCGGTAGATCATTGGTATGTTGGTCATCAAGGAAGCAGAATTGTGTATCTCTCTCGACGGCTGAGGCCGAATATATTGCTACTGGCGCATGTTGCACTCAGTTATTGTGGATGAAGCAGACTCTGAAATATTATGGCATCAAGGTCAAGAAGATTCCTTTATATTGTGACAATGTGAGTGCTATCAAAATTGCACATAATCCAGTGCAGCATTCTTGCACCAAGCATATTGCCATCAGACATCATTTCATTCACAATCTTGTTGCTCAAGAGGATATTGTCATCAATCACATCAATACCAAAGACAATCTCACTGATATTTTCACCAAGGCTCTCGATCAGAAAATATTCTGTGCATTACGGTGTGAGCTAAATATCCTAGACTTCGCAAACATGCATTAAGCTGGACTCGGCACCCGTGCCAACACTTCCACATCTTAGAAGGAATGGGTGCACAACACTCGAAGAGTTTGAAAGTTTCAACAAAGTGAATTTTTCTTTCTAAGAGTGAATACATTAACGAAGAACTGGACTAACCGGGTGCCACGATAATTGTGCGATGCTCTGGGTCATACGGTTCTTATACGGTGGGTCACGCCAACACAATTTTTCTTTCGCTCAGTTTTTCTTTTCGGTTGAAGGATTTTGTGTTTGTCCGAAAGCATTTCACTCATAGCTTTTCATTCGAGTGTTTGTGTTTCATTGTCTGAGTGAAATGCCTAGGTCCCTGTTTTCCCTCTGTTCTATCTCTTCCAGTCTATGTTATTCTGTTATGAATGCTCAATTTCATTTGGTAATGAAACTTTATCTGGTGTCGTTGACCATGATAAAGATTCGGTCTGAACTTTAATCTGTAGCTCTCCAAAATTTGGGGTTTCCCGCCCAAGTCAGGACCACGATCTTTTATGACGGTTGCCACGTGCTATCCATCAACTACCACCTTATCCTGTCCGTTGAATCACAATAGTCATTCGATTGTGGCCGTTCGATCGGATTCACTCAACGCGGTTATTTCCCCTCGCATATAAATACCGCAGTGTAAATACCGTAGTGCCACCGCTGCCTTATTCACTTCTTCTCCTCCTCGCCACCATCTCCTCCGAAGCCCTACCACGGTGCTCATCCTAGAGCTCGACGCCGACGATCCCTTCGCCGCTTCACTGCCGGAAAGTGGTCGCCGGAGTCTTTCCTCGCCGCCGCGGGACATCTTCTTCCCCGCGCCGCCATAGCTACTGCACATCACCAAGCTAGGGTTAATGCAATCTGTTGAGGATTCTGCTCGACCAATGAGCATGGCTGATGGAGAAGATATTGTTTTGGGTACAGCAGATGAGTCAAAAGCACCAAATGCGAAGGGCCCAGCGGTGGGCCCATCAACTGGCAAGAGAAAGAGGAACGAGCAAAATGATGTCGAGCAAGAAGAAGATGCTCCGAAAAAGAAGAAAGGAGGCAGACTACCATTCACAAATTCAGCTGAATATCTCTCTCATGATAAGTATATCACTGTTCCAGGAGAAACAAAGCCAGAAAGAGAAAAGTGTCTACAATGGATTCGACGCCACTGGGTGCGCAAATGATTCAATTATGAAATGATTCATCCTCGGCTTGCAAAGAACTTTGCATTTCATCCTCCATGGTGTGACTGCCGTGAAACTAGTCTCATTCGAGCAAGTGATCCCCAGGAGAGACCGCCGCCACCACCAAATGCTCATGAGTACTCCCTTCATACTCCCGCATTTTATTCTGATGGGTTTGCTAAGCATCAGAAGAATGCCCTCAAGAGAGCCAAGAAGGCCGTAAAGGAAAAGGCTCGTGAAGAAGAAAATCGTCATCTTCTCAAAGATGATGTCGAGAAGAAAAATGCTGAAGGAAAATCTAAAGGTCACTTGAAACACAAACATGATCCCGGTGCAAGGTGCAAGAGCGCACAGAAGAAGAGGCCGGTGAACCAACCGATAGAAATGCTGAAAGCAATTCTTCCGACAAAGATGATGCTCCGCTCACTAAGGATGATGTTGAAGCTACTCTCAATGAGCAAGTGAACATAACTACTTCTATGGTGCTACCTGACCTTCGGGTTCGAAAGGTTCCAATTGCACCACCAAAGAAAATTGCTACTAGAAAAACACCACCAACCACAGTCACCATGAAAGATTTTGTGGATACTACCCCTCATCCTGAGGCAATCAACTTGAAGGATTTGGTAGTTTATGCTCCTGTCGGCTTTGCCAAGCCAGGCGGACCAATTCCAAAGCAGAAAATGAAGAAAATCAAGGCTCCTACCACCGAGCAAACTTCTCCTCAAGATATTGCACCGAAGGAAAAGCCTGCTAAGTTTGCTCCTACTTTGACACAACCGTTGGCTTCTATGCCCCCATCCGAGCAAGTTCCAGTGCAACCTGGCCCAACTACTCCAGTTGCATAGTCTGATGTCCATTCTAATGCTCCTCACTACTATAATCATGTGTTCATCACAGAGCAGCTTGATAAGTTTGTGAACAATCCATTCGATGGTGAAGTGGCATCTTTGCCAATCCCTCCTGAAGTCATTTCACAGGCATCTGATGTTGTTCGAGACATGAGAGAAGATTCCATTGAAATCAACACCCTCACTGCCAAACTCAATGACCTTGACGGTCGAATGAAAACTGCATCTTCCAAGTTTGTCATTAGACAACTCAAAGAATCTTACATGGATATCAATCGGGCTTTGACTATCCTCCGTAACAGAAGATTGGGATTTCACTCGGATCTAGATGATATAGTTCGCAAGATCTGCAATGAGCATCAAGCACAAGTGACTGGCTACAATGATTTAGTCAAAGGCCATATCGATCAAACTGCTCAGCAGACGAAGAAGAGGCGAGAGAAAACTTTGAAGAAAAATGTGCCTCCTGCTACGATAGAAAAGTCACCTGATCACTCAGAAGCTCAGCCTCAGAAAGAAAAATTTCCTGAGCCAGATATTCTTTCGCAACCCACTGCTCAAGTTACAGATACTCCTCCCTCACCAAGGCCAACTGAACCAGTGCCTGTTGCCTCCCCTGTTAGAGCTGATAATCCATCTCAGCAAGTTGTTTCTGAAGAAGGTGAAATCCCTCACTCCCAACCCCAAGCTTCTCCTGCTCATGCAACACTAAATGTTTCGGCTCCTCCCACTGATTAGCAACAACAGATTCTCGAGGAACCATCTCAACCACCTCCAGTGCCTACCGAAAAAGAATCTGCCCCGTTGCCTACTGCTTCTGCAGCTCCATCCATTGTGCCATCTGCTCCATCTCAACTGCAATTGTCAATCAACACAGCGCAAAGAATTTCAGATGTTGGTCCGTCCGGACATAAATCTACCTCTGCTCATCATACTGGGTCCGTAGTATATGGAGATGAAGTTATTTCGGTCGAAGATGAACTCAAATATCCATATCTTCGTGAACAACTGCCTTTGTTCTTGACTGGTGCTGGTGCCAAAGGTTCGCTATTCAATCAGAATACGCATCCCCAATTCTTTTAGAATAGTCCGTATAATGGGCCACACACTTCTGAATCACCTCGGTTCTGGACAAAAGAACATGCCATCTATTACTCTTGGATCCTCTACGACAGCCGAAAGATATTCCCTCATGAATTCGCGGACATCCCAGCTATGAAGAATATTGGCTGCTTTAATCAGTTACTGCAAGATCTGGAAGATTTCTGCCTCACAAATGTATTTGCATTCGAACATCCTTGGAACAGGGAAATCATTCTTCAGTTCTATGCCACCTTATACATCTCTGGTGATGAATCAGATTGCTCAAAATGGATCATGGAGTGTATGACCGAAGGCAAACGCATCAAATGCTCTTTAACAGATTTTGTCTCGCATTTTCATTTCCCTCGCTTTGAGCATGGAACAAATGAAATTCGAGTGCACAACATTGATGTCATTTCAGATGAAATGTTTCGGTGCACCATGGATGAAGAAAAGATTTGGTCCTCCCAGGCCTGAGCATTTGACATTCGAGAATCAGACTCCGTATCATATGGTCACTTACACCATTTGTCCTATGGCTGGGATGAACACAGATAATTCCATCTCAGATGTTCTTCGAAATGCCATCTATGCAATCTCCGAGCAATATGTCTTTGATGGAGGACATGTTTTTGTGTATCTTGAAGGATTCTGCTCAGCATCCAAAATTCCTTAAAGTTTACGCACCATGGATCCAAAAAGTGGTTGATCATGCAATGCGCACAAAGTATTTGGCGAAGGTTAGCCATAAAAGCTTCATTCCTCTAGTTCGCGATACCCTGCAAATCATGGAAGATATTTCTTTGAGTAAAGCGCCTGCGTCAAGCCCTCAAGATTATCACAAACATTTCGATGGGCCATGGCTGCCTCAGCGCGATCGACATATATCTCATCAACCTCCATCGCAACTCGAAGTAAGTTTGTGCACACAACAGCTGTTGTTGCAGCACATTGCTGAGGATCACCCAGAGAAAGAACATCTTGCCGCCGAGCTAAATGCAATCAACAATCGAACCAAAATAGTGCATATGATTGCGGATGAGAATAAGAAGCGTCTTTGGAAATTGCTTCGCAAGTTCTTCACCGAGAAACAACTCATGAACGTCAATCTCAAAGAACTTTATGATTATATTGACAAAGGTTTTTCTATTGAAGATTTCCAAGATCGCATTACTCCTCCTCTGCCTTCTCGTGAGCCAACAACTGATCTACTTCATCTTAAGCTTCGCAAATTGCTCAAAGAATCTGAAGCTACCTCACCGACAGAGAAACCAGCCGAAGGAAATGTGCTATCTTGTGTTACTCAAGTGGCTAATCCCAATGTGCCTTTATCCTCTCAGCCCGAAGCTACTATTCCTGAAGAAAAATCTGTTGTTGTTGATGATGAAGATCTTCCAGTTACTTCCAAAGCAGAAGTCTCCTCGGATAGTTCTTCTGGAGATGCCACTGAGTGAACCAAGTTCTCAGCTTTTCACTCATGTTATTCATCACCTTCTTGACACTAGTTGACAAAAGGGGGAGAATTACATTGAGTTTGATAGGTTTGCCTTTTGTGTTCCGTTGGTTTGGTTTCGTGTGAGATTTGGAACTTATGCCTTAAAGACTATCTGCGCTATGATGTAAAAGTTCTGTGCTGTAATGTTAATAACCCCCCTGCTGCACTATTTCTCTCGAAGCATTTGTTTTGTAGGTGGAATTATTATCAGAAGTCATGAATGAATGCACTACAATCTCGATGGATTATATGTCATCAATGTGAATCATTATCTCGAATGATTGAAATTTCCTCTCTATACTTTAATGAATTGTAGGAGAATTATGTCACATATATGTTACCCTGCACACATTTAGGGGGAGTCTATTTCATCATCGAGCCAAGTAACACTAATTCACTCTTGTTTGAATTACTTTTCTCTTATCTATCTTCACTTTGATGATTATCTGTTTTGTCAACAACCGTCCAAAAAGGGGGAGCTTGTTGGTGCAATGATAGGTCCCTTAAGTTTTGGAGTTTGTTGACATAAACAGTATGGGACTTATGTGTTTCTAGTGCACACAGAGTAATAGATCCCTGAAGTCTCAAGGAGTTTATCTAAACGATGAACGTAATCTCCCTGCGTTGCAGTGAAGGTTATCATCGAAGATTATGATAACAAGAGTGAACCCTCAAAAATTGCTGACGTGAAGCAATTGGTTCGGTGCCTATCCAAAGAAAGTGACTTTGTCCAAGGAGATTAAAGACGAAGTGAAGACGTAGCATTTATTTTGTTGTTCTTCTTCTCTTTATTGAGTCATAGGACCACCGTACTATTAAGAGGGGTGTAGCGTTCGAAGCTTTGATTCTCTGATGCTAAACCCAAATCCTATGAAAGTTGCGAGAGAAATCTCTTTGTGTTCCGAGCAAATACTTGCTAGCAAGAGATTGAGATCTTCTTCGCTGCGAGATATTTGTCTCTGACCGAGGAATTAGCATTACCTATTCCTCAAATAATGTTACCGTTGCTCCAAACTCCGACCGTTGTGAACGTGTCAGTTGGCCATTGGCTGGACCGCGTGTCCAAAATGGTCATTTCCCACCAGGGAAGGTTGTGGCTATAAATAGCCACCCCGCGCCGGCTTTGTCTGGCGGCTGCTCCGTTTGATTCTGAGAAGATTGTTGAGAAACCCCCTCTCTGAGCGATTTGAGTTTAAAATCCACCGAGAGAAAACCCCTAGAGCCGAAAAATTAGATAGTGGTTCAGCATCACTCGAATCTAAGTCCAGTACGCTCCGCCTATTACTCTTGAGAGCTGCAAACTCTCTAGACAGTTAGGTATCAATTTCTTCAGAGACCAAGAGTGATTGTCGTTCTCGAAGAAGAAGTCTGTAAAGGTTCGAAGATCGCCTCAAGTATCTACCACGAGTGATCTGCATTGGTTGACGAACCAATTGTCGAGGAGAATAGGGTGAAGAGAGTTTATCTTCCGTGTTCAGTCACAACCCCTCCAACTAGACGTAGTCCTTGTGCTAAAGGACAAACTGGTCGAACAAATACCCTGTTGCCATTGAGCATCATTGGTTACCTCTGCTACCAATATTTGCAGTCGATCTGTTTTTCCTTCATGTGATTTGTCTCGATGCATGTTTTAGTTTCCATTCGGTAGTTTGTTTTAGCTCGATGTTCTTTGTTTTTCATTAGCTCTGCTGCTGGATTCCGAGAGTTTTGAGATTTCCGAAGAAATTTTAAAACTCCCAATGACCCCCCCCCCCCCTCTAGTAGACATACTTCGTTCCTACACTTATGCCGGAAGATTTCTGCGGTATCTTACTGAAGAAGACAAAGTATCTTATGCTAGAAGTCATCCACATATCGTACCGAGGAAGATTGAGGAGCCTTGCATTGTAAGCTTTCCTGGTAGCATGCGGAGGAAGACTGGATTTTCTTACACCGGTAGCTTCTCACTATAGTGTGCAGACTGAATACCATATATACAACCTTCAGACTTCTGCTGTTGGTTACTTGTGGGGAAAGAGTTGTCCAATTATCCTTCTGACTGAACACATTCTGGCATGCTTCTGGGTATAACATGTTTCAAATTTTACTCAAAACGGAAACCAAACCTTGTATATGGACCATACCTTTGACTAAGAATACAATGTTGGTCTTGCACACAACGTGTCTTCCTGTTGGTTTAATCATTACTGCTGTGAAGATTGCACCACTAATGTAGCCTTGATGTTGATAATCAATCCAGGATGTAATTTGTAGTTAGACCAGATATTCCCAATACAATGCAGTCGGCTAAGAATTCCATAATGTTTAGCTGAGCTTCCAAATATTTGAACTCTTCACTGATTCTTCGAGTCCGGTGGTGGTTGATGAGCAACTTTCATAAGTGGAAATAAGGTGACACCGAAGGCCCAAAGAAAAAACAAAAGAAACGACTTAAACAAAAACACACAAGGCATCAAGATTACACACAAGCAACATCACATTTTACTGCTATTCACAACAATAGGCATGCCTACATAAGCACACAAATGTCGCGGGAACTCTGGTACTATGGTCTAATATGTTGTGGCGGTGTGCACGAAGCTGGATCCACGTGTGGAAGTGTTGGTGTAAACGAAGCTACACCAAGCACTGGCTTAACACGGGTTGCATTTGGCCAGGCTCAGAGGTGAGGACGTACCCGGTGATCATGCAGCGGGACACAGATATCACGACCACATCATCATCAAGCGTACGGAAAGGAACCGTACTCGTCCAGGGAATGGGTGATGGAGTAGGATAGAGGTGGAAAACAGGGCCTGCTGGCATTTCCCTTTCCTGGTAAGCAAGACCAGTAAGGGTTGCCAAAACTGTGAGCGGCAAGATTCGGGGCAGAACCACGTCTACCACCGAAACGATAGGTGTGCCTAGCAGAAAGATATTGGCGTGATACCTGGGTGCAAAACCTTGCAAGTGTTTGACACCACTTGGTACCTCGGCATCACTCCGCTGGGACAGAGATAACGCCAAACACTGAGAAGCAGGTATGCAAAGCTAGAGGGTGTAGGTAGCGGATCGAAACCGGTGCCACCTACACTCACAAGATCAACTGTTAGCGACAATATAATAAACCTATATGCATGTTATGCAGCAAACAAATGCAACAACCCAAGCAAACCGACTAGATTCTATACTACCGATTTCTAACGCTCACGTTGACTAGGGCTCCCCATATCAAGACCTGCTCTGATACCAAAGCCTGTGGCACACCGGCTCAGAGGAACCGGAACACCCCATATTCCAGCCCCGAGATCAAGTCTTCTGGAATACGGCACTGCTTGCCATAGAACAAATCAAATCTTATTACAAAGTAACATGGGTGCAAAGATTCATATATTACAAAGGATTACATCGGCAAGATGACGCAATGCCTGCTAATGTGGCTCTATGCTAGCAGCGGAACAACTCGTAGCAGTGGAATAACTTCTAGCAGTGGAACAACGACGATGGTGATGGACTCCACTCCGTAGGGACTCTAGCTAGGACACGGCCTAGATCGCAAACTCGGGATCCTCGACAAGCAAGCAATCATGGCATCACCTGCAATCTAGCATGACACGCTAGGTGAGTACTTTGAATGTACCCGCAAGCTTACAGCAACCAAAGCAATCTCTACTACTTAAAAACAACGTAAGGTTCCCATTTCACCTTTCTTCCCACCACCCCTTTGTCCAACCTTCCATGTATATGATAATCAATCACCTCAATTTACTTACCTTCTGAACCAATTCCACTTTAATTTACTTACCAAACTTCTAATCAAAATATAAGGTAATTCACAGTCAGAATTTGATGAACACTTATTTACACAATTGCATTATTATTGATAGCTAAAGTACTAGAATATTTATATCCAGTTGCAACGCACGTGCATTGTTCTAGTCACAACAAACAACAACATGGTATTTACAGTTTAATTAATACGGATGAGTATGATACAACTAGAGCAATATGAGATGAGCATAGCATGTACATGTTACTCATGATATGAACATGATGATGCTAACACTAGCATGAGAGGGAGTCGGCGTTTAAGGTCTCATGGACCAACTTACCCATCTCGGAGGTTATCTCATAACCACCATATGTATAATACTTACCGTCGTGAACATCACACGATCACCTCAGGATCAACCAAGCTCGGTATCAATAATACCATCATGATCATCACATGACCACAAGGAGCTCAATCTTTACCTGTGATCATCGCATGACCACATACAGATCAACCAACTTCTCTCCTCATAGAACCGTGGTTGTTTATTATCCAGGTTATTATTACTATTGACCCATAGTGTGACCTACTAAGAACTGTGTCCATGACAGAGGACGCGGCTATCGATAGATTATACACTCTGCAGAGGTTAGTACACTGTACCCACATTATGGAACTCATGCCTCGTACTTTAGTACATGCTCCCATTCGGGTGGACCAATGACATTCCAACAAAACCAATCTATTGCATGATGCTCTCCTGGCCACTCCGACAAACTCCCGTTTGGGCTATGTCATGGGTGGTCCCGATGTCAACCCGTGACATCCTCCACCTTTGTGGCAGCCACCAACATGGCAAAACTAAAACAAACTCGTCCCAAACGGGGACCTAGGCGCCTAAAACTCGGGCACACAAGGCTATGGTCGCCTACCTGATCAGGGTAGCGCGCACACATAACCTTCCCTAGTTGGAGGCACCGATGAGAGGCATGACAATAGACCGAATTAGCGCCTCCCCATCCAGGCAAGTGTGGTTGCACTAGTGAGCTCGATTCAGTGGCACCATGACTCAGCTAACAGATTTGTTCAAGTTTGATTAATGTCAGGTCTAACTTGAATGGTGATGAGCTGAGTCATGGCAAAATAACATGATGAAATAATAATGCGTATGATCATGATATAAACATAAGCATGGATGAGCAACATAACCATTAAACATATGAATCATGACGTCAACAACAATAAATCGTTTAGTACAGGGGATATAATGAGCATGGCATAGCGATGATCATGAATATCACAAGTATTTTCATACAAACCGTAACTATTTATGTGAGCATATCATTGTCATGAGCATCGAAAATAAATACAAGAACTAACATGAGGGTAATGATACTAGCAAGTAAATACCTGAATGCACATGACATGGCATAAGGATGAACATGGATTTACAAGTATTTATATAGCATTCACAAAATAATTACATGAGCACACAATTATAAAATATCCAAGTGAAAACCATGGTCATGGAAATACCATCATGCAAGTGGCTATTGTGGCTTGCCTGGGGTTGATGAATTCACCGGGGAGAGGTGCGAGAAGCTCGTGAAATTTTTTGCTGAAAAAGTTTCTCTGTCAGCGGAGCTGATTAGAGGGCAAGGGAAAAATAGCCATTTTCAGAGTGTAAGAACATCATGAAAATGGTACCAACAGAACAGGCTCAATGAATAGAGAATGTGGCCTTTTGAATCACCTGAATCGGAGTTACAGTTGCGGAGATACGTCCGTTCATTTGTTCGACGAAAAAACAAAACGAAATTGTGCTTTTTTGCTCTTAACGGGTGAATGTCCGCAATATAAAGGTTTTGACGCCGGCTAGAAACAGAAAGCGCCTTTTTAGGAAATACGCCTTCGCTGCGAGCGAAATGTCGCATGGTCACCGCGTGAACAGGCGCACGCGGTGGGCTCTGACCTGGAAAAAGATGTCTACCGGGTGGACCCTACTTGCTAGAGCAGCACTAAAGCATTGAGTTGATTACAACACCCTTATGTTGATGGGTAGCATCAACTGAAGTTTGCTGCAGCAAGCTTTAACATGATGATGGGGTCAAATGGCTAGATCGAAGGGCTAGCAAGGTTGTCACAGGGTCTTAGGATAGGAAGGACTATGCTTAGGAGAAAATTGGAGTGATTTTGATCAAGTTTGCACATAGTTGCTTCACAGCTAACAAACTGACCCAAAAATTTGGTTTGGATGTTGTGCTCACATGGAAGGTTGAATTGAGCTGAAATTTCGTGGAGGATGGTTATTGGGCATAGGAAGCTACTGTAAAAATTTCATACCATTTGGACAAAAAAATGGTACTTCCTTCACAGTGGTTCGCTCTGGACAGAAACTTCGGAAAATTCTTGACAATTATTGGCTGAATGAAATGAGCCCAAATTTTGTGGAGGGAGGTTATATAGGTAGGAGAATGTCGTAAAATTTTAGAAATTATGGACCAATATAAAATATAGTTTCTACACAAACTGAAATTATGACCAGAGAGAAAGATTGGATGGTGTGCTCACCATGAGCATGGAATCTTGAATATTTTTACATATCCAAGGTCCATATGGTCCAAAGGAATTATGAGAATTTTGTGGGAATTTTGGGAAAGACTGAAATGTAGGTTGCTTCACAACCTAGGGAAAACAGGGCTATTCCTTTAATAGAAAAAGGAATATTCCCAAGAAAAGAATTTGGGTTTGGGCCAAGATGGAAATGACATGATCTTGGGAAGGATTGGAGAGTGACAAGCCACTAGGGAGAGGAAGAAGAGATGGTCTTCCCAAGTTTCAAGACCACAGATTCAAAGAAAAAGGAACTCCAAATAAAAATCCAAAGAAATCCAAAAGAAAAAGAAAGGGCCAAAAATTAGGGTGTCACAGACTTTGTGCTTGGTTTGACTAGAACTGAAAACAGCAAAGATTCAGTATTTTTCATTGTGGATCATTTCTCTAATATGGCACATTTTATTCCACCCAACAAGATAGACGATGCTTCACATGTTGCAAATCTCTTTTGTAGGGAAATCTTGCGATTGCATGGAGTGCCCAAGACGATTGTGTTTGTTGGGAAACGTAGCATGCAATTTCAAAATTTTCCTACGCTCACGCAAGATCTATCTAGGAGATTGTCACACCCTAGCTAGTTCATGCATTAGAGTGTTGCATCATGTTTAAACTTTTCCAGAAACTTGAAATGGGGATGATAGAACCCCCAGCACCCCCCCCCCCCTGGAAACAACTAGGATTTACTAAAATCTTTTTCAATGAACCTGAAATGCCCTTCTAAAATGTCCATCATTTTTGTCTTGGGTTAGAACCTCTGCCAAAATTGGTTCACAATTTTCTAGGTCTTCATAAGGTCATTGAATTAAATCATATGTAACTTGAATTTGGGCATTTAAATGCTAGTAAATATTTTAAATGTCCAAATAATCCCAAACTGAAATGTTCCATGTTGGATATACTCTATACATTGGGCATGAGCAGTTTAGTGATTTTTGAAAGTGCCTAGGTATTTTTAGAAAAGCCACAAACTTGCAGAAATAAAGAAAACAGAAAATAAAAGGGAAAACAAACTTACCTGGCAAAGCCACCAGCCGGCCCACCTGGCGGCCCAGCACTGTGCTGGCCCGTGCCAGCCAGCTGCTTCGTCCCCGCCTGGCAGGCAGGGAGGTGACGCTGGTGTGCGCGAGCTCGCCACGGCGCCAGCTGCTTGCCGCTTCGCCCCTGGACGCGCTGGTCGACCTCCACGTAGTCCCCCCAACCGCCTGGACACGTCCATTCTCCCCCCAACGCCTCTCCCTTGCCCTCTCCCACCATGGCCGACACCGCCGCAGCCGCACCGCTGACGTAGACGCACCCACCATCGCCTCCTCGTCGCTCCACCGTGTCCAGCAGCTCTGCCGCCCTCCTCTCCGTCGATCAGGCTGAGCCCCGAGCGCTCGCTTGCCCCGAAGCCACCGCAACGACCACGCCCGACTCCGCCACCGCCGGAGATCCCCTTCGCCGTCACCGCTGCAGCAGCTCATCCCCGACCTCGCCGTCTAGCCCGCTGCAACCGCCGTGAGCCCAGCTACCTTCTTCCCCTTCCGTTCTCGCTCTCGAGCACCGTAGCGACCGCATGAAGCTTCACCGCACGCGCCGCCGCCGAGCTCGCCGCCAACGATGCTCCGGCCACCCAACGGCCACACCACCATGTCCACTGCACTCACCGCATCCCCAGGAGCCCGCAGCACCACTCCACGCACCTCGTCGTGCCCCCTAGCGACGAGCCCGAGGTCGCCCGAACTCCGGCAGCCGCACAGCTCATCGCCGGCGTCGTTTTCGGCAACCCCGAGCCCCACCGCCACCACCACTCGATGCGGCTCACTCCTAGCTACCCGTAGATGGTTTCCGCCGCCCATTTGGTGGTCGGAGGACAAAACCCGCACCGCCCCGCCGCGTCTGGCCTCGCCGGCGGCTAAACACTGGCGAGTTTGACCCCGCTGACCCAGTTTGACCCCCCTGAGTCTATGACAGGTGGGACCCGTCTGCTAATTAACTTAGGATTAGGACTAACTAAAAATTAGTTAGACTAATGACACTGACACGCGGGACCCACAGGCCAGGTTTGACCTAGACCGTCCCCGTTGACTGCTGACGTCACCCTGACGCAATAAGTATTTTCTGGATTTATTTTTATACAGGAAATTCCAGAAAATACTACAAACTTCAAAAATTCATAGAAATTAATCTGTAACTCCAAATGCAAAGATTTATATATGAAATTGGATCAGAAAAATCCAATCTTTCCATCTGTACTAGTTTCATGCATGTCAGAACACTTTAACCTTGCTGTTTAGATGAAACAAGTTAATGCACTAATATGACCTCTTATTTTGGGTTTGCATTTGAATCCTTGATTCAAATGAACTCAAACCAATCTGTTCTAAGTTGCATTAGCCAAAACACACTCATTTTGCCATGTCATAGCATGCATCATATTGTTGCATATTCCATGTGATGATTGTGTTTCGATGTGTTCTTCGTGGTAGGTTCTGCCTCCGAGGATATTCACGAGTATCCAACTGAAGGGCAGTATCCCACTACCACTCTGTCAGGCAAGCTACCCCATTGATCATTTCGATACAAACCCATCTTCTCGCTTCTGCTCTCGGTTACTGCATTAAGACAACAACGTTTCAAATTGCTATGTGTTGCGGTAGTTGAACCCATATCCTCTGCATGACCTGTCATTGCCACAGTAACTAGATGAAACCCACTAGCATGTGTAGGAGTTGATTGAGCCATGTTTGTTTTTCCTACCATGCTATGCTTGCTATGCTTAGAGTCGTGTCAGGTCTGGCTCATCAGGGTGATGGACTAGAGTGAATGGTTGTGTCAGTAATGAGAGTGAAGTGTTGAACATGATTTGGTAAAGGTATCGATGAGAGGCCATGTAGGAGTACATGGTGGGTTGTTTCATTGAGGCCGTCCTGAAGAACTGAGATCTGTATGCGTGATTTAAGATTCAGCTACTACCACACATTGGGATCCTTAATTGACTCTCTCGACTTATTAACCACCCCGTCCTCTGTCCAGGAGTTGCAAGTAGTTTCTGGTGTTTGTAGTTGCTGGAGGCCGTGCGCAGCGCTGACCTTAGGGGTGGGCTGTAATGCTGTAGGCACGTAGCACGGTGTACCGGGTCACCCGTTTGGTGTCTCGGGAACCCAGCACACATCGTTTGGGGCCGTTGAGGACACCCCGGCCGAATTTCCTTGCGGATGGAACCCGAATAGGCGATAAACCTGGAATAGAGACTCGTGTGTTTAGTCAGGTCGTGGCCGACACCCTCGCTGGGCTTCCGCTTGAAGGTTGCCGGGTACATGTCGTGTAGCGGCTTTAAGTGGTGAAAGCGTGTGTGAAGAAGTATACCCCTGCAGGGTATAAAACTATTCGAATAGCCGCGTCCGTGGTAAAGGACTACTTGGTCGCTTATGCAGTTCATAGACAAGTTAATGGTTACTACTAAAAGACTCAAGATAAGTGTGAGTACCGCGGATGGCCCTCTCGTAGGATGACGAGGGAGGATCCACGGTAGAGTATTGTGATGGTGATTAGTGGACTCGTGTGCGAAAACTAATTTTACAAGTGGTGTCTCGTAGGATAGCTTAGCCAAGAGTCAAAGCTGGCTTGCTGCGATAACTCCACCACCCTTCTTGAGAATGTGCATGTATAGTAGGATCTGTTGTAAGACTTGCTGAGTACCTTTGTACTCATGTTGCTTTAATAATTGTTGCAGACGAGAACACCGCCCCCTCCAATGGGTTCTATGTAGATCTCGACGTTGACGAGTGACTTGCCACCCAGGTGGTGACCTGAGCTTGTGAAGGGCCTATGTAGATAGACAGGCTTCGTCAAGCATTCTTTCTTTCTAGTGTCTGTACTCAGACTAGTTGCTTCCGCATGTGCTTGTATGTTTGTATGACTTGAGTGTCGGGTCGTGTGACCCCTATCTGTATGAACATGTTATGTATGGCTCCCCGGAGCCATTAAATAAAGTACTTTGAGTTGTAGAGTTTTGTTGTGATGCCATGTTGTATTTACACATATCGAGCATATTGTGTGTATGATTGAAATGCTTGGTATGTGTGGGATCTGACTATCTAGTTGTTTATCCTTGGCAGCCTCTCTTATGGGGAAATGTAGTCTGGTGTCTCCACTGAGCCTTGGTAGTCCGTTACAGCCCGGGTTACCGGAGTCCTACTAGCCCAGCACTACTGCTCCGGAACACTTAGACTGGTCGCCATGTGTTTCACTTCGTTCCTGTGTCTGTCCCTTCGGGGAAATGTCACGCGGTGACATCCGGAGTCCTGCCTAGCCTGCTACAGCCCGGGTTCCCGGAGTCCTGTTAGCCCAGTGCTACAGCCCGGATTCACACGCTGCTGACCGACATGCTTGATGTTGATTCATGTATGCCTGTCCTCGTAAGTTAGCACCGCTTTGGGTTCACGACTAGCCATGTCGGCCCGGGTTCTCTGTCATATGGATGCTAGCGACACTATCATATACATGAGCCAAAAGGCGCAAACGGTCCCAGGCCATGGTAAGGCGACACCCGTGGGAATACCGTGCGTGAGGCCGCAAAGTGACATGAGGTGTTACAGGCTAGATCGGTGTGACTTAGAATCGGGGTCCTGACAGCGTTGGTATCAGAGCCGGACTGCCTGTAGGTTCGTTGAGCCAAACTGGTCGATGTCGAGTTTAGAAATGCTTTAGTTATATGTAGGGGAATTGATTGTGGGAGGGACGTAAGGCTCTTTTTACTCCTTTACCTTATGCCCTCTGATCTGAGTCATCCTCTTCTCTTTCTACGTGGGTTTAGGACTAGGCTCTCTTCTCTCTATCAGGTTCACGTGTTACTAATCGGTAGTAACTTATAGGATTGTTGGTTACAAGCCTCAGTTCAGTTTCTACTACTTTTAGTATGTTGTCAGTTGAACCAGAACCTTGATATGATGTTGTTGAGTGGCTTTGCAAACTGTTGTGAATGTCTCAAATCTTTTCCTGAGCATTTACAGCCGTTATGCTGTCCGATTTCTCCTAGAAAATTCTAATGCCTTTGCATTATTTCGTGCTTTCAGATGGCTTCCCGCAACCAGAACCAAGTGGTTCATTTGACTCGGTGCCTCGATGTACCTGGTCACTCGGCCATGCTGGTCCGTGTGATGATCGAGACGGGCTATCGATGGTATCCTGAGTATACTGTCGAGGAGCAGTTTCGAGACTTCAATCAGAGCCAATACCTTTGTACAGCCAGGATATACCCTTCCTATCCTGGAGCTACTGAACCCCTCCATTGCTCATATGGACTTGGGGTTACCATCGAGATGTCCGTGCAGGACGCTGCTTACTCGATGATGACTATCATGCGAGCCAGAACTGCCTTGCTTCGGAACACTGACTTCCGATATATGCCAGCATCACTCCCTGGGGCAGAAGGGTACTTCTAGGCTCTCTACACTGACTCCTCCCATGAGGATTCGCTACTCCGCACTACCACAGAGATGCTTGAGGACAAGGACCGTGAGAATCGTGCCTTGCGAATGGAGCTCTTCAACACTCGTTCTGATCACTGGGCCACTCTGACACGGTTTGCACCTGCCGTGCAGGCTGGGTATATGGATATGAGGGACTTGTACCCCGTGCGGTCTGGTCTGCCAGATTGTATGGACTGGCGTGATGTAGGAGGCATCACTCCTCCCCGTGGACCCCGTCTGCCACCGTTTGTTGGACCAAGGCCACATCCGAGTCCTTATGGACCGCAAGCTCCACAGGACCGACTGTTTCCAGATGATCATGTTCAGCTTTCAGGAACTGAAAAGACGCCTGACATCTGCTCCCGTACTTGTGCCACCAGATTTTTCTAAGGACTTTGTTATCTATTGCGACGCCTCGCGACAAGGACTAGGTTGCATACTCATGCAAGATCGTCATGTGATTGCCTACGCTTCTCGACAGTTGCGTCCACATGAGGATAACTATCCCACACATGATCTAGAGCTTGCAGCTGTGGTCCATGCACTCAAAACATGGCGACATTACCTTCTCAGTAATCGTTGCGAAATTTACACCGATCACCAAAGTCTGAAATACATCTTCACCCAACCGGATTTGAATCTCAGGCAAAGACGTTGGGTCGAGTTGATTACAGATTATGACTTAGGAATAACTTACACCCCGGGCAAAGCCAATGTCATGGCTGATGCGCTAAGTCGTAAATCTTATTGTAACAACTTGATGTTATAGCAAAGTCAACCACTTCTCCACGAGGAATTCCGTAAGCTTAACCTTCACATTGTTCCTCGAGGATTCCTATCCACCCTGGTGGCGAAACCTAACCTTACGGATCAAATCATAACCTCTCAGCAGTATGATAGAGGAATATCTCGGATCAAGGAGAACATTGCTAGCGGAGCTGCTAAGTGTTTCTCCATGGATGGGCGAGGTGTTGTCTTCTTCGAGAACCGCCTAGTGGTTCCCAAGAAACAACAGCTACGACAATTGTTCCTTAAGGAAGCTCATGAATCCCCTCTCACCATTCATCCCGGTAGTACTAAAATGTATCAAGACCTACGCCAGAGGTTTTGGTGGACTAGGATGAAGAGAGAAATCGCTCAATACATTGCTAATTGCGACATCTGTCGTCGTGTTAAAGCAGAGCATCAACGGCCTGCTGGCACCCTTCAACCTTTGGCTATTCCTGAATGGAAATGGGATAAAATCGGTATGGATTTCATTACCGGGTTTCCCAGGACCAAGAGAGGGAATAATGCTATCTTCGTCGTTGTCGATCGTCTTTCCAAAGTAGCCCACTTCCTACCTGTTCGTGAGAGTATAACCACTAGCCAGCTAGCTGACTTGTACATCTCCCGAATAGTGTCTCTTCATGGTGTTCCATTGGATGTTAACTCAGACCGTGGAAGTCTTTTCACCTCACAATTTTGGGAAAGTTTCCAAAATGCTATGGGAACCCGTCTCTCCTTTAGCACCGCCTTCCACCCTCAATCAAGTGGTCAAGTAGAACGAGTCAATCAAATTCTGGAAGATATGCTCCGAGCTTCTGTCATCTCTTTCGGTATGGATTGGGAGAAATGTCTTCCATTCACCGAATTCGCTTATAATAATAGTTATCAAGCTAGCTTGGGCAAAGCCCCTTTCGAAGTTCTCTATGGACGAAAATGCCGAACGCCTCTTAACTGGTCAGAAACCGGGGAAAGACAACTCTTTGGCCTGGATATGATTTAGGAAGCAGAAGAGCAGGTTCGCATTATTCGTGAGAAATTGAAAACAGCCCAATCTCGTCAAAAGAGCCAATATGACCGCAAACATAAGCTCATGACTTATGAAGTTGGCGAGAAGGCTTACCTTCGGGTTACTCCTTTGAAGGGAAACCATCGATTCGGTATCAAGGGCAAATTGGGTCCTTGTTACATTGGACCCTTTCGCATTCTTGCCAAACGAGGAGAAGTTGCCTACCAATTGGAACTACCTCCGCATCTATCCAGAGTTCATGATGTCTTCCACGTTTCTCAACTCAGGCGTTGCTTCTGGGATCCTATCCGTGGAGTGGACCACGAAACGCTTGATCTCCAAGATAATCTCACATATCGAGAATATCCCGTTCGTATCCTTGACCAAGCCGAACATACCACTCGACGCCAGAATATCAAGTTTCTCAAGGTTCAATGGTCACACCATTCCGAGAAAGAAGCTACTTGGGAAAGGGAGGATCGTCTTCGACTTGAGTACCCCACCTTCTTCCCGGAGGATCCTAAATCTCGGGACGAGATTCTTTTGAGTGGGGGTGAGTTGTCACACCCTAGCTAGTTCATGCATTAGAGTGTTGCATCATGTTTAAACTTTTCCAGAAACTTGAAATGGGGATGACAGAACCCCCAGCACCCCCCCTGGAAACAACTAGGATTTACTAAAATCTTTTTCAATGAACCTGAAATGCCCTTCTAAAATGTCCATCATTTTTGTCTTGGGTTAGAACCTCTGCCAAAATTGGTTCACAATTTTCTAGGTCTTCATAAGGTCATTGAATTAAATCATATGTAACTTGCATTTGGGCATTTAAATGCTAGTAAATATTTTAAATGTCCAAATAATCCCAAACTGAAATGTTCCATGTTGGATATACTCTATACAGTGGGCATGAGCAGTTTGGTGATTTTTTAAAGTGCCTAGGTATTTTTAGAAAAGCCACAAACCTGCAGAAATAAAGAAAAGAGAAAATAAAAGGGAAAACAAACTTACCTGGCAAAGCCACCAGCCGGCCCACCTGGCGGCCCAGCACAGTGCTGGCCCGTGCCAGCCAGCTGCTTCGTCCCCGCCAGGCAGGCAGGGAGGTGACGCCGGTGTGCGCGAGCTCGCCATGGCGCCAGCTACTTGCCGCTTCGCCCCTGGACGCGCTGGTCGACCTCCACGTAGTCCCCCCAACCGCCTGGACACGTCCATTCTCCCCCCAACGCCTCTGCCTCGCCCTCTCCCACCATGGCCGACGCCGCCGCAGCCGCACCGCCGACGTAGACGCGCCCACCGTCGCCTCCTCGCTTGCCCCAAAGCCACCGCAACGACCACGCCCGACTCCGCAGCCGCCGGAGATCCCCTTCGCCGTCACCGCTGCAGCAGCTCGTCCCCGACCTTGCCGTCTAGCCCGCTGCAACCGCCGTGAGCCCAGCTACCTTCTTCCCTTCCGTTCTCGCTCTCGAGCACCGTAGCGACCGCATGAAGCTTCACCGCACGCGCCGCCGCCGAGCTCGCCGCCGCCGATGCTCCGGCCACCCAACGGCCACACCACCATGTCCACTGCACTCACCGCATCCCCAGGAGCCCGCAGCACCACTCCACGCACCTCGCCGTGCCCCCTAGCGACAAGCCCGAGATCGCCCGAACTCCGGCAGCCGCACAGCTCGTCGCCGGTGTCGTTTCGGGCGACCCCGAGCCCCACCGCCACCACCACTCGACGCGGCTCACTCCTAGCTACTCGTAGATGGTCTCCGCCGCCCATTTGGTCGTCGGAGGACAAAACCCGCACCGCCCCGCCGCGTCTGGCCTCGCCGACGGCTAAACGCCGGCGAGTTTGACCCCGCTGACCCAGTTTGACCCCCCTGGGTCTATGACAGGTGGGACCCGTCTACTAATTAACTTAGGATTAGGACTAACTAAAAATTAGTTAGACTAATGACACTGACACGCGGGACCCACTGGCCAGGTTTTACCTGGACCGTCCCCGTTGACTGCTGACATCACCCTGAAGCAATAAGTATTTTCTGGATTTATTTTTATACAGGAAATTCTAGAAAATACTACAAACTTCAAAAATTCATAGAAATTAATCTGTAACTCCAAATGCAAAGATTTATATATGAAATTGGATCAGAAAAATCCAATCTTTCCATCTGTACTGGTTTCATGCATGTCAGAACACTTTAACCTTGCTGTTTAGATGAAACAAGTTAATGCACTAATATGACCTCTTATTTTGGGTTTGCATTTGAATCCTTGATTCCAATGAACTCAAACCAATCTGTTCTAAGTTGCATTAGCCAAAACACACTCATTTTGCCATGTCATAGCATGCATCATATTGTTGCATATTGCCATGTGATGATTGTGTTTCGATGTGTTCTTCGTGGTAGGTTCTGCCTCCGAGGATATTCACGAGTATCCAACTGAAGGGCAGTATCCCACTACCACTCTGTCAGGCAAGCAACCCCATTGATCATTTCGATACAAACCCATCTTCTCGCTTCTGCTCTCGTTTACTGCATTAAGACAACAACGTTTCAAACTGCTGTGTGTTACGGTAGTTGAACCCATATCCTCTGCATGACCTGTCATTGCCACAGTAACTAGATGAAACCCACTAGCATGTGTAGGAGTTGATTGAGCCATGTTTGTGTTTCCTACCATGCTATGCTTGCTATGCTTAGAGTCGTGTCAGGTCTGGCTCATCAGGGTGATGGACTAGAGAGAATGGTTGTGTCGGTAATGAGAGTGAAGTGTTGAACATGATTTGGTAAAGGTATCGATGAGAGGCCATGTAGGAGTACATGGTGGGTTGTTTCATTGAGGCCGTCCTTAAGAACTGAGATCTGTATGCGTGATTTAAGATTCAGCTACTACCACACATTGGGATCCTTAATTGACTCTCTCGACTTATTAACCACCCCGTCCTCTGTCCAGGAGTTGCAAGTAGTTTCTGGTGTTTGTAGTTGCTGGAGGCCGTGCGCAGCGCTGACCTTAGGGGTGGGCTGTGATGCGGTAGGCATGTGGCACGTTGTACCGGGTCGCCCGTTTGGTGTCTCGGGAACCCTGCACACATCGTTTGGGGCCGTTGAGGACACCCCGGCTGGATTTCCTTGCGGATGGAACCCGAATAGGCGATAAACCTGGACTAGAGACTCGTGTGTTTAGTCAGGTCGTGGCCGACACCCTCGCTGGGCTTCCGCTTGAAGGTTGCCGGGTACATGTCGTGTAGCGGCGATAAGTGGTGAAAGCGTGTGTGAAGAAGTACACCCCTGCAGGGTATAAAACTATTTGAATAGCCGCGTCCGCGGTAAAGGACTACTTGGTCGCTTATGCAGTTCATAGACAAGTTAATGGTTACTCCTAAAAGACTCAAGATAAGTGTGAGTACCGCGGATGGCCCTCTCGTAGGATGACGAGGGAGGATCCACGGTAGAGTATTGTGATGTTGATTAGTGGACTCGTGTGCGAAAACTAATTTTACAAGTGGTGTCTCGTAGGATAGCTTACCCAATAGTCAAAGCTGGCTTGCTGCGATAACTCCACCACCCTTCTTGAGAATGTGCATGTATAGTAGGATCTGTTGTAAGACATGCTGAGTACCTTTGTACTCATGTTGCTTTAATAATTGTTGCAGAAGAGAACACCGCCCCCTCCGATGGGTTCTATGTAGATCTCGACATTGACGAGTGACTTGCCACCCAGGTGGTGACCTGAGCCTGTGAAGGGCCTATGTAGATAGACAGGCTTCGTCAAGCCTTCTTTCTTTCTAGTGTATGTACTCAGACTAGTTGCTTTCGCATGTGCTTGTATGTTTGTATGACTTGAGTGTCGGGTCGTGTGACCCCTATCTGTATGAACATGTTATGTATGGCTCCCTAGAGCCATTAAATAAAGTACTTTGAGTTGTAGAGTTTTGTTGTGATGCCATGTTGTATTTACACATATCGAGCATATTGTGTGTATGATTGAAATGCTTGGTATGTGTGGGATCCGACTATCTAGTTGTTTATCCTTGGCAGCCTCTCTTATGGGGAAATGTAGTCTGGTGTCTCCACTGAGCCTTGGTAGTCCGTTACAGCCCGGGTTACCGGAGTCCTGCTAGCCCGGCACTACTGCTCCGGAACACTTAGACTGGTCGGCATGTGTTTCACTTCGTTCATGTGTCTGTCCCTTCGGGGAAATGTCACGCGGTGACATCCGGAGTCCTGCCTAGCCTGCTACAGCCCGGGTTCCCGGAGTCCTGTTAGCCCTGTGCTACAGCCCGGATTCACACGCTGCTGACCGACATGCTCGATGTTGATTCATGTATGCCTGTCCCCGTAAGTTAGCGCCGCTTTGGGTTCACGACTAGCCATGTCGGCCCGGGTTCTTTGTCATATGGATGCTAGCGACACTATCATATACGTGAGCCAAAAGGCGCAAACGGTCCCGGGCCATGGTAAGGCGACACCCGTGGGAATACCGTGCGTGAGGCCGCAAAGTGATATGAGGTGTTATAGGCTAGATCGGTGTGACTTAGAATCGGGGTCCTGACAGAGATGCATAGCAACGAGAGGGGGAGAGTGTGTCTACGTACCCTCGTAGACCGAAAGCAGAAGCATTTGACAATGCGGTTGATGTAGTCGAACTTCTTCTAGCTCTGACCGATCAAGCACCGAACGTAAGGCACCTCCGAATTCTGCACACGTTTAGCGCGATGACGTCCCTCGCCTTCTTGATCCAACAAGGTATCGAGGAAGTAGATGAGTTCCGTCCGCACGACAGCGTGATGACAATGATGGTGAAGTGATTCTCGCAGGGCTTCGCCTAAGCACCGCAAAACTATGACCGGGGGTGTAAACTATGGAGGGGGCGCCGCACACGGCTAACGATTGTTGTTGTGTGTTCTAGGCGTCCCCTCCCCACATATATATAGGTGGGAGGGAGAGAAGAGGCAGCCAGGGGCGCCCTAGGGTTGGCCGCCGCCCCCTAGGGGCCCTGCCTTGCCCTGCGCCCCCCCCTCCCCTTTCCATGTATGCATGAAGGGGAAGGATAGAGGGGGGTGAGGGAAGGAAGTGGGAATCCTAATCCACACTTTCCTTTCCCTTTCCCCCTTTCCTTATCCTCCTCCTATAGCCTTATAGGGCGCACCAGCCCCTTGTGGGCTGGTGTGTTCCTTCACAAGGCCCATATGGCCCATAGGATTGCCGGGGGTACCCGAAACACCTTCCGGTGACCCGATACCCTCCGGAACACTTCCGGTGTCCGAATACCATCGTCCTATATATCAATCTTTACCTCTCGACCATTTCGAGACTCCTCGTCATGTCCGTGATCTCATCCGGGACTTCGAACAACATTCGGTCACCAAATCACAAAACTCATATAATACTATATCGTCATCGAACGTTAAGCGTGCGGACCCTACGGGTTCGAGAACTATGTAGACATGACCGAGACACTTCTCCGGTCAATAACCAATAGCGGAACCTGGATGCTCATATTGGCTCCTACATATTCTATGAAGATCTTTATCGGTCGAACCGTTATGACAACATACGTTATTCCCTTTGTCATCGGTATGTTACTTTCCCGAGATTCGATCATCGGTATCTTCATACCTAGTTCAATCTCGTTACCGGCAAGTCTCTTTACTCGTTCCGTAATACATCATCCCGTAACCAACTCATTAGTCACTTTGCTAGCAAGGCTTCTTATGATGTGCATTACCGAGAGGGCCCAGAGATACCTCTCCGATACTCGGAGTGACAAATCCTAATCTCGATCTATGCCAACCCAACAAACACCTTCGGAGATACCTGTAGAGCATCTTTATAATCACCTAGTTATGTTGTGACGTTTGATAGCACACAAGGTATTCTTCCGGTATCCGGGAGTTGCATAATCTCATAGTCGAAGGAATATGTATTTGACATGAAGAAAGCAATAGCAATAAAACTGAACGATCAATATGCTAAGCTAATGGGTTGATCTTGTCCATCACATCATTCTCCTAATGATGTGATCCCGTTCATCAAATGACAACACATGTCTATGGTTAGGAAACTTAACCATCTTTGATTAACGAGCTAGTCTAGTAGAGGCTTACTAGGGACACAGTGTTTTGTCTATGTATCCACACATGTATCAAGTTTCCGGTTAATACAATTCCAGCATGAATAATAAACATTTATCATGATATAAGGAAATATAAAATAACAACTTTATTATTGCCTCTAGGGCATATTTCCTTCAGTCTCCCGCTTGCACTAGAGTCAATAATCTAGTTCACATCGCCATGTGATTTAATACCAATAGTTCAGCTCTTTATGTGATTAACACCCATAGTTCACATCGCCATGTGACCAACACCCAAAGGGTTTACTAGAGTCAATAATCTAGTTCACATCGCTATGTGATTAATACCCAAAGAGTACTAAGGTGTGATCATGTTTTGCTTGTGAGAGAAGTTTAGTCAACGGGTCTGCCACATTCAGATCTGTATGTATTTTGCAAATTTCTATGTCTACAATACTCTGCATGGAGCTACTCTAGCTAATTGCTCCCACGTTCAATACATATCTAGATTGAGACTTAGATTCATCTAGATTAGTGTCAAAGCTTGCATCAACGTAACTCTTTACGGCAAACTCTTTATCACCTCCATAACCGAGAAACACTTCCTTAGTCCTCTTTAGGTACCTAACGATAATTTTGACCGCTGTCTAGTGATCTACTCTTAGATCACTATTGTACCCCCTTGCCAAACTCATGGCAAGGTATACAATAGGTCTGGTACACAGCACGGCATACTTTATAGAACCTATGGCTGAGGCATAGGGAATGACTTTCATTCTCTCTCTATCTTCTGCCGTGGTCGGGTTTTGAGTCTTACTCAACTTCACACCTTGCAACACAGACAAAAACCCTTTCTTTCACTGATCTATTTTGAACTTCTTCAAAAAAATTGCCAAGGTATGTGCTTTGTGAAAGCCCTATTAAGCGTCTCGATCTATCCCTATAGATCTTGGTGCCCAATATTTAAGCAGCTTCACCGAGGTCTTTCATTGAAAAATTCTTATTCAAGTATCCTTTTATGCTATCCAGAAATTCTGTATCATTTCCAATCAAAAATATGTCATCCACATATAATATCAAAAATGCTACAAAGCTCCCACTGTCGGTGTACTAGAATAGGGGTACCCTAGTACCCCGTACTTGTGCACGGGCAGTAGCAGCATCCCGCGGCCAGGCTTACGGGAGGACAGCCAGAGAGAAGCTCAAGGTTATTAAGGCATTCAAGAACAAAGTATACAAAGCAAGAGTCAAGGCCCCGACAAGAGGAGCTTGCCGGGAGGGACAGTTGAGGCCCAGCCTGAGGTTTGCTGTAGCAAAGTACTTGCCCCGGCATGTCATTGGCTGCGGCAAGATAGCAGCTGCGGCAAGGTACTTGCCCCGGCAAGTTACCTTGCGCGGCAAGCTATTGGTTGCGGCAAGCTGTCAGGTGCGGCAAGGTCTTGCCGCGGCAAGCGTTACTGTATCACTGTGCTACTGTGCTGCTCCGGTGCCTCTGCCAGCGTGGCGCTCTGGGTCCTTCCAAGCGTGTGTGGCAGGGCACTGTGTAGACGGCGGTACTCTGTAGCTAGCGGTGCAGGAGCAGGTGGGATAGGCTTTTCCCACGTCCAAGACGTCCGGGTACATGTATCTGGACAGCTAAGGCATGGGCATTTAATGCCCTTGTCCCCTGCCGTCAGTGGTAGGTAGGACATGTCATCCTAGTAATAATGGCCTTACTCTAGCAACTTTCCACCTCTACCTTTACTGTTTGCCACCTGTTGGTGACCCCTTTGTGCGTATAAAAGGAAGCCCATAGGCAACATGGAGGGGGTTAGGAACTGGGAGATGGAGAACTCCAGTATTGTATGCAGCTACTCTGTACTGTAGCGCTCCTGGAGCTAGAACAATCATCCAGATAATACACCAAAAAGCAGGAGTAGGGTTTTACGCATCCGTGCGGCCCGAACCTGGGTAAAATCTCTCTCGTGTGCTGTCGTGTTCTTCGCTAGATTTGCTCTTCGTGCGACCGTCTCTCCCTGCCGAACGTAAAGGGGTCCTTCCCTGGGTCCCATAGGTGATCGCGGATTCGTCCCCGACATCTTTGGCGCGCCAGGTAGGGGAAAGGAGATTGTGTGAACCTAATCTAGCGATTTGCGCGTTAGTTTTTGGGCCATCCTCCGCCTTATGGCTCCAAAAAAGAAGACTTCGGCCATCGTTGCGTCTACGTCCAACCCGCCTGCTCCCATGCAGGAGGGTGCCGACGTGATTGCGGCTGCTGGGGGGACTGGAGAGCGAGAGCTCCTATTACCTCCACCTGTCCAAAACCGGGCCAGCAACGCCAATCTTGGCGCTGCTGGGTCTGGGAACGCAGCGCTGCTCGCTGCTGCTGGCCCTGCAAGCTCCAGAAACGGTGCTGCGCGTTCTGGAACGCCTGCGCCGGTTCAGACACCGCGGCCCTCGCAAGAAGCCCGTGACAGGCAGCTTCCTGACGCCCCAGGTGCCAGGCACTCCCTGGATAATGAACTTGCGCATCGATCTCGAGATGCGCGGGGTCACCATACGCATCAACACGTTGGCGGGGTCGAGGTACGGTCGCCTGGGCGTGGAGATGCTCCTTCTAACACTGTTAGGAGTAAGAGCATCCCACAGTCCTCACGCCACTCGATACCTCCCCCACCAGCAGAAGCGTTGGCGCGTGCGCAGCTGCTCCTGAACTTCCCTCCACTAGCAGATAAGCTTGACGAGTGGAGGGCAACCATTCAGAGCCTTCTCAGCTTCGCTGATGCCGACCCGGTGTGCGCGGCCGACAAGAGAACTGGTGACAATGCTGTCACCAACAAGAACGGCGAGGGGGCAACAACTGTACACTCCCCGCCCAGACGGCCTCGGTCGCCGACACGTCGAAACGACGCCCGTGGCGATGATTCCACGGCGTCGTCTGACCCGCGAGCTCATCATGACCAGCGCCTCGTTCTTCAGGAACGCAGAGGAGAAGACGCTTGTACCACTATCGAGCGAAGGAGAGAAGCGCATCATCAGTCCGACAGACGCGCAGGGCCCGCTATTGACATGCATGCGCTAGGGGATCCTGGCGACTTGCCGTACGCGGTAAGTTGTCCAGCGTTCACCCGTGAGCTGCGGCAGGTCCAGTGGCCCAACCGCAAGGCTTTCAAGCCTGACGTGCCGGAGAAGTATGATGGCAAGACACACCCGTCGGAGTTCCTCAGCATTTACACCATTGCGGTGCAAGCTGCCGGGGGACGAGACGACAAGATTCTTGCTAACTACTTCCCGCTCGTGTTAAAGCGCAACGTCGTCTCATGGCTCATGCACTTGCCGGAGAACTCCATTTCTTCATGGGCGGACCTGTGCCATCAGTTTGTTGGTGCCTTTACCGGCGGACATCAACCTCATGGCCAGGAGAGTGATCTTCATCTCATCCCCCAGAAGGAAGGAGAGCCCCTGCGCAAATACATTCAAAGGTTCAGCCGCGTACAGTACAACATCCCAGATGTTCACCCCGCTGCGGTTATTAGCGCGTTCCATCAGAACGTGCGTAACCGCAAGATGCGGGAGGAAATGGCGATGACCAAGGTCAGAGACATTGGCCAACTATATGCTCTCGCCGACAAGTGTGCGCGTGCTGAAGAGGGAATGAAACTTCCCGGTGAAGGTGTTGGCACAGGGGGGAGCTCTGACAGCGAAGGTACCGCCCCGGCAAAGAAGGGCCGACGGCGGAACAACAGGAAGAAAAAGGGCAAAGCTGTGCTTGCCGTCGAACAGTCCAGCGGCAACGGCAGCGTCGACAAGGCCAAAGTCGAGGGCTCCGGCAAGGAGATTGCCGCGTGCGCCAACTGTCAGGCCTTGGCGGCTGCCGACAAGCAGGACGGCTCCGACAAGCAATATTGCAAGATCCACCGCACCAAGGGACACGATCTCCAGAATTGCCGATGAGTCGAGCAGCTTGTCGAACAGCAGAAAGCTGAGTATGAGAGGCGCGACAAGGAGAAGGCCCCAGAAGGTGCTGGCGGGTCCGGCAAGAAGCGCACTGCCCGAGGAGGGCGTCGCGGCAAGGCAAAGCAGCAGCAGAGAGACAGGCCTCCTCCTGGCCGCGACAAAGATGATGATGATGATGATCTAGATGATGAAGAATCCAGTGAGCACGAATTTCAGAAAGCCGCAGAAGTCTTGTGTGTTGACGGTGGTGCTTCGTTGCATTCTTCTCACCGCCAACTTAAACAGTGGGCGCGAGAGATCAATGCGGCGGAACCATCTGTTGACGCCAGAAAGCTTCTGAAGTGGTCCGACACGCCTATCGTCTTTGACATTGAGGACCACCCTGACCGCACAACGGCGGTCGGGTGCTTGCCGATGTTGGTTTCACCAACGATCCGCAACCTCAAGGTCACGAAGATGTTAGTTGACGGTGGGGCCGGCTTGAATCTGATTTCGCCCGCTGTGCTCCGGAAACTTCAAATCCCTGACGGCGAGCTTGAGGAAACTGGTACTTTCCAAGGAGTCAATCCAGGAAGGAGCAAGCCGAAAGGGAAGATCACGCTGCCAGTGACATTTGGCGGCGAGCTGAACTACCGGACCGAGAAGGTCACCTTTGACGTTGCCGATATTCCATTGCTTTATAATGGGATACTTGGCCGTCCAGTGCTCGCCAAGTTCATGGCAGCCTCTCATTATGCCTACAACGTGTTGAAGATGCCAGGCCCAGTAAGTGTTATCACAGTTCCCTGCGATAAGAAGGATGCACTTATTTGCGCCGACAAGATCTACCGGGAAGCAGCTGCCGCAACTGCCGCCAAGGCACTTGCCGCTGAAGCTCCCGGGGGGAAGAACAAGAGGAAGTCCGGCAAGAGCTCCTGTGCCCACTCCGGCAAGCGCACCTCTTCGGAGTGCTGCGCTGCTGTCGAGGACGCACCAGAGAGCTCCACCGGCAAGTGCAAGAAGAACAAAGCCGCTCCGCCGGCGACAAAGAAGGTGCCCGCCAAGGAGGACGGCACTGGTGGTTCCTTCACCATCAGTGCCACACTTGACAACAAATAGGAAAGCGCGCTCGTTACTTTCCTGCTGGCGAATGTCGACGTGTTTGCATGGCAACCGTCCGACATCCCCGGTGTTCCCAGGAAAGTCATTGAGCACCACCTTGCCGTTTGTCCCCACGCGAGGCCCATCAAGCAGAAAGCCAGAAAGCAAGCTGTGGAGCGGCAAGAGTTTATTGCAGAAGAAATCAAGAAGTTGGAAGCAGCAGGCCTCGTTAGAGGAGTGCTCCATCCTACGTGGTTGGCCAATCCTGTTGTCGTGCGCAAAGCGAATGGAAAATGGAGGCTTTGTATTGATTTCACTGATGTCAATAAAGCTTGTCCCAAAGACCCATTTCCTTCGCCCCGCATAGACCAGATTGTTGAATCCACGGCAGGATGTGATTTGCTTTCATTTCTTGACGCATATTCAGGGTATCATCAAATCTTCATGGCTGAGGAAGATGAGGAAAAGACCGCATTTATCACACCCTGTGGCACATACTGTTTCGTACGTATGCCATTTGGTTTGAAAAATGCTGGTTCAACATTTGCAAGAGCCATCCAGATTGCTTTTGAGCCTCAGCTGCACAGAAATGTGGAAGCCTATATGGATGATATAGTGGTCAAAAGCAAGGACAGGGCTACTTTGGTTCAAGATCTAGAAGAAACTTTTGTAAATCTGCGCAAGATCAACCTGAAGCTCAACCCCGAGAAGTGCGTGTTTGGAGTTCCCTCCGGCAAGCTTCTCGGGTTCTTTGTGTCTCAACGTGGAATTGAAGCCAATCCTGACAAGATCAAAGCCATTGAGCAAATTGAAGCACCGAAGCGCGTCAAGGATGTACGAAGACTTGCCGGCTGTGTTGCTGCTCTCAGTAGGTTTATATCCAAGTCAGCTGAGCGCGCCCTGCCATTTTTCAAAATCTTAAAAAAGGCAGGTCCATTGAAATGGACTCCGGAGGCGGAGGCAGCGCTGCAAGACTTGAAGAGATACCTCTCCTCTCCTCCAATACTTGTCGCACCTAAACCACAAGAGAAGTTGTTGCTGTATCTAGCAGCAACCAATCAAGTGGTTAGTGCTCCGCTAGTAGCGGAGAGAGAGGTGGATGAGGAGGTAGTAACTACGGCAAGCACGTCCAGCGACAAGCTGGGGGCTCCCCCGACAAGTTTTGCTGCCGACAAGGATTCGTCTGCGCAGTCAGGCGAAGTGATACAAAAGAAGAAAATGGTGCAGCGCCCGGTCTACTTTGTGAGCTCTCTTCTGCAGGGAGCTAGGTCAAGGTATTCTGGTGTGCAGAAGCTGCTTTTCGGCCTTCTCATGGCCTCGAGAAAGCTGCGCCATTACTTTCAAGCACATGAAGTTACCGTCGTCACTCGCTTCCCGCTGAAAAGGATTTTGCAAAATCCAGAAGCGACAGGCAGGATTGTCGAGTGGGCGTTGGAGTTGTCGAGCTTTGGTCTCAAGTTTGAGAGTACATCAACCATACAGAGCCGAGTTTTGGCAGAGTTTGTCGCAGAATGGACACCAACGCCAGACGAAGAAATCCCAGAGACGACTCTCCCCGGCAAGGAGACAAGCAAAGAGTGGCTTATGTACTTTGATGGTGCCTTTTCGCTGCAAGGCGCCGGTGCTGGCATACTGCTTGTCGCACCCACCGGAGAGCACCTCAAGTACATGGGCCAAATGCACTTTCCCAAGGAACAGGCGACGAACAATACTGCAGAATATGAGGGGTTGCTTGCCGGTCTCAGGATCGCGGCAGACCTTGGGATCAAGAAGCTTATTGTCAGGGGAGATTCACAGCTTGTCGTCAGGCAAGTGAACAAGAACTACCAATGCCCATTGGTGGAAGCTTAAGTAGATGAGGTGAGGAAGTTGGAGGAACGCTTTGACGGCCTACAAATGGAGCACGTCCCACGTGCTGAGAATGACATTGCCGATGGTTTGTCAAAGCGCGCCGCACTCAAATTGCCTGTGGAACCAGGCACTTTTGTGCTCCAACTAACTCAGCCATCCGTGACGCCATCAGTAGGGCAAGGCAGGAAGAGGAAGTTGGCTTCTGGCGACTACTTCCCGGCAGAGCTCCCCGAAGCCGCCGGCAAGAAGGCTGCCAAAGCCAGCGCCAAAGATGCAGAGGGGCAACTTGCTCCGACAAGGCCTCACGCTCTTGTCGTTGAAGCGGGTGCTCCTAGGCAAGAGGCAAAGGGGCAACTTGCTCCGACAAGACTTCGGGTCCTTGTCGTTGAAGCAGGCGCTCCTGATCGAAGCGCTGAGGAGCAAGATGCTCCGACGAGGCCTTGGGCTTCCGTCGTTGAAGCAACTGCTCCCGACGAGCTTGTTGAAGGACAGCACGCTCCAGCAGGGCCCCAGGCTCTCGTCGTTGAAGCGGCTGTTCCCGCCAAGCTCGTCGGGGAACGGCCGGCTCTGGTAGAGCGACAAGCTCTTGCCGTAGGGCCTAATGTTCCCGCGGCAGAAGAAATGCCTTTAGTCCTCGTTGTCGAGCCACAGGCTCCAGCGTGGGCGCAGCAGATCGTCTGTTTCCTTTAGACAGGGGAACTTCCCGAAGAGCAGGAAGAAGCGGAGAAAGTAGCCCGACGGTCCAATATGTATCAATTTGTCGATGACATGCTGTGCAGAAAAAGACCAAACGGTGTGAAATTGAAGTGAATTCCCCGGGAAGAAGGACAGGAGCTGTTGGCGGAGATTCATGGAGGCATATGTGGTCACCACATAGGGTCAAGAGCCCTTGCTGGAAAGGCTTTCCGGCAAGGTTTCTTTTGGCCCACCGCCCTCCAGGATGCAACTGCACTAGTAACCAAGTGTGAAGCGTGCCAGTTTCATTCCAAGCAGATTCATCAGCCAGCTCAAGCTCTCCAGACAATCCCTCTCTCCTGGCCATTTTCGGTCTGGGGGCTCGACATCCTCGGCCCCTTTCCCCGTGCCACCGGGGGCTTCGAGTACTTGTATGTGGCCATCGACAAGTTTACGAAGTGGCCGGAAGTGGAAGCAGTGAGGAAGGTGACAGCACAATCAGCCATCAAGTTCTTCAAGGGAATTGTTTGTCGCTTTGGTGTTCCTAACAGGATCATCACCGACAACGGTACCCAGTTCACGAGCCACGCCTTCATGCAGTATGTCGAAGACCTTGGCGCCAAGGTCTGTTTCGCTTCTGTTGCTCACCCGCGAAGCAACGGTCAAGCTGAAAGGGCAAATGCTGAAGTGCTGCGTGGGGTCAAGACGAGAACTTTCGACAGGCTGCACAAGTGCCGCAAGAACTGGATCGAGGAGCAGCCAGTGGTTCTTTGGTCGATCAGGACGACGCCAAATCGAGCTACTGGCCAGACACCTTTTGCTCTAGTTTATGGAGCAGAGGCAGTTCTCCCCACGGAACTCGTATACGGGTCACCTCGAGTGCTCGCTTACGATGAGCTTGAGCAAGAGCAACTGCGGCAAGATGACGCTGTGCTCCTCGAGGAGGATCGTCTTCAGGCTGCTGTGAGAGCTGCTCGCTACCAGCAAGCTTTGCGTCGCTACCATAGCCGCAAAGTTAATGCCAGAAGTCTCGAGGAAGGCGACCTTGTTCTTCGGCGCGTTCAGTCGGCCAAGAATTCAAACAAGTTGACGCCGAAGTGGGAAGGCCCTTATCGGGTGAAACGAGTCACCAGGCCCGGAGCTGTCCGCCTGGAGACCGAGGATGGCATTCCAGTGATCAATTCCTGGAACATTGAGCATCTTCGTAAGTTTTTTCCATAAGGCGCGGTTGCCGGGCCCTTCCCCGGCAACCACCTTTTGTACAAGTCTTGCCGCTGTTGCATGTAATCCTTTGTATAAAGCCAGACGCAGACCCTGTGCATAAATAAAGCTTTTGTATTTCGCAGTTTTTGACGATTTCATGTTTACTTTTATTTTGCATGATTATCTGACATACTGTGCAGTACGGCCTCCCCGGTAAGCATTAACAAGCCGCCAAGCTCCTATATCTTTATTTTCTCTTCTTTCTTTTTCTCAAAGAGACAGAAGCTTCCCTCGCGCACAAGTTTGCCGGGGGGGATGGGATAATGATATGGACCAGGCGTCGTTCAAAGAAACTTTGCCTTGCCGGGAAGAAGGCAGCGGCAAGCAGTGACAAGACCTTGCCGCGGAGAGATCAGCGACAAAGCTAAGTGCCAAAGTTTGAACAATCAAATTCTTTTTTATTTTTTTATTTTCAAGGTTATTTTCCTTGAACGATACTACTCTTTGTATGGAAAACCTATGCGCGACGGAACCTAAGCGTAATCGGTCGCGCCCTTACCTTGTTTCGAGTCCGCTCAACAACCTAAGTGGCTGCACTGAGCGCGACAAGGTTGCTTGCCGGCAGCGGCACCGCCAGCAGGCTGCTGAAGTCCCGCACCCAGCGCTCGCGGCAATGGTGCGCGCACCGGCAAGTTCCCTATAAGCGTAGGGCAAGTACACAAAAAGAAAGAAATTGCTCAAGGGAGATGACATGCATTAACTCCAAAATATTGCAGGTTATATTACAAGATAAGTTGCCGCGGCTTAAACAGATTATTCTTTAACATGTCTAGCGGCGGCAAGGAGGGAGAAGAATGGGCTCTCTAATTGCGGTGCTCGCCTTCGACTCTCTGGATATGGTCCACCCTCTCCACGATGGGCGCGACAAGGGCCTCTAGTGGCGCGGGGTCGTATCCCTTCGGCAAGCTTTTGAAGATGTTGCTGAAGTCGACGCCCGGGTTTCTGCATGCTATCTTCACCAACAACCTTCGGAGAACTCCCCGGCAAAGCCTGCGTGACTCGTCGGCCAGTTGAGCCTTGTGATTGACTTGGAGCTGTTGGAGTGCTTCTACTACTCCGTCGAAGAACTCGGCTAGCTTGACGCTAGTTTGCGTGTTCTTGTCGGTGGAGTACCCGAAGTCCGGCACCTTCAGGGCAGTCAGCTCCTTGCCGATGTCCTCGGCGGCGCTGGCAAGCCTGTCTGTGAAGATCCCCACGTTATCCCTGAACTTCTTGTGGGTCGCAATAGCGTCTTGAAGCAGACCATTTTCCTTCTGGAGCTCTGTCATTAGAAGCCCTTCGCGCTTTCTGGTGGTGTCGAGCGTCTCCTTCAGCGTGGTCAGCTTCAGCTTCAGGTCTGCTCTGGAGTCGTTGGCGGCGGCAAGCAGATTGTTCTTCTTGGCTATGGTAACTTGCATCTCCGCCAAGGTGTGGGTCACCTTTGCCCTCTCACTTTCAAGCGTTGAGAGCTTGTCACCGTTTGCCTTGAGGGCGGCCTCTAGTCTTGCCACTTTCCCCTCCGTTTCCTTCCTGTTTACTTCTGCAGCAACGACAGCGTTGGTGGCCTCCACCAACTTGCTGGCGTACTCTTGGGCCAAGGCTTCGATTTCCTTCTGGTGTTTTTGTGCCTGCCCCTGGGTCCGCTCTGCGACAAGTCTTGCCACCTCCTCGTCTTTCTGCTGGAGGGTTTCGGCAAGTTTCTTCTTGCGCTCGGCAAGTTCCTCTTCGTGGGCATTAAGGTCCACTTTCCGCTGGTTCAGATCACCGGCCTGAGCAGACAACTCCTTGGCGGTCTCCTCCTGTTTTTGTTCAATGTCTTGCTTCATCAGGAGGAGGGCCTGCCATTCTTCGGCCAGCTGTGCCCGCTTGACCTCTAACGCATTAAGAGATCGCGCACGGACGTCCGCCAAGATCTCCGCGCGCCTCAACATGTTAGCTTCGGCCTTCTCGATGAGCGCCTCCCTGGAAGCTAGCTTCTCCCGTCGGGCGCGATGAAGATTCAGCAGCTTTTGGAGCAGTTGCTCCTCTTCAGACGTGCTGCTGCTGCTGGCGCCTGGCGCATCCACAAGCTGGAGCCCGGCAGCGGCAAGGATCTCCTCGTACACAACATCCTCCTCGGTTGGCGCTCTGGAGCCCACCGTCTAGGGGAGGCTGACGTAGACTTTCTCGCCGACCCGGATGTATTTGCTTGGCGGAGGCGAGTTGGGCGCTGCCGCCTCTTCAGTGGTTGAGGGACCCGTGGTCGGAGTAGCGCCTGGCGCTCCTGTGGCCTCAGGGCTGTCAGTACGACCACCGGCTCCCTCGCCGGCCTCCTCAGCAGCCTTCTGGGCGGCCTCAGCTTCAGCAGCCTTGGCGGCTTCATCGGTGGGCGCCTTGGCGGTATTATCCTCGGCGGCCTTGCCGGCCTCTTCGGCAGCCCTGGCAGCTTCTTCGTCGGCAAGCTTGTCGGCTGCCAGCTTGTCGGCCTTGGCAGCGGCGGCCTTGGCGGCCTCGTCGTCGACGGCCCCTGCGGTGTTCTCCTCGGCAGAAGAGTCAATGTTCATTGGCTCCACCGAGGAGGGCTCTGCCAACCCGAGAAGTAAAGCAAAAAGAGCTTCAGGAAGAAATTCAAGAAGACAAAAGAAAGAAAGCAGAAAGAGTTTTGCGGCAAGTGGGTTTACCCGTGTTGAGCTCAGGAGCGGTGGGCTCCACTCCCCCGTCAACGTTTGTCATTGGGGTGGGGTCGCCAGCGCTGGTGCTTGGCGCTTCGGCGCTTGCCGGCTCCTCTTCGTGGCTCGGCTCGCTAGTGGGAGCCCTTACCAGAGATCTTCTCCTTGGCGGTGTGGTCGAGGGGGGTGGTACTTCTGGAGCACCTTCAGATGGCTCCACTTGCTGCTCCTCTCTTACACGCCCAAAGATGTCAGTGACAAATGCTTGTTCCTCAGCGACCGCCAGCGAAAGGTAGTTGAAATACTTACGCTGGGGGCTGCGCTGGGGGCTGCGACGAGGGCTGGGCTCCGAGCTGGTCGGGATGGTCTCAGGCGCTCCCCCGGTGGTTGCCGTGGGCTCATCTTCGACGACCACCACGGTCTTGCTCGTCGAGACCTTAGCTCTCTTCCTTATCCTCTCCGCCAAGGTTTCCTTCCTGCGGAAGCAAGGCCGGAGCGCGACAAGTGAGGACAGAAACAAAATCTTACAAAGATTGAGGGTCGCGGCAAGGGAACTTACTCTTCCTCGTCGTCCTCTTCGCTGAGAGCGGAAAAATCAAAGTCCGCCTCCGTGTGAGGAGGGGGAGGAGGGGGAGCTGGGCTCCTTGGCCGCTTGGCGGGGGTAGTAGCAGCGGTCTTTGCTGACCCTGCTCCAGTTGCCGGGGCCGCGTGAGACGCTCCCGCAGCACCAGCCCTTTCCGCGGTCGAGCGCGTCGAACGGCGCTCCGGCGGTTGTTGAACTTCTTGCCGCTCAGCCACTTTGCCAAGCCTGCGAAGGCGTTTCCTCCTCAGAGGGGCTGGGGACTCTGACTGCGGTGGGCTTTCGATGCCCTCCTCGGAAGAGGAGCCCTCATTCTCTGAGCTGTCTGACTCGTCGGCAGGCTGGCTTGGCCCGACATCCTTGCCGGGTGCGGCGAGCTCGCCCTTCCCGGCAAGCATCCCCTGCTCGGCAAGGCTCTCCTTTTGTGCCTCGTCGAGCTCCGCCAAAGTATAACCAAAATCGCCAGCTTCCCTGGCGAGCCTGTCCTCCTCCACTCTTCGAGCAATGAATTCTATTTCTTGCTCAGTGGTATTGCGGATGAGCCACTCCTCCACCCGGACCTGCTTTTCGACCGTGGAGTCAAAGAATCGCCGCACGTCTTCTTCGAGCGGCACGTCCCAAGTTGCTTCAATGCTGTGCGCATTGTAGAGCGGCATCATAGCGATGATTGCACTCAATGCGGAGTTGTTGCAAAGGGGCACGATGTGCTTCGACAGCGTGAACGCCTTGTCGCGTTTCTCTGGATCTGTCTCTTGCTTGAACAGTTCTCGCATGAAGAAGTCATGCTGCAGAACTGTGAAGTTGTTGATCAGTCCAGGGCGCAGCCGCATGATATCGGCTGGGTTCTTCCAATTAGAGGCCGGCCTTCCTCTCTGCTGCAGAGGAGCAATGCGGCGGCGGAGGAAGTCTGCGCCAACCATCCCTATGGTGAGCCCGGCCTCTCTGAGCCATATGATTCTGGTAGCGGCAATCTCCAGCTTCTTGTCCTGGGGATCCAGATCGCTCCAGTCCGTGCCACGCGCTGCTGGGGTCTTGCGAAGCTCACAATATGGTGGCGGCTCGTCGTCAATGATCCAACACCATTCAGACCAGATTTCTCCCCATCTTGGGCGGAGATCCCCCTTCAGATAATGCTCCTTGGCGCCCAATCTTGAAACGAACGAGACGCCAACAGTGAGAGGCTCCCCCTTTTCAGCACGGGGAGTGAAGTAATGCCTGAACAGCGCGGTGTTGGGTACGACGCCGACGAAGTTCTCGCACAGATGCGCGAATATTGCCATGGTGGATACGGCATTCGGTGTGAGATCTAGCAGACGGAGATTGAAGGTGTACATGACGTCGCTGAAGAAATCCGAGTACGGTGGGCAGAGCCCGCACCAAAAGTAGCAGGCGAAGAAGGGGTACTTGCTCACTTCGCTCTCGTCGGTGGCTGGGCGAACGCGGGTGGCCGGATGCGCCTTGGTCCTCACAGCCCACATGCCTTGGAACTTGGCCTTCAGATCCGCCCCCGTGAGCGTAGGAGCGAAGAGCGCATACTTCTGCCTCTTCAACTGCGCCTGGGTCTCCGTCCTTGAGGACTTCCCCGTCTTCCCCTTTTCTCCTTTGGGAGGCATGGCGAAGGCGGAGCTGAGGTCCGAGGGAGATGCGGACGTGCGCGGTGGCGGAGGATTGGGAAACCGCTTTGTTTTGGAGCGGAGGAAGAAGAAGGCGGAGATTTGGAGATCGAGAATGGTGAGAGGAGTGTGTGAGTGCTTCTGCAGGTCCCTCCTTTTATGGGGAAAGATGCGGAACCATCCGCCCCTTCGTCATTCGAGATAACTGCGCACGCTTCCCACGCTCCGCATTCAATGCGTGACGCGTGGGAGAGCGTGCAATTAAACAGCGTGGAGACGTTTCGGCTTATCCCAGCCACGCGTGCCCGTGCACTGTTTGGGCCTGGCCCAACAATGCCCGGCACCGTGTGTGGCCCAGGCCCGGGGGCTCCTGTCGGTGTACTAGAATAGGGGTACCCTAGTACCCCGTACTTGTGCACGGGCAGTAGCAGCATCCCGCGGCCAGGCTTACGGGAGGACAGCCAGAGAGAAGCTCAAGGTTATTAAACCATTCAAGAACAAAGTATACAAAGCAAGAGTCAAGGCCCCGGCAAGAGGAGCTTGCCGGGAGGGACAGTTGAGGCCTAGCCTGAGGTTTGCTGTAGCAGAGTACTTGCCCCGGCAAGTCATTGGCTGCGGCAAGGTATTGGCTGCGGCAAGATAGCAGCTGCGGCAAGGTACTTGCCCCGGCAAGTTACCTTGCGCGGCAAGCTATTGGTTGCGGCAAGCTGTCAGGTGCGGCAAGGTCTTGCCGCGGCAAGCGTTACTGTACCACTGTGCTACTGTGCTGCTCCGGTACCTCTGCCAGCGTGGCGCTCTGGGTCCTTCCAAGCGTGTGTGGCAGGGCACTGTGTAGACGGCGGTACTCTATAGCTAGCGGTGCAGGAGCAGGTGGGATAGGCTTTTCCCACGTCCAAGACGTTCGGGTACATGTATCTGGACAGCTAAGGCATGGGCATTTAATGCCCTTGTCCCCTGCCGTCAGTGGTAGGTAGGACATGTCATCCTAGTAATAATGGCCTTACTGTAGCAACTTTCCACCTCTACCTTTACTGTTTGCCACCTGTTGGTGACCCCTTTGTGCGTATAAAAGGAGGCCCATAGGCAACGTGGAGGGGGTTAGGAACTGGGAGATGGAGAACTCCAGTATTGTACGCAGCTACTCTGTACTGTAGCGCTCCTGGAGCTAGAACAATCATCCAGATAATACACCAAAAAGCAGGAGTAGGGTTTTACGCATCCGTGCGGCCCGAACCTGGGTAAAATCTCTCTCGTGTGCTGTCGTGTTCTTCGCTAGATTTGCTCTTCGTGCAACCGTCTCTCCCTGCCGAACGTAAAGGGGTCCTTCCCTGGGTCCCATAGGTGATCGCGGATTCGTCCCCGACACCCACTCACTTTCTTGTAAATATAGGCTTCTCCGAAAGTCTGTATAAAACCATATGCTTTGATCACCTCATCAAAGCGTATATTCCAACTCCGAGATGCTTGCACCAGTCCATAGATGGATCGCTGGAGCTTGCACACTTTGTTAGCACCTTTAGGATCGACAAAACCTTCTAGTTGCATCATATACAACTCTTCTTTAAGAAATCCATTAAGGAATGCAGTTTTGACGTCCATTTGCCAGATTTCATAATCATAAAATGTGGCAATTGCTAACATGATTCAGACAGACTTAAGCATCGCTACGGGTGAGAAAGTCTCATCGTAGTTAACTCCTTGAATGTCGAAAACCTTTTGCGACAAGTCGAGCTTTGTAGATAGTAACACTACCATTAGTGTTCGTCTTCCTCTTGAAGATCCATTTATTCTCAATGGCTTGCCGATCATTGGGCAAGTCCACCAAAGTCCACACTTTGTTCTCATACATGGATCCTATCTCAGATTTCATGGCCTCAAGCCATCCGTCGGAATCTGGGCTCATCATAGCTTCTTCATAGTTTGTAGGTTCGTCATGGTCTAGTAACATGACTTCCAGAACAGGATTACCGTACCACTCTGGTGCGGAACGTGCTCTGGTTAACCTACGAGTTTCAGTAGTAACTTGATCTGAAGTTTCATGATCATCATCATTAGCTTCCTCTCTAGTTGGTGCAGGCATCACGGGAACGGTTTTCTGTGATGAGCTACTTTCCAATTCGAGAGAAGGTATAATTACCTCATCAAGTTCTACTTTCCTCCCACTCACTTCTTTCGAGAGAAACTCCTTCTCTAGAAAGTTTCCATTCTTGGCAACAAAGATCTTGCCTTCGGAATTTGTGGTAGAAGGTGTACCCAATTGTTTCCTTAGGGTATCCTATGAAGACGCACTCCTCCGATTTGGGTTCGAGTTTATCAGGCTGAAGCCTTTTGACATAAGTGTCGCAAGCCCAAACTTTAAGAAACGACAGCTTAGGTTTCTTGCCAAACCATAGTTCATACGGTGTCGTCTCAACGGATTTAGACGGTGCCCTATTTAACATGAATGCAGCTGTCTCTAATGCCTAACCCCAAAACGATAGTGGTAAATCGGTAAGAGACATCATAGATCGCACCATATCTAATAAAGTATGGTTACGACGTTCGGACACACCATTACGCTGTGGTGTTCCAGGTGGCGTGAGTTGTGAAACTATTCCACATTGTTTTAAATGAAGGCCAAACTCGTAACTCAAATATTCGCCTCCGCGATCAGATCATAGAAACTTTATTTTCTTGTTATGATGATTCTCCACTTCACTCTAAAATTCTTTGAACTTTTCAAATGTTTCAGACTTGTGTTTCATTAAGTAGATATACCCATATCTGCTCAAATCATCTGTGAAGGTCAGAAAATAACGATACCCGCCGTGTGCCTCAACACTCATTGGACTGCATACATCGGTATGTATTATTTCCAATAAGTCATTCGCTCGCTCCATTGTTCCGGAGAACGGAGTTTTAGTCATCTTGCCCATGAGGCATGGTTCGCAAGTATCAAATGATTCATAATCAAGTGATTCCAAAAGTACATCTGCATGGAGTTTCTTCATGCGATTTACACCAATATGACCTAAACGGCAGTGCCACAAATATGTTGCACTATCATTATTAACTTTGCATCTTTTGGCATCAATATTATGAATATGTGTATCACTACGATCGAGATTCAATAAACCATTTGCATTGAGTGTATGACCATAGAAGGTTTTATTCATGTAAACAGAACAACAATTATTCTCTGACTTAAATGAATAACCTTATTGCAATAAACATGATTTAATCATATTCATGCTCAATGCAAACACCAAATAACATTTATTTAGGTTCAACACTAATCCCGAAGGTAGAGGGAGTATGCGATGGTGATCTTATCAACCTTGGAATTACTTCCAATACACATCGTCACCACGCCCTCAACTAGTCTCTGTTCATTTTGTAACTCCTGTTTCGAGTTACTAATCTTAGCAACTGAACCGGTATCAAATACCCTTGGGTTACTATGAACACTAGTAAAGTACACATCAATAACATGTATATCAAATATACCTTTGTTCACTTTGCCATCCTTCTTATCCGCCAAGTATTTGGGGTAGTTCCGCTTCCAGTGACCATTCCCTTTGCAGTAGAAGCACTCAGTTTTAGGCTTAGGTCTAGCTTTGGTCTCCTTCACGGGAGTGGCAACTTGCTTGTCATTCTTCTTGAAGTTCCCTTTCTTTTCCTTTGCCCTTTTTCTTGAAACTAGTGGTCTTGTTAACCATCAACACTTGATGCTCTTTCTTGATTTCTACCTTCACCGATTTTAGCATCGCGAAGAGCTCGGGACTCTTTTTCGTTATCCCTTGCACATTATAGTTCATCACGAAGTTCTAGTAGCTTGGTGATAGTGACTAGAGAACTTTGTCAATCACTATCTTATCTGGAAGATTAACTCCCACTTGATTCAAGTGATTGTAGTACCCAGACATTCTGAGCACATGCTGACGGGTTGAGCTATTCTCCTCCATCTTGTAGGCAAAGTACTTGTCAGAGGTCTCATACCTCTCGACATGGGCATGAGTCTGAAATACCAATTTCAGCTCTTGGAACATCTCATATGCTCCGTGGCGTTCAAAACGTTTTTGAAGTCCCGGTTCTATGCCGTAAAGCATGGCGAACTAAACTATCAAGTAGTCATCATATCGAGCTTGAAAAATGTTCATAATGTCTGTATCTGCTCCTGCAACAGGTTTGTCACCTAGCGGTGCATCAAGGACATAATTCTTCTGTGCAGCAACGAGGATAATCCTTAGATCATGGACCCATTCCGCATCATTGCTACTATCATCTTTCAACTTTTCTCTAGGAACATATCAAAAAAATATAGGAGCTATATCGTGAGCTATTGATCTACAACATAGATATGCAAATACTATCAGGACTAAGTTCATGATAAATTAAGCTCAATTAATCAAATTACTTAAGTACTCCCACTTAGATAGACATCCCTCAAGTCATATAAATGATACGTGATCCAAATCAACTAAACCATGTCCGATCATCATGTGAGATGGAGTAGTCATCAATGGTGGACATCTCTATGTTGATCATATCTACTATATGATTCACGTTCGACCTTTCGGTCTCCAGTGTTCCGAGGCCAAGTCTGTACATGCCAGGCTCGTCAAGTTTAACCCGAGTATTCCGCATGTGCAAAACTGTCTTGCACCCGTTGTATGTGACGTAGAGTCTATCACACCCAATCATCACGTGGTGTCTCAACACGATGAACTGTCACAATGGTGCATACTCGGGGAGAACAATTATACCTTGAAATTTTGGTTAAGGGATCATCTTATAATGCTACCGTCGTACTAAGCAAAATAAGATGCATAAAAGATAAACATCACATGCAATCAAAATATGTGATATGATATGGCCATCCTCATCTTGTGCTTTTGATCTCCATCTCCAAAGCATCGTCATGATCTCCATCATCACTGGCTTGACACCTTGATCTCCATCGTAGCGTCGTGGTCATCTCGCCAACTATTGCTTCTACAACTATCGCTAACGCATAGAGATAAAGTAAAGCAATTACATGGCGTTTGCATTTCATACAATAAAGAGACAACCATAAGGCTCCTGCCGGTTGCCAGTAACTTTTAAAAAACATGAACATCTCATACAATAACGTATATCACATCATGTCTTGACCATATCACATCACAACATGCCCTACAAAAACAAGTTAGACGTCCTCTACTTTGTTGTTGCAAGTTTTACGTGGCTGCTACGGGCTTCTAGCAAGAACCGTTATTACCTACGCATCAAAAACCACAATAGTGATTTATCAAGTTTGTTGTTTTAACCTTCAACAAGGACCGGCCGCAGTCAAATTCGATTCAACTAAAGTTGGAGAAATAGACACCCGCTAGCCACCTTTATGCAAAACTAGTTGCATGTCTGTCGGTGGAACCGGTCTCATGAACATGGTCATGTAAGGTTGGTCCAGGCCGCTTCATCCAACAATACCGCCGAATCAAAATAAGACATTGGTGGTAAGCAGTATGACGATCACCGCCCACAACTCTTTGTGTTCTACTCGTGTATATCATCTACGCATAGACCTGGCTCAGATGCCACTGTTGGGAAACGTAGCATGCAATTTCAAAATTTTCCTACGCTCACGCAAGATCTATCTAGGAGGTGCATAGTGACAAGAGGGGGAGAGTGTGTCTACGTACCATCGTAGACCGAAAGTGGAAGCGTTTGACAACGCGGTTGATATAGTCGAACTTCTTCTAGCTCTGACCGATCAAGCACCGAACGTACGGCACCTCCGAGTTCTGCACACGTTCAGCGCGATGACGTCCCTCGCCTTCTTGATCCAGCAAGGTGTCGAGGAAGTAGATGAGTTCCATCAGCACGACGGCGTGGTGACAGTGATGGTGAAGTGATTCTCGCAGGGCTTCGCCTAAGCACCGCAAAACTATGACCGGGGGTGTAAACTGCGGAGGGGGGCGCCGCACATGGCTAATGATTGTTGTTGTGTGTTCTAGGCGCCCCCTCCCCACATATATATAGGTGGGAGGGGGAGGACAGGCAGCCAGGGGCGCCCTAGGGTTGGCCGCCGCCCCCTAGGGGCCCTGCCTTGCCCTGCCCCCCCCCCCCCCCCCTCTCCATGTATGCATGAAGGGGAAGGAAAGAGGGAGGTGAGGGAAGGAAGTGGGAATCCTAATCCACACTTTCCTTTCCCTTTCCCCCCTTTCCTTCTCCTCCTCCTATATCCTTATAGGGCGCACCAGCCACTTGTGGGCTGGTGTGTTCCTTCACAAGGCCCATATGGCGCATAGGATTGCCGGTGGGTACCCGAAACACCTTCCGGTGACCCGATAAGTACCTGATACCCTCCGGAACACTTCCGGTGTCCGAATACCATCGTCCTATATATCAATCTTTACATCTCGACCATTTTGAGACTCCTCGTCATGTCCGTGATCTCATCCGGGACTCCGAACAACATTCGGTCACCAAATCACAAAACTCATATAATACTATATCGTCATCGAACATTAAGCGTGCGGACCCTACGGGTTCGAGAACTATGTAGACATGACCGAGACACTTCTCCGGTCAATAACCAATAGCGGAACCTAGATGCTCATATTGGCTCCTACATATTCTATGAAGATCTTTATCGGTCGAACCGTTATGACAACATACGTTATTCCCTTTGTCATCGGTATGTTACTTGCCCGAGATTCGATCGTCGGTATCTTCATACCTAGTTCAATCTCGTTACCGGCAAGTCTCTTTACTCGTTCCGTAATACATCATCCCATAACCAACTCATTAGTCACTTTTCTTGCAAGGCTTCTTATGATGGGCATTATCGAGAGGGCCCAGAGATACCTCTCTGATACTCGGAGTGACAAATCCTAATCTCGATCTATGCCAACCCACCAAACACCTTCAGAGATACCTGTAGAGCATCTTTATAATCACCCAGTTACGTTGTGACGTTTGATAGCTCACAAGGTATTCTCCCGGTATCCAGGAGTTGCATAATCTCATAGTCGAAGGAATATGTATTTGACATGAAGAAAGCAATAGCAATAAAACTGAATGATCAATATGCTAAGCTAACGGGTGGGTCTTGTCCATCACATCAATATCCTAATGATGTGATCCCGTTCATCAAATGACAACACATGTCTATGGTTAGGAAACTTAACCATCTTTGATTAACGAGCTAGTCTAGTAGAGGCTTACTAGGGACACAGTGTTTTGTCTATGTATCCACACATGTATCAAGTTTCCGGTTAATACAATTCTAGCATGAATAATAAACATTTATCATGATATAAGGAAATATAAAATAACAACTTTATTATTGCCTCTAGGGCATATTTCCTTCAGTGTTGGACCGTGATGTCAACTTCCTAAGCTATTTTTGGAAGACACTATGCGCCAAGCTCAAAATCAAGCTACTCTTCTCTTCAGCATACCACCCGCAATCCGACAGCCAAACAGAAGCCACCAACCAGACACTCTCTACACTCCTCCATGTATTGATCAAGAAAAATATCAATGAGTGGGAAGAATGCTTGCCCATCACCTAGTACGCCTACAATCGAGCACGACACTCTACAACCAACAAGTCCCCCTTTGTGGTGGTCTATGACTTCAACCCTTTGTCGCCTTTGGACATCCACTCACTACCACTACAAGAGAGAACAAAGTTGGACGCGAGTGCAAGAGCAACTTACCTCAAGAAGGTGCATGAAGATACAAGGCACATGATTGAAAGCCAAGTACAACGCCTCACCACCAAGCTCAACATCAAAAAGCACCCCATGGTGTTCAATCCCGGTGATCTGGTGTGACTACACCTATGCAAAGACCGATGCCCCACCCAGCGCAAGTCCAAGCTTCTAACTTGCGCCGATGGACCATTCAAGGTGCTAGCATGCTACAACAACAATGCATACAAGATTGACATTCCAAGCGACAAGTACAATGTGAGTGACATCTTCAATGTCAAGGACCTATCTTCCTCCCATGGCGATGAGGTTATCGATTCGAGAGCGGATCTTCCACAAGGGGGCGAGATGATGTGGAGCATCCCATGGTCATCCCCATGCATGGACCCACCATCATCTCCCCAAGCACCAAGTCGAACAATGACAAGAGCCCGTGGAAGAGCTATCGAGACCGAGGTGACATCTCTCCTTAATGAGCTTCCATATGAACCACATGAGACATGGCTACTACCTCAAGCAGAGATGCTATGTGTGCTTAGGTACCAAGCAAGCAACCTCAGGGACACTTAGGATGAAGACCAAGCCACCACGGATGTGCATAAAGGAACACGATAAGAGGAAATGTCAAGGTGCTACAGTGGCCGGACATCTGGCCCCCAAAGATGCAGGCAACAGCAGCAAGGCAGCGCTGAAGGATCTACAGGAGTTGTACATCAGCCATGCCCCGAACATCCGGCACCGGCACTACGAAAAACCGGCCTCGCCTCGGAAATCCATCCCGAAGGCAACAGTACCGGGTCAACTCCCGGCCATCTCCAGGGCGGACATCCAGTGTCTCCTACCGGGCAGGACATCCGGGCCCCAACCGAACATCCGGCACCTATGCCTGTACAACCGGGCCGAAGGCCCTTGTATCCCCTCTCCTCTTCTCTTATTTCTTCCAAGACTATATACAGACCCCCTCCTCCATCTAGCTAGGGTTACCAAAGGTTTAGCTCATTTGAAATTGAGTTTTTCTCATCCACTACAACTCTCCCATGGAGATCAAGACCTCCATGTGAGAAGATCACCTAGTTGATTCAAGACCCCTTCTAGGGAAGATCCTCTTTGACGTAGGGTGGAACCCTAGGGGCCGATCTTTCATGAATTAGAGGGGGATTCCTCGAAGAACATGAAGAACACGGGGAAGAACGGGGGGATCACAAGAGGAACACTCAAGAACAAGTAAAATCAGACATCCACTAGACTAATAAACACATAAGATCCACAAAGGTACATGAACAACAAAGGGAAAGATACAAGGTAGAGTTCATCCCAAATCGAAGAGGAGATGAGGTCTTGATGATGATATAGATAACTCCTTCCCAAAAGGGGGTCTTGAATCCCTCGGGATCTTATCACATGCTCACATGGAGGTCTTGAACTCCATGGGAGTGGTCTCTCTCTCTCTTTATCTCTCTCTCTCTCTCTCTCAAGAGATGTATAGGTAGGAGCAAAGCTCAACTAAGATGAGCTATAATATTTGTTAACCATAGAATGGAGGAGGGGAATGTCTATATATAGGCTAAGTCGCGAAGTGGTAGGGAGGGAGGAGAGATACATGGGCCTCAGCTAGGTTAGGCACGCGCAGGTGCCAGACATCCGGGTTGGGGGCCGGATGTCCGGGGCTTCGAGACAAGCCGGATGTCTGAGGTCTCGGCCGGATGTCCGGTCTAAAGTGGCCGAAGTTCGGTTTCTCTCTGGATACATCCCTGCCGGATTTTCGGGAGGTTGGCCGAAAGTCCGGGCAGTGGCGTGACGTTAGATGTCCGGGGTCACATTGGATGTCCGGCCGCTAATGCTCTTCGGGCGCCTGAAGGTGTGGGCCTTCTCTATAGCGCAGGCGCTGGATATTCGGCTGCTGTAGCTTCAGCAGCTCCGTCTTCTTCCGTCGTCGCTTCCATGCTTCCCTTGCGGATGGTGTAGTTCTACACTTGCGCTCGCACTCCTCCACGTCGTCTATGGTGCTCCGACAATACCTTTGTATGCACACGAGTGGTGTGTCAAGTAGTATACCATCCTCGAAGGGGTCAAGTGAACGCGCGTAAAGGAGATGATTCACCTTTGTGTATGTGAAGTAGATGTCGCATGTATCACTTGCCGAACGGACTCTTGACATGGTGATGTCCGTAGGATGCACTGCATCATCCCCTCCCCCTTGGGAAAGATCCGACCTCGGATCGACAACCAAATCACCATGGGAAAGAGATGACTTCGCCGTGTATAAGTGGACAATCACCAAGTACTCATCATATTCAAGCTCGAAATGGGCACTCTCCAATGTCGCATCGTCTAGTGATTCCTTCAAAAGGAGCAAGTACAATAAACACTTGGAAAAACAAATGTGGTTAGTCTTAGTGCAAAACCAAGCATTCGAGAGGTGATTCACCAAACAAGTGTCGTCATCATGCAAAGCATATGGTGTGACAAAGGATTGTGACATGGCATGTAAGCATATCAATCGAGCACAAGCAAAGATATCATGGAGACAAGTACGCAATTGTGAGGTACTGGTGCAAATATGTGTGACAAGAGAATAAGCATCTACCTCAAAGTCATAGCAAGCATGCACAAAGCGCTCAATGAGAGGTCTATAGTAGGCATAGGAATCATTCACAACACCAAATAAAATGAAGTGTCTAAACACATGAGTCAAGAGCAAGACAATCGAAGCATAACGTGCATAGGGTGTAGTGAATATAGTGTGGCACTCAACACAATATAAAGAGCAATTGTTCATCATGTGTGAGGCAATCAACGCAAGCATGTAGCAATCAATGGGACATGGCATATGTGAAGAAATGACCTTGTTGCAACCAAGCATATGATAGGAGCAAGTAAGCCAAGAATTGGATGCAGCACACAAGGTATATATGCCATGAGGCATGGAAAGGTGAAAATGACAAGTCTAAGCGAGATCTCTAAAATGTGCGCAATCAAGTAGTCCAAGATGACCAATAAGTCTCATGGTGCAAGCAACACAAGTAGTATGATCCAAAATATTCATGCTCATGGTTTTGGGGTTCTCAAGAGAGAAGGATATCACCTCGAAAGGATGTCCTTGTGCATCCTTCACAATGCCGAAGCACAAACAAGTGCGATGTAGAGACACGTCGGTCGAAAGTGGCTTGCTCTCAAGAGCTCGAATGGTCAACTCACGGGAAGTGGAAGTTGACATATAGTCGAAGTATCCTACACATACACACAACAAAGCAAAGAACGTATGTGCATGGTAGATAAACACATCATCCATCATGATGGTTCTCTTCTGTTGCACATAACCATTAGAAGCACAAGTGCATGAATAATATGATGCAACAATGGTGATATTCATGCCACTAGGTATATGGTGCAAAGAAGTAAGACAAGCATGCTTCACAACAAATATGTCAAAATCTCCAAATATATGTGATAATTCTATGAGGGCAATCTCATTAGCAAGACTAAACTCATTGTTGCACTCAACACATGGCAAATCATCTAGCATGAGAGAGGCAACATATGGAGACATATGACAAAATCCAATAGCAATAATGTGCAAAGCATGGCAAAAGTGTCTATCAACCGCATGAAATGAGCAAGTATGAATCATGGGTGATGCACTACACAAAGCAAGCAAATCAATCATGTCGTGCAAACTAGTGGAGCGAAGATGCAACACACTAGAGGAAATCATGGCAATCATGTCATGTGAGCAAATAGTAGGCATAGGCAATGCACATAACATATCGCAAGCACGAAAGCAAATCATGGTCAAGGTATCATCATAGGTATGGGTCACAAAGGAAACATGGCAAGAACAAGCAATATCTCCACCAAGCTTGCAAATACACATACAAGTTGTAGAATCAATCATCATGTGTAATGCAAAGCATGGGTCACAAATGCATGGCAAAGGCATAGGAATGAGCATATCATGCAAAGTGAACATGGAAATATGGGCAAATGATACATAATGGACAATAACCCATAACCATGTGAGGGCCATGTAGAAGAAATGCGCGAATTCCTTGCGTAATGGAAATGGTGTGAAAACCAATCCATGGGATCCCAAGTCATCGTTGCTCTCTAGAGCTCGTTTCGTCAACTCATGGGATTGTGAAGTTGACAAGTATTCGTGGGTACCTACACAAAAGAGACACAAACCAAAGAAAGTGTGTGCGTGGTAAATGTACACATCATCCATCATGATGTGTATGTGCACGTGAAAGTTAGCAAAAGATAAGCGTCGCTCAAAGAAATTTGAAGCATGGTATATGAACATGTCATCTATCATGAAAGAATAGTTGTTATGTATGACACGATGGGGACACAAATTGAGCATACAAGTATATGGCACATCAATATTATTTTCATTCATGGGGAGCATATTGTGCACACAATTATTGGGATCATGCAATGGATGGGATTGATCAAAATATCCTAACATGTATGAGGAAACTATGGGGGTCTCATCATGAGCAATAACGGAAACATCATATGGAGAATATGAACAACATCCAAAACAATGCATATCTGAAGATAGGTGGTCATGGCATGGCATATGATGGACATGATGTAAAGGGAGCATATCAATATCATCACAAGAAAAACAAATGCCAATAACCATGGGCTTGTCATCTATGCCATATGTGCAAATTGGGTTTAGTTTAATGGCATATGCATAGTTACTACGAAGAGATTGCAAATTTGACATATTGTTGATATCATGCATAGCATATGACAAGTCAATCGGATTGTCAAACATGATGTGACCGAGAGAATTATCACAAGAAATCCTATGCAACATGGCATCACAACTAATAGACTCCACATGACAATCATCAAACTCATCATAAATGGGTAACGAAACATCACATGAGGAAGTCGAACTAGCATGAAGCATGGTAATAGGTGTGTCAACATCATGCAATCAATCAATGTCCATTAGTGGGACTAGAGCATCACCTTCACCTATGTTACCTTTCTCATTCCACTCAAGTGGTGTAGGTGAGGTGGTAAAGACCAAATCATGGTCATCTTCATCGTGATGGAACCATGTGGGGGTGCATCATATTCCACCATCGCCATCGTCTTATCCAAAGGAAGGATGAAGTCGTCGAGGATTGACGTGTCATCATATATGGCACCTAGCACCAAATGAGAAAACACAATAAAGGTAGAGATTAAGTCGTTAGAAATCAAAATTGCCTCACATGCCCTATCAACTATCTCACTCACTCCCTCAAAATAGGTGCACTCAAAGTCACATATGGTGGAGTCACTCATCTCACTCAAGTGGTGGGGGTTGTGGCTCTCCTCACATGGGAATTGGGGCAGCTCATCATATATGGGGCTAGTGGTGAACTCGCTCTCACTCTCAATATGCTGGCTCATGTCACTCAAGTCATCATCATACGTCGCCGTGGTCGAAGGGAAGATCCCGTGCTCAACCATCTCGTCACCGTTGCCATGGATGAAGGCCGAAGATGGCACATCATCTCTCTCCTCCATGACCGATGGGAAAATCCCATGCTCGATCATCTCACTCTTGCCTCGAATGATGGAAGCATCATCCTTGCTCGCCACCTTGTCGCTCGCCTCCAAATCTTGTTCCTTGAGAGACTTCGTAGTTGTAGTCATCGCCGCGCCGTCTTGAAAAAGAGTCATTATAGACTCAGCATCATCAATGCCACAAAGAGGGATGGCGATGAAGTCAAACTTGGGAGCGTCGTCTTGGAGCTCTTTGGGCTTGGACATCTTGGTGGTACTATCCTCATGTTCGTTGTTGTGGAGCTTGGTCGTTGTGAAGTGTGGTTGGGGTGGAGAAGCCTTGGCCTTCATGAGTTCTTGTTGTGCCTTGAGAGCACCAATGTAGATGTCATCCAGAGACTCTTAGGTCTCGAGGAAGATAGTCTTGGAGATGTTGTTGTTCAATCCCATCATGAAGTGGAAGTTCATCGAAATGGGGTCGTCCACGCCGGCTCGTCGCCAGCATTTCTTCATCTCCTTGAAGTACTCGTCGATGGATTTGGATCCTTGGATGGTGTTCTCCAATTGGCGTTCAAGTTGTTTCGTGTAGGTGGAAGGCAAAAACTCTCGCCGCATAGCTTTCTTCATCTAGGGCCAACTCATGTTGAAGCTCTTCAAAGGTATCTGAAGCCACCATGTCGACACGTAGTCTTGGAAGTTACATGTGGCACACTTCACTTGATCTTCGAAAGGGACTTGAAGTAGCTTGAGGTAGGTGTCCATGTTGCGCTCCCACTTGAGATACTCCTCGACGTCTTGAGTTACATAGAAAGGAATGTCGTGGTTGGTGTCGAGATCGTAGTAGCTCGTGGAAGTCATGGACTTGAGCTTGGGAAGCTTCTCTTGAGCGTAATCTTGAGGTGCTTGTTGGCGAAGATGTCGTATGTCCAAAGGCGAAGATGCCTTGAAGTCGCTTGGCAAAGATGCCAAGGTATATGGTGAAGTCATAGAGCGGTGGTTGGTGTTGAGCTCTTGACCTTCAGGTTCTCGTCGGTGATGGTGTCGGTGGTGATGTGACCTTGCCGGAGATTGTAGCTCGGAAGCATGTACACTTGAGCGTCTTCTCGGAGATGAGGGAGACCTCTTGCAGGTCTTGATGAGGGCTTTGAGCTCCTCCATTTGAGCATCCATATTGGCGTCGATGTGGTCCTTCGTGGCATTGAACTCGTCATTGTTGTTGTAGACCAAAGTAGATGTGCTTTGCCTATCCATCACAAGACTTAGGAAGAGGTGAGTAGGAAATGAGATAAACAATACCAAGCTACCTTTCCCCAAAGTTGAGGATGTATCCCGTTTCACTCAAAGTGAAATGAAAGAATAGTGGAATTGGTACCGGACTTGCTCACTCACACCTACAAAGTAAAGCTTATCGAGTGGCTTGGTTAGGACAAGTGGCACACAATTCAATAAATTGTTAGTTAGAGTCAATAATGTTGAAAGAGATTCACAAATGCGTAAGTAAACCAATAGCAATGAATGGCACACGAAAACACGCACACGGGTAGATAAATGGGGTCATGCAACCAAGGAATGAGCTCCAAATGTGGAATCCATGGAAAATGCTCTTGTTGCACAACTCTAGAGAGACTCTAACATGATTGTTCAATAGGCGAATATGACAGTTGTGCACAACCTATAAGAGACAAAACGTATCGAGTTTCTATCCCATGTATGCTATGTATGTATGGTTCCTGGTGTTTCTCATACGATGATCCAAGATGGTCAATGATGTTATATGATATGCGATGTGGCGATGCTATGGCTCTTGATTACAAGCTCTTTGTTTTTCTCTTGGCTTAAAAGCTTTTTTTATATGGAGACTATGCGAAATGCTCAAACCAAGATAGCAATGATGTATATGCGGGAACAATTGATAACACTAGAGATGATACAATGATATATGCACACAATGGAAGGTGCGAATCGATTATCACTAAAGTGCACAAGTAATGTTTCCTGGCAATACTCAATTGGCTAGTCTCAATAGGAAAGCAACACAAAGATTGCTCGGGGTTAACAATGCAATGGCAAGGGAGAATGTAGAATGATGTCGTCGAGGTTACTGTTCTTGCTTATGGTTGCGTGTCAAAATGATGAAGTGGTCATTGTCTATGTCGAGTCCATGGCGATGATTAGTGGCGTTGATCTTGATGTTGAACCGTTCCCATCCGAAACACCTTAGGAAACAGAAAAACCACGAACTCAAAATCTCAAATGTCAAATGTCAAATGGTGGTAGCGGAAATGCGTTGGTGGTTTCGGAGTTGGCAATGCGGAAGTGGTGGAGGTGGTTGATGAAGAAGCAACCGTCCCTAAGTAGCCAAAACACCTTAGGAGACTCGAAGCACAACTCAAGCAACCACAAATGCTATATGGATGAAAATAGGTTAGGTTGCGGAAAGCTATGGTGGTAATGCGGATGATATGGTGGTTGGCCTAGGCAGAGATGCCAAAATGTCAAAAATTTGATGGAGTCAAATGGTGTGGGAACCTGGAGAGATGTGAAATGTCAATAGCTATCCAACGAGCTAAAGAACGCGAAAATCGGACTCCGGATGTGAAAGTTATGGTAAAAACAGTGAAGCACCGAAGGCTGAAATTCACAGGGGTCGGACATCTGGGGGGTAGGTGGGATTTCCGGAGCCGAATGTCCAGAAACTTGACCGTTTTTACGCTCCAGGAGCCGGATGTCCGGCCCGACAAATTCCAAATCTGGATTTGGGGCGGAAATACATGATTCCAAAGGCAAAATTGGACAAATTTCGTGGATGGAAATGGTGAGGAAGATGGGAAAAAGCTAGATCCACTTGAAACACTTCGAATCCATGGATCAAAATAAACAAAATCTCATTGAACCAAAAAATCACAAAAAAATTGTGGGGCTATTTTATTTTTGGTGGGGATTTTTGAAATTAGGATGAAATCAAACAAAATTAGGCTAGAAAACAAAGGGGAGGACTCCAAATTCGTGACCAACGTGGCTCATGATACCAAGATGATGTAGGGTGGAACCCTAGGGGCCGATCTTTCATGAATTAGAGGGGTATTCCTCAAAGAACACAAAGTACACGGGGAAGAACAGGGAGAAATCACAAGAGGAACACTCAAGAACAAGTCCAATCACGCATCCACTAGACTAAGAAAGACATAAGATCCACAAAGGTACATGAACAACAAAGGGAAAGATACAAGGTAGAGTTCATCCCAAATCCAAGAGGAGATGAAGTCTTGATGATGATCTAGATAGATCCTTCCCACAAGGGGGTCTTGAATTCCTCGGGATCTTCTCACATGCTCACATGGAGGTCTTGAACTCCATGGGAGTGGTCTCTCTCTCTCACGAGATGTAGAGGTAGGAGCAAAGCTCAACTAAGATGAGTTATCATATTTGCTAACCATAGAATGGAGGAGGGGGATGTCTATATATAGGCTAAGTCACGAAGTGGTAGGTAGGGAGGAGAGATACATGGGCCTCGGCCCGGTTATGCACACGCAGGTGCCGGACGTCCGGGCTAGGGGCCGGATGTCCGAGGCATCGGGATGTGCCGGATGTCCGGGGTCTCGGCCGGATGTCAGGGCTGAAGTGGCCGAAGTTTGGTTGCTCTCCGGATACGTCTCCGCCGGAATTCCGGGAGGTAGGCCGGATGTCCGGGTGGTGGCGTGACGCCGGATGTCCGGGGTCGCGCCGGATATCCAGCTGTTGATGCTCTTCGGGTGCCTGAATGTGTGGGCCTTCTCTGTAGCGCAGGCGCCGGATGTCCGGCTTCTGGCCTGGATGTCCGCCCGATGTAGCTTCAGCAGCTCTGTATTCTTCCGTCATCGCTTCCATGCTTCCCTCGTGGATGGTGTAGTTGTACACTTGCGCTTGCACATGAGTGTCGGTGCAATGAACAAGCACGTTCGTTGACCGAGCCCATACATGGGCATACTAATGATCATGCATTTGGCACCAATGCACAACACAAGGCTGAGCCAGAGAAACCGCTCTTCGTGAGATCAAGGAGTGTATCAAGATGACCAAGCTAACATACAAGTCAAGATTCCAAGAGGAGTGTCCCTTGCCGGCCAGGTGAAAGCACAAGTGCTCCCTGGGTGATTTTGGTAATTAATGTCAACATATCTATTATTGGACTAATACTTTTATCTAGTATATTTCAGATAAGTTCAACAGTGGAGTGGCAGGACAAGAGGATGTGGAACCCCTTCAAGATGCTAAGGACACATATTGGCTCAAGCTCAAGACTCTACTCTTTTCATTTTAGTGATCCAAGATCACATTGAGTCCATAGGAAAGCCAATACTATTAAAAGGGGATGAGGTGTTGCTTAATGCCTTGCTTGCTCAAAGTGCTTAGTGATATGCTCCTAAAGCCCTCAACCACTTTCTCATTTCCAAATATGTCCTAAACCTAAAGTCAAACTCGGCCCCACCGATTTGATCTATCCGGCGCCACCGAGTTCACTTGACATAGCCACTGCCAGAAAACCTAATCAGTTCGGTCTCACTGATGGGATCTCGGTCTCACCGAGATGGGCTTGCAAACTCTCTGTTGCCTACTGCAATTATTTCGGTCTCACCGAAATAGGTAGTCGGCCCCACCGAGTTTGCTTGGACAACTCTCTGTTTGCTTATTACTAAAATCGGTCTCACCGAGTTTGTGTAATCGGTCAAACCGAGATGAGGTTTTACCCTAACCCTAGCACATGAGTCCCACCGAGTTGATCATATCGGTCCCACCGAAAATCCTAATGTTCACATTTTGAACTAAATCGGTCTGACCGAGTTTCACTATTCGGTCCCACCGAGTTTGGTAAATTGTGTGTAACGGTTAGATTTTGTGTGGAGGCTATATATACCCCTCCACCCTTCCTCCATTCGTGAGGAAAGCCATCAGAACGTGCCTACACTTCCAACATTCATTTTTTGAGAGAGAACCACCTACTCATGTGTTGAGACCAAGACATTCCAATCCAACCATAAGAATCTTGATCTCTAGCCTTCCCCAAGTTGCTTTCCACTCATATCATCTTTCCACCAAATCCAAATCTCTGAGAGAGAGTTGAGTGTTGGGGAGACTATCATTTGAAGCACAAGAGCAAGGAGTTCATCATCAACACACCATCTATTACCTTTTGGAGAGAGGTGTCTCCTAGATTGGTTAGGTGTCACTTGGGAGCCTCCGTCAAGATTGTGGAGTTGAACCAAGGAGTTTGTAAGGGCAAGGATATCGCCTACTTCGTGAAGATCTACCCTAGTGAGGCAAGTCCTTCGTGGGCGATGGCCATGGTGGGATAGACAAGGTTGCTTCTTCTTGGACCCTTCGTGGGTGGAGCCCTCCGTGGACTCGCGCAACCGTTACCCTTCGTGAGTTGAAGTCTCCATCAACGTGGACGTATGATAGCACCACCTATCGAAACCACGCCAAAAATCTCCGTGTCTCCAATTGCGTTTGCACACTCCAATCCCATCCCTTTACATTCTTGCAAATTGCATGCTTTACTTTCCGCTGCTCATATACTCTTGCCATGCTTGCTTGATATGTATTGTGAATGTTTAAACTTGTGCTAAAACTCCACCTTAACTTGAAGAACTTAAAAATTGTGACTTTTATTTCTTGAGGGTCTAATCACCCCCCCTCTAGACACCTCTTCTCGATCCTTTCAATTGGTATCAGAGCATTGGTCTCCATTGCTTTGGTTTAATCACCATTGGAGGAAGATGCATGAGCATACGATGGGGAGTTTTAGACGTAGAGTGCCTATGCTTGATGGGGAGTTCTTTCATGCTTGGAAAAATGAGATGCTTGAGATTTTCAATGAATATCATTTGAACAAGTACATTGCTAGCCCGTGTGCACCCCTTGTTGACCCTTTGCATCCTACCCATGATGAGTCTATTGACATGATCCGTAATCTTAGAACTATCAATCTTATCATTAGAGGACTGCCTAGAAATTTGATTGTTTGCTTGCCTGCTCTTGATTGTGCTTATACTATATGGAGATTTCTTGAGGAAAAATTTCCAAACTACTCCTTGAAAAACTTAGATGAGATTCTTCATAAGTCCATTGCTTTAAATAAGATGAGCCCTAATGATCCTAAGTTTGGTGATTGTCTATTTGAGCTTCATGACCTTATGCGTGCCAAAGGAGATGTTCGAATCATTAGCAATATCATTTCCGAAGTCATTAGAATTCATAAGGATGAACATTGCCATGATCATATATCTAATGAATCACTCTCTCTCTCCGTAATGATCAATCACAAGACGATGTTGAACATGGATACTATGATAAGGATGATGATAGTGACTTTGATCTCGATGAGTCTATGAGACACTTTGGTCTTATGGCTAATCTTCGCGGCTACATGGCTGGAGGAAAGGAATGGGTTCTTGATAGTGGATGTACCGATCACATGACCGGAGACAAGGATATGTTTCGTGAGCTTGATGAAAACAACGGCCCTCGAAAATATGTCACTTTTGGTGATAACTCAAAGGGTAAGGTGGTTGGCCTTGGTAAGGTGGCCATCTCACATGACAGCTCCATTCAAAATGTTATGCTCATTGAATCGCTTGGCTATAATTTACTTTCTGTATCTAGACTAGCCGATTTCGGTTTCAATGTCCTATTTACTGAAGTAGATTGCCAAGTGTTTCATAGAGATAATCATAAAATGGTCTTTACCGGCACACGCAGAGGTGATCTATACATTTTTGATTTCACTAAAAAGGCTCAACCTAGAGCTTGCTTAATTGCTAAATCTTCTAAAGGTTGGTTATGGCATAGAAGGTTAGGTCATGTGGGCATGCGAAATCTTGATAAGCTTATTAAAGGTGATCATATCCTTGGTGTTAAAGATGTTATATTTGACAAGGATAGACTTTGTAGTGCTTGTCAAGCAGGAAAACAGGTTGGAGGAAGCCATCCCGTGAAAAACATCATGACCACGAGAAGACCGCTTGAGCTACTTCATATGGATCTTTTTGGTCCCAATGCCTACAAGAGTCTCGATGGTAACTCGTTCGGTTTAGTCATTGTCGATGATTTTTCAAGATTTACGTGGGTGTTCTTTCTTGATGATAAATCATAGGTCCAAAAGATCTTCAAGAACTTCGCTAGGAAGGCCCAAAATCAATTTGAAGTGAAGATCAAGAAGGTTCGCAGCGACAACGGAACGGAGTTCAAGAACGCAAATGTGGACACCTTTCTTGACGAAGAAGGGATTTCACATGAGTTCTCGGCTACGTACACGCCTCAACAAAATGGAGTTGTTGATAGGAAGAACCAAACTCTTATTGAGATGGCAAGAACGATGCTTGATGAGTACAAGACACTAAAACACTTTTGGGCGGAAGCGGTTGAGACAGCCTGTCATGCCACAAATCGATTATATCTTCACAAGCTTCTCGGCAAGATGGCATACGAGCTTCTCACCGGTAACAAACCCCAAGTTGGATACTTTCGAGTATTCGGCTCAAAGTGCTATATTCTTGATAAGCATCGTCGTTCAAAATTTGCTCCTAAATCTCATGAAGGTTTCCTACTCGGTTATGGCTCAAACTCTCACACTTACCGTGTCTACAACATCTTCACCCGAAAGGTTGAAGAGATGGTAGATGTGAAGTTTGATGAATCTAAAGGCTCACAAGTAGAGCAATTGCCAATTGATGTAGGAGAGAAAGACCCTTCGGAAGCAATCCAAGACTTGTCTATTGGCAAGATTCGCCCAACGGAGGTGAAGGAGAGTACCTCGTCCGTCCAAGTGGAAGCTTCTACCTCACGACAAGGTGAACCACGAGTTAACTCGGAAGCATCCACAAGTGGGACACACCAAGATGATGAAAACGAGGATGTACACCAAGATGAACCTCATCAACCTTCTTCTCCACCTCCACAAGAGAACAACAACACCAACAACGAAGAAGGCCAAGAGGAAGAACAAGATGATGAAGAAGATGTTCCACCCCGACCCAAACAAAAGCTCTCATGAGTTAGAGCAAGAGTCTCAAGAGATCATCCCGTCAAACAAATCTTTGATGATATTCAAACCGGGAGAATCACTCGCTCTAAAACTCATTTGGCTAATTTTTGTGAACACTATTCATTCATCTCTAGCATTGAACCTATGAAGGTTGAAGAAGCGCTTGATGATCCGGACTGGGTGAACGCTATGCATGAAGAGCTACACAATTTCGAGAGAAACCAAGTGTGGACGTTGATTGAAAACCCGATGAGAAGCACAATGTCATTGGTACCAAATGGGTGTTTCGGAATAAGCAAGATGAAGATGGACAAGTTGTACACAACAAGGCCCGTCTCGTCTCTCAAGGCTACACTCAAGTCGAAGGTATGGACTATGGTGAGACATATGCCCCCGTTGCTAGACTTGAGTCCATACGCATCTTACTTGCTTATGCCAATCATCATGATATCACATTATATCAAATGGACATTAAAAGTGCTTTTCTAAATGGTGAAATTGAGGAGGAAGTTTATGTTAAACAACCTCCCAGCTTTGTTAATCCTAAGAAACCCAACCATGTTTACAAACTTCACAAAGCTCTTTATGGTCTTAAGCAAGCTCCTAGAGCGTGGTATAAATGCTTGACTAAATTCCTTATTGAAAAAAGCTTTGAGATTGGAAAAATTGATTCTACTCTTTTTACTAAAAGGGTTAATGGTGAATTATTTGTGTGCCAAATTTATGTGGATGATATCATATTTGGTTCGACTAACCGTCATTTTAGTGAAAAGTTTGGAAGGCTAAAGTCGGAGAAGTTTGAGATGTCTATGATGAGTGAACTCAAGTTCTTTCTTGGTTTGCAAATCAAGCAAATTAAGGAGGGTACCTTTGTTTCCCAAACAAAGTATACCAAGGACCTATTCAATAAGTTCAACATGCAAGAAAGAAAGGTATGAATAAACCCATGCCTACTAGTGGACATCTTGACTTGACTAAGGATGGCAAACCGGTTGACCAAAAGGTTTACCGCTCTATGATTGGTTCATTGTTATATCTATGTGCCTCCCGTCCCGATATTATGCTAAGTGTGTGCATGTGTGCACGATATCAAGCAGCCCCCAAAGAATGTCATCTTAAGGCTGTGAAAAGGATAGTGAGATACTTAATTCATACACCAAACTTTGGCATTTGGTATCCTAAGAGGTCTTCTTTTGATCTTGTTGGCTACTCCGATTCGGACTATGCCGGAGACAAGGTTGATAGAAAGTCCACTTCGGGTACTTGTCAATTTCTTGGTAGATCTCTTGTGTCTTGGTCCTCCAAAAAACAAAACTCGGTATCCTTATCCACCGCCGAAGCGGAATACATTACCGCCGGTTCATGTTGTGCTCAATTACTTTGGATGACCCAAACTCTTGAAGATTATGGGATATATGTGAAACATGTTCCATTGCTTTGTGATAATGAAAGTGCTATTAAGATTGCTCACAATCCCGTGCAATATTCTCAAACTAAGCATATTGAAGTTCGGCATCACTTCATTCGAGATCATGTTGCTAAAGGAGACATTGATCTTAAGCATGTTCGTACCGAAAAGCAATTGGCGGATATATTCACCAAACCGCTTGATGAGAAAGTATTTTGCCGGTTGAGAGGTGAATTGAACATCATTGATGCTTCAAACTTGGAGTAGAAACTCCATTTGGATACATGCAAGGCATGAGTTTTGACTAACCCTTGATGTTTCTCTTATGAAGATGATCATATGTCTTGGATCTATATTTGTACTCTTGCATGTCATCTAACCCTTGTAGGTACTTGGATAAGCCAAAGTCTATGAGATTGCAACTCACTCACATCTTGAGCAATCTCTACATCACCAAGTCTCTACAATATGGTGGTTGAAGACAAGGAAGCATGAATCCTTCCAATATATCCTTTGACAACTTCTTTATATCAAATTTCATTTCGTATCAATATCATGTTTGTCATTTTGGATACACAAGTGCTTTTCCTTGCAAGACTAACCCATGTAGGAAGATGAACTCAAACTACAAGTGGTGCTCCCAACTCTTGAAGAACTACATCAACCTTGAGCATCCCACACAAGTTCAACTACATAATCAAGATCAACACCACCACCCAAGGTATGATATTCCATCTTAGAGAAGCTTTACCCCAAGACATGGGTTAAAGCAGCTCAACAAGATGAGAATACATCAAAATGCTTGAACAAAAAAATTGTAACCCCATTTTGAGCTTAAACGACGAGTATGACCTATGATCAAGTGTCTTCACTTGACTCCTAAGTCAATATACTCTAACATAGGTGACTTTGTCACCGACCAATTCTAGATGAAGCTCACTTGTGTTTTTCTGTGTTTTTGCATTTGTTTCTTGCATACATATTCCCCTTTCAAAAAAAACTTCATCTAGATTTCTTTTCTTTTCTCTGATTATTTTCTGCATTCCCTGCATCCAATTCATTGCAAATCTTTCAGTTAATTCCTTGCAAATCCTTGTGAGATCTTATTTGCCTAAGTGAGCTGAGATGGCAATTGTTTTCTCTCTGTGTTGAAATCAGCCTCACCGATTTGTTCTTCTCGGCCAAACCGAAACAACTCGGTGCCACCGAAGCAAACAACTCGGAGTAACCGAATTCAATACTGAGAAAACACTTTGCCATTTGCATCCTGCATATTTGTTCCAGCTCCACTTGATGATTCTTGCCCTCTACAAGCATCTTATATTACATGTTGCTTTGTACTGTGACTCAAGGACCAAACCTACTTGACTCATGCTCCAGAAGATCCCTTCTTGGAAATTGATGTCAAAGGGGGAGAGAGAGCACATCAAAGCTTATCACATAAGAGAGAATGCACACCTTAAGCTTCTCCAGATGCTTATTTTCCATAGAGGAGAGAAGTCACATGTCTTGAAGAGGGGAAAGACATGTTAGTATGTGTTATGTTTGTTATGATTGTTTTACTCTGATTTTGTTTTTGCTCTGATTTTCTTTTCCCTATCTTCTCCCATTATCTAATATATAAGATTCAAGGGGAGAGAGAGCTCATTTCTAAGGGAAGAAAATCTTTGGAATTCATTGCATATCATTACTCTTTGGGGACATGTCAATATCCAAATAGAGTACTAAGTACTCACTCACTACATGTCATCCCAATCTTGGTACTCTTGTGGTTTCCTGTTCTTGCTCTGCTTAGTAGATATTCCTGTGCTATCTAACCTTGTTTACTCAGGTTCATCTCTTCCAAAGCCAGCTCATGACCGCAAGGTAAGTATATGCATCACACTCATGTGCATGATGATCTCTTGCTGATGTACATATTGTTTGCAAGAAGGAATCACGAACATTGAGGTACACTTCCTATATTCACACAATTTGCTCTGATGCATATAGCCAAGATACATGTAACTCATTGCCAGCTCTGTCATGCTTATGCATTCACATGGTATTATATTCTATCTTTACATGATTGCATACATGTAGGGGGAGCCAATGCATGTTACATGTCTTTCCAAAGCTTTACTTGCTATTCCTTGTATCTTTATCTAAAGCTTTTATGTATATTGTCATCAATTACCAAAAACGGGGAGATTGAAAGCACAAGTGCTCCCTGGATGATTTTGGTAATTAATGTCAACATATCTCTTATTGGACTAATACTTTTATCTAGTATATTTCAGATAAGTTCAACAGTGGAGTGGCAGGACAAGAGGATGTGGAACCCCTTCAAGATGCTAAGGACACATATTGGCTCAAGCTCAAGACTCTACTCTTTTCATTTTAGTGATCCAAGATCACATTGAGTCCATAGGAAAGCCAATACTATTAAAAGGGGATGAGGTGTTGCTTAATGCCTTGCTTGCTCAAAGTGCTTAGTGATATGCTCCTAAAGCCCTCAACCACTTTCTCATTTCCAAATATGTCCTAAACCTAAAGTCAAACTCGGCCCCACCGATTTGATCTATCCGGCACCACCGAGTTCACTTGACATAGCCACTGCTAGAAACCCTAATCAGTTCGGTCTCACCGATGGGATCTCGGTCTCACCGAGATGGGCTTGCAAACTCTCTGTTGCCTACTGCAATTATTTTGGTCTCACCGAAATAGGTAGTCGGCCCCACCGAGTTTGCTTGGCCAACTCTCTGTTTGCTTATTACTAAAATCGGTCTCACCGAGTTTGTGTAATCGGTCAAACCGAGATGAGGTTTTACCCTAACCCTAGCATATCGGTCCCACCGAGTTGATCATATCGGTCCCACCGAAAATCCTAACGTTCACATTTTGAACTGAATCGGTCTGACCGAGTTTCACTATTCGGTCCCACCGAGTTTGGTAAATTGTGTGTAACGGTTAGATTTTGTGTGGAGGCTATATATACCCCTCCACCCTTCCTCCATTCATGAGGAAAGCCATCAGAACGTGCCTACACTTCCAGCATTCATTTTCTGAGAGAGAACCACCTACTCATGTGTTGAGACCAAGACATTCCAATCCAACCATAAGAATCTTGATCTCTAGCCTTCCCCAAGTTGCTTTCCACTCATATCATCTTTCCACCAAATCCAAATCTATGAGAGAGAGTTGAGTGTTGGGGAGACTATCATTTGAAGCACAAGAGCAAGGAGTTCATCATCAACACACCATCTATTACCTTTTGGAGAGTGGTGTCTCCTAGATTGGTTAGGTGTCACTTGGGAGCCTCCGTCAAGATTGTGGAGTTGAACCAAGGAGTTTGTAAGGGCAAGGAGATCGCCTACTTCGTGAAGATCTACCCTAGTGAGGCAAGTCCTTCATGGGCGATGGCCATGGTGGGATAGACAAGGTTGCTTCTTCGTGGACCCTTCGTGGGTGGAGCCCTCCGTGGACTCGCGCAACCGTTACCCTTTGTGGGTTGAAGTCTCCATCAATGTGGACGTACGATAGCACCACCTATCAGAACCACGCCAAAAATCTCCGTGTCTCCAATTGCGTTTGCACACTGCAATCCCATCTCTTTACATTCTTGCAAGTTGCATGCTTTACTTTCCCCTGCTCATATACTCTTGCCATGCTTGCTTGATATGTATTGTGAATGTTTAAACTTGTGCTAAAACTCCACCTTAACTTGAAGAACTTAAAAATTGCCACCTTTATTTGTTGAGGGTCTAATCACCCCCCTCTAGACACCTCTTCTCAATCCTTTCACCAGGCAAGACCGGCAAGGTCGATACCACAAGCCAATAGCAAATCCAACCCGTGCCAGCCGCGCCTCTGGGGCAATCGGAGACTGTGGCGTGAGCTCCTCCAAGAAGGCCCGGCAGGCACAGGATAATTACCACCGCTCCACCGCATCGCAAAGCCAATCACTTGTCGATGCGGTGTCGAGCCCCAAGACTGTTAAGTGGCTCTCACTAAGCACGTAGCGTTTTACTGGAAGAAAGATCATGCCCATTTGACACCCGTCTAAGGGCGTGTCAACATGATAAGCAAAGCTGGCTAAGCGGTGATATAAGCTTGCCGGGGATGCACCCCTGCACGCCACCTAAGGTAGCATTTATGGCATTTTGTCCTAAGTGCCAGAGTTAGGTATGATAGCACTGTTAGCTATCTAATCACAAGATAATGTCTATTTTGGCACTGTGGTTACCCCTTGAGCTATAAAAGGAGGCCCAAGGAAACCTAGAGAGTGATTAGGACCCCCCCCCCCTCACACTTGTACTTGCGTAGCAGCTCTCCCCGAGGCCACATTGTTAGGCTTGAGCGCTGCATGTTATTGTGTTTCCTCCATCCAATCCACCAAAGCAGGACTAGGGTTTTACGGTTACTAGCGGCCCAAACCTGGGTAAAAATGACCAGAGTCCCATCATCGTGCTGCATCATGGCCTCCGCTCTTTGTGCAACGTGACCTCCCCCTTTGCAGAACCACAAGGGGCTCATGGCCCCATAGGTGATCGTGTTCCCCCACGACATCTTCGGCGCGCCAGGTAGGGGATATCGCTTGCACGAACCTGAAGTTGTGAACTGCGTGTCGAGCTTCGTCATCACCTTCTTCGTCCATGGCACCCAAGAAGAAACCCAGCGCGACCGCGCACCCTCCACTTCGAAGGCCGCTGAGGCGAGTGCTGCAGGCGACACGACCGGCGCAGGCGGCACCGTCGTTGTGTCCCCCGTGGATGAAGCTGGATCAGGAAACGCCAGGGATGGGCAGCACCAGCAGCATCTTGGCGAGCTTCACACAGAAGCTGCGGGGGGAGGGAACGACCAGCCTCTACCTCCCCGCCGTACTAGCAGACGCAGTCGCAATAGCGACACCCTCTCCAGTGTGAGCACGGTCCTCCAGTTGCGCCCACCACAGGCGCGGCTACAAGGCACACTCCTTGCCCGGAACAAGGCGGGCAAGGCGGGGCGCCGAACGGGGCCATCGACCCACAAGGACGACCCACTCATCACCAGACCACCTTAGCGACCAGTCCACGACGGCAAGAACGTGGCGACGCTCCTGCTGGTTCTACCAGGAGTCGAGCGACATCGCGGTCTACCTCGCTAGCCATGCCAAGCACGGCCGCGGAAGCAATGACGCGAGCCCAGCTCCTGTTGAAGTTTCCACCAATAGCTGACAAGATGGATGAGTGGAGGGCCACCATCTAGAGTTTGATTGGCTTTGTTGAGGCCGGTAAATCACAGCATGCGGAGCCGTCACGATGCCGGCGAACAGCGACGGCGGCCCGAGACGTTGACCGTGTTGAGGGGGCTACACCAACGGTGCAATCCCCTCTGCGACAACAGGCCCAGTGGCAGCCTCAGTGAACCCGATGAGTCGACGAGCCTGACGAGACGTCGATGGCTTCGTCCGACCCGCAAACCTGTCGAGATCAGTGGCGAGTTCTAGAAGACCGGCAGAAGGAAGATGCGCGCGTCACCATAGAGCGATGCCGAGAGGCACACTGTCAATCCGACAGGTGCAATAGCCCAGACGTTGACGAGCTCGCGCCCAGTGTTGGCGGGTACTTGCCTTTCGAGGTTGGGTGCCCTGCCTTCACTCGTGAGCTGCGACAGGTCCGCTGGCCATCTGCCCGAGTCTTCAAGCTTGAACTGCCAGAGAAGTACGACAGAAAGTTAAACCCGGCAAAGTTTTTCAGCATATATACAATTGCCGTTCAAGCCGCCGGAGGCAGAGATGACAAGGTGTTCGCCAACTATTTCCCTTTGGCACTTAAGCCAAATGTGAGATCATGGCTGATGCACCTGCCGAAAAACTCCATTTCGTCATGGGCTGACTTGTGCAATGAGTTTGTTGGCGCCTTCACAAGTGGCCATCAAGAGCCTGAACAACCTAGTGACTTGCAGGTCCTTCTGCAGAAGGAAGGGGAGGATCTGCGCAAGTATATATAGAGGTTCAGTCAAGTGCACCGTAACATTCCAGAGATACACCCTGCAGCTGTGATTGCCGCGTTCCATTCGAACGTGCGCAACAGGAGGATGCGAGCCAAAATGAATATCCGGCTGCCCAAGACCGTCAATGAGTTGTACACCTTGGCGGATAAGTGTGCTCGACCTAAACAAGGAAGGCGACTCCCCGGAGAGGAGGCTGGCATCGAATTGATTCAGATGACGATGATAGTGCCGCCAACCCGAGGAGGAGAAGCCGGAGGCACAACAAGAAATGTAAGGAGAAGGCAGTATTGGCCGTGAGAGCTCTGGTGACCTAAGTGCTGGCAAAAAGGCTAAGACCGAGGCCCCCGGCGAGGGAGCTGCCACGTGCGCTGATTGCCGGGAGGCCACGGCGGCAGAGAAAGCCGGGCAATCCGACAGGCCAGACTGCAAGATCCACCGCACCAAAGGCCATGATCTCCAAGAGTGTCACCAAGTTGAGCAGCTTGTTAAGAAGCAAAAGGCTGAATATGAGAAGCAAGACAGGGAGAGAGGCCAAGAGGGTGCTGGCGGGAAAGGCCATGGTAGTAGAGGAGGCCGCCGCGGCAAGGCCTCACAGCAGAAGGAAAAAGCCCGCCAGATGTCGTGAAAAGAAAGAAGGAGATGACGGGAGTGATGAAGAGGTTGAAGAAGAAACCAGCGAACAAGAAATCCAGAAGGCAACCGAAGCCATGTGCATTGATGGGGGTGCGTCCTTGCACTCCTCTCATCGGCAGCTCAAGCAATGGGCGCGTGAAGTCAATGCCATGGAACCAACTACGGATTCCCGAAGGCCACTTAAATGGTCCCGCATGCCTATCATCTTTGATGAAGAGGATCACCCTGACCGCACCACTGCGGTAGGGTGTTTGCCATTGTTGGTTTCCCCAATGATACGCAACCTCAAGGTAACAAAAATGCTAGTTGACGGTGGGGCTGGGCTGAACTTGATCTCCCCGAAGGTGGTTGGCAAGCTGCAGATCCCTGATAAAGAACTCAAGGCCACGGGTACATTCCAAGGAATCAACCCCGGCAGGAACCGTCCCAAGAGAAAGATCACGTTGCCTATGACATTTGGCGGGGAACTGAACTACCGGACTGAGGGTCGTGTTTGACGTTGTTGAACTTCCTTTGCCTTACAATGGGATTCTTGGTCATCCAGCTCTGGCAAAGTTCATGGCAGCATCCCACTACGCCTACAACACCTTGAAGATGCCAGGGCCGATGTGCATCATTTCCATCCCGTCAGATAAGAAAGATGCGATCATATGTGTGGACAAGATGTATCGGGACGCGGTAGCAGCTGAGGCAGCTGAAGCAGCAGCTCCCGCCAAAGAAACAAAGAAGGGAAAGAAGGCTAGCAGGGATACCGGCAAGGACTCCGGGGAGCGCGCCTCTCCGGAGTGCGCTGCGCCTATTGATGACCTGCCGGAGAGTTCCACTAGCAAGAGACCTAAGGTTGCTTCACCTGCTGTGAAAAAGGTTCCGGCAAGGAAGGATGGCGCTGATGGTACATTCACCATCAGCGCCACCCTCGATGACAAATAGGAAAGCACGCTCATTGCCTTCCTGCGGGCGAATGTCGATGTGTTTGCTTGGCAACCATCTAACATCCCCGGTGTTCCCAGGAAGGTAATCGAGCACCACCTTACTGTCTGTCCTCGTGCTCGGCCTGTCAAGCAGAAGGTCAGAAAGCAAGCTTTAGAGCAGCAGCAGTTTATTGCCGAGGAAATCAAGAAACTTGAAACAGCTGGTTTGGTCAGAGGGGTGCTGCATCCAACTTGGTTAGCGAATCCAGTGGTGGCACACAAGGCAAACGGTAAATGGAGGCTCTACATTGATTTCACAGACTTGAACAAAGCATGTCCAAAAGACCCTTTCCCCCTGCCGCGCATTGATCAAATTGTTGATTCCACTTCCGGATGTGATTTGCTATCCTTCTTGGATGCGTACTCCGGGTACCATCAGATATTTATGGCCAAGGAAGATGAAGAGAAGAACGCATTCATACTCCATGTGGCATGTACTACTTTGTACGAATGCCTTTCGGGTTAAAGAACGTCGGATCTACTTTCGCAAGGGCGGTACAAGTTGGTCTTGAACCCCAGCTGCACAGGAATGTAGAAGCTTATATGGATGATATAGTGGTCAAGACTAAGGACAGATCGACACTCATTCAAGACTTGGAAGAGACCTTTGCAAACTTGCGCAAGATCAATCTGAAGCTAAACCCTGAGAAATGTGTGTTTGGTGTTCCATCCGGCAAGCTCCTTGGTTTCTTTGTGTCCCAACAGGGGATAGAGGCCAACCCCGACAAGATCAGGGCAATTGAGCAGATACAAGCGCCCAGAACTGTCAAGGATGTAAGGCGTTTGACTGGGTGCGTTGCCGCACTAAGTAGGTTCATCTCCAAGTCTGCCGAGTGCGCCTTGCCTTTCTTCAAATTCTTGAAGAAGGCAGGCCCGATGAAGTGGACCCCGAAAGCAGAAACAGCGCTACAAGACTTTAAGGCCTACCTTTCCTCTGCTCCCACCTTAGTCGCGTGTAAACCACAAGAGCCATTGTTGCTATACTTAGCTGCAACGAATCAAGTGGTTAGTGCGGCGCTGGTGGCGCAGCGAGAAGTGGATGAGGAAGCAGCCACAGCAAATGTGCCCTCCGAAGATAGAACCAAACCAGTCACGGCAGGGCTGGACACATATCAGAGGGAGGTGGAGCAAGCCAGCGAAGACAATCCTAAAACTGCGGCAAGGAAGAAAGTGGTGCAGTGGCCAGTGTACTTTTTCAGCTCCCTGTTACAGGGGGCTAGATCGAGGTAGTCTGGAGTACAAAAGCTGATCTTCGGCCTTATCATGGCCTCGAGGAAACTGCGCCACTACTTCCAAGCCCACAAGATCACAGTTGTCACCCGTTTTCCACTACAGCGCATATTGAGGAACCCCGAAGCCACAGGCAGAATAGTCGAGTGGGCACTAGAACTGTCAAGCTTTGGCTTGAAGTATGAAAGCACCTCAACTATTCAGAGTAGGGCCTTGGTAGAGTTCATTGTAGAATGGACGCCCACTCCAGACGAAGAATTACTAGAGACGGTTCTCCCCGGCAAAGAGGGGCCTCAGGAGTGGATCATGTATTTTGATGGTGCTTTCTCGCTGCAGGGCGCCGGAGTCGGCGTGCTTCTTGTCGCACCCACCGAAGAGCATCTCAAATATGTGGTACAAATGCACTTTCCCCAGGAGAAGGCCACCAACAACACTGCTGAGTATGAGGGGCTCCATGCTGGACTCAGAATTGCAGTGGAGTTGGGAATCAAGAAACTGATTATTCGTGGAGATTCTCAACTAGTGGTGAGGCAAGTCAACAAAGATTATCAGAGTCCATTGATGCAGGCATATGTGGAAGAGGTGAGGAAGTTGGAAGAGCACTTTAATGGATACAAGCAAAGCACGTACCACGTGCAGAAAATGACAACGCTGATCACTTGTCAAAGTGTGCCGCGCAAAAGTACATGTGGAACCAGGGACTTTTGTCCTCCATCTAACTCAACCATTAGTGTCCCTCTCAACGATGGCCAGAGAAAGAAGAAAGTTGAACCCCGACAAGCAATTCCTAGTAGAACTCCCCGAAGCTGCTGGTAGAGAGGCTGACAGGGGTAACCCCACTTCGGTTGGTGAGCAGCATCCTCCTGCAGAACCACAAGTTCTTGCGGCAGAGGAGAGTGCTCCCACGAACGAGGAGGTGCCTTTAGTCCTTGTTGTCAAGCCACAGGCTCCAACTTGGGCACAGCACATAGTCCATTTCCTTCGAACAGGGGAACTTCCCGAAGAGCAAGAAGAAGCTGAAAAAGTAGCTCGACGGTCCAATATGTACCAGTTCATCGACGACACACTGTATAGAAAAAGGCCAAACCGGGTGAAATTGAAGTGCATCTGCCGGGAAGATGGACTAAAGCTATTTGTCAGGACCCCGATTCCAAGTCACATCAATCTAACCGGTAACACCTCATATCACTTTGCGGCCTCACGCATGGTATTCCCATGGGTGTCGCCTTACCATGGCCCGGGACCGTTTGCGCCTTTTGGCTCATGTATATGATAGTGTCGCTAGCATCCATATGACAGAGAACCCGGGCCGACATGACTAGTCGTGAATCCAAAGTGGCGCTAACTTACGGGGACAGGCATACATGACCCAGCGACGAACGTGTCGGTCATCAGCGAGTGAATTCGGGCTGTAGCAACTGGGCTAGCAGGACTCCGGGAATCCGGGATGTAGCAGGCTAACAGGACTCCGAAAGACACCGCGTGACATTTCCCCGAAGGGACAGACACAGGATCGAGGAAGGACACATGCCGGCCAGTCTAAGTGTTCCGGAGCAGTAGCAAGCTAACAGGACTCCGGTAAACCGGGCTGTAGCGGACTACCAAGGCTTAGTGGAAGCACCAGACTACATTTCCCCATAAGAGAGGCTACCAAGGATAAACAACTAGGTTGTCGGATCCCACACATACCAAGCATTTCAATCATACACACAATATGCTGGATATGGGCAAATACAACATGGCATCACAACAAGACTCTACGACTCAGAGTATTTATTCATTAGGCTCCGAGGAGCCAAGTATTACAAACATGGGTCTCATGACCCAACATTCAGAGCATACAAGTCAAAGCACATGTGGAAGCCTATCATGTCTGAGCACAGACATCTACAAATGAAAAAAAAAGGCTGAGAAGCCCGACTATCTACCAGATCCTGTCGAGGGCACAAGATCGTAGCTGAGGTAACAAGCTAAACATCGAAGTCCACGTGGAACTACTAGCGAGATTGAAGTCTCTCTGCAAAACATAAAATAGGCAAACGTGAGTACAAATGTACCCAGCAAGACTTACATCAGAACTATCTACAAATGCATCGGTATCAACAAAGAGGGTGGTGGAGTTTAACTGCAGCAGGTCAGCTTTGACTCAGTGGCTAACCTGAACTACGACAGCAAGTAACTCTTTTGAGGTGGCGCACACGAGTCCACATATTCACCATATCAATACACCACTATGGATCTGCTCCCATCTCCCTACGAGAACGCCATCCATGGCACTCACGCTTATCTTGCGAGTTTTAGAGTATCCACTTTCACTTGTCTATGAACTGTACAGGCAACCCAGAAGTCCTTTACCGCGGACACGGCTATTCGAATAGATCATTTATAACCCTGCAGGGGTGTACTTCTTCACACATGTTTCCACCACTTAGCGTCTGCACACGACATGTGCTCGGCAGACTTCAAGCGAAAGCCGACGTGGGTGTAGACCACGACCTAACTAACCACACAAGTCTCTAGTCCAGGTTTATCGCCTATTCGGGTTCCATCCGCGAGGAGATCCGGCCGGAGTTTCGCTCACAGCCCCAAACAATGTGTGCAGGGTTCCCGAGACACCAAACGGGCGCCCGGTACACCGTGCCACGGTGTATCTACCGCATCATAGCCCACCCCTAGGGTCAGCGCTACGCACGGCCTCCAACACATATCCTACAAACACCAGAAACTAGTTGCAACTCCTGGACAGAGGACAGGGGCGGTTAATAAGTCGAGCGGGGTCATATTTCAGGGCCCAACGTGTGGTAGTAACTGTTCATGGATCACAAACATAGAACTCAGTTCCTGAGGACGGTTTCAATGAGACAACCCACCATGTACTCCTACATGGCCTCTCACCGCTACCTTTACCAAATCGTGTTCACACACTTAGCTCACACACAGTAGGACATGTTCATCACCATTCCAACTCATTCCCGATGAACCAGACCCGACTCAACTCTAAGCAGTAGCAGGCATAACAAACAGGCATGAATGAGTAGGCACATCAGGGCTCAAACAACTCCTACTCATGCTAGTGGGTTTCATCTATTTACTGTGGCAATGACAGGTCATGCAGAGGAAAGGGGTTCAACTACCGCAGCATGTAACAGTTGAATCGTTGTTGTCCTAATGCAGTAACAGAGAGCAGAAGCGAGAGAGTGGGTTTGTATCGGAATGAACAAGGGGTTTTTGCTTGCCTGGCACTTCTGAAGATAATATAGTTCTTCATCGGTGTCATTGAACACGTCGTCGGAACCACGTCTACTGAGAGGGAGCAACCATCGGCAAACACAGGAGGAACCACAATCAATGTGATGCACATTCATATGAATGATATGTCATATTAAGGTACTGAATTGACCTAGTGCAACAGTTAGTCATATTCATTGAAGTGGAATTCAAACCTATAGCAAATTCCAACTCCAAAACTAATTACTATTCATTCCATAATCATGAATTGTCCTATTCAATGAGGTTAACTTGTTCAAACATGCATGAAAATGCCATATTCAGATTCTTTGGATTTTTCTAATCATTTTTCATATATAAATTATTTCATTTGGAGTTACAGATTAATTTCTATGAATTTTTGAAGTTTTGGGCATTTTCTGGAATTTCCTGAATTATTAAAACCAGAAAATGATTTACTGCGTCAGCATGACGTCGGTGTGACGTCAGCAGGTCAACGGAGACGGTCCAGGTCAAACCTGACGCTGGGGCCCACATGTCAGTGTCTAACTAACTAATCTAAGTTAATTAGTACTAATCTAATGCTAAACCAGATTAGTTAAGGCCCTGGGCCCACACGTCAGTGACCCAGGGGGTCAAATCCCTGGTCAAACTGGCTGACTCGCCGGCGTTTAGCCGCCGGCGAGGCCAGACGCGGCGGGGCGGTGTGGGATTCCTCCTCCGGCGACCAAAACGACGGCGGAGAGGCTCTACGTGGTGCTGGGACTCGCACGCATCCAACACGGCTAGCGGCAGTAGCTGGGGTGGACCGAGCTCGCCGGAAACGAGCTCGTGGCGGCGGTCGGAGTTCGGGCGGGGTCGGGTTTGACGCTACGGTGCGGGGGCGAGCAAAAGGAGAGAGGGGAAACGCAGTGGAGCTCACAGCGAGGGCGATGAGGTGGTCAGTGAGCTCGGGGATGCGCTGGGGTCGGCGAATCGACGGCGACGATCTCCGGTGGCCGAAGCTTCAAGACGAGGTCGGGGACGATGATACGGGGCTTCCGGCGTCGTGTTCGTTGGCGGAGGGCTTCAGGGCGATGCGGCGGGGCCGATGGATGCATCGGGGAGGCGAGGAGGTGGCTCAGGGCGCGGCAGCGGCGAGCGGTGGCGACGAGCTCTGCTCGGGCTACGCGGGAGAGAGAGCAGAGGAGAGGGAAGAGGTCCAGGGAGAGTGAGAGAGATCCAGGGGGTCGGGGCGATGTACGTGGCGTCGTCAGCCGCGTCGGGAAGGAGCCAGGCAGGCAGGGAGGGAGGAGGTGGCCGCACGGCGGTGCGCGCGCGTCGGGCACGCGCCCCTGCCTACTGGCGCGAGGAGGAAGGCGACAGAGGGGCTGCGGTGGTGGGCTGGGCTGACTTTGCCCAGCTGGGCTGCTACAGTGGTGGGCCGGTTGGGGTGCCAGGTAAGTTCTCTCTCTTTCTCTTTTAATTCCTGTTTTCTATTTTTCGGCAACTTTGTGGCTTTTCTAGAAATACCTAGGCACTTTCAAAATTCACCAAACTGCTCATGACCACTGTATAGGGCATATCCGACATGGAACATTTCAGTTTGGGATTATTTGGACATTTAAAATATTTACTAGCATTTAAATGCCCAAATGCAAATAACATAAGATTTAATTCAGTGACCTTATGATGACCTAGAAAAATGTGAACCAGTTTTGGCAGAGGTTCTAACCCAAGACAAAAATGATGGACATTTTAGAAGGGCATTTCAGGTTCATTGAAAAAGATTTTAGTAAACCCTAGTTGTTTCCAGGGGGGTGCTGGGGGTTCTATCATCCCCATTTCAAGTTTCTGGAGAAGTTTAAACATGATGCAACACTCTAATGCATGAACTAGCTAGGATGTGACAACTCACCCCCACTCAAAAGAATCTCGCCCCGAGATTCAAGCGTAGGGTAAGATGAAAGGGGAACGCAAACTATCACAATCTTCACAATCCAGGTTGCATCTCATAAGAACGTTGATCCGATCACTATCTTTTTCTCGATGTCTTGCTCTGAGAACTCCAACTAACATGACAACGAGAGGAAAGGGAAAACTCTAGAAGGATCGATCTTCTCGAAGATCGAACAACTCAGGATCAAATCACGGAATGAGACATAGCAACATCTCTCGAGCTGAGACACGAAGCATACATCTAGAGGGATGGAGTGAACCAGATGACGAAGGTTCACTAGGTAGACAACAATTTCACGCTTAACAAGGTGGTGAACGGTTGTCAACGTAGCGAGGATTTGAGTCACCATGATAACATAATGAGACACCTTAGAGGAGGTGACTCATAGAGTTATTTCCTTAAGTGGCAAAAAGAATTACTTTTGATACGGAGATCAATAAAGTTCTCTAAACCAGCCTAAGGCAAATCTCGAGCGATCGTTTGGAGGAGTTCGGTAGAATGGCATACTTGGACTAGGATGGATGATGTGGATTACCTCGTTGAAGACAACACAAGGGATGATTTTGCTTATCATCGGAAATGGGTGGAATCCGTGGTAGAACTACCTTGAAGATGATCCTGATCAGTAATTGTGAGAAGGGTAGTCCATAGAAGGATGGTACAATGGCGGTGCAAGCTGGAACAAAATGCAAATGCTGGGAATGATTCTTAGTAACTGGGGAGAAACTCAACAGACGAGAGTGATTACACTGTTGAATGGTTCTAGCATAATCGAGGAAACCGAGAGCACAAGGACCCCTAAGGATCAACTTCTATAATAAGTTGCACTAAATCCTCATGGAGAAGTTGGTTAAATAGCTCAATCAAGATACTACAATGATAGATCTTCCGGCTAGGTGTGTCGGCCAAGACATCCACTTTACCGAGTTACAGAGAGACCGATATTACAGTTCTGGAGAAACGCTCCAACCATCATATCTGCCTGAGATTCAGATCAGGTTGGTGTCATGATATTCCAGACTCATCATGTCTGAAAGAAAGGATTGCAACACAAATCGGCGAGATGACGTTGCAAGATTCTCAGGAAATGGACTACGGTAGTAAGCTCCAAAACATGAGCTGGTTCTGCTACACACATGTGAACATGTTGTCCCAGACAAGCATGACCACATAGTAGCCTTATAATAAAACACTACTGAGTTCAGGTGGGGAACCATCATCGAGGATATCGAAGTCTTGTGCACTACCATGGATTAGCACTTAACTCCTTTTCCTAGAACAAATCAGTCAGTGGCTTTGTGTGCTAGGAACACATATGGAGTGGAGGCGGCTAACCTATCAAACCACAGAGCACTTTGCACGTGCATGACTAACTTGGGATGATTCCAGAGGAGGCAAAACAAACTTTCTCGAATTCACTGCGGCAACTTGCATCGAATGCACATGAATTAGAGGAAGTCACTTCTTTCATCCAAACATATGCTCCATGAGCTAGCATGAAGAAATGCTTACAAAAGTTTCCAATACTAACTTAAATGTTCAACATGAATCATGGACAAGATAAGGATGTTGTCGATGGGCTCAACAACAATTTATCAAGATTCCCATAAGATGGGGTTACATGATTATGTGAACAAGATGATAGCATGGGTCAGACCAAAAGATATAATGGTGTATGCCCGAGGAAACAACCACGGATAAGACAACATTACGAACATCATTGGTTCTGATTTGATTTGATGATAGCCCATACCCAAATCAAAGTTTGGATAAGATAATAGGTCCAACAATTGATCACAAGGATCAATCAATGAAGGTATCATCTTTCTTCAACACACACACACGAGGATATCCCTTAGGAATGAACTGAGTCAGACAAGCTCTCATCTTCCAGCTCTCCAAGTTGTTGTTTAGCTTAACCAACTAGCTCAGGGTGTCCGACACAGATTCTTGGAGAAAGGGTGGTTTACAAGAAACCAACTTGATCACGAGCTCAACATAGCGATCAGGTGACAACCTGGTGGCACTTCCGAGAAGATATTCGGAAAGTCACGAACCACCGATATGTAACTAAGCTCGAGAACAATCTTGCTTTTCAGGGCAAGACGATGTGATCAAGAGAGTGATGGATTGACACAATCCTAACTCATCGATCGAAGAGTGCACCAACAAAAATGGACTAGGTAGCACGATCAGTCCTAGGATGGTGATTCAATAACCAACACACCAAGGATGAGAATAATGTCCTTTAACTACCAAGCAACGCAGTTGCTAGGAGTATTGCTTTCACACATCACGATTCACCTGTCGGTATTCCGGTTACAATAACACAGAGACCGAGAAATGAATAATGATGGCGAGAAGTATCACTGTACCAAGAGTTCATAGGATGGTGTGCAATTCCCATGATATTCTTGATATAAAGATGGTAATACTCCGGGGTAGAACAGAACAAAAGCTGGATTGGCATTTTGATCTGCGGAATACAACCGCTTTGACCCAATCTTAGATATGGATGAGGTACTGGAGTTTGTTTCTCCTAGTCATTCCAGAATAGAACGGCTTGATGGACCACAAGAATAATAAGCATTGATAACACAAATGCACAATTACTCCTGACTATCAATTGATAGACAGAGGTCAGAATACAACTAAAGAGGGACAACTCAAAGGAACATATAACTTTTTTTTTTGAGTTGTGGGTGCATAGATTAGAATGTCGAACCAAGTTCAACAGGTTTCTTCCAGATAACCCATGCAGAAAGGTAAAACTGGCAGAGTCACAATATGGAATGGAGAACTCACCAAGAGCACTCTGGTTGTGATCTTTCAGTTCAACGAGGAACTTCTGCCATAAGTAGTTCATGGTATTTGGAAGAAGGATATACCACGAACCTCAAGGACTGTCGCAAGGTTACTAATATCCTAAAGGAACTAGCGAACACTAACAACATGAAGTAGGGTGAATCTCGGGTTCAGAAACCCAGGAATAGAATGCCTACCAACTAAATAGCATCGCGGGATGCTTTCGAGAATGACGGCCAGAATCATCACACTAGGAATATAAAGCATTACTAGATTACTTGGTGGTTCTCTAGGATGCCTAGGGTCATAATACTAGCTCCAACACATATGTCAAGGCAATGGAGTACCTCAACAGACCGTTAGTGTGCTTAAACTGGCCCAAAGGGGCGCGGAAACAGAGGTAAAGGATTTTACAAATGCATCAGATTGTTTGGAAACCTGGGATGACTCGGACAGCATAACGGCTGAAAATGCTCAAAAAGATTTGAGACATCCTGCAAAAGGGTGGCATAACCACTTAGCAACACAATATCAAGGTTCTGATATCACCTAACAACACACGGAAGTAGTAGCAACTGAAATGAGGCTCAAATCCAACAATCCTATGAGTCTACGGATTAGTAACACGTGATCCTGATAGATAGATGAGAAAGCCTAGTTCTTAATCCCCGTAGAAAAGAAGAGGTTGACTCAGATCAGAAAGGCATAAGGTAAAGGAGTAAAAAGAGCCTTACGTTCCCTTCCACAATCAATTCCCTTATATAACTAAAGCATTTCTAGACTCAACTTCGACCAGTTTGGCTTGGTAATCCTACAGGCAGTCAGGCTCTGATACCAAAGCTGTCAGGACCCCGATTCCAAGTCACATCGATCTAACCGGTAACACCTCATATCACTTTGCGGCCTCACGCACGGTATTCCCATGGGTGTCGCCTTACCATGGCCCGGGACCGTTTGCGCCTTTTGGCTCACGTATATGATAGTGTTGCTAGCATCCATATGACAGAGAACCCGGGCCGACATGACTAGTCGTGAATCCAAAGTGGCGCTAACTTACGGGGACAGGCATACATGACCCAGCGACGAACGTGTCGGTCATCAGCGAGTGAATTCGGGCTGTAGCAACTGGGCTAGCAGGACTCCGGGAATCCAGGCTGTAGCAGGCTAACAGGACTCCGAAAGACACCGCGTGACATTTCCCCGAAGGGACAGACACAGGATCGAGGAAGCACACATGCCGGCCAGTCTAAGTGTTCCGGAGCAGTAGCAAGCTAACAGGACTCCGGTAAACCGGGCTGTAGCGGACTACCAAGGCTTAGTGGAAGCACCAGACTACATTTCCCCATAAGAGAGGCTACCAAGGATAAACAACTAGGTTGTCGGATCCCACACATACCAAGCATTTCAATCATACACACAATATGCTGGATATGGGCAAATACAACATGGCATCACAACAAGACTCTACGACTCAGAGTATTTATTCATTAGGCTCCGAGGAGCCAAGTATTACAAACATGGGTCTCATGACCCAACATTCAGAGCATACAAGTCAAAGCACATGCGGAAGCCTATCATGTCTGAGCACAGACATCTACAAATGAAAAAAAAAGGCTGAGAAGCCCGACTATCTACCAGATCCTGTCGAGGGCACAAGATCGTAACTGAGGTAACAAGCTAAACGTCGAAGTCCACGTGGAACTACTAGCGAGATTGAAGTCTCTCTGCAAAACATAAAATAGGCAAATGTGAGTACAAATGTACCCAGCAAGACTTACATCAGAACTATCTACAAATGCATCGGTATCAACAAAGAGGGTGGTCGAGTTTAACTGCAGCAGGCCAGCTTTGACTCAGTGGCTAACCTGAACTACGACAGCAAGTAACTCTTTTGAGGTGGCGCACACGAGTCCACATATTCACCATATCAATACACCACTATGGATCCGCTCCCGTCTCCCTACGAGAACGCCATCCATGGCACTCACGCTTATCTTGCGAGTTTTAGAGTATCCACTTTCACTTGTCTATGAACTGTACAGGCAACCCAGAAGTCCTTTACCGCGGACACGGCTATTCGAATAGATCATTTATAACCCTGCAGGGGTGTACTTCTTCACACATGTTTCCACCACTTAGCGTCTGCACACGACATGTGCTCGGCAGACTTCAAGCGAAAGCCGACGTGGGTGTAGACCACGACCTAACTAACCACACAAGTCTCTAGTCCAGGTTTATCGCCTATTCGGGTTCCATCCGCGAGGAGATCCGGCCGGAGTTTCGCTCACAGCCCCAAACGATGTGTGCAGGGTTCCCGAGACACCAAACGGGCGCCCGGTACACCGTGCCATGGTGTATCTACCGCATCATAGCCCACCCCTAGGGTCAGCGCTACGCACGGCCTCCAACACATATCCTACAAACACCAGAAACTAGTTGCAACTCCTGGACAGAGGACAGGGGCGGTTAATAAGTCGAGCGGGGTCATATTTCAGGGCCCAACGTGTGGTAGTAACTGTTCATGGATCACAAACATAGAACTCAGTTCCTGAGGACGGTTTCAATGAGACAACCCACCATGTACTCCTACATGGCCTCTCACCGCTACCTTTACCAAATCGTGTTCACACACTTAGCTCACACACAGTAGGACATGTTCATCACCATTCCAACTCATTCCCGATGAATCAGACCCGACTCAACTCTAAGCAGTAGCAGGCATAACAAACAGGCATGAATGAGTAGGCACATCAGGGCTCAAACAACTCCTACTCATGCTAGTGGGTTTCATCTATTTACTGTGGCAATGGCAGGTCATGCAGAGGAAAGGGGTTCAACTACCGCAGCATGTAACAGTTGAATCGTTGTTGTCCTAATGCAGTAACAGAGAGCAGAAGCGAGAGAGTGGGTTTGTATCGGAATGAACAAGGGGGTTTTGCTTGCCTGGCACTTCTGAAGATAATATAGTTCTTCATCGGTGTCATTGAACACGTCGTCGGAACCACGTCTACTGAGAGGGAGCAACCACCGGCAAACACAGGAGGAACCACAATCAATGTGATGCACATTCATATGAATGATATGTCATATTAAGGTACTGAATTGACCTAGTGCAACAGTTAGTCATATTCATTGAAGTGGAATTCAAACCTATAGCAAATTCCAACTCCAAAACTAATTACTATTCATTCCATAATCATGAATTGTCCTATTCAGTGAGGTTAACTTGTTCAAACATGCATGAAAATGCCATATTCAGATTCTTTGGATTTTTCTGATCATTTTTCATATATAAATTATTTCATTTGGAGTTACAGATTAATTTCTATGAATTTTTGAAGTTTTGGGCATTTTCTGGAATTTCCTGAATTATTAAAACCAGAAAATGATTTACTGCGTCAGCATGACGTCGGTGTGACGTCAGCAGGTCAACGGAGACGGTCCAGGTCAAACCTGACGCTGGGGCCCACATGTCAGTGTCTAACTAACTAATCTAAGTTAATTAGTACTAATCTAATGCTAAACCAGATTAGTTAAGGCCCTGGGCCCACACGTCAGTGACCCAGGGGGTCAAATCCCTGGTCAAACTGGCTGACTCGCCGGCGTTTAGCCGCCGGCGAGGCCAGACGCGGCGGGGCGGTGTGGGATTCCTCCTCCGGTGACCAAAATGACGGCGGAGAGGCTCTACGTGGTGCTGGGACTCGCACGCATCCAACACGGCTAGCGGCAGTAGCTGGGGTGGACCGAGCTTGCCGGAAACGAGCTCGTGGCGGCGGCTGGAGTTCGGGCGGGGTCGGGTTTGACGCTACGGTGCGGGGGCGAGCAAAAGGAGAGAGGGGAAACGCAGTGGAGCTCACAGCGAGGGCGATGAGGTGGTCGGCGAGCTCGGGGATGCGCTGGGGTCGGCGAATCGACGGCGACGATCTCCGGCGGCCGAAGCTTCAAGACAAGGTCGGGGACGATGATACGGGGCTTCCGGCGTCGTGTTCGTTGGCGGAGGGCTTCAGGGCGATGCGGCGGGGCCGATGGATGCGTCGGGGAGGCGAGGAGGTGGCTCAGGGCGCGGCAGCGGCGAGCGGTGGGGACGAGCTCCGCTCGGGCTGCGCGGGAGAGAGAGCAGAGGAGAGGGAAGAGGTCCAGGGAGAGTGAGAGAGATCCAGGGGGTCGGGGCGATGTACGTGGCGTCGTCAGCCGCGTCGGGAAGGAGCCAGGCAGGCAGGGAGGGAGGAGGTGGCCGCACGGCGGTGCGCCCGCGTCGGGCACGCGCCCCTGCCTACTGGCGCGAGGAGGAAGGCGACAGAGGGGCTGCGGTGGTGGGCTGGGCTGACTTTGCCCAGCTGGGCTGCTACAGTGGTGGGCCGGTTGGGGTGCCAGGTAAGTTCTCTCTCTTTCTCTTTTAATTCCTGTTTTCTATTTTTCTGCAACTTTGTGGCTTTTCTAGAAATACCTAGGCACTTTCAAAATTCACCAAACTGCTCATGCCCACTGTATAGGGTATATCCGACATGGAACATTTCAGTTTGGGATTATTTGGACATTTAAAATATTTACTAGCATTTAAATGCCCAAATGCAAATAACATAAGATTTAATTCAGTGACCTTATGATGACCTAGAAAAATGTGAACCAGTTTTGGCAGAGGTTCTAACCCAAGACAAAAATGATGGACATTTTAGAAGGGCATTTCAGGTTCATTGAAAAAGATTTTAGTAAACCCTAGTTGTTTCCAGGGGGGTGCTGGGGGTTCTATCATCCCCATTTCAAGTTTCTGGAGAAGTTTAAACATGATGCAACACTCTAATGCATGAACTAGCTAGGATGTGACACTGTTGGTAGAGATACACGAGGGTATGTGTGGCTCCCATATTGGATCAAGAGCCCTGGTCGGAAAATCTTTCCGATAGGGTTTCTACTAGCCCACAGCCCTCCACGATGCAACTGAGCTAGTCACCAAGTGTGAGGCCTGCCAGTTCCGTTCCAAAAACATTCATCAACCAGCTCAAGCTCTCCAGACGATCCATTTATCCTGGCCATTCTTGGTCTGGGGGCTTGATATCTTGGGCCCCTTCCCCCGTGCTACTAGGGGCTTTGAATTCTTGTACGTTGCAATCCACAAGTTTACGAAGTGGCCTGAGGTGGAGCCAGTGAGGAAGGTGACCGCACAATCAACTGTCAAGTTCTTGAAAGGATTGGTGTGCTGTTTTGGAGTACCCAGCAGAGTGATCACCGATAACGGCACCCAGTTCACGAGCCGCACCTTCATGCAGTACATCCAAAGCCTTGGGAGCAAGATCTCCTTTGCTTCTGTTGCTCACCCCAGAGCAATGGGCAAGCTGAGAGGATGAATGCAGAAGTGCTGCGTGGGCTCAAGACAAGAACTTTTGATAAGTTGCAGAAATGCGGCAGACGCTGGATTGATGAGCTGCCGGTGGTTCTTTGGTCCCTCCGGGAGACACCAAATTGAGCTACCGGCCAAACTCCCTTCTCCCTAGTATATGGGGCGGAAGCAGTGCTCCCCATGGAACACATATACGGGTCACCTTGAGTACTTGCCTACGACGAGGTAGAGCAAGAGCAGCTTCGGCATGACGATGTCGTGCTCCTCGAGGAAGATCGTCTCCGAGCCGTTGTGCGTGCTGCACGCTACCAGCAAGCCCTGCGCCGCTATCATAACCACAGGATTCATGCCCGGAGCCTTGAGGAAGGCGACCTTGTCCTTAGGCGTGTTCAGTCCACCAAGGGTTCCAACAAGTTGACGCCGAAGTGGGAAGGCCCTTACTGGGTAGTAGAAGTCACCAGACCTGGCGCAGTCCGTCTGGAGACCGAAGATGGCATTAAAATGCAAAACTCATGGAATATTGAGCATCTTCGCAAGTTCTACGCGTAAGGCACGGCTGGCGGGCTCAGCCCCCGGCAACCACTTTTTGTACAAGCCTTGCCGATGTGCATGTAACCCTTTGTACAAAGCCAGGCGCAGACCCTGTGCAAAGATAATAAAACAAAACGCTGGCGCCTAAGACTTGCATGCATGTTTACTTAAGTCTGACTTTGCTATAGTCATTAAATCCTATAGATGAGATCGTGTGCTATTGTTTTTCCCCTATACTAGAAACAAGGCCCCTGCCGTGGATAAACTCCCTGAAGGGAAGAAGTGAGAACAAGCTGGCGTATCGATCCCCGTCAGTGTAAAGTGGATAAGTTCCCCTAGCCATCCATTGTATACCCCTGTATAAAAAGCTTGAGCGTAGAAAAACCCCGTCGCCCTCAACATCTATGCTCCCTTCCTTCGATTCGATGGCTTACTTCAATCAGGAGGGTTGCAGTGGCATTTGGAGGGGGGTTGACGAGGGGCCGGCTCCCTTTCATGCCCCTGACCCATTAGACTGGGTCCGACGGCAGCAACGGAAGGGGCCGGCAAGGTGTCTTGCCAGAAAAACTTGTTTACTTGGAAGTATTGAGGGGCCGCCCCTCAGCATGAACATAATGCATGCACATGTACCCGACAGGCATATCTTTTTTCATTAATACGTGGACAGACAAGTACAAACCATACAGGGTACAAACATGGATGGAGGATTACATAATTTAAACTAAAGTTTGGCTGATGCCTACATCTTTCAGATTGAAAAAAGATAAGTGCCCCGTAATGCCTTTCTTGTCTCTCTCCTCCTAGGAGCTACAGTGGGAGGTGAAGAGGGCAAAAGTAGTGCCTGGGCAGACGCCCAGCCTGACCCTGTCAGGGCCCGCGGGACGTAGCCTAACAAGATCGGGAGGGCGGGGACGAAGCCGAAAGGGCGGAAGGAGCGGCCAGGCGATGCCCTGGTCACCACCGCCAGGACCAGCGGAATGCGGCAGGAGGGACACTGGCAGGGAAGAAGAGGCCGGAGTCCACGGGGAAGCCTGCCGGGGTCCAGCTGGAGGAGGCGGAGGCATACACACCCAACCCCCCGGCAAATCGCTCTGCCGGGGAGAAGACCAGGTGTAGATGAATGTGCTGCTGGCGCCTGGCTAACGGTGATGGTGCGTCCGGTGCTCAGCTGGAGTCCGAGCGGCCATCCTCCCGCTCGGCGCCGTCGTCTTCATCGTGAGTGTCCTCTTCGTCGCTATCGCTCGAAGAGGAGCTTTCGTCGTCGGTCGAGCTTTCCGCGCAGCACCCTATGCAAGCACCCGAATGCCCGAAGACCTTGATGGAGAGCAGATCTGCATCCATTAACTTAAAATGGAGGACGTGCCCCTCCACCAAGCTATGGGCACGTGCAAAAGTTTTCCAGCCGCGACGGAGAAGCATCACGTGAGGTGCGGGGAATTCAACGTCCGCCCGCATGTTGCCATTACAGCAACCCCTCATGTGCAACTTCAACCCGTGCGGCTGTTCCACCTCCGTTGCCCTTGCAAAAGGGGTAGGAAGCCGAAGGCGGCTACGCGGAGGCTCGCGCAGCCTGACGATGAACTCCAGCGGCATGTCCCCAACATGGCCCTCCATTGGAGCCAGGGCGGCTGGGGGAGGAGCAACCAGAGCGCCACCACATCCTCCCTGGCCCCGAGAGCCTCGCTGACCGCGTCCACGTCCCGCAGCGCCACCCTGTGCGCTGGATTCTGCCCCCGCGTCTCCGGCTGGGGCAGGGATGCGTTGCCGAGAAGAGACCCTTGTCGCCACCGCCGGAGTACGACCGCGCCCTCTCCCCCTCACCATGGTGGAAGAAGAGCACAAGAAGAAGAAGGAGATGCGTGGGTGAGTCCTTTCGCCCACCTCTGCGCTTCCTTTTTATAGCGGAGCGTGGCAGGGGGCTGGCTCCCCACTACCCCATGGCAACTGCCACGCTCCACCAATCCGGTCCATCTGCATCATTGGCAACGTCCAGAATTGCCAACCGCCCTCCTACGCCTATCAGGTACCAGCGGTGCCGAGCTTTCTGCCATGGCACTCATTCCCACGCCCTCCGCATCCGCCACCAACCTTGCGCAATGCATACAGCGTACGTGACGGAAACGGCAGCGGTAGTGAGGTGAGTGAAATGGCAGTTACCTCCCCGTGAACGTGGGCGGCCCACGGGCCATTACGTGGGTAGCACCACAACGTTTAGCATGACTCGCGGGAAAACCAGGAACTGATTCAATCCCAGGTTAATGAAGAAGCAAAGAAGATATCAGAGAAGACATCGATCCCGCCGAGGCATGGTCTAGGTGCCCGCCTGTGCATTTATTAGGGCCTACCCCAACGATGCCCAACGGCACTGTAACATCCCAAAATTCTAAAATTTGGAATGTTATATTAAATAAATAGCTTTGTTTGTTTGTTTGATTGCTTGTGTGAAACTGAGTGCAATTTGGAAAAAAAAATTAAGTTGAATGAGAGGGAATGAAATGACTTTCCCAAAACTTTCACCTTGCATTTATGATCTCCGTGAATTCAAATTCTTTTCAAATACAAAACCCTAGAGAGAAGATGACATGACTTCTTCCATTATAAATGAAAAGGGTTTTGAAAAGGTTTAAATTTCATTTGGAAATATTTCAAATTCAAAAACTTTAAGCAACTCAATGATTTTCATGAGAGAAGATAAAATGACTTCTTCAAATGCTAAGAAAGAGAGTTGGAAGTTTCAAAGAAATCAAATTTAAAGTTCCTTTGAAATTATTTTTCAATTTGGAGTTATTTGGTTTTTATTCAAATTATTTTTCTCCAAAAATAAAATATATGGAAATTAGGGTAAAATGATTCCCTTCAATATAAAATTGGAGAGAAATAAATTTGAAATCATTTTGGTATTTTTAAAATGATTTTTTATTAGGTTTTATTGCAGCAGTATCACTGTTTGCTTTATTTAAATTTTTGTGGAATTTATTTAGCACTAAAAATATGTTCATCTTTTAGGAAATCTTTTTCTGAAATTTTTGATATATAATATGCCTATGGAAAGTTTTTTTATTTTCCGTTTACCTTTTTTGTTTTTATTCTAAAAAAAAACTGTACTAGCGACCGACTGCTATCCTTCGCCAGCGTGCGCAACATAGCCAGCAGGTCAGGCTGTATTATTTTTCCGGTTGTCCTTCAATTTATTTATTTTCTGTTTAAAAAAAAAACTCTGCGCACGCACCCATGCGCGCACACGCGCAGGCCGGCCGAAGGCCCATGCCGCGTCGTTTCGTTTCTTTGTTTTTCCTATATCTTTCGTCTGCCTTTTGTTTACGTTTAGTCCCACATTGCCTAGCTTTTGATCCCTAAATCTCTTTTTCACCTATAAATATAGACCCATAGAGCCTCCAAAAATCATCCGATTCGGGTTAAATCAATATATTTTGGTTTGACTAGATTCACTAAATAAAAATATTTTTCTTCTCTCCGGCGGGACTTCTGAAAGTTGTCTTCTCTCTCAGAATTCGTCTTTTCTATACCTTATAAAGGTATCTTTCTTCGTATTTTTTTTATATACTCCCGTAACTTATTATTTCTAGACTAGTACGGTAGAATAATTAGATTTATAAATTAATCCTTGTATTTACATTTTAAGACTAGAATTCTTTTAGCCATAACTCTTTTTCTTCCGTAAAACAGCTTGGCCCTGATTTTTCAAATAGCCATAATTTTTTACTCGTTCATCCAAATTAGACGAAACCAACGTCTACATTTTCGTCTTGACTCCACCTATCTAGTGAATCTATCCAATACACTTTTTGCAACTTTCAAAATTTCGAAATTTGTTCAGATTCATATTCAAACTTGTTTTGGCTATAACTTGAGTTTCGTAACTCCGATTTAATTGATTCTTTTTGCTAATTGAAGCTCTTGACCTAAACTTTCTGATAAGACCAAATCCACCCAATTTTGGTACTGTTAGAAATTGTTTTCTGTTGCAAGAGTTAATTGCTAGTTTTCGAAGTTTTCCGAGATCTTTTCTTCGATTCTTTTGCATGAGTGCTTATGTATGCAATTGCTTGCTCACGTTAGATCTAACGGAGTGTGACGAGTAGAACTATCAGGAATTATGAGTGCGAAGGATCTTCTTCAACAGTACAAGGCAAGTTCACACTCTGATCATATCCCTTTATTACCCAGTTTTTATGCATTAGTTACAATCCTCAAACACTGCATGATTAGGATGTGATTAACTTGTGGGTATTGGGAAGTAGATGATGAGGTAGATCCTATTGCCCTTTATTATCAAACCTTGGGAGTTACTTCTACGCTATGCTTATATTGCCATGCTATGCTCATAGACGTGGATTGGGTTTGAGTGTATCCATGACAGATGTGAGATTGTTAATTAATGGTTAACTTAAGGTGGCTACTTAAACACACATCTGGGTGGATTGGTTTGGGGCACCCTGGGGATATACCAGTGGACGTGCCCGGACACCTGGGGATATACCAGTGTTGTCCTAGGAGATCCCGGGGATATACCGTGTGATCATCCTATGGTTCGCCACCCAGGCTCAAAGGGATCATAAGATTATTCATGCTAGAAACTTCCGTGTGCAGCCACAAGCTATTATGGGCTCTAGCATAGTTGAGTATGTTGCATGACCTCTTCCAGTGGTAGGCTAGCAGATGTAGGGGATGTAGGTTGGTACTGTCTACCCAGGGTAAGAGTTAATGCTTCTGAAAGACTGTGTCTCGGTCATCCGTTTCTCAAACACCATGTAGTGCGAGAAATCCAACGGAGGAGATCGAGTCTTGTGGGGAAAAGTGCACAAACCTCTGCAGAGTGTACAAACTAATCATGATTAGCCGTGTCCCCGGTTATGGACATCTTGAGTATCTGGTACTTGAATTATTGATTTGATCTCATCACTCTAAATTAATTTGTTGGGTTTAATGATTACTTTTAATTGGGATTGAAAGGGGGATTTGCCTTCTCAATGTTTCAACCACCATGATAGTTAAATAAAACATATTCCTTTGATGTAGGAAAAAATTGGCTTTTCGCAAAACAATATAACCCTAGAGCTTCTCCACCAGCCAAATATGCATATAGTGATAGGTATTATTCATCATTATCCTATGGTGTGAATTTGCCAGTACATTCAATGTACTGACCTACATGGCTGCAACGTCTCATGTTGCAGGAATTCTTACGACGAGTAAGTGATGCGTTAGGGTTACGATTTCTACACTCAACTTTGCCGTTGGTGTTGATGGGAATCTACAACCTTGTTGTTACCTCCGCTATATGGATTGAGGTAATAGTATCTATATTACTTTATACATATGATTTACCTCTGTTATAAATCCTCGAGTACTGTGTGTGTCAGCATACCGATCCAGGGATGATACTCAAGCACAGAGACTTCGATCCATTTGGGTCGGGTCGCTACAAGATGGTATCAGAGCACATGTTGACTGTAGGACGTGACCCCTAGAAACTGGCAAGCCCATAGGAAAGGATTTCTCTAAAACTTCATTTTTAAAAGAGATCCCTTAACTCTCATCTTTTCCAAGTATTTTCCTCTCATCTCAAATAGTTAGACTATACCCTTTCCCCTCTTGACCACACGAATGTTCAACTGATGAGACCAATCCAAGAAGTACAAGATAACGGACAACTAAGACCACTTCGGAATGAAGAGGATTTTACCGAGCATTATAATAATGGAAACTACAACGGTTGAAGACTCCGAAGACTAGGATAATTTGAAGGCTCTGAAGAATTTCCAGATTGGTATGACCTAGGAAGGCTACCCTTATGGAACTTGTCAGACTATTGAAGCTGTCAATACTCGGGATCAAGGTGTGTCGCAGAGAGACCAGAACATGGAACGTTAAAACTCAAAGTTTTGTCAAGAAAACCCTAAGACAGGAGATATCAACTATGGAATGATAACTCATGGCAGAGACATGGGCATAAACACGGCTATCCATGATGCTATCGGCCGCTAAGGCTATTGTCACCGTGCTGAGTTAAGCATACATTTCGTCTGAAGGATTGGGTGACAAAATGGCTAATGGAGCACCTACCAGCAAGAGATGAAGTTTTAAACCTTAGCTGGCGTACTGCCAGGATCTGGAGTATTACATCAAGATTTTTCAGATGGACCTTCTGATGAGGACATCAATACCATTGTTACACCCACAGCCCCTGCTGCTATACATACTGGACCAATTACTAGAGCTCGCGCACGCCAATTAAATTATCAGGTACTTTCGTTTCTTGGTAATGATTCTAATGTTCATGAGAATATGATGCTGCCTAAATTGGATACATTTGTTTTGCTTACAAATGAAGGGCCTAGCTTGGACAAGAAAGAGGAACCTTGGAGCAAGTTCAAGCATGGAGATGATGGCATGCGCAAGGGGAACAAGAACGGAGTTACAAGTGATGATTTCAGGACTTTGAAGCCACCATAATGAGTGCAGGAAGCCTTGGACGAAATATACAAGATGCCACTTCATAAATTTCGTCCAGAGGCTATTATAGGTGCTGCGTCACCTTATTATTGGGCCAGGCCCATGTAATTTCGAAATACTTGAGTATAGGCTGTTTTTAGAGTCCATATGTGTGGGGAAACAAGAGATAGGGTTGGTTTCGGACCCCTCCTTAAAGGGCCACGAAATCCCCTCCTCTTCCTCCATATATACAGCCCTTAGGGCACCGTTTAGACTTTGGGTTTTGTTTAGATTAAAAGTTCGCCATAGCTGCAACTTCGCGTACTTCGTTTGTGTTCAACGACCAGACCAAGATGTCACAGAACCCCACCTTGATCAATAAAGCTTTCATCTTATATTCGCGATATCCAGATTGCAAATCTTAGTTTCTTGCTTGTTCTTCGTTTGCTTGCAGGAGATAGACCCTCGTGGTCAGGTTGATTGTGCTCCGGCGTGGTCAATAACCTCTCGGAGTTGGTTTAGCGATTGCTAAGGCGCGACGTCCTCGCACGTTCGTAGTCGGATCGTCAAAGTCTACTCCAGCAAAAACGATAGCTATCATCTCATCGAAAGATCGGGACACCCTCGCCTCTATCAAGTGGTATCAGATTTTCAGGTTGCTCGGTGAGATTTTACAGTTTTTCGTAGTTTAGATCGAGTCTGTTCTTCATACCTACAGTCCACGAAAAAGCCAAAAAAAAAATTAGGGTTAGTTCATCATATCCGAACCAATCTGAGCCTTTGCATAATCTTTTTAGGGTTTTTGCTTTGTTGATTTTGCGGTTGCATCGTCGTGTCTAGTTGCTGGTATTAGCGTCTAGTCCTTTAGAGTTTCGAGTTCTGTCACAGTTTGTCACGCCGCCGCCGCACCATATACCACCACCGCTGCCATATACCACCACCGCTGCCATATACCACCACCGCTGCCATATTCTACCACCATATATCCACCACCAATCCGAGTTCTTTTCATATTAGGTTTGTTTTCGAGACCCATCTATTTTCCGATTCGTGTTTCCTTGCCTGAGTAGGATTCAAAAAAAAAGTCTGGAGACCCCCGGGCAGTTTTTAGGCCAAAATTTCGGCAGTCAAAAATATTTTTTTCCTATCCTATTTTTAGGTCCTAGGGAGCGTTTTGAGACACTCGCCATCATAGTGATTTTTTGTCGCACTTTTTTGCCGTCGCTGCCCTGATTTCCGAAAAAAAAATTGTCAAAAAAAAATTCCGTGCCAATCCTGATAGTTTGACTTGGGAAGAGTTTTGAGACACTCGCCATTATAGTGATTTTTTGTAAAAAAAAAAGAGCGCAAAAAAAACGAAAAAAAAAATTTAGAGTGTGCTCTTCCCTTGTTTATGTGCCGCGCCGTGATTTTGTTAGTGTTCTAGGCTCGCGTCTTTAGTACGGTCTAGCCTAGGACCAGCACAGTACCGTCGTTGAGCGTTTATTCAACTTTGCATCTCTGAATTGATTATTGCTGACCCTTTTTGCTACCATATCATAAGCCTTCCCAGCTCCACATACATCTACATCGTGCGTTTGACACCACCTGGCAATCGCTCTATCCAAGCTTTGTGAGTTTTGACTACAAAGGTTGCCGATCACCACCTGCTGCTGGGTAAGAACTGGTAAGAATTTGAGTTTTGCTTGACGGATTTATGACACCACACCACCACCACTTCCTAGTAGTCTGTAGGATCATATTCTTGTGTGTTTCTATTGCTGCTAACCATGGCAGGATCACAAGCCGATGAGACTGATTGGGAGAACATGACGAACAAACAGCTACATGATAAATTTCAGCAAATGATGAGTGGACAGGTGCAAGATGTGCTAAACAGATTTGAAGAGGCCATGGAGAAGATAGATGGAATTGAGAAGACGTTCGAAACAAAGCTCGATAACAAGTTTAATGAATTGCTCGCGCGTCTTCCACAACCACCGCCGGCTGCACCTGTCGCACCTCTACAACAACAACAACGTCGCCTTCCAAATCAAGTGGGACGAGCACAGCGCATTCCCCTTGAGCCTGGTCAAACTTCTGGTGCCGCTGCACCTACTGTTGATGCTTCTATGGCTCCTGCTGCCGCTGAGGAGGACGATTATGCGGGCGATTACGAGGATGAGGTTGATCAAAATCAGAACTACGTACCAGCACCAGGTCGTCCACATGCCAATAATCGCAATGGTAGGGCTGCATTACCAGCTCAGGTACGAGATCATGACCATCTTCCTAAACTGAAATTGAATATTCCACCATTTGAGGGTAGATATGTTCCTAATATATATCTTACTTGGGAGTTAGAAACTGAACAACGTTTTACATGTTTACAATATCCCGAGGAGAGACGTGTTGCTGCTGCTGTTTGTGCTTTTACTAGTTTTGCATGTGTATGGTGGTCTGAACATTGTAGATTATATCCTATTCCAACTACGTGGGCTGCTTTGAAAACTGCTATGCGTACTCGTTGGGTTCCACCATATTATCAACGTGAATTACTTCAAAAATTGCAGTGCTTAAGACAAGGAAAAAATTCTGTAGAAGAATATTATCAGGAATTACAAACTGGCATGATTAGATGTGGTATTGTTGAGGAGAATGAAGCTATGCTTGCATGTTTTATGGATGGATTAAATAGAGAGATTCAGACCATTCTAGAGTATAAGGAGTATAATAATATCACTCGTTTATTCCATCTTACTTGTAAAGCTGAACGTGAATTGCAGGATCGACAGGCATTGGCGCGAACTAATTTTTCTGCAGGTCGATCTTCATCATGGACACCGCGTGCCTCCTCTACTCCCACACGTCCTACTGCAGCACCACTGACTTCAGCCGCCAATTCCAACCGAGATACAAGAAAACAGGCACCACCACCACCATCTGCCAAGAGTACACCTTCTGGGCCTGCCCAGAGCTCTTCTTCATCAATGGCATCAACAGGGCACACACATGATATTATTTGTCGTCGTTTTAAGGGAAGAGGTCATTATGCGAGAGAATGCCAATCTCCGCGTGTTATGATTGCTACTGAGGGTGGTGGGTATGAGTCCGCTAGTGACTATGATGAGGAGACTTTGGCTCTTATTACAAGTGAAGAACACGGTGGAGATGACTCTGATCATGAGACGCAATACATGGCTCCTGAAGACGCTGACAGGTATGAATGTTTAGTTGCTCAACATGTTTTGAGTGTGCAGGTCACACAAGCTGAGCAAAATCAGAGGCATAATTTGTTCCATACAAAGGGAGTTGTGAAGGAACGTTCTGTTCGCGTCATCATAGATGGAGGGAGCTGCAACAACTTGGCTAGCATGGAGATGGTGGAGAAGCTATCTCTCACCACAAGACCACATCCACATCCTTACTATATCCAATGGTTCAACAACAGCGGCAAGGTTAAGGTAACACGTATTGTTCGTGTGCATTTTAGTATCTCTACATATGCTGATTATGTTGATTGTGATGTGGTACCCATGCAAGCATGTTCATTATTACTTGGTAGACCATGGCAATTTGATAAAAATTCTGTACACCATGGTAGAAACAATCAGTATACTCTTGTTCATAAGGATAAACATATTACTTTGCTTCCTATGACTCCTGATTCTATTTTGAAAGATGATATTAATAGAGCTAGTAAAGCAAAACAGGAGAAAAATAAGAGTGAAAATCAGATTGTGGCAAAAGAATTTGAGCAACAAATGAAGCCTAATAATAAACCATATAGTGTTGCTTCTGAAATTAAATTGAAAAGTGCATGTTTACTTGCCACCAAATCTGATATTGATGAGCTAGATTTCAGCAAATCTATTTGCTATGCTTTTGTGTGCAAAGAGGGGTTATTTTCATTCGAGGACGTGCCTTCCTCTTTGCCTCCTGCTGTCACTAACATTTTGCAGGAGTTCGCTGACGTCTTTCCACAAGACGTGCCACCGGGATTACCACCTATTTGCGGGATCGAGCATCAGATTGACTTAATTCCCGGTGCTTCGTTGCCAAACCGTGCGCCATACCGTACCAATCCAGAGGAGACGAAGGAGATTATGCGTCAAGTACAGGAGCTGCTCGACAAAGGTTATATACGCGAATCTCTTAGTCCTTGTGCTGTTCCTATTATACTAGTGCCAAAAAAGGATGGTACGTCGTGTATGTGTGTTGATTGTAGAGGCATTAATAATATTACTATTCGTTATCGTCATCCTATTCCTAGGCTAGATGATATGCTTGATGAATTGAGTGGCTCTACAATATTCTCCAAAGTTGATTTGCGTAGTGGATACCATCAAATTCGTATGAAATTGGGAGATGAATGGAAAACAGCATTTAAAACTAAGTTCGGTTTATATGAGTGGTTAGTCATGCCTTTTGGGTTAACTAATGCACCTAGTACTTTCATGAGATTAATGAACGAAGTTTTATGTGCTTTCATTGGACGATTTGTGGTAGTTTACTTTGATGATATATTGATTTATAGCAGATCTTTGGAGGAACATTTGGAACATTTACATGCTGTTTTTATTGCTCTACGTGATGCACGTTTGTTTGGTAACCTTGGGAAGTGCACCTTTTGCACCGACCGAGTATCTTTTCTTGGCTATGTTGTTACTCCACAGGGAATTGAAGTTGATAAAGCCAAGATTGAAGCTATTGAGAGTTGGCCGCAGCCCAAAACGGTCACACAAGTGAGGAGTTTCCTTGGCCTTGCTGGTTTCTATAGGCGTTTTGTGAGAGATTTCAGTACCATTGCTGCACCTCTCAATGAGCTTACAAAGAAGGATGTGCCTTTTGTTTGGGGTACCTCACAGGAAGAAGCTTTCACGGTATTAAAAGATAAGTTGACACATGCTCCTTTACTCCAACTTCCTGATTTTAATAAGACTTTTGAGCTTGAATGTGATGCTAGTGGAATTGGATTAGGAGGTGTTTTATTACAAGATGGCAAACCTGTTGCATACTTTTCTGAAAAATTGAGTGGGCCTAGTCTGAACTATTCTACTTATGATAAAGAATTATATGCTCTTGTTCGGACCTTAGAAACATGGCAACATTATTTATGGCCCAAAGAATTTGTTATACATTCTGATCATGAATCTTTGAAACACATTAAAAGTCAAGCAAAACTGAACCGTAGACATGCTAAATGGGTTGAATTTATTGAGACTTTCCCTTATGTCACTAAACACAAGAAGGGTAAAGAAAATGTTATTGCTGATGCTTTGTCTCGTCGTTATACGATGCTTTCACAACTTGACTTTAAAATATTTGGTTTGGAGACCATCAAAGATCAATATGCGCATGATGCTGAATTTAAAGATGTATTGCAGAATTGTAAGGAAGGGAGAACATGGAACAAGTTCGTCGTTAATGATGGATTTGTGTTTCGTGCTAACAAGCTATGCATTCCAGCTAGCTCTGTTCGTCTTTCGTTGTTGCAGGAGGCGCATGGAGGAGGATTAATGGGACACTTTGGCGTGAAGAAGACGGAGGATATACTTGCTACACATTTCTTTTGGCTAAAGATGAGACGGGATGTTGAGCATTTTGTTGCTCGCTGCACTACATGTCAAAAAGCTAAGTCACGACTCAATCCTCATGGTTTATATATGCCTTTGCCTGTACCTAGCGTTCCTTGGGAGGATATATCTATGGACTTTGTTTTAGGTTTACCTCGAACAAAGAAGGGGAGGGATAGCATATTTGTTGTCGTGGATAGGTTCTCGAAAATGGCACACTTTATACCATGTCATAAAAGCGATGATGCTGTTAATGTTGCTGATTTGTTCTTTCGTGAAATTATACGCTTGCATGGTGTGCCAAATACTATTGTTTCAGATCGTGATACTAAATTTCTTAGCCACTTTTGGAGATGTTTATGGGCTAAGTTGGGGACTAAACTGCTTTTTAGTACTACATGTCACCCCCAAACTGATGGACAAACTGAAGTAGTCAATAGAACATTGTCTACTATGCTTAGGGCTGTTTTGAATAATAACAAGAAAATGTGGGAAGAATGCTTGCCTCATATTGAATTTTCTTATAATCGTTCATTGCATTCTACTACTAAGATGTGTCCTTTTGAAATTGTGTATGGTTTCCTTCCTCGTGCACCAATTGATTTGTTGCCTCTTCCATCTTCGGAGAAGGTTAATTTTGATGCTAAACAACGTGCTGAATTGATCTTAAAAATGCATGAGTTAACTAAGGAGAACATTGAGCGTATGAATGCTAAATATAAACTTGCTGGAGATAAGGGTAGAAAACATGTTGTGTTTGCACCTGGAGATCTTGTTTGGTTACATTTGCGTAAGGATAGATTTCCTGATTTGCGCAAATCAAAGCTAATGCCACGTGCTGATGGTCCTTTTAAGGTGTTAGAGAAAATAAATGATAATGCATATAAACTTGAGCTGCCTGCAGATTTTGGGGTTAGTCCCACTTTTAACATTGCAGATTTGAAGCCTTATTTGGGTGAGGAAGATGAGCTTCCGTCGAGGACGACTTCATTTCAATAAGGGGAGGATGATGAGGACATCAATACCATTGTTACACCCACAGCCCCTGCTGCTATACATACTGGACCAATTACTAGAGCTCGCGTACGCCAATTAAATTATCAGGTACTTTCGTTTCTTGGTAATGATTCTAATGTTCATGAGAATATGATGCTGCCTAAATTGGATACATTTGTTTTGCTTACAAATGAAGGGCCTAGCTTGGACAAGAAAGAGGAACCTTGGAGCAAGTTCAAGCATGGAGATGATGGCATGCGCAAGGGGAACAAGAACGGAGTTACAAGTGATGATTTCAGGACTTTGAAGCCACCATAATGAGTGCAGGAAGCCTTGGACGAAATATACAAGATGCCACTTCATAAATTTCGTCCAGAGGCTATTATAGGTGCTGCGTCACCTTATTATTAGGCCAGGCCCATGTAATTTCGAAATACTTGAGTATAGGCTGTTTTTAGAGTCCGTATGTGTGGGGAAACAAGAGATAGGGTTGGTTTCGGACCCCTCCTTCAAGGGCCACGAAATCCCCTCCTCTTCCTCCATATATACAGCCCTTAGGGCACCGTTTAGACTTTGGGTTTTGTTTAGATTAAAAGTTCGCCATAGCTGCAACTTCGCGTACTTCGTTTGTGTTCAACGACCAGACCAAGACGTCACAGAACCCCACCTTGATCAATAAAGCTTTCATCTTATATTCGCGATATCCAGATTGCAAATCTTAGTTTCTTGCTTGTTCTTCATTTGCTTGCAGGAGATAGACCCTCGTGGTCAGGTTGATTGTGCTCCGGCGTGGTCAATAACCTCTCGGAGTTGGTTTAGCGATTGCTAAGGCACGACGTCCTCGCACGTTCGTAGTCGGATCGTCAAAGTCTACTCCACCAAAAACGATAGCTATCATCTCATCGAAAGATCGGGACACCCTCGCCTCTATCACCTTCTGAAAGCCTTATTCGTCCAGAAAGTGTTTCGTGAAGAACTCAGGACCCAGAAGCTGAAAGTAGCCAAGCTGGAGGAGCAAAACCTCGAGATACCGGAGATTCGTCAGGAACTGGAAGACAGTAGGACCAGGGTTCATGCCAAGGATGTTGAAACCCAGAAGTTTGGAACGCAACTCTAGAATATTAAAGGACGTCACAAGCGACTTCGCGTCAACAGAGATGATCTGGCGAAAGAACTTAAGAAGGACAAGCACGATCGGAAGAAACCATCGGAGGCATGAACAAGATTTGAAGGGTTTGGCGACTTTGAAGATTTATTGACCATTAGAAGACCAAACCCCTGTTATATACTTACGTTAGATACGACGATTGTGAGCTGTCATTTGTTTGATGTTTTTCCGACAGCCACAAAATAAAAATCTGTCTCTTCAAAACTGTTGTTTGTATTGTGTGTATCCCTCTCTATCTCTCTTATCCCACCCCAAACCCTTGGAACCAATAGAGGATGAATGGAGATGAACTCATATTTTCTGGACCAATGACTCAATTGGAGACGGACCGATGGATTCAGAACATGGAAGATCACCTGAAGATTAACACTATAGCCGGAAAGGATATGACCCAGCATGCTCTTCAGTGCTTTGAAAGAGGTGCTGCTACTTTGTGGAGGATGTACCAAACCATCAATGGATGGCAAAGAGTAACCACTTGGGAAGAATTTAAGTTGACTCTGCAAAGGTCTCGTCTTGTGTCCCAGAAGTTGAAGCCTTATGGACATGATATGAAGAAACCTTGTGCATGCAAGTTCTGTGGAGAAATAGGACACAACCATAAAGAACACAAGGATGAATGCCCTCATTGTGAAGGAAGTCACCCAACTGAAGAATGCCCAACTAGGCAGATTACTTGTTTCTTGTGTGAAGGGACTACCCACTACCCTACTCAGTGTCACATTTACCCCATGGTACAAAGAACCATCCAGCAGAAGAAAGAAGCAATGAAAGGAGCCCTCATGGAAATTTTAGAAGAACCTGTGATGAAGGAAGAGGTGGAGGACACACCCGAAGAAGACCCAATTAAACTCTGCACCAAGTCATGCTATTCATGTGGAGAAGAAGGACACATATCCCAGAATTGTCTGAAGGGGGATCTAGTAGCATTTCTGACAGTAGAAGTAGAGTATGACCCACAGGAAATAGAAGCCCTGAATGGCACGGAAAAGTCCAGGAAGAGAAATAGATTGGATTCCAAGAACAACCAAATTTCTACAAAGAAGGACATGAGTCATATCATATGTTTTAGGTGCAAAGATTCAGGACACTACTTTAGCGAATGCCCAAAAAGGAAGCCGAGGACCCAAGGAGGCTATGTAATCACTAGGAAACCACGAGACTTGTCAGAAGTAATATGTTTCTGCTGTAATGAAGCATGTCACTTTGCCAGAGATTGTCCCAATGAGAAGGAGACTTGTGCTAAATAGTTGTGTCGAAAAAGAAATATAGTAGTAGTAGTGGGAACAATTCTTTTATTGTTGAGGTATTGAGTTGAGGCATGTAATGGAAATGCAGGAGATTGTAATAATTTGAGAATCAATAAAGTTAGCATCGTTGGTACTGATTGGATTTTATGAGTTGATACTCTATGAAGAAAGATTTTGACCATTTTCGAGGATATGAGAAATATGGTCTATGGAAGAGTTTGTGCATTTCAAGGGTGGTAGTACCCTGTCAGGACCCTTGACCCCTGGAAAAGATAATGATATTCCACGAAGTGGACTTCGGACAAGTAAGTATGAGTTTTATCTCGATATGTAGGATACCCCAAGAGTATGAAGGGATGAAGTACTATTGGATATAAAGGAGGTATAATGTTGGTAATATGGAGCAATTGTAACTCCATGATGAGTCTGAGTAATCACACCTTAGTACCGATAGAAGGAAGGGAGACAGTACAATGGGATGGATTTAAGAATGCTAGGAAGCTGGATGTTGGAATAATGATCAGTTGCCCTGATGATGAGTTCAAGGTTTACAAGTGATGAGGTGGGCCCATAACCCACAGGCTCCAGGACCTACCAACAAGCAAGCACACTCTTGCTGAAGGAAAAACCCTGGAAGAAGATACGACTTTATCAACAGACGATCTTATAGGAGTTTACGCAAAACCTGAGAGATGTGAAGAAATGATAGAAGTTTGTTTGGCTTGCAGAATCAATGGATTTTTCTGAACTTAGTTCGTCGACAAGAGAAATTATGCAATGCTTGTGAGGATGACCGAGTGTTAGAATGCGAGATTCGCTAAACCATATACAAGGTAATGATTTGGGTGCGGGATGGATTGATCACCATACCGACTTACTCTTATTATTCACCTTGCTATATGGGATGGTAAATCTGAGTGACTTACCCATAGTAGAGCGACGACGGTCAAAACCTTGTTTAAACCTTAGAATGGTATGACAATTTTCCCTTGTACAAGGCAGCTGTTGCCAATCGTAGGTCATACGGTGAGAATGAAACCCAGACCCATTTTCTGCAGGAGAAACCATAAATTGTTGACCACCATGAGATATCGATGGTTGTTTAGTATTGGCACTAGACTGTCAGCTAAGAAGACCCAGTCTCCGAAGAACCTTACCAAGATGAAAGGACACAAGAATTGAGGAAAAGGTTATGCCACTACCAGAAGAGCCCAGAGAAGGAATTATCCTGAAGATCTGAGAAGATCGACACTGCCAACAATAAGGATGGAGTATATGAGTTTTGATGAAACCGTAACGATGTTTCTAAGGGTGGTAGCACCCGAGACCGTCGTGCCAATCGATGGATTTTTGAGGAGACCCCGAACCTAACCTATTTCTTGCTAGCCTCTCCGAATCTCGAGGACGAGATTCATTTTAAGGGTGGTAGGTTTGTAACATCCCAAAATTCTAAATTTTGGAATGTTATATTAAATAAATAGCTTTGTTTGTTTGTTTGATTGCTTGTGTGAAACTGAGTGCAATTTGGAATTTTTTTTTAAGTTGAATGAGAGGGAATGAAATGACTTTCCCAAAACTTTCACCTTGCATTTATGATCTCCGTGAATTCAAATTCTTTTCAAATACAAAACCCTAGAGAGAAGATGACATGACTTCTTCCATTATAAACGAAAAGGGTTTTGAAAAGGTTTGAATTTCATTTGGAAATATTTCAAATTCAGAAACTTTAAGCAACTCAATGATTTTCATGAGAGAAGATAAAATGACTTCTTCAAATGCTAAGAAAGAGAGTTGGAAGTTTCAAAGAAATCAAATTTAAAGTTCCTTTGAAATTATTTTTCAATTTGAAGTTATTTGGTTTTTATTCAAATTATTTTTCTCCAAAAATAAAATATATGGAAATTAGGGTAAAATGATTCCCTTCAATATAAAATTGGAGAGAAATAAATTTGAAATCATTTTGGTATTTTTAAAATGATTTTTTATTAGGTTTTATTGCAGCAGTAGCACTGTTTGCTTTATTTAAATTTTTGTGGAATTTATTTGCCACTGAAAATATGTTCATATTTTAGGAAATCTTTTTCTGAAAATTTTGATATATAATATGCCTATGGAATTTTTTTTTATTTTCCGTTTACCTTTTTTTGTTTTTATTCTAAAAAAAATATTGTACGAGCGACCGACTGCTATCCTTCGCCAGCGTGCGCAACATAGCCAGCAGGTCGGGCTATATTATTTTTCCGATTGTCCTTCAATTTATTTATTTTCTGTTCAAAAAAAACTCTGCGCACGCACACCTGCGCGCACACGCGCAGGCCGGCCGAAGGCCCATGCCGCGTCGTTTCTTTTCTTTGTTTTTCCTATATCTTTCGTCTGCCTTTTGTTTACGTTTAGTCCCACATTGCCTAGCCTTTGACCCCTAAACCTCTTTTTCACCTATAAATATAGACCCATAGAGCCTCCAAAAATCATCCGATTCGGGTTAAATCAATATATTTTGGTTTGACTAGATTCACTAAATAAAAATATTTTTCTTCTCTCCGGCGGGACTTCTGAAAGTTGTCTTCTCTCTCAGAATTCATCTTTTCTCTACCTTATAAAGGTATCTTTCTTCGTATTTTTTTATATACTGCCGTAGCTTATTATTTCTAGACTAGTACGGTAGAATAATTAGATTTATAAATTAGTCCTTGTATTTACATTTTAGGACTAGAATTCTTTTAGCCATAGCTCTTTTTCTTCCGTAAAACAGCTTGGCCCTGATTTTTCAAATAGTCATAACTTTTTACTCGTTCATCCAAATTAGACGAAACCAATATCTACATTTTCGTCTTGACTCCACCTATCTAGTGAATCTATCCAATACATTTTTTGCAACTTTCAAAATTTCGAAATTTGTTCAGATTCATATTCAAACTTGTTTTGGCTATAACTTGAGTTTCGTAACTCCGATTTAATTGATTCTTTTTGCTAATTGAAGCTCTTGACCTAAACTTTCTGATAAGACCAAATCCACCCAATTTTGGTATTGTTAGAAATTGTTTTCTGTTGCAAGAGTTAATTGCTAGTTTTCGAAGTTTTCCGAGATCTTTTCTTCTATTCTTTTGCATGAGTGCTTATGTATGCAACTGCTTGCTCACGTTACATCTAACGGAGTGTGACGAGTAGAACTATCAGGAATTATGAGTGCGAAGGATCTTCTTCAACAGTACAAGGCAAGTTCACACTTTGATCATATCCCTTTATTACCTAGTTTTTATGCATTAGTTACAATCCTCAAACACTGCATGATTAGGATGTGATTAACTTGTGGGTATTGGGAAGTAGATGATGAGGTAGATCCTATTGTCCTTTATTATCAAACCTTGGGAGTTACTTCTACGCTATGCTTATATTGCCATGCTATGCTCGTAGACGTGGATTGGGTTTGAGTGTATCCATGACAGATGTGAGATTGTTAATTAATGGTTAACTTAAGGTGGCTACTTAAACACACATCTGGGTGGATTGGTTTGGGGCACCCTGGGGATATACCAGTGGACGTGCCCGAACACCTGGGGATATACCGTGTGATCATCCTATGGTTCGCCACCCAGGCTCAAAGGGATCATAAGATTATTCATGCTAGAAACTTCCGTGTGCAGCCACAAGCTATTATGGGCTCTAGCATAGTTGAGTATGTTGCATGACCTCTTCCAGTGGTAGGCTAGCAGATGTAGGGGATGTAGGTTGGTACTGTCTACCCAGGGTTAGAGTTAATGCTTCTGAAAGACTGTGTCTCGGTCATCCGTTTCTCAAACACCATGTAGTGCGAGAAATCCAACGGAGAAGATCGAGTCTTGTGGGAAAAAGTGCACAAACCTCTGCAGAGTGTACAAACTAATCATGATTAGCCGTGTCCCCGGTTATGGACATCTTGAGTATCTGGTACTTGAATTATTGATTTGATCTCATCACTCTAAATTAATTTGTTGGGTTTAATGATTACTTTTAATTGGGATTGAAAGGGGGATTTACCTTCTCAATGTTTCAACCACCATGATAGTTAAATAAAACATATTCCTTTGATGTAGGAAAAAATTGGCTTTTCGCAAAACAATATAACCCTAGAGCTTCTCCACCAGCCAAATATGCATATAGTGATAGCTATTATTCATCATTATCCTATGGTGTGAATTTGCCAGTACATTTAATGTACTGACCTACATGGCTGCAACGTCTCATGTTGCAGGAATTCTTACGACGAGTAAGTGAAACGTTAGGGTTACGATTTCTACACTCAACTTTGCCGTTGGTGTTGATGGGAATCCACAACCTTGTTGTTACTTCCGCTATATGGATTGAGGTAATAGTATCTACGTTACTTTATACATGTGATTTACCTCTGTTATAAATCCTCGAGTACTGTGTGTGTCAGCATACCGATCCAGGGATGACACTCAAGCACAGAGACTTCGATCCATTTGGGTCGGGTCGCTACAGGCACGTATGGGCCAGACCCGGGGGCTCCTGTCGGTGCAACAAACATGCGCGTTTGTTGACCGAGCCAATACACAGGCGTACTAATGATCATGCATTCGGCACCAACGCACAACACAAGGCCGAGCCAGAGAAACCGCTCTTCGTGAGATCAAGGAGCGTATCAAGAAGACCAAGCTAACATACAAGTCAAGATTCCAAGAGCAGTGTCCCTTGCCGGCTAGGCGAGGCCGGCAAGGTCGATACCACAAGCCAATAGCAAAGCCAACCCGCGCCAGCCGCGCCTCCGGGGCGACCGGAGACCATGGCGCGCGCTCCTCCAAGAAGGCCCGGCAAGCCCTGCCCCCGGCAGGCACATGATAATTACCACCGCTCCACAGCATCGCAACGCCAATCACTTGTCGATGCGGTGTCGAGCCCCCAGGCTATTAAGTGTCTCTCACTAAGCACGTGGCATTTTACTGGAAGACAGATCATGCCCATTTGACACCCGTCTAAGGGCATGTCATGATGATAAGCAAAGCTGGCTAAGCGGTGATATAAGCTTGCCGGGGATGCACCCCCGCACGCCACCTAAGGTAGCATTTATGGCATTTTGTCCTAAGTGCCAGAGTTAGGTATGATAGCACTGTTAGCTATCTAATCACAAGATAATGTCTATTTTGCCACTGTGGTTACCCCTTGAGCTATAAAAGGAGTCCCAAGGCAACCTAGAGAGGGATTCGGACCCCCCTCACACTTGTACTCGCGTAGCAGCTCCCCCCGAGGCCACATTGCCGGGCTTGAGCGCTACGTGTTGTTGTGTTTCCTCCATCCAATCCACCATAGGAGTAGGGTTTTATGCTTACCAGCGGCCCGAACCTAGGTAAAAACGATCAGAGTCCCATCGTCGTGCTGCATCATGGCCTCCGCTCTTTGTGCAACGTGATCTCCCCCTTTGCCGAACCACAAGGAGCTCATGGCCCCATAGGTGATCGTGTTCCCCCACGACAACGAGTGGAGTGCCAAGTAGTTTACCATCATCGAAGGGATCAAGTGAACACGCATAAAGAAGATGATTCACCTTTGTGTATGTGAAGTAGATGTCACACATGTCACTTGTCAAATGGACTCTTGACAAGGTGATGTCCGTAGGATGCTCCGCATCACTCTTGGATATTAAGACCTCAACTCCTATAAGGATTGGCTTGAACTAGTCCTCTTTTGCCTTCTTGTGTTGGGTTTTGGAGCTTTGTATCCCTCTTATGTGTATGTGGATTTAGCACATGTGTGATTGGATCTTTGTCAATTGAGTGTTCATCTTGTGTTCTTCTCTTGATTTTCTCCTTTCCCCACCTCCAAGTGTGAAAAGATCATGAACTAGGGTTCCACCCTACATCACGAGGTATGTGACTCCTCAACAAAGAAAACAAGATCGAGTCGGGAAGATGTGTACAAGATTGAACCAGTTTGCAAGGCCGAAGATTGAAGAAGCGGAACTTCTCAGGAAAACCGGGGAATGTCCTTGGCTTGAAGACCAATTCAGGGGCTACTGACGGAGTCCTGGTCTAGGGGTTGCCCGGCACGTCGGTTGCCCATCATTTTGGTTGGGCAGAGGACCCCTCTAAGCTTGTCACTGGTGGGTCTCATTCGTCGGATTCGAAAGCTTCAAGAAGGAATAACCTGAAGACTTGGTGTATGCTCCAAGATGTAGAGGTAGTGATGCGGAGCATCCTACAGTCATTCCCATGGACTTACCTTCGTCTCCCACGACACCACATGGACCAATGACTAGAGCTCGAGCAAGGGCTATCGAAGCTAAGGTGAACTCGCTCCTTTTCGAACTAACACATTCCACATGTGGGACATGGCTACTACCTCAAGAGGAGACCTTGTGTGTGATCAGGTAATTAGAGGAAAGCCATGGAACAACTACATCCAACGCACTAGATGGTGAGGACACCCAGTGCGGGAACCAAGTGGAAGAGCCGCCCAAAAGCTTCAGCCACCGGACGACCGGCTTGCACCAGACGTCCGGCCCCTGGGAGATCAGCCGGCTAGAAGGCCCACATGCAGAGTGTTACAGCGCCCGGACGACCGGTCCGGACCGGACGTCCAACACCCCCAGCGACCGGACGACCGGCCTCCTGCGGAAATCTGGCATCTCCATCACGGAACCAAAATGCCAGAAATTCGAAGTCCTCTGGACGACCGCTGCGCCAGACGTCCAACCCATGCCGGAAATCTGACCGCGCCACGCCGGGCCGAATTGTCAGAAGTCCGGACTCTACCAGACGTCCGGACCCCCGCGAGCCACCACAGTGACTCGGGCTGAGGCCCATGTACCCCATGGCCCCTCTAGACTATATATACTCCTTCTTCCCCAACGTTTTAGTGTTTGCATTGTGATAGCTCATTTTGGAGATTGAGCTTTGCTCATCCACTTGTACCTACTTCATTGGAGACCGAGGCCTCCTAGGAGAAGATCCCCCAAGTGGATTCAAGACCCCCTTGCGGGAAGATCCTTCATGGATTCAACATCTCCTTCCTTCTAGGATTGAGATGAACTAGTTCCCCATTTGTATCCCCCTTTGTTGGATTTGGACCTTTGTTACCTCTTTGTGTGTTTAGTTCTAGCACATGTGTGACCGGATCGAGTCTATTTGAGTGTTTCCTCTCGTTTCCCCTCTCGTGTTCTTCGCGTTCTTCGTAGGATCCGCTCCAATCGTGAGAGATCGGCCCCAACCCGTATCATCTTGGTATCAGGAGCCATGTTGATCATGAATTTGGAGCCCCTCCCCCCGTTTTCTAGCCTAATTTTGATTTCTTTATGCCCAATTTTGAAAATCCCCACAAAAATAGCCATACCAAATGATGGGAAGGATTTGATGTGTTTCAGGTGGATCTAGCTTTCCGCCATCCTTACCATCATTTCCATCCACAAAATTCGCCCAATTTTGGCCTCAATTTTTCTTTTGTCCACGAAATCCATGAGTTTGTCCCGCAGCACGAAATCGCCCAGGCACCGGACGTCTGCCAAATACCGGACATCCGACGAACACCGGTCGTTCGACCGATACCGGACGTCTGACATTTCCTGACAAAACTTAATTTTTTTGACCGAAAGTTTTCAGCCACCACTCCTTCCGCACCGCCACTCCAATAACCCATGTTTGCACTTCCGCATAGCCAACTCCACGTTTTCCACAACCACCATCGCTTATCCACTACCACCTCCGATTTTGACACGTTTGGTTTGAGAATTTGAGTTGGGTTTTCCGTTTCCTGACGTGTTTCGGTTACTTAGGGACGGTTCGACAACGACATCACTACCACTCATCTTTGCCAAGGACTCATCATCGACGACAACCACTACACCATTTTGACACCGTTAACCGTAAGCAAGGGCGGTAACCTCGACGAGACCATCGTATATTCTCCCTTGCCATTGCATTGTTAACCCCGAGCCCATTTTGCGTCACTTTCCTATCGAGACTAGCCATTTGAGTATTGCCGGACAACGTTACTTGTGCACTTTAGTGATCATCCATTCCGCACCTTCCATTGCATACATACCTCATCTTAGTTTGATCATATCATCTCTTGTGTCACAAGATTGTTCCCACATATACATCATTGCTACCTTGGTTCGAAAAGTTTGCGTAAGTGGTCAAAGAAGATATCAAAAGAGCCAGAAAGAAAAGCTTTTAACCAAAAGAAAGATATGCAAAGAGCTTGTAAGCAAGAACCATAGCATCATACCACACTGCATATCAAATTACCATACTCGATCATCTTGGATCCTTGTGAGAAGACTCACCAAAACATCATATATATATATAGCATACTTGGGAAAGAAGTCGTTGCATTTTTGCTTTGTAGGTTGTGCACAAGTATCGTATCTCGCCTATTGAGCAATTGTGCTAGCATCTCTCTATGTTGTGCAACAAGAACATTTTCTATGGATTCCACATTTTGAGCTCGTTCCTTGGTTGCACGACCCCATTTATCTATCTGTGTGTGTGTGTTTCCGTGTGCCACATATAGCTATTCGTCTACTTGTTTCACTTGCAAATTTGTGAATCTCTTTCCATATTATTGAATCTTGCTAACAATTGCAAAAAAATTGTGCCACCATCCTCCCCAAGCTACTCCACGGGCTTTATTTGCGTAGGTGTGAGAATAGACAAGATTCGGTACCAATTGTGCTATTTCCTTAATACATTATTGAGTGATCATTGATCCATCTTCAACATTGGATAAGGTACATTTGGTCTAGTTCTTTCCTTTCTTCCACTCACATATTTGCTTGAGATGATGGATAGGCCAAGTACTTCTACCAACCCACTCTTCAGCGAGCAAGAAGAGGACCTGAACAACTACGTCACCAAGCATCATCTATTCGGCTCACAAAGAGCTTTGCATCAAGAGAATGAAGCATTGAGCAACCGCATCGACCTACTCGCTACAGACTTGCGACAATCTGAGCTACGTACAAGAGACTACTTCGACAACAAGCTTTCCACACAAATGGAAGAGATCGATGCACGGATGTCTACTCAAATGGAGGAGTTTCATGCTTTGGAGGAGTTTCATGCTTTGATGGTCAACCATTCTTGTACGACATCGTCATCATCAAGACGGCACCCCTCAAGACGACAATCTTAGGAATCTTCTTTGGATGCAAGTCTTCCCCGAGTTCGTTCACATCGTTGTCAAGACCATGAAGATCATCAAGCTCCACAAAACCCATTTCATGGAAATGGTTTAAAAGACCGCCTCCGGGAACGTGAACGACTTCACCGTCAAGTGAATGATCAAATAGAACAAGAGCAAGCTCCACGACGCCAACAACAACAAGACAATCAAGATGGTGACGCACTACGACAAGAGCAACTACGCCGCGAGGAGCAAACCCTTGAAACCCAACGTGCTCTACGTGAAGCAACCAAAAACATGCAAGCGCGCAACCGCCAAGTACGTCTACAAGAAGAGGCCCTCCAACATGACCAACAAGAAGAAGCCGCACACCTTGAGGAGCGCCAAGAATTGAGGAACCATGCAAGAATCCCATGACTTCAACATCAAGGTCATCAAGAAGAGCACGAGGAGCAAGTGGTTCAAGACCCTCCACCACAGCAAGAGCATCATCACCATCGACCCCAACACAATGAAGATCAACGCTATGGCAAGCTCAAGTTCAATATGCCTAAGTTTTCCGGAAGCAATGATCCCGAAGACAACGTATCATGGGCATTGAAGGAAGACAATTTTTCGCCTACACAACTATGACGAGGAGAATAAGATTGCTATGGCATCTCTTGAGTTCAAGATTATGTCCACATTTGGTGGGAGCAAGTCATTGAGCAGTGAGAAGCAAAAGGCGAGCCACCCATCACAACATGGAACCAAATGAAGGATGTCATGCAAGCGCGCTTTGTACCCACGTACTATAGCCGCGACTAATTCAAGAAGATGCAACTCCTCAAGCAAGGCACCAAGTCCGTTAAAGAGTATTACAAGGAAATGGAGATAGCCATGATCTAAGCCAATGTCACGGAAGATGAGGAGCAAACTATGGCAGGGTTTTTGAATGGACTCAACCACCCTATCAAGAAGATCGTCAATTTCCAACCTTACACGAACCTCATCGAGCTAGTGCACCAAGCTACCAAGGCGGAGTGACAATTGCAAGATGACTACAAATACGCCAAGTACTCTTCCAAGACCTATGGTTCATACAATCAAACTTCAATGACTTCAACACCTTCTACCTTGATGAAACCTACACCAAGCAACGGCGACAAGTCAAGTTACAAGAAAACTTCGACATCTTCAAGTCGTCCTCCTACTACAGGCAACTTCAAGCTGAGAGCTTCATCATTAACTACTATAACTGATGAGACCGTCAAGACAAGTTCCATCAAATTCTTCACATGTCAAGGCCGAGGCCACAAGACAATTGAGTGCCCCACTCGGCACACCATGATCGCCAACGACGATGGCACCTATGACTCCATGAGTAAGGAAGAAATGGAAGCACTTGAGCATGTGGCCATGCACCAATGAGTGAATGAAGATGAAGATGACCAAGTCTTTTGTGACAATGATTCGAGCCCCGCTCTTATTGTCTCCAAGTGTCGTGGGAAACCACGGCCACCTATGGGGCCATGAGCCGCTTTGTGGTTCGGCGGGGGTATGGGCACATTGCACAAAGAGCGGAGAAGCGTAACACAGCACGACAGAGATCACACGGGCAGTTTTACCCAGGTTTGGGCCACCGTGAGGCGTAAAACCCTACTCCTGCTTTGGTGGATTGATGGTGGATTATGGTGGAAAATGCAGTGCTCTTTCCCGGCAGGGTAGCCTCGGGGTGAGAGCGACTACGCGCGTATGAGAATGCGAGGGTCCGAATCCTCTCTATGGTTGCCACGGGCCTCCTTTTATAGATCCAGGGGTCACCACAGTGGCAAATCAGTCTTTACGCACTAATTAGATAGCGAACAGTGCTATCATACATAACTCTGCAGGCGGATAGAGCGCATTAAATGCGCCGCTTAGTGTCACATCACAGCGTGCCCGGCAAGCCTTGTTGGGCTATTTTGCCAGCTTTGCGCCTGCTTGCTTGACACATCTCAGGATGGATGTCATTTGGAGGTATTTTCCATAGGAAGTGGCTGCCATGTGGCAAGAAGCAGCCACTTAGTAACTCAGGGGCTTGACACCGCACTAATCGATGACTTGCGTCACTGTGAGGTGGAGCGGTGAAGCTTCGGCAGGGCAGCCCGCCCTTGCCATGCCCGGCAAGCCTGCCGGGGTGGTCTGGTGGCTTATCTTCTGGGCAATCCTCGTCCTCGCTAGGCTCGCCTGCCCGGCAAGGGAGGTTTTTCCCTTAGTGACATCTTGTCTCTCTGGCTTGACTTGGTCTTCTTGATCTGCACTTTGATTCTTCAAAGAACTGATCTCTAGTGCTTGGTCTGATCTCGGGTGCCGCAATCTTGTCCTTAGGCCTGTGCACAGTCTGGGCAACAGACCCAGGGTTTGTTGCACCGACAGGAGCCCCTAGGCCTAGCCCAAACACGTTGTCGGGCGTTGTCGGGGTAGGCCCTAACCAGTGCACAGGCAGGAGCGTAGCGGTGGCTCGCCCTTTGAAATCTTCTTTGCTTCTTCATTAACCTAAGCCCAAGTCAGTTTTCGGTTCCCCCGCACGTCGTGTAACACCAATTGTAGTGAAGGAGATAATGGGCCACGATCTGCGGAGCTCCCACGTCCCACGTTCACTGGGCGGTAACCGCCACCCCACTATCCTCCCCGCTCCGAGCGCTTCTGCCACATGTATCGCATGCATTGCGCAAGGTTGGTGGCGGATGCGGAGGGTGCGGGAATGGGCGCCATGGCAGAAAGCCGAGCATCGAGGATTGGTGTAGGGGGTCAGCCCTGATTCTCCGAGCCGTTAATGGCGAGGGGAGCCGGAGTGGTCAAACGGGGCGGCCGCTTCTGTGGAAAAATCCAGCCCCCTGCCTCGCTCGCCTATAAAAGGGGACACGGGGCGAGGCGTTTTTCCACACTTCCTTTTTCCCTCATTCTTGTAGTAGTCTTTGCCTTATCATGGTGAGGGGTCGAGGATCCGGCCCTGCTCCAGTGGCGACGAGAACTTCTGCTCGTCAGCGTTTCCTTCCCTCCTTCGAAGATGCGGGGGCGGAGCTCGCTGCGATAAGAGGTGGGAGGGGGTGAGGTCGTGGCCGTCGTGGCGCTCGGGGCCGAGGAGGATGGGGCGGTGCTCTGGTTGTGCCCTCACCGGCTACTCCTCCCCCGATGGAAGGGCACGTCGGAGACCAACCTCTGGAGTTTGTCATCAGGCTGTATAAGCCCCTGCGCGGCCGCCTCCGTCTCCCCACTCCATTCGCAAGGGCGATGGAGCTCGAGCATCCGCGCGCGTTGAAACTATACATGACGGGCTGTGGGAATGGCAGCATACGGGTGGATGTGGATTTCCCCGACCCCCACGTCATGTACTTCCACTACAAAACAAATACACTTCCATGATGATACGTGTTTGTCACAGTAGGTCACGTTTTCTGTCATGCATGTACATCCATGACGATTTTATGACAGAATCAAGATAGTCATACCTGTATTGTCGTAGAAATGTTCCATGGCATTACCAAAATTATCATCACGGAAGTGTCCACTTCCATGACGATAAATCGCGTGTCATAGAAGTGCTTTCGTCAAGGGTGACCGACACGTGGCATCCACCATAACGGGTTGCCGTTAAGCTATCGGGTTCCGGTTTGGATCCGATAACCCGTTAACAGCCCGGACCAATGGGGATTTTCCACGTGTAAAATTCTCATTTGCCGGCAGATCCACGTGTCGGCCCGGCGTTCGGACAGTTGTCATCCAGCGAATGGACGGGACGTGCCTATGATACATCGACACGTGTCTTGGCCCAACAGTGGCCCATTCAGGTTCAAAGGCCGGGCCTGTCAAAATAAGCAGGCTGGCCATTTAGCGGCCTACTTGAGTCAGGCCCATTCACAAGCATGGCCCATACAAGTTACACAGAATCGGCCCATCAAAGGCCCATTCTAGATTTGAAAATTTCTAGCCCATCATCAGTTTCAGCCCGTTAACGGCCTGCTACATTTTTGGGCCCAATTACGGCCTGAGCGTCTTTCGGCCTGTTAGCAGCCCATCGTCAGTTCCAGCCTGTTAACGGCCCAGAATGTCTTTCGGCCTTTTCTTGGCCCATTCTGCAGTTGGGCCAACTTCTATCTTGTTGTGACTTTAGGCCTGTCCTCGGCCCATTTGGTAAATGGGCCAATTCCTAGCCCATTTTGTCTTTCGGCCTATTAACGGCCCGCAGAACAGTTGGGCCTTTGACTGTGCAACATAATTTTGGGTCCATTAGGGGCCCATGTTCTGCAGGGCAAAATTTCAGCCCGACGCGACTTTCGGCATGTTAAAAGCCTACTTTGCAAATTGGGCCTCCTCTGGCCCATAACACTTTCGGCCTCTTACTGGCCCGTAAAGTAAAAGGGACGAGACAAAATTGACATTTATTTCGGCCTGCTAGAGGCCCACGGGCCATTTCCATTTATACGGCCCTATCGAGCTTTCCGCATGTTAACGGCCTGCTAAGAGCCGTTGTTACGGTGGGCCACATCATTTGGGATCCACTAAATATTATTTTGACCAGCCCAATTAAGGCCCGCTTTGACAACACATGTTTGTTCGTTCGTATGGCGTCCACGAAATGTTTGGGCGTGTTGGCCCCCGTTTCAACGATATAGCATATTCAAAGAATTATCCTACTCTATACTATCGCCTCTAAAAAACATACACTATACAATAAAAAGACTAAGGCATAGAAATGTAGAATAATCCTACACTATACAATAAAGAAATTACAACAGATTATACCCACTGGGCATTATAGTTCGGCACCAGTGATAATAAAGCGTACACAAATAACAAATTACATACACTGGGCAAATAAAGCTCAGACATCATGGACACGCATCAACAGAACTTACCATTTGAACTATAATCTCTTCAGAAAATAGGATTGGCCGGATTCAGATAGCACAAATTTCAGTCTGCAAAATCTCCAATTCCTTCATGGTTACCTCAGTGTCTCATTTCATTTTTTTGACTCCTGCATCTAATACCTACAAGTCCAGTCTCAACTTGTTGATTGCACGTTGAGAATCATGTACATGTTGTCTTGCCACCTCTAGTTGATGCTCGAGAACATCAACACATTCCAATTCCAATCCATAATCATTTGGTAACGGCCATGCCGCACTGCTCGCAGATCTTTGTGTTGATGTCACTTCATCCTGAAATGTTTCTGTAAGTACACATGACTAGGGATAAAATATAGTTACAACAGTGAAGCGAGCAAGACAGACTATTTTGTACATGGCAAAACAGGACTAACAATAATGTTACACGTCATGAAGCATAAGGAGGTGATATTTTAAAAATTATAAAAATGGTAGTCTGTGCAGCCCGCATACAGAAATCTCTCTTAGCTCACCAAAGGAGCATGATGTTGGGGCCAAATCCAAAACATAGACATGTTACAAATTTAGACAGCACGTTGCGTATAAGTAAGCAAGCAGTTGGCCATTCTGTAGTTCAATTAAAGTCTTAGGGAGCATAATGAACAGCTGAGGGATTCATACAAACCTACTACAGCAAGCAAAACTATGCAATCATTAGCCTAGTATAAACTAGATTGTGAGCCTCATGCAGTAATAGTTGGTTAATAGACTTCAAAGCTTCAGGCACACTTCGCTAGAGTAATTAAATGGTAAGGCCTTTAATTATGTCAACTAATAGTTATACAAGTACCCAACATCAGGCATCATTGTTTGGGCATCTCATTAACTAAGGACAAATAAAGCAATTGAAAAGAGCAATTTAACTATGCCTGAAACAAACAAGCAATTGAACTGTTGAGTTGGCAGCCTGCATACATGCATGCCTCAATAACATCCATGGCCTAGCTACATTTACTACATAAAGGAACAAGTAATGTAATATTGTTTGCCCCCTATGAAGTATCTCGACTAGTATGTAATCAATATCCTAGTAATGATAGGGAGGCTAATGATGTGAATATGCGTTTGGTTATGACATTTATGACATCGACAACTCTACCATGGCAGGAAGCAGTTTCACACTGTTCACTACTATAAGATGTTTTAGATATTTAAAAGTAGACTACATTCGTAATGAGTGGACAGACACTTTAAAATGTGTTTACATACATCTGATTTACAAAAAAGTTAGGACATCATATAGTAGTGAGTGGAGGGGGTTTTAATCAATGGCCCAATGACTGGGTTACAGGTGAAGAACCCTACGCAAGCACAATGTCAGACAAATAGGATGTCCTGGTAATTGTAATACAGTGTGACTTACCTTAACTGGTTGAACAGGCTCAGCGCTGCTCCTCCTTCTCTTGCAAGGCTCCTTCCTAACATCTTGTACTTGGAAATTCTCAATCTTATCTTCATTGCACCCCCTCTGCAAGGTGACACAAACTAGTTACTGGTCTCCTTGGAAGATAAATATGCATACTTTCCAGTCTGTGAACAACACAAAAGGATGATATTATAACAAAACAACACCACATAATGAAACATGCCACATCTCTTGCACACAATGAAATGAGCATTTACTATGTGTGCACTATGTAAAAACTAGGCATACCTTCGAACTGGATCTCCATGTACTCTTGGAGAGCCTACTTTAGTGTACAGCCAAACCTTTATGTCACCTATCAGTTATACAAGCCCCACTACAGCAGCCCTTAGTGTTTAAATCGTTGACAAGCTTTGTTAGGTCAAGAACAGCAAGTAATCAAAGCAAACAGTCCTAGTATGGCTGGCTGACACAAACAAGCAATTGAACAGATGTGTGAGCAAATCTTACATATCAAGAAAAGAAGCATAGAAGGAGGCTTAAAGACCATCACTTGACTGACCAGATTTAAGGGGCATTTAAACATCATGTGCAACGTATGAACTAACATAAACATTGCATATTTCAGATTCTATAATGAAATGCACATGTATTAGGTTATGCCATGTATGATGATGCCTAAATGTACACTATAGCAGGCAAGAGTGATTCATCATTGCACGCACAATTGAATTGCAGGTTAAGGGCCAATTCTATTCCACCTTTTCAGAGCTTATTGTCAAAATAAGCCATAAAAGATGTAAAGAAGTCATTTTTGAGTTATGGGCTTGGGCTTAACTTATTTCACTTTGGAGGGGGATGTTTCGGGTAGAAGCTCACTAAAAATTGAAGGGAAGGGGAATAGTGAAATGACTCTGTTGTCTGCCTATATTACACTCAAAATGCCACTGCTCACGCCCGCGTCACACCTAACCCTCAAGTAAAAACAAACACGCAAGTGTTCATTGCCCTGCCCGCTTGCATCTCCTCTCCCCTTTCCCTCTACCTCGATCCCCTGCCTGCAGTGCTAGGGTTCCTACAGCAAGCCATCGCCATTGGTCCCATCTGGCCTGGTCCTCGACGATGCTCTGTCCAGCTAGGCTACATGGCCGGCGGGTAGGGCCAAATCTCCCCGACTGCTCCTCCCTCTGGCGCCGCCCCTCATTCTCATGATCTCCAGCAGCTGCTCCGATGTGGTCCGTCCAACGCACTCCTCCGGCGGGCGCCGCACAACTACGGCCGATGCCACACTGCGGCAGAAGGCACCTCGTTCCCCCTCCCCTCCTCCCAGGACGTGGCCTTGAGGTGCTATTGAAGGATGAGCGCATCCAACAAGGTGAGGATCTCCTCTGATTTTTTGCCAAATTTTCATTCTAATCCGCTATACGATGAATTGCTATGAGCTGCTTCTACTGCTGCTATATGATGCATTGTTATGAGCTGCTCCTGCTGCTGCTATATGATGAATTGCTATGAGCTGCTGCTGCTATATGATTCAATTGCTATGAGCTGCTGCTGCTATATGATGAGTTGCTATAAGCTGCTCCTGCTGCTGCTATATGATGAATTGCTATGAGCTGCTCCTGCTGCTGCTATATGATGAATTGCTATGAGCTGCTGCTGGTATATGATGAATTGCACACTGCTGCTACTACTGTATGATCAGTTGCTATGAGCTGCTGCTGCTGCTATATGATGCTTTCAGGTGGTGCTGCTATATGATAATAACCAGCCACTTGGACCATCGAATTTCGATAAATAATTGTTCTTCATTTAAATTTAGGTCATGTGTTCTTCGTTTAAATTAGTCAATGGGATCTCTATGGAAGACATTGACCAAAGTAGATTGTGGCAAGTAGATGGTATCTTTGTATTTGCATTTTGAACAAATATTGATGGTCTGTTTTCCTATCATATTAATTACTACACAGGGTTCAATTTGTGATGTTTGCAAGTAAAATTAATTTTCATATGGGCAACAAAATGACAAAATATAATGCAATCTAGACTTTTCACTGATCATACCACAGATAAGCTGAAAAGGCGGGCAATGAAAAGAACTGGTTGGCTTATTACCTGGAGCTTATATTCAAAGGTGCTTATTTTCTTAGGATAACTCGAAATAACTATCCCTAAGAAACTTGGCCAATAGAACTGACATACAAATAACATGTCACGATGATTGCAATGGAGGCCCAGTTCTTTTGTCAGATTCTCCCAGAATCTAACCCCTACCCAGATTCTCCCAGAATCTTTGAGCCCCATTTGTTTTACAATCCTATCTAGTTAGGGTCTAATTAGGTAGGATTGTAAAACAAAAGGGGGTCAAAGATTCTAGGAGAAGCTAGAGGGGGGCAGATTCTGGGAGAATCCTGAAAAAGAACTGGGCCGGAGTGACCTACCATAGCACACTGTATAGGCTCACCGCTGCCTCTCATTTTTTTGCAATGTTCCATGAAATTGCCACATACATCTTGTACTTTTTCATTGCATAACCCTATCTGCAAGTTGACACGGCTAATTTCAGACATCTCTACATGATAATACATTGCATATCCCTTGCGCATATTTAAACCACCAATTAATGATTGTGTGCATAGCATAAACTAGCCATGACTCTGTGTGCTGGACTAGCAGGCACTCTAAGGGAGCCTAATGTAGTGCACTGGAATTCCTACATGCCACCTACGATTTTGTGTAATGTACTACCTCTATTCCTAAATATATGTCTTTGTAGAGATTCCAGTATGGACCACATACAGATGTATATAGATGCATTTTCGAGTGTAGATTCACTCATTTTGCTCTGTATGTAGCCTATAGTGGAATCCCTAGAAAGACTTATATTTAGGAACGGAGGGAGTATCATGTATGACATCTACATATCTAATTTAGCAGCCAGTAGTAGAAATCATTGTCTGCACAAAGGGATTCCTGGTCGAAAATCCTAGCAAAGCACGCTGGCAAGCACACAACAATACAATAGAGAGAGACGCACTTACAAGATCATAGCAATGCCTCAGACCAGGATCTTGGTTGGCCAAGTTGTTAGATCCAGAAGAAACATCGTCCTTGTAGTTTTTGCCAGCTGCATAACATGTAACAGTGACCTGTTAGTATATTTGAAGTACATCAGGCAGGTGATGCTGGACGGGTTTAAAGGTGACAAGTATCTAGGCCATGGCGGGTGCTTGGCATCTTGCCAGACGGTGGGAATCAGGTTAGAAACATCAAGGGTGATGACGTTGCGCTGGCTGTCGGGGTCCGGTAAGGAGATCTAGAACCATCGAGTAGGGTGTTTGTGGAGCGACTCTGGTAGGGTGGACTACGGTGTGGGCGAAGCGGATCTGAGGCCGTGGATGAGGGCGTCGGTGAAGCTGCTCCGGTGGTTGGGTTCAAGATGGTGTCGACGATGCGGATCTGCGGCCATGGACGGGGCGCCAGAAGCTGCTCCGGTAGGTTGGACGAGGGTGCGACGAAGCGGATCTGAGGCCGTGGACTTGTGCGTTGGCAAAGCGGCCCCGGTAGGGTTGAGAATGGTATAGGCGAAGCTACTCCGGTAGGGTTGACGATGGTGTCGGCGAAACGGCTCCGGTTGGGTTGAGGAAGGTGTCGGCGAAGAGGATCAGAGGCCATCGATGGGGGCGTCGGTGGGGCGGCTCCGGGGGTTGTGGACGAAGCGTCTCCGGTAAGGAGTACAAAGGAGCCGCTGCAGATGCGCTGCGGTTGACGAGAGTACCGGCAAAGCAGATCCGGCGCCGTGGACAAGGCCGGCACTGAATGGGCTATGGTACAGTGGTGGATGAGCAGTCTACTTGTTTCTAGGGGAGGTGGGAGGGGTAGATGCGGCCGCAGAAGCAGATCCGGTGAGGTGGACGCCGCTGGCAGTGAATGGGCTCTGGTACGCCGGTGCATGAGCAGTCTAGGGTTTTGAGAGGGGAGGGGTAGAAAGGCCAATGAAGTACGGACGGCGTGATGTAAGATGCTCTGGTGCCGTGGAGTTAGTCGTTTTTGCGGGAGGGGGAGAGGAAATGGGGGTGCCGTGTGGTGGGGGGAACCGGAAGTTACCAATGCAGCCCCGACCTATTATGTAAATGAGGGCCGTATTGTAACTGTTGTTCTCCGTGCACCAAGGACAAAAGGGGAATTTTGCATGCTAAAGACTAGGTGGCGAAAATTTTAGGAGGCGGGAGATTTTGCCGCCCGCGGGATCGTTCGTATCCAGTTTCAACTAATTTTGGACAGTGCTAGCGGGAAGGTCATGCGAGACTATGTACACGGGGCACACGTCAGCAGTTAATAACTGGTGTGAAGTCCACCCGAGAAAAAAAGACAATAACTTGGGATGATGCACCGATAACTTGGACGTTCACACGGGCGCGGCCAATCGTACGGGTGTAGAGGCGCGTTCACAAAAAAAGGGATCAAACGCTCAGTCTATGTGTTTCTCGTGTAAATAGATAATTTAGTGCCATTGGTTATTTACTTTAAACATAATGCATTGACGTGTTATTGTAGAGGCGCACAAAAAGAAATGGATATTGTAATCCCACAAAAGAAATGGATATTGTAGTCTGCTACTTAAAAGTGTTACCTCATATGATTACATAGCCTCCATTTCATAAATTGCGTACCCTTTGAAGTCATATATGAACACTACATATATTACTTCATAATAGAACCTTAAATCATCCAAGACTAATGAATTTGAATGCAAGACTAACAATGGTGCATGTACATGATAGCTACATTGGTTGTTTGAAGAAACATCACTGTAACTTTGGCATGCACAATTGAAAAGGATTATTTAGAAAAAAAATGTGATATGTGAGTGTCCAATCTTTATAGCGTTGAATCAATATTGTATCTTTGGCCACGATATGAAGTAGATATTGATTTATGTTCAAGCGATGCACGTCCACGATCGCTAGATAGTGATACGTGAATGAATTGTGTAATCTCTCTCACACGCATACATATGTCATTTCTCCGTGGGCATCGGAATCACACACGCACACTTCATGTATTTCTCTCCCTCCGTCAAGGTTAGAATTCGTCTTTCTACCCCGTCCTACAAGTCTCTCACACAGAAACACACATGCTCTCTCTGTCGAACACTCCCACCCCTTTAATTCCGCCCACCCACCGCCACTAATGTCTCAAAGTATAATTATGTCTCTCACACATATGCCTAAGGTTAACTCAAGTCCCGGAACCATATGAATACATACAATGGGATTCCAGCAGAGCACCTTTTGTTTTGAGATTTCGCTCTCTCTCTCTCTCTCTCTCTCACACACACACACACGCGCGCGCGCGCGCGTAGACATTGTTTTTCTCTTCATTTTTTCCGGCACTTGCATGCACACCGCTTGTTTATCTCCATGATGCTTTAAGTATGCCTCGCACACATGCTATCTACCTATCCCTTAATATAGATATGTGTCACACAAACTCCTTCTCCCTATATCTAAGTGTCACTCACCCCCCCCCCCCACACCCCACACACACACACACTTCCCGACACTGAAGAGTAGGTTGACACCTCGATTTGATACTAATCTATCTACTGGCTTCTCTCTCAAAAACACACACCACACTACCGACACCGAAGGAGTAGGGTGGCACCTCGATCTTGATAGTAATCTATCTACTGGCTTCTCTCTCAAACACACCACATACACACACACTCGCTAGTTGACCTCTATGCCTACCGCACGCACACTCTCGATACGTCTTTTCTCTCCCTCCCCCTCCCCACACAACATGACGCAGAAGGGTGACAACTCGATCTTGATCTTAATCTATCAATTGGTTTCTCTCTCAAACACACACACACACACACACACACACACACATGCTAGTTGTGTCTCTGTGCCTCGCTCACACACACTCGATACGTCTTTCTCTCTGTAGCCCCCTCGATATGTAGACTTCTCACGCGCGCACAGCTGTAGTGACGATGACGCTGAACCCAGTGTGCCTTGTTTTTACCGGCCTCATGTGATAGTTTTCACCCTATTTTCTGTTAATTAACAAGGCAATCTTTTTTTTTACTACTAGTGAATCTGAGATCATTCGGGGCAGACATAAAATATATCACTTCAACCCAATTATCGCAGTAACTATTTTAAAAGAAACTAGCTAGATGCCCGTGCGTTGCACGGAACATCAAGATGCATTTGTATGAGTAGTTTATCTTGTGAGAGAAAAGGATGAACGAGGGAAGGCCTTATTTGCAAATGTGGAGAGGGGTGTGGGTATCTTTTTGCAAAATTATCATAGTTTCCTTCCTATCCATTAGATATAAATCCGACGGCCTATATTGCAGGATGGCAGGCACACCATCATCACCAACTCTGTTTTCTACTCCCTCTATTCCTAAATATTTGTCTTTTTAGAGATTTCAACAAGTGACTACATACGGAGCATCGTCAATATTTAGGAACGGAGGGAGTATAAGAGTAGACATAGAGATATATCTCCAGCATCGTCCACAACAAAAATGTGCTGGACTGGTTAGCACCGGATGCTCGCAAGGCGATGACCTGAGTTCGAATTTTGTCTTTAAATTTAGATTTTTATATTATATATTATTTAATATATACTTCTTTCGCTACTGTACTGACAGTGGAACCCACAGAGTACTTAGAATACAAGATTAAGGATGGATTTGTTTCTTTTTAACTTTCTGTACGAAGCGGTAGCCACCCTGCAAGTCATGTGTACACTGTACATGCAATTAACTTTTTATAGAGGGAGAATCATACACGCAGTTAACTCAAATGGATTGGATGTGACTCTATTATTTCCAGCATAAGAGCATCTCCAACGGCAGCCGGCAAATTTCCTCCCGCTTCCTTCCGCGGAGGACGACATCCAACGCCAGCGGCGTACATTTTCACAACTCTAACCAACCAAAGGAAATTCGTGCAAACATGGAGTGATTTCATATAAGCATGAAGGATTTCGTATAAAAAAGCCGGATCTTCATATAAACATGATGGATTTCATTACATTTACATGAACTAAGCGGTGCTAATCCGGCTCTCGTGGTATAATTAATACCTAATCTAAATGGCCGCCCGCGGATCCCTTTGTCTTCCTCATGTCCGGCAGACACTTGCGGGGTCGACAAAGGTCCTCGGAAGAGACAAAGCAGTAAAGAAACCACCTGAATACGCAGTCATCGCCTCGGCGGTGGCCTTCATGGGACCCAAGTGGCGGCGGCCTCCCGTGTTCTACTTCTCCTCGATGATGGCGGCAGACACGGAGAAGCTGGCCACCGACTCGTCGCTCTCCACACACCCGGCTTCTGTCTCTGCATGCATGGCATTGCCGCAGGCACGGGAGGCGCGCCCACAGACACGGGAGGCGCGGCCACCGCAGAAAATGGTGGCGCGGTACGACGCGGCAGTGACGAAGCCCGTGCCGCCGTGCTCGCCGCCGTGCGGGCGTGGAGCAACTCATCACCCTTCATCGAGCTGAACTGGAGCAGCGAGTTGCTGAACCACGCGCCGGCTTGGGGCGGCAACTGGCTCCGTCGGGCCAAGCAAGGTTGGTGAAGCATCGAGCAGCCTCGCTCGTATCCGGAGGGCTCGGCGGGCCACCCAGCCGGGTAGTATGCCGGAGAACGGCTCCTCGGAAGCCATCAGAAGAGTGGAGAAAATGGTGAAGGAGGAGATGGGGGAGCGGCGGAGGGGTGCGATTCTTGCCCGCTCTCTGGCTGGCCTCGTTTAAATAGAGGGCGGATGGTAGGAGCTTGGCCGGCGTTTGGCCTCGTTTAAACTGAGGGCGGACGGGAGCAGCTCGGCCGGCGTTGCGTTTAATTCCGGCCCGCTCATGAACGGACGTGTGGCTGGAGTAGGTTTCTCAGTTTGCATGCGGGTTTAACAGAGGCGTTTGATGAAGGCGAGGAGGCGTGTTCAGCCGGGCGTGCAGCGGGCGGTGCAGTACTATTCGACTTGACAGCTACTAGTAAACCAGGACAGTTACCGATACAGCTTTAATGCAGATGAGGGAGAGGATAGCGGTTCCCGAAATGTTGAACGGCCAATGATGCATCCTCCTTCAATTAGCATCCTGAATGCATGAGGGAAGTAATGGGAGAAGGACGGGGAAAAGAGGTAGCACGATGTGAATGCAACGCAGTTTGCACTCATATAAAGGCGCCCCTCCATTCCAATGCATCTACCACATTGTACGCACCTAAGCACCTACACTAAGCGCAAAAGTGCTCACTCCAGACCCATGGCGACAATGCGCGCGAGCGGCCAACGGCTATGCCAGATGGTCCACGACGCCGGCCTGCGGCATGGCACCGAGGATCATCTCCAGACGGTGTTGGCGACCGGCTGGTTCATGGCCATCGTCGACGTCAGCTACGACTCTCAATTCGACCAGATCATCGTTGCCACCATCAACAAGTTCACCGTCGTCAAGAAGCTCATGGACGACATCGCCGTACTCCTCCAGCCCGCATGCCCGGGCTCCTCATTGCCTGCCACCCTAATCGGCCTCCATGGCGAGAACCTCTTTCAAGCACTGGTGGCCCTGCGACTGCCCGCCGACGCAATGAAGAATGTCCACCTGGAGGTCACGCTTGCCGCGAGGCGCCTCGCCCTGCAAGAATTCGTTGACCTACACATACACGTGTACGAGCAAGTCGTGTACATAGGTATCTACAAGGCCGGTGAGGACGCTGCGACGTTGGCCTTCGTCAACCGGCTGGAAGCATTGGACGCCTTTGTTGAGAAGCACCTTGACCTCGCCACAAAAGCCGCCGCTCCTAAGCCGCCGGTCGGTGGCCCGGCGCACTGAGTCGAGGAGGAGGAGGTCGTACGTTGATGGATGCATCTTTCTTCTTGCCTCCTGTAACCACCACTGCGATCGCATCATCGTGGCCTTAATTCTTATTGCGCTATTGCATTCTCGTTCCAGTCAATACAGACATGTGCGATCCCTTTGCTCACATTTGGAGGCAATTATATGCGTCACTGTAACTAGTACTCCATCCGTCAATTTATAAGTTGTGCTTACCTTTTCCATCAACTTCGTGCAATGCACGGGCATCACTACAACATGTCGAACCGCATGTGACCAAACCGACAATGTACCAACCTAGCTACTACCCTACTTATCTGGCGGAAAAAGCCCCGCCCTAGTGTTTCCAATCGTTATTTCAATCTATTGATTGTGCCAAGGAGCAGAACCAAATGTTACAATTTATACATGTTTCTCTATCTCTACTCTCTACTCTTATAAAAAACAGAGTTGGTGATGATGGTGTGCCTGCCATCCTGCAATATAGGCCATCCGATTTATATCTGACGGATATGAAGGAAACTATGGCAATTTTGCAAAAAGATACCCACACCCCTCTCCACATTTGCAAATAAGGCCTTCCCTCGTTCAACCTTTTCTCCCACAAGATAAACTACTCATACAAATGCATCTTGATGTTCCGTGCAACGCATGGGCATCTTGCTAGTCTCCTATAAAAGACTTAGTTGGTGATGGTGGTGTGTCTGCCATCCGTCATTTCTGACCATTAGATCTGCATCTAACGGCTGTGAGGTAAGTTGTGGCATTTTTGCAACAATAGCCCACTTCTCTGCTCCAATTTGCAGAAAACCCCTTATTATCTTGAAAGCAACCACATCCCTCCCTCACCTCATCAAAACAGCCTAAGAAATATATTTTGAGTGAAAAGTAATATATTTTTAGTGGTATATATGTATATCAAAACAACAGTGTTTTCTTTCAAGTTTGTGAACAAGTACTATTCTACTTTGGATCCGTCGCAACGCACGGGCACATTGCTAGTAAAAGAAAAAGGCCTGCCGCGTTCGCGTCGCACCCCCACACGCCCGGGAATTGGGAGTACTCCATGGCCCGTCCGGCACGCCACATAGCTAGGGAAGGCGTGTTGCCTAGCATTTTCACTTTCATGTGGGACCGCAGTTGAGCAAACCGACTATCGGCAAACCGCACCCCGCCCGCCGTGTTAGAAAATAGAAACAAGGAGGGGAAGATCTAGCTGTAGCACGGAAGCCAAAAATTTGGTGTTAGATGGGGCTCGTTGATAGAGTAGCACTCCGTACTACTACTCCTACTAGTACGAAGTTTGTACTACAACTAGTACTACCACTATAAAACTAGGTACGTGCACGGCACAGCATCGTAGGAACAAAAAAGGGAAGATCTTGTTTTGGGTGATTTATCTTTTTTTCAGTCAACGTAGTATGAATAATATAATGTGGGGGGCACCCATGAAGCTTATGTGGCTTGGTTGCATGGCTAGGAAAGGCTAGAGAAAAATAAATAGATAATGTGTTAAGAGTGCACTCCACTAAATAGATACTTTGGATCCATTGCAATGCACGGGCCGGCACATTGGTAGTAGTAAGAAACAAATTTCGGGTTTGGCACGAATTTGTACCGCGGGAGCACCACAAGGCCTGGCGTAGGAGTTACATTTCCCTCTCGGGGCCCACGAAACCGAGCTTCAGTGGCTTAGTGCACCGGCCTATGAGTCAATGACATGTGGAGCTTAAAAGCTACTGGCCCACATGTCATTCTCATGAAAGCAGAGCGGCGGTGGGACCGAGAGGGGTGAGGCGCAGGTCGGCGGACGAGGCTTACCTGTTCCCCTCCCATGCTCTGATCTGTACTCCCGCACAACTAATTTTCATCCAACGGTTATAATAGATTTCCTCGTGTGGGTCATCTATAGCCTCAAAGAAAGGTAAACAAAGGCCGTATTTCCAGGAAATAATTTCCTTCATGAATCTGTACACGCATGCAAGACCCTTTCCTTTCCTGCTCGTCCTCCTCCGGATCATCAGCTGCGTTGACAATGCCGGTGCCAACGCTAGAGCGTCGCAACAGGTGCCTGGCTAAGCCATGTAGCACGCTGTGGCGCCAGCGAGTACCATCTCCTCCACGCCAACATCGGCGTCTGGGCCATTCACATGCAGCTGCTCCCGTAGTAGTTTACCCGCATGTTCGACTGCAGTACCACACCGATCTTGGACGAGACCATGGAGCTTGTGGCCAAGAAAAGTCTCTACCTGGCCGACGCATGTTGAGGTGCTTGACTGTTGTGATATGCCGCTCGACATTTACTAGCTCGTGCTCCGGATGAGCGGCAGGGTGCTGCTCCTGATCCTTAGTGGTGCGACGGCAACGACGGCCGGGTGGGAGCTCGGGCGGGAGCCAGTGATCTACCCGGGGCACATAGCTCGACTTGGGCTCGAGATTCCGACCGCTTGCACCGTCCCGAGGAGGTACCACTCCAGCGACGAGGCAGGAATGCTGGATACGTATAGGCGTGTGCTCGTGGGTGGGAGCAACCTGCTCAATGGATACCGGTTTGTGAACGTGAAGTTGAGCCAGTGAGCCCGGAGGAGTTCCTGCCGTCGTACGTTGACGCGCGGCTCAACGGGAACGAGATCCTCTGACGTACAGGATACTACTGCAGAGGGACGTCATTGTGTGTAGGCCGTTCATTGCGAATCCAACGGCAGCAGGTGAAACTCATAGAAGCACGCAGGAGTCAGCTCGCCGGCACAATCAAAGGGACGAACACGAGCGCCTGAGAGTTGCCGGCCGGCCGGCCAGCTGCTAGATAGCACGCACACACACCGTAGACATGCTCATGGACGCACAACACACGCACACGGCACGCAGGCTGTCCCTGCTGACGCACACAACAATGGATAGCACCGTCGCCGCCGCGTAGTGCGGATTTGGGAAAGCCTTCCACCGGTGGTCCTTTTGTAGCCTGAAGCGTGGGAGTGAGGCCTGACGACCCTGACTTGTGAGTTGTACGGCCGCGGCTGTGGGGGCGGGGGGCGGCGCGGTGATGCTCGGCGAAGGAAGCACGTCGGCCGCGGGGAAGGAAGCGGGTCAGCGGTGGCCGCGCTCAGGCAGCAGCTTGGGCAGGGGGCGACGCGGTGCGGGCTGCAAAGAAGGGGAAGCACGTGCTCTTGATGAGGTAGTTGAGAGTGGCCTCGAGCCCTCAATGTCGTGGTACAGCCGAGCACGAGTGCACGACCATGGAGCGGGCGTGCCGGTGAGCTGACTCCGGCGTGTTTCTACGGGTTTCACCTACTGCCGTTGGATTCGCAATGAACGGCCTACACACAATGACGTCCCTCTGCAGTAGTATCCTGTACGTCAAAGGATCTCGTTCCGGCTCAACGGCATGCGGCCACATGCCAGCGTAGGTCGGCTACGGGGAAGCGGCATCGGTGTGGTTCGAGATGCCCAGCTGGCCGTTGTCGCGGCGGTGTTCGCGACTCATTCATTCGAGTTGAACTGGCCGGTGGTGGCCTGGCCGTGGCGAGGGTACCACAGCTGGACGTCGGGGTGTTATGAGGCGTAGATGTCCATGGAAGGAAACTATGGGAATTTTGCAAAAAGATACCCACACCCATCTCCACATTTGCAAATAAAGCCTTCCCTCGTTCATCCTTTTCTCCCACAAGATAAACTACTCATACAAATGCATCTTGATGTTCCGTGCAACGCACGGGCATCTTGCTAGTAAGAAACAAATCTCGAGTTTGGCACGAGTTCGTGCAGCGGTAGCACCACAAGGCCTGGCGAGGAGTTACATTTCCCTCTCGGGGCCCACGGGACTGAGCTTCAGTGGACCCGATAGGTGGCTGGTCCACATGTCATGCTCCCGAAGGCAGAGGGGCGGTGGGGCCGAGAGGGGTGAGCCGCATGTCGGGGTATGTGTGGTGTCATCAGTTCAAGCGGCGTCGTGCGAATCGCGTGTGGCTGTGGTAGAAACTTGATGCTCGCCGCATTTCAGCTGGCCCACATGTCATGCACACAAAGGCAGAGGGGCGGTGCGGCCGAGAGGGGTGAGGCTCATGTCGGGGGACGTGGTGCCATGGGTTGGAGCGGTGTCGTGGGAATCGCGAGTGGCAGTGTATGAAACGTGATGGTCGTCGTAGTTCAATTTCCATGGACAAGTTGTCATGTCTACTGACACATGCATTACATACCGATCACTGGAAGGAGTAGTAGAGAAAGCTAGGCGGATAAATAGTTCCTTATAGTCAAGCGGACCTACGCTGCTACTTGTTCCAAAGACATGCACACCATCGAAATAGTTCATCTATATCAATATACACAGAGAGGAAATATTTTTTTTACAAGAGAGGAAATAGTCCATCCATCCATAATGCCCTGCTGCTAGTGCAGCTTCTTGTTCTTATTCTTCTTATTCTTCTTCTTCTTCTTCTTCTCATTTTCTGTGGGAGACGGCTTTGCAACAAGCTCTTTGGACCTTGCAGCTATATCGAAACTCACAAGGGCATCGAGGGCAATATATTTTATCCGCTCGTACGTCAAGGGATAATTCTCCCATCCAAATGACCTTAATGCCAGCGTCTCATCACCCTTCTGAAGATTTGTACCGAGCACAAAATTTGCTACGTCGAATAGGGATGGTGTCTGTTTATCACAATCTTTACAGGAATTTTGGTTCTGGTTTGTAGGTCAGCGATGCTTTTCAAAGCAAGGTTGTATGACGCCAGCTTCTATTTGTCCCCTTCGATGGCTGCCCCATAGAAGTATATATCCTCCCGAGACAAGAAATCATGGAGCTCACCTGGTATGGAGGGCGCGTGTATGATGTGGTACACCAAAACATCATCTTTGAGGCACAGCTGAAGGACGGCGGCGCGTTGGATCTTCCCAGTGTCACGCTCCATGTACTCTACGTCGAGACCGATGACCTTCATCTCTACCTTTTGGAGGGAGTTGGATACATTGTTGATCCACTTCTGAGACCGAGCCTTCGACGAGGACATGTTGGACGCTAAAAACCTGCATCTGGATCTCTTTCGCCATTTGGAACCACTGGACCGGAGGGCTATGGTTTGGATAATTAGGATTAGATGGCTAGTCTAACTGAAGAAGATGATTATTTAAAGGGGCTTCGGAATTACTCCAGGAGTATGTGAAGAGGTTAAAACAATGTGAATGCAGTGGGGTTTGGATGCAAATGAAGATGAAGGAGAGGTGAAGAAGCTGAGGAAAATCGGTTCCCGATGGAGAAGTAAATGGGAGAAGTGGCCTGCAGGCAGTTGATTAGACGGCTAGGTAGACTAAACGAAAAGGCTATACGGGTAGACTGAGGAGTGGTACCTGTCCGTGTACGTGCCCATCCTTCTAGCGCTACATGTGCCACTGGCTAGTTGAGGTCACTCTTTCGAATCACCGTGACGAGACATTTTATGATTCCTTTTTATTTCTGCACCCCTCCTGACAGGTGGGACCTATGCAAATAGATATTAAAAAAATGTGTCGTAGCTGGTTCGGATGGATATTGGCGCGTGCGTGGGAGACACAACATTCTCTGGTTAAGGAATATGCGGTTATCCTCAAAAAAGAAAAAAGAAACTTCTTCGCGCTTCCGCATGCATGAGAATTTGGTTATGCTCGCAATATGGATGATACCTGGAGGATGAAGTGAACCCAGAAGCATGCTAGCATGCTAGCACGGGAGACCTATTTCCACTATACAGTACTACTCCGTATGTTCCTACTAGTAGTACTACAACTGTGGTACACTTGATGGTCAAAATATTATTCATCCGGTCCTCACAGTGAAGTGACAAGACCCTGCGCCTGAGGTGACACTAGTCCAGGCGGCGTGTTCGGGTTACCAAAGTCAGCCCCACCTTGTGCACTGTGCAGTCACTGTCACCGCCGCTGTATAGCATGCCTCGCCTTGTCTCCCTCTCCCCTAGCACCACTCCATCTCCATCTCCGTATCGCCAGAGATTCTGAGGTCACTCTTCATCATCTCACTGTGCCCCCACGTACCCTCGCCTCGCTCACCTCCCCCAGTACCACTATTCCCTCGCTAGTTGCTCCAGCACCGAGAGCCTTCTCCCCCGTAAATCAAGCCCCCAAAAACCCCACCTTCCAAACTCCACCATGGCCGAACGCGAACCGCGCAGCATCCATATGAGCCGCGATTGGAGCAATATCCCCAGTGACATCCTCGACCTCTATTGTTCGTGTATGGATATGTTGAGCGCCGTGCGGCTGGCTGCATGCTCGAGGGACATGCACACGGCCATCGTCGAAGCGAGGCCTAAGCTTTTCAAGACACCCTGCTTGCTGCTCTCTGGTCTTGCGAGATTTGCTCACCATGATACGGAGGCATACATGATGCCCCTCGACTTCATTCCGACCTCCATTAGCTGAAACTTCTTTGCAGGTATGTAGTGGGTCGCCGTACATCATTTCCCTCGACTTCGATCCGATCACCATCGCCTGAAACTTCTTGGCAGGTATGTACTGGGTCGGCATGAACTCCCACTGGATGGCTGCCGTCAGAGAAGACGGGAAAAAGTTGGTGCTCGTGAACTTCCAGACCTCCCATGAGATTATCCTTCCTCCGTTGGATTATATAGGGTTTTACCATCGCGGTCCAAGTCATCTAGATTACCACGTCAGTTGGACGGACCTTGTTTTGCAAAAGATTGTAATCTGCCAAGTGCCCACACGACATGCGGATTACGCAGACTTCAAGCTAATTGCCTTGTTCGACCGTGGACTCGCCTATCTTTACGCCGGTGCCTTCTTTAGCTAGAGACAACTCAGCTCGCAGTGGATCGTCAAAGCTGATACACACTTCTGTGATGCTATTGAACACAATGGCATCATCTACGCGATTGACAAAGCAGATGGCACCACGTATTGCTGGGACGGCGCGTGTAAGTTGTTTTCGTCTGATGTTAATGATAACGCCATGACACTGTTTGAACTTTTTGTGATGATTGGCATATCCCTATTTGAGCAGAATTTGAGTAGAACTATGGCAATGTATTAGAGACGCCATAAATCAGCTATATTTGGAATGAGTTAATTCATGCGATTGTGAGCATGTCATTACAGCCAATTTGTACCCTTGAATAATCAAACGGTTAGGAAGATATGGATATTCTCCTTACTTTATAGTAATCTATATACTACTAAATATGAGTGTGTATCAATAGCCATGTTAGTTTCCTCATTTTCATGATGTAGAAACATGCATCACACTATTGGTTTCATCTAACCATACATTAGGGAAGTAAATGTGCATATGGAGAACTCTATATTTGGAAGTAGTGAAATCCTGTAATGCTTACCATGTGTACATACCTATATTCGCCCTTCAGCAATCAATGGCTACAATAATATCCTCACAAAAAATTTGCCCACAGAACATGAGTATATAACAATGCATGGTCTGTTAGTTTTCTTGAAGAATTTGTTTGTGAGGACAGAACATGATTACATAACATGCATGACATGGTAGTTTCCTGTGAAGAATCGATTGCAAGATAACATGAGTATAACCATGCATGGCACTTCTATATTTTCGAACCCAGTATACATTTCCCTGTATTTTCCTCTCAGTTCCAACAGTGACATATCAATGCTGTTTCTTGCATTATCCTACTCATACTCTGAACAATGATGATCTTACATTAACAATGCATGTCCTTTTTTATATGATGCAGTGTCCCTACAGTTACTACCCTTTGTAATCACACCACCTTTGCCAAAAACAGGGAAGCACAACTGGTTCCTCGCTCAAGCAGATGATGGCAAAAGACTGATGATCATTCGCACACATGAGCCGAAAAAGTTATATTGCAAAACCCCCACTGTGTACAAGCACCGTGAAATACGTGAGTATCCGGACAGTGGCTGTTACGTCTATGAGCAACCAGCTTGTTGGGGCCTTCAGGATTTTTGAGTTGGAGGCGGGTAAACAGCCTTGGTTCACACTCTCTGTTTCTCGGACTCAATTATCCGATTAACCAGGAGATCATCGTTGGCAAGGACCTTGATGGCAGAGAGGCTCTGTTTGCTATGGAAAACTGTGTCTACACGACAAGCCCTAGGACTTCGGGAGCAAACTCCCCTGATTGTCAACGATACAGCCTGCAGCCAAAAGAAGGTGAGAATGACAAAGGCATCTGGATTAACTTTGATCGTTGGATGTCTCAAGTCCGACAGGCAGTGATGTGGTTCAAGCCTTCAGGTTGATAGGTAATTGGGCTATTGCGTCGAAAGGGTGGAGTACTGGTGTCTCCGGATCACTGGTCGCTGAAGCGGGGCTGCAAATTATGATGGTGTTGGATCATCCCTCTTCGAATGACTTGTTGTCTTTGCTGCTTGTTCTGGATGGGTAGTTCTCTCTTTTGTTATGCATATTCCTTGTCATTTGGTCATCCTCGTCTATGTCACTCTTACTATGTAATAGTTGCCTCTATTTAGAATGTCATTCTTGTCTGGATCATGAGAGTCTGAGCGCTGCAGATGGGTCCGTTTTGGTGGTGTAGCAAGACTTCTTATGAACTATCATGTCTTGTTGCTTATGTCAGTAGTAGTCACTAGTCAGTGTTTGAATGTTGTATATATCGTTGTTTTGAACTGTTTATTGTCTCGAACTGCTGGTGGGCTAAATGAGAGCATCACCATTCTCCAGTGTTCAGAGTATATCTCCTTTTTTCAAGTTATAATTTGAGCTCAGTGTCTTTTCGATGATGTACACTTGTTTGGGCCAGTGAGGTGTCGTTGAATATGGGCTGAGGAGTAACGCAATGCCAAACAGGTCAATTATGACTCTCAGGCCGGGCTCTCAAAAGATCCTCAAAAAAAATGTCGGGCCTTCAAAAAAGAAAGAATAAGGACTCTTAGGCCGACATGTGGGCGCCACCGGTGTTTTCGTGCGCTTGCGCGCCGAGAGCATATTGGCGCGTGTTCGAAATTCATGCTACCTTTTCATCCCCAATCTCCCGCCCCTCCCCCACCTCCGGAATCTCGATTCCTACTCCAGTTCCCCCAAATCCCCCTCCTGTACTCCCTGTACTCAAGCGCACTATCATGTAGCCGGTCAACGCGGATCTCCGAGCCGGAGATCCTGAGGTCTGTCCTGCCTTCGGGCGCTGCGTGCTATCGCTCAACAGTGGCATGGCGGCGCTTGACGACCAATTTGCTGGCAAAGTGCTGATGGTAACCATCAACGGCGACCGGCCTCCCGTCTCGCCGGACGACCTTGTCAAAGCTCTTGGCATTGCGCACGGCATCCAAATAAGTGACTTGCTCGTCGAAGTCTGTCTGCCACCGGCTGATTTCTTTGTCAGGTTTCGGACAACTTTCGACTGCAGTCGTGTGTTTGAATCTTCCCGGTGTTTGTTCTGCGATGGCGCATTGGTGAGCTCTGATCAGTGGCACCCAGGATGGGGCTCGGTGCCCTCTGAGCTTGAGTTTTTAACAAAGCTTACCTTCCACGGCATGCCTCGACATGCTTGGAACAGCGAGTCCATGAATGAGCTTATCAATGACCTTGGACGTGAGCTCGTAAGTATGTTTGTTCCTCCAGACAGCTGGGCTCTGACGGTTATGGCATGGATGAAGAAGCCGTCCACCATACCGAAGGTGATTGGTGTTGAGATACCGGTGCAGGAATCGGGGTTGTACTATTCATCGCCACCAAGGCCGCCGCGGACCACATTAGGGATGTACCTGTATCGAGTGTTCGTGCATGTCGAAGAAGTGGTCAATCCATCAATCAAAGTCCTGTCGCCGCCGCTGGTGCCAGGGTCCGTCGACGACGTCCATTATAGGAGTCACCGTCAGACTTTCCCCGTGTTGCTCGGAACGATGGATGGCACAGGGCCTACTCCATCGCGCGGTGGAGGCCACTGCTTCTTTGGGAGAAGAGGCAGGGCTGGCTGCCTGGATGTGCTCTAATTTGAGGTAACAACTGAATCTTGTCAGATACTAGTTAAATCCGAGCTATCGGTGTGAAGCACTGATGTGCCAGTACATTTGATTGTGACCTGTTCTATTTTTGTACCTGAACTTTTTTTAGAAAGGGTTGTATGTCAACTTAATGTGCTAGCGGAACTTATTGTGTTGTCTGTCTGTTTTCTTTGCACATCATTCAAGATATTTCCCCGTCATTGATAAAGACGATGAACCATTATGTACGAGTTCGTTGGTTTCAACATAGCCCTACCCGTAGTGATCCACTGCTTCCACCCTGATTGTGCCGCCTGCATGAAATTTTTGTATGTAAGTTCACACTAGTAGAAAACAGGGCTTTGGTTCGGGCCAGCCCAGCCCATTAGTCCCGGTTCATTCACGAACCGGGACCCATGGGGGGCATACGTCCCGGTTCATGCGCCCAGGGGGCCGGCCGGGGCCTCGTGGGCATTGGTCCCGGTTCGTCTGGACCCATTTGTCCCGGTTCCTGGCACGAACTGGGACCAATGGGCCTCGCTCCTGGCCCACATCCATTGGTCCCGGTTCGTGGCTTGAACCGGGACAGAAGGGGGGCCTTTAGTCCCGGTTCCACGCACGAACCGGGACCAATGAGGTGGCTATATATACCCCATCGCCGGCGAGCAGAGCACTCCACACTGCTCTGTTTTTTCTGGCCGGCGAGGGGAGAGCTTTGTGGTGCTCTAGCTCACCTCCTATGCACATGAGGTGTTTGATGAAATGCCCGAGACACACTAGTTAAGCTTTCTCCTCTCGAAGCTCGACCTTCAAGCTCCATTTTCCTCAAGATTTGTCTAGGTTTAGCGGTCCGTCACGTCCCGTCCCCGTCTTCACCGCCGTCGATCGCCCGCGCCGATCTCGTCGCTGGCATAACCGTGGTGAGCCTCTTGTTCTTATCTTCTTTCTAAAAGAAAAAAATTCTTACTTGTATGATTTAGATAGATACTTGTCTAATTTTCTTACTTTTATTATTGTTTGTTATTATGTAGTGCGATGGTTTTGGTATCCGCCCCCGTCGGCCCTTGTCCTGTCTATGATTCGGATGTGGTATATATTATATTTTATAACTATTTGGTTCATTTATTGTTTATGACAATTATGCCGACCAACGTGACATAGATTTCTTTATCTAGGAGGTATGTGAACCGGAAATTCCAACCGACCCTATTGTCGAGAGGTTAAATTTAGTTGAAGAAGAAAACAATTACTTGAAGGAAAAATTGAAAAAAAATGAGGAGGAGAAGATGATATTGGAGTTGCATGTTGCGGATGTCGTCGATGATCACAAGATCAAGATGGATGCAATGAGCTTCAAGATTAGAAAGTATAGAAAATATGTCATTCATACCGAGGCTTGGTATCATTATGCCATTGGATCAATTGTTACCTTGGTTGCGATTATGATCGCATTTGTTGTTGCATTGAAATGTTTTACATAGTTTCAATGTATGGTTTAATTAGATGCTCTGGAGAGCTATATGTTGTTCAATGAGAACTATGTATGTACTTTGGTTTTAATGTGATGATGAACTTCTATTAATTTGGTCACTTATCTATTCATGATGTTTTGTAATGGTTTTTTACACACTTAATTATATATAATGCACGCAGATGAACCGCTAATGGATGTACGGTGTCAGACGCACCTCCGAGTACATTAAGGGCGTGCATAATTTTCTCGAAGTGGCTGAGGCAAACAAGCAGAATGGTTTTATGTGTTGTCCATGCCCTATATGTGGGAATACGAAGTCTTACTCTGACCAGAAAATCCTTCACACCCACCTGCTTGAGAAGGGTTTCATGCCACACTATAATGTTTGGACCAGGCACGGAGAAATAGGGGTTATGATGGAAGACAGTGAAGAAGAAGAGGACGATGACAACTATGTGCCCCCTGAATACGGTGATGCTGCAACGGGGGAAGCTGAAGATCAAGAGGAACCAGACGATGTGCCCGATGTTGATCTCCGTCGGGTCATTGTTGATGCAAGGAGATAGTGCGAAAGTGAAAAGGAGAAGCTGAAATTCGATCGCATGTTAGAGGATCACCAAAAAGGGTTGTACCCCAATTGCGAAGATGGCAACACAAAGCTCGGTACCGTACTGGAATTGCTACAGTGGAAGGCAGAGAATGCTGTGCCTGATAAAGGATTTGAGAAGCTACTAAAAATATTGAAGAAGAAGCTTCCAAAGGATAACGAATTGCCCGACAGTACGTACGCAGCAAAGAAGGTCGTATGCCCTCTAGGATTGGAGGTGCAGAAGATACATGCATGCCCTAATGACTGCATCCTGTACCGCGGTGCGTACGAGGATTTGAACACATGCCCGGTATGCGGTGCATTGCGGTATAAGATCAGACGAGATGACCCTGGTGATGTTGACGGCGAGCCCCCCAGGAAGAGGGTTCCTGCCAAGGTGATGTGGTATGCTCCTATAATACCATGGTTGAAACGTCTGTTCAGAAACAAAGAGCATGCCAAGTTGATGCGATGGCACAGAGAGGACCGTAAGAAAGACGGGAAGTTGAGAGCACCCGCTGACGGGTCGCAGTGCAGAAAAATCGAGAGAAAGTACCGGGCTGAGTTTGCAGGTGACCCAAGGAACGTATGGTTTGGTTTAAGCGCGGATGGCATTAATCCTTTCGGGGAGCAGAGCAGCAACCACAGCACCTGGCCCGTGACTCTATGTATCTATAACCTTCCTCCTTGGCTGTGCATGAAGCAGAAGTTCATTATGATTCCAGTACTCATCCAAGGCCCTAAGCAACCCGGCAACGACATTGACGTGTACCTAAGGCCATTAGTTGAAGAACTTTTACAGCTGTGGAATGGAAACGGTGTACGTGTGTGGGATGAGCACAGACAGGAGGAATTTGACCTGCATGCGTTGCTGTTTGTAACCATCAATGATTGGCCTGCTCTCAGTAACCTTTCAGGACAGACAAACAAGGGATACCATGCATGCATGCACTATTTAGCTGACACCGAAAGTATATACCTGGACAAATGCAGGAAGAATGTGTACCTGGGGCATCGTCGATTTCTTCCGACCAACCATCAATGTCGAAAGAAAGGCAAGCATTTCAAAGGCGAGGCAGATCACCGGAAGAAGCCCGCCATGCGTACCAGTGATCACGTACTTGCTATGGTCAATGATTTACACGTAATCTTTGGAAAGGGTCCCGGCGGACTATCTGTTCCGAATGACGCTGAGGGACGCACTCCCACGTGGAAGAAGAAATCTATATTTTGGGACCTACCCTACTGGAAAGACCTAGAGGTCTGCTCTTCAATCAACGTGATGCACGTGACAAAGAACCTTTGCGTGAACCTACTAGGCTTCTTGGGCGTGTATGGAAAGACAAAAGATACACCGAAGGCACGGGAGGACCTGCAACATTGGCACGAAAAAGACGGCATGCCTCCAAAGCAGTAGGAAGGTCCTGCCAGCTACGCTCTTACCAAAGAAGAGACGGAAATCTTCTTTGAATGCCTGCTCAGTATGAAGGTCCCGTCTGGCTTCTCGTCGAATATAAAGGGAATAATAAATATGGCAGAGAAAAAGTTCCAGAACCTAAAGTCTCATGACTACCACGTGATTATGACGCAACTGCTTCCGGTTACATTGAGGGGGCTTCTACCGGAAAACGTTCGATTAGCCATTGTGAAGCTATGTGCATTCCTCAATGCAATCTCTCAGAAGGTGATCGATCCAGAAATCATACCAAGGCTAAGGAGTGATGTGGCGCAATGTCTTGTCAGTTTCGAGCTGGTGTTCCCACCATCCTTCTTCAATATCATGACGCACGTCCTAGTTCATCTAGTCGATGAGATTGTCATTCTGGGCCCCGTATCTACACAATATGTTCCCCTTTGAGAGGTTCATGGGAGTCATAAAGAAATATGTCCGTAACCGCGCTAGGCCAGAAGGAAGCATCTCCATGGGCCATCAAACAGAGGATGTCATTGGGTTTTGTGTTGACTTCATTCCTGACCTTAAGAAGATTGGTCTCCCTCAATCGCGGTATGAGGGGAGACTGACTGGAAAAGGCACGCTAGGAGGGGACTCAATAATATGCAGGGACGGGCATTCTTGGTCTCAAGCACACTACACAGTTCTACAGAACTCTACCTTGGTGACCCCGTATGTCGATGAACACAAGAACATTCTGCGCTCCAAACACCCGGAGCAGTGTGACGACTGGATTACATGTGAACACATCAGGACTTTCAGCAGTTGGTTGGAAACACGTCTCAGAGGTGACAACACTGTTTCTGATGAGTTGTACTCATTGTCCAGGGGACCATCTTCGACTGTATTGACTTACAAAGGATACGAGATAAATGGGAATACATTTTACACGATCGCCCAAGATCAAAAGAGCACCAACCAAAACAGCGGTGCCCGCTTTGATGCAGCAACCAAGAGGGGAAAGGACACATATTATGGTTACATAGTGGACATATGGGAACTTGACTACGGACATGATTTTAAGGTCCCTTTGTTTAAGTGCAAATGGGTCAATATGTCAGGAGGCGGGGTACAGGTAGGCCCACAGTACGGAATGACAACAGTGGATCTGAACATTCTTGGCTACACAGACGAACCATTCGTCCTAGCCAATGATGTGGCACAGGTTTTCTATGTGAAGGACATGTCTACCAAACCGAGAAAAAGAAAAGATAAGGAAGCGAATACATCATACGATGAGCCAAAGCGCCACATAGTTCTTTCAGGAAAAAGAGACATCGTGGGATTGGAGGGCAAGACAGACATGTCTGAAGATTATGAGAAGTTTCATGAAATTCCTCCCTTCAAAGTCAAGGCTGACCCAAGCACCCTGTTAAGAGATGAAGAATATCCATGGTTACGGCGCAATAAGCAAAGGACACAAGCGAAGAAAAAGTGAAGACTTTCTCTCCACAACTATTATGATGATGCCTTTGATCTAGAATATCACTGTAGTTACATGTGAAGAAATGAAATCCCTTTGTAACAGACGAGTTTCCGTATGAAACCCAGATACTTCGAAAGAGATTGTCCGTTTTGTACACGAACTGCATCCAGTTTTTGCCGTAACCCTCTCAACTTTTTAGCACATGCTATGTGGGTGAAATGATGATACCATGCCAACTTTCAACCTTTTCAGAGTTCATTTGAAGTGCTTTTAAATTTCAGTGTCATTTAGCGCAAAAAATCAGTAAATGCATGAAAAACAACAAATGAATTCAGAAAGGGTTGAAAATTGATGATGTGGCTTTGAATGGTGCATTTTGAACACACAAAAACTCTGGAGTTCAAATAAGTTCAAAAAAAATGAAATCCCTTTGTAACAGACGAGTTTCCGTATGAAACCCTGATACTTCGAAAGAGATTGTCCGTTTTGTACATGAAGTGCATCCAGTTTTTGCCGTGACCCTCTCAAACCTTTTTAGCACATGCTATGTGGTTGAAATGATGATACCATGCTACTTTCAACCTTTTCAGAGTTCATTTGAAGTGCTTTTAATTTCAGGTCATTTAGCATAAAAATCAGTAAATGCTGAACAATAACAAATGAAGTCAGAAAGGGTTGAAAATTGATGATGTGGCTTTGAATGGTGCATTTTGAACACACAAAAAGTCTGGAGTTCAAATAAGTTCAAAAAAATGAAATCCCTTTGTAACAGACGAGTTTCCGTATGAAACCTTGATACTTCGAAAGAGATTGTCCGTTTTGTACATGAAGTGCATCCAGTTTTTGCCGTAACCCTCTCAACTTTTTAGCACATGCTATGTGGGTGAAATGATGATACCATGCCAACTTTCAACCTTTTCAGAGTTCATTTGAAGTGCTTTTCAATTTCAGGGTCATATAGCTCAAAAAAATCAGTAAATGCATGAAAAATAACTAATGAAGTCAAAAAGGGTTGAAAATTGATGATGTGGCTTTGAATGGTGCATTTTGAACACACAAAAAGTCTGGAGTTCAAATAAGTTCAAAAAAATGTCTTCAGAATTTTTTTGTTCGAAACTTTAATAGCAAACTAAAATAACAAAATCTGTTTTTGATTAAAACAGACATTTCAAATAACCTAAAAATTACCAAATTGAATTTAATGGTAAAACACAGTAATATTAAATAGCAGGAAAAACAATGACTCAAAAATCTATTTTTATAGTAAAGTTATTCACAAACTATTGATTCCCACAAATTTCAAAAAATTCAAATTTAAACTATTCAAATTGCAAAACTAATGGCACTAACAGAAAGTTTATAATTTTTATTACCTAAAAGCAAAAAGAATCACTGAAAAACAGTAAGTATTTTGTTGTAAGTAGAACCAAAATAAAATAAATAAAGCAAAAAAGAAAACAAAAAACTGGAAAAAAATAAAAAAAAATGCCACCTACTGGGCCACCATGGCCTGAATACGACTAAGAACCCAACCATGGGCCAGGATTCAGGCCTGCAGCAGGCCCAGTAGGCCCACAGGCAAGGATTGATAGAGTAGGCCTGAAAGCCTGCAGTTGAGAGGAGCTCGAGAGGGTGGGCGCAGCAGCGCTTATAAACCACTCTCGAGCTCTCTCAACTAGCGAGGTGGGACTAAACATCCCACCGCACCGCGCCAGCGCAAGGCCTTTGGTCCCGGTTGGTAGCACCAACCGGGACAAAAGGGGTGCATTGGTCCCGGTTGGTGGCACCAACCGGGACCAATGCCCCCCTTTGGTCCCGGTTCGTGCCACCAACCGGGACCAAAGGTCTCTATTTCCCGCCCTTTGGGCTGCTGAAAACTGACCTTTGGTCCCGGTTGGTGGCACGAACCGGGACCAAAGGTGGGTATTGGTCCCGGTTTGTGCCACCAACCGGGACCAAAGGTTGTGGTATACAAGGCCACACTTAGAAATTTTCCCCAAATCTCCCATTATCTCCCACGACGGCCGAACCATAGCACGACGCCGCCAGGCTGCTGCGCCGGAGATCGCCGTCGCCGAGCCCTGCCCCGACACCGCGCCCTGCCCCGACCTCGCCGCTCCCTGCCCCGACCTCGCCGTCGCCGAGCCCTGCCCCGACGCCGTCCCCGCTCCCCTGCAACACTGTGAGCCGCGCCTCGTCGTTCCCCTCCTCTCCTCCTCCCCCCCGCGCCCCAATGCCGCCGCCCACCCCGACGCCGATGCCGCCCGCGCTCCGGCCGCTCCGACCACCGCCCCTGTTTTTTTTTCTTTTTTTCCTTTGTTCAAGTTGAATTATGTAATGGAGATTATTGGAGATTATGTAATGCTCTATATATGCTATGTATATGCTCTTTTTGAAATTTTAGGTATATGCTCTATATATGCTCTTTTTTGCATTTTTAGAAAAATATTGGAGATTATGTAATGCTCACAAAAAAGTCTATTTTTTGTTCATAAGAATTTTATGTATGTATGTTCATATGCAAAAGTTACATTTAAGAAAAAAAGAAAATGTATGTATATTCATATGCAAAGAATATGCAAAAGTTAGAATTTTTTATGTTCATAGAATTTTTTTTGGTGATATTGTAGAATATGAACCTTTTGAATATGGATGGATGGATGGATGAACATTTTGTTAGATAATTTTTTCTGTAGTATATATATGAAAACTTGGTCAAATTTTTTTTGTAGTAGATGATGATGATGATATGAAAACTTGGTCAATTTTTTTTGTTCAGAGCATGTTTTTGTTCATGATGAGGGGGGTGGGGTCGATGTACATATGATTATATATGATGTATTTTTTTTTGTCATATATATATATAATGTAATTTTTTTCAATGTATATATGTATGTGTTAGCTATATATGCATGATGAGGGGGGTGGGGATCGATATACCCCCTCCCCGATAACTTCGACATGAGGGGGGGTCGATATACCCCCTCTCCGATAACTTCGACATGAGGGGGTGTCGATATACCCCCTCCCTGATAACTTCGACATGAGGGGGGGTCGATATACCCCCTCCCTGATAACTTCGACATGAGGGGGGGTCGATATACCCCCTTCCCGATAACTTCGACATGAGGGGGGTCGATATACCCCCTCCCCGTAACTTCGACATGAGGGGGGGTCGATATACCCCCTCCCCGATAACTTCGACATGAGGGGGGGTCGATTACCCCCTCCCCGATAACTTCGACATGAGGGGGGGTCGATATAACCCCCTCCCCGATAACTTCGACATAGAGGGGTCGATATACCCCCTCCCCGATAACTTCGCCGCGTGCTCCCCTGAGCTCGGCCTTGCTCGCCACTGCTCCATGGTCGCCGCCCCCCCGGTCGCCCGAACAAGTCTATGTATTATTTTATATCGCGGTGGACATATATCAAAGTTTGATCATATGTCAAAGTTTGAATTTTGACATATGCAACATTTGATCATATATCAAAGTTTGATCATATGTCAAAGTTTGAATTTTGACATATGCAACATTTGATCATATGTCAAAGTTTGAATTTTGACATATATAGATTTATCAAGAATGCCCCCATTATGGATGTGCACAGTTGATCCAATTTTTTTCTGATCTATCTATATTATATTCTTCTATATGTCACGTTGTCTGTCAAAGTATTGAAGAAACCATGGCTTCATCATTAGTCGAAGTACAGGCGTATGATGCTACGAAGCTCTTCAAAGTTGTTTTGGAACGGAGTTCCTGATAGAATAATTCGCCTTTTGGTACGAATTTTAGCAAAGGTCTTCGAAATAGCGATATTCGGAAGGCTCTTGCTGAACTTTGTACCAAAAAGCGAATTATTCTATCGGGAACTCCGTCCAAACAACTTTGAAGAGCTTCTCATTATACGCCTGTCATTTCCGGCTATGATGAAGTCATGGTTTTCTTGAATTCTTTGACACTAGACAACGTGACATATAGAAGGGTAATGAGAGCAGGAAAAATATGGACCATTTTCTGCACATCCAGAATGGCGTCATTTTGTTAAATCCCTTGTCGTCCGGACGTCGGACATTCATGAGAGAGGGCGGTCCGACCCAAACCCTAGAAGCGTTGTCGAGGCCACCCCAAACCCAGAAGCGTTGCCTAGGCCACCCCAAACCCTAGAAGCGTTGTCGAGGCCACCCCAAACCATAGAAGCGTCGAGCTAGCTAGGTCTACGTTTTGCACTAATATATCCTCTGTCATGTTGTATATTAATTGCCATGTTGTAATATTTGCAGAAACTATGGAGCACCGAGACATCGAAGCAGAACGTTGTTGGGGGCATAATCCTCGGCGGAGGTGATGTCTTGTCATTTCTCAACGACACGATGGTCTGGAAGGAGAGGTGAAGCAGGCTCCGATGATCAAAACAATGGAGGTGGAAGGACATGATTATGATGTCTCCGGTGACGGAATGCCGGTGGAAGAAGGAGACCGTGATGATTACTCCGGTGAGCGAACGGAGGGGAGATGTTCAAAGTCCGGTGAGGTATATATATTAATTAAGCCTGTGCTGACTAGCTAATGTGATGCATTAATGTTTTGGTATGTACATATTAACTCTCTTCTTTCTTCTTTTCTAGCCCTCCGGATCGAGGCAAACTTCGGTAACGGACGAGGCCCGAAGAAAAGGTTGCGCCAGGACGAAAGGTTCACGATCACAGCAATCAAAGGCGATGGCCAACCGATTGAACCCAGCCAGACCAAGGAAGCATTTTCTGCTCAGTGCGGGGTTCTTGGTAGGGACATGCCCGATCAGCATCCACCAATGGAATAAGCCATAGAGCGAAGACCCTCAAGTGTCTTTTGTCAACGATAGACAAAAGATGATCTTTGGACCGCGCTGAAGGCAAATTTCACCCTACCGCCAGCCAGGAGGATCCGATAAGCCAGTTATAGAGCCATTGGTCAAGCTCATGCTCTTAAGAAGATGGCAGATCTATTCAGGAGGTGGAAGAATGAGTTGAAATCAACGTTTGTCGACAAAGGGAAGACTCCAGAATTCACCGGCCGTTTGAGAAGATAAGAGATCACTGGCCCGCATTTGTGGCCCACAGACATCGGAGAGAGTAGAAGATGTCAGCGACAAACAAAAAAATGCTGCAAAGAAGGAGTATCACCATCGCATGGGGTCAGGTGGCTACCTCAAAGCCCGGCCATTGTGGACAAGTCTGAGAAGGCCTGCTTGATAAAGGGGTCGAACCAGAGACATTGAACTGGCCAGACCATTCAAGGACTTGGTTCTTCGGGGTGGGGGAACCTTGGACCCTGAAAACAGGGAAGTGCCGTGGGCGAAGGAGCAACTTGAAATACCCGTCAAGAAGCTTCAAAGTTATCGCCGCACGCGCAGGCAGGGACGTTCATTCCCGCAGAGAGAACGACGAGCTCACACAGGCCCTCGGAACCTGAGCACCCAGGACGAACACGAGGCACGGCAGGCTCCGTTGCGTGAAGGAAGGGTTTCCCAGTGCAGGCGGTTACAAACGCGGAGAGGAGGGGAAAGTGGAACAACCGAACTGCAGAATCTGAATGCAAGGTACGAGCGCTAAGGAACAAGCACTAGTTCAAGGCAGCACCTGCCGAAGCTACCCCAGAAGCTACCCCGCCATCTCAGCGGAGAAGCAGCATGGCTTCACCGAGCTCCTTCAGCAGCCTCACTTCACGGCTCTAGCTACCCCGTGGATGCTATCACGGAGGCTCAAGATTGCCACCTATGGCGCAATGGCAGCACCTCAAAGTCAAGCCGGCTGCCGGCTCTGTTGCAACCTCCTCAACCCGGCGCAACTTTCACTGCCTTCGATTCCAGAAGGCTATGCTGTTGTGATGGTCGATGAAATAACGGAGGGATTTGAGGAGCTCAAGCTTGACCACCCTACCGGTGAGGGGAGACTCAGCTGGGTCTTGCTCTGAAGACTCCATGTCTATGGCGGAAGGAGCTCATCAACACTTCCTAACTGGACGCCTCTGCCTCCTCCTTCGGCGAGTCAGGGCACTCCGCCTCCTCCTCCCCCTCCTCCTCCTCTGGCGAGTGATCAGGGCACTCCGCCTCCTTCTCCGGCTGCTTCGGTGCTGGCGGCACTCCGCCTCCTTCTCCAGTTGCTCCGGCGCTGGCGGCACACCGCCTCCTTCTCCCACTGCGCCGGCGAGTCCGAGCAGCCCGCCTCCTTCTCCCCTCGTCAACAACAGCGGAAGACAGCCGCCGCCGCTCAGGCTACTCCGGCGCATCGTAGCACTCTGCCTCCTCTCTCTCCGCCTCGTAAGCAACGAAGGAAGACAGCCGCAGCCGCTCCGGCTGCTCCGGCGTCTAGCAGTACAGCCAGAGGTGGGAGGCAATACAAATTCGGTCCATCTCTCAAGCTCTAGAGAAGTTACCAACGAGATGACCGAGGAGGAAAACGCGGAGATCTGTCAAGCCCAAGTGAAGGAATTTTTTGCAAAGAAAAATCCACCTTCGAAGGAGAAGATGGATCCGGTGAAATTGAAGCGCACTTTGAAGAACCTGAAGCGACCACACCACCGCCTCCGCCGGATGACAACCATGTCCGCGCTCTGAAAAAGGCAGTGGAAGAGCGCGCCGGTCGGGAACTACTTCAAGTGACAAAAGGTTACAAGAACGAAGAAGAGGGAACAAAATTCCCACAGCTCGGCGAACAGCAAACCAATCGTGCCCCCGCTCAAGGTGTCTAGCGATATCGTCGCAAATCTACCGGGGATGCTGCCCGTACCAATCCTGGTGATTACCTGCCCGACGATGCACATTTTGATACAATGGAGGTGGACGAACACAAATACCAGTACGGGAAGCCTCTCGTCAGACCTGGTGATCCTCCTCTAACAACGATGATGCGAAGATTCCATAAGTGGTACATGGACACCTGCAATCTGGAAGAGATTTTGACGCTGAGAGTTAAAGAGGAGCACGACCTCGTGGATATTGATCTGTTGTCTGTTCCATTTGAGGAGTTCTTCCAGTTTTTCAATCAAAGGACTTCGATAAAATAATCATCACTTGCTACTGTCTGTAAGTACTATACTTCTGTAATTAAGTCTCTATATATAGCTCAGCTCTTTCATTGCATGTATATATAATTATCCTCACTATATTATGCAGATTGAAGATCGTCGAATGCAGAAATGCCACAATCTATGATATTGGGTTCATTAACACAAATCTCATAGATGAATGGACGGTTACATATCATCAAAGAACCGAGGCCAACTTGCACAATCGTGCTTAAAAATCAAAACAAAGATAAAATACTCTTTCCTTACAACTTCAAGTGAGTGTTACTTGTCTCTGCATATCGGTTTCCCTTATTACTCGAGGTTATAGTAATGTAATTGATGAGTTTGCATGCGTGTGCAGCTTCCACTTTTCTCTAGAGATTAAGCTTGAGCAGGGACTAGTAACCGTCTAGACTCAAGACGAAAAGATCCCAAGGAGTATGCGGCCATGACTGAAATGCTCCAGAAAAGTTCAATCGATCATTATCGCACCATATCGGCAACTTTGGTCATTTCCTGATATCAAGTAATTATTTTTCTTGTCTCCAGGGTTTGGAAAGTGTTCACCACAAGCTCCGGGACTGCCGGGGGGAGCTGCGATTTACACACCCAAAGTAAGTACTACTAGCTAGTTCCGCGCATCTCCCATTGATTCTAGCTAGTTTCATCAATACCATTTATAATGCTTGATTATCTTTGATTGACCTTTATTTCTCGTAAAGTGGTGTGGCAGGAAGGCGGGAATAATTTTTGTGGATACTACATTTGCGAGTACATCTACAACGCGACGACCTCTAAAGCGGGGCTACTCTTAAAAACAATATGAAGTGCGTAAGCAATAATATTCACAATTTATTTTTACCATCATTGTGTTGAGTTTCATTCATATATATGTATTGACCCCCTTCTTCAAATTAGATTTGGCAGATGCGGGATGAACTCCTACCACAAGATCGCATAAAGCAATTCAAGAGAATTGGCGGGATTTCTTTCTTGACCACGTCATCAATCCAGCCGGAGAATACCATGTGGAACTTGACATCAAATGTTAGGGATTGTAAGAGATCTTATATTGTATATATGTAGCTAGTAGCGTCGGATACATATACGAAAAACTTGTTGTTCGACCAATCTCTCGGAGAAGGAGGAGGTCGATCACTTCTCTCTGTATATGTTTCATGACGATCTTGTGTACTTAATGGTTTCCTCTATTTGCTTACTAGCTAGCGTGTCGAGTCCTCTCTTACGTATAGTACGTAGCGTGGACCAGCCACGAAGATAAGAGAGGACACTTCTCTCTAGCTATTAGCTAGCTAACACAATATATGAAACCCCTAAATTAACCCTACAAACCCCCAAAACCCCCAAACCCCCCCCCCCCTTTCAAAAAAAACAAAAACCCCAGCTCCTGAGCTGCTGACACGTGGATGATCTTTAGTCCCGGTTGTGTTACCAACCGGGACTAAAGGCCCTCCTCTCTGGGCTCGCCGCAGCGGCCACGTGGAGCCCCATCGTCCCGGTTCGTATAAGAACCGGGACTAAAGGTGTTGGGCTTTAGTCCAATGTACTTTTTTTCATGTATATATGTATGTGTTAGCTATATATGGCATGATGAGGGGGGTGGGGATCGATCTACCCCCTAATACCCCCCTCCCCGATAACTTCGACATGAGGTGGGTCGATATACCCCCCTCTCCGATAACTTCGACATGAGGGGTGTCGATATACCCCCTCCTGATAACTTTCGCATGAAGGGGGGGTCCGATATAGCCCCCCTCCCTGATACTTCGACAATGAGGGGGGTCGATAGACCCCCTTCCCGATAACTTCGACATGAGGGGGGTCGATATACCCCCTCCCCGCTAACTTCGACATGAGGGGGGGTCTATATACCCCCTACCCCTCGATAACTCGACATGAGGGGGGGTCGATCTACCCCCTCCCCGATAACTTCGACATGAGGGGGGGTCGATATAAACCCCCACCCTCCCCGATAACTGCGAGCATAAGAGGGGTCCGATATTTTAAAAACCCCCTCCCCGATAACTTGCCGCGTGTCTCCCCTGAGCTCGGCCTGCTCGCCACTGCTTCCATGGGTCGCCGCCCGCCCCGGTCGCCCGAACAAGTCTAGTGTATTATTTTATATGCGGTGGACATATATCAAATTTGATCATATGTCAAAGTTTGAATTTTGACATATGCAACTTTGATCATATATCAAAGTTTGATCATATGTCAAAAGTTTGCAAATTTTGACATATGCAACATTTGATCATATTCAAAGTTTGAAATTTTGACATATAAGATTTTCAAGAATCCCCTTATGGAGTGCCCAGTTGATCCAATTTTTCTGATCTGATCTATATCTATATTCTTGCTTATATGTCACGTTGTCCTTGTCAAGTAATTTAAGAAAGCCATGGCTTTCATCATAGTCGAAGTACCAGGCGTATGATGGCTACGAAGCTCTTCAGTTGTTTTTGGAACGGAGTTCCTGAAAATAATTCGCCTTTTGGTACGAATTTAGCAAAGGGCTTCGAATAACGATATTCCGGAAGGCTCTTGCTGACTTTGTACCAAAAAGCGAAATTATTCATCGGGAACTCCGTGCCAACACATTGAAGAGCTTCTTCATTATAACGCCTGTCATTTCCGGCTTATGATGAAGTCTGGTTTTCTGAATTCTTTGACACTAGACAACGTGACAGATAGAAGGGTATATGAGAGCAGGAAAAATATGGACCATTTTCCTTTTCTGCACATCCATAATGCGTCATTTTGTTTAAATCCCTTGTCCGTCCGGACGTCGACATTCTGAGAGAGGGCGGTCCGACCCAAACCCCTAGAAGCGTTGTCAGCCACCCCAAACCCGAGAAGCGTTGCCTAGGCCAACCCCAAACCTAGAAGTTGCGAGGCCACCCCAAACCATAAACGTCGAGCTGCTAGGTCTACGTTTTGCACTAATAAATCCCTCTGTCATGTTGTATATTAATTGGCCATGTTTAATATTTGCAGAAACTATGGAGCACCGAGACAACTCGAAAGCAGAACCGTTGTTGGGGCCATAATCCTCGGCGGAGTGATGTCTTGTCATTTCTCAACGACAACGCTGGTCTTGAAGGAGAGTGTGAAGCAAGGCTCCGATGATCACAAACAATGAGGTGAAGGACATGATTATATGTCTCCGGTGAGGAATCCGGTGGAAGAAGGGACCGTGATGATTACTTCTACTCCGGTGAGCGAACGAGGCCGGAGATTTTCAAAGTCCGGTGAGGTATATATATTAATTAAGCCTGTGCTGACTAGCTCTAATGTGATGCATTAAGTGTTTTGTATGTACATCTTAACTCTCTCTTTCTTCTTTTCTACCCTTCCGGAACGAGGCAAAAAACTTCGGTAACGGGACCGAGGCCCCGAAGAAAAGGTTGCGCCAGGACGAAAGGTTTCCGAGGCACAGCAATCAAAGGCGATGGCCAACGATTGAACCCATCCAGACCAAGGAAGCATTTTCTCTCAGTGCGGGGTTTGGTATGGACTGGCCCGTCAGCATCCACCAATGGAAATAACGCCATAGAAGGCGAAACCCTCAAGTGTCCTTTTGTCAACGATAGACCAAAGATGATCTTTGGACCGCGCTGAAGGCAAATTTCACCCTACCCCGCCAGGAGGATCCGATAAGCCAGTTATAGAGCTCATTGGTCAAGTCTGCTGCTCTTAAGAAGATGGCAGATCTATTCAGTAGGTGGAAGAATGAGTTGAAATCAACGTTTTGGTCGACAAGGGAAGACCTACTCCAGAATTCACCGGCCGTTTGGAGAAGATAAGAGATCACTGGCCCGCATTTGGGCCCACCAGACATCGGAGAGAGTACGAAGATGTCAGCGACAACAAAAAAATGCTGCAAAGAAGAGTAATCACCATCGCATGGGGTCAGGTGGCTAACCTCAAAGCCCGGCCATTGTGGTACAGTCTGAGAAGGCCTGCTTGATAAAGGGGTCCGACCCCGAGACATTGAACTGGCCAGACCATTCAAGGACTTGGTTCTTCGGGGTGGGGAACCTTGGACCCTGAAAACAAGGGAAGTGGCCGTGGGCGAGGAGCACTTGAAATAAACCCGTCAAGAAGCTTCATAAGTCTATCGCCGCACAGCGTCAGGCACGGGAGTTCATTCCCGCAAGAGAACGACGAGCTCACACAGCCCTCGGAAGCCTGAGCACCCAGGACGAACACGAGGCACGGCAGGCTCCGTTGCGTTGTAAGAAGGGTTTCCCAGTGCATGCGTTACAACCCGCTGGAGAGGAGGGGAAGTGGAACATACCGAACTGCATAATCTGAATGCAAGGTTACGAGCGCTATAGGAACAAGCACTAGTTTCATAGGCAGCACCTGCCGAAGCTACCCCAGAAGCTACCCACCGCCATCTTCAGCGTAGAAGCACATGGCTTACACCGAGCTCCTTCAGCAGCCTCACTTTCACGCTCTAGCTACCCCGTGGATGCTATCAAACGGAGGCTCAAGATTGCCACCTTATTGCGCAATGGCAGCACCTCAAATTCAAAGCCGGCTGCCGCTCTGTTGTGCACCTCTCAACCCGACTGCAAACTTTCCGCCTTTCGATTCCAAGCATCCAGCGCTCTAATCTCGTTGTGTGGTGGAGTGAATTACGAGGGATTTGAGAGCTCAAGCTTGACCACCCTACCGGTGAGGGGAGACTCACTGGGTCTTGCCTAAGACTCCAGTCTATGGGGAAGGATCTCATCAAATCAACTTCCTAACTGGACGCTCTGCCTCCTCCTTCGGCGAAGTCCAGGGCACTCCGCCTCCTCCTCCTCCCTCCTCCTCCCTCCTCGGCGAGTGATCAGGGCACTCCGCCTCCTTCTCCGCTTAGCTTCGTGCTTGGCTTGGCACTCCGCCTCCTTCTTCCATTGCTCCTGCGCTAGAAAAAAAGAAAATGTATGTATATTCATATGCAAAGAATATGCAAAAGTTAGAATTTTTTATGTTCATAGAATTTTTTTTGGTGATATTGTAGAATATGAACCTTTTGAATATGGATGGATGGATGGATGAACATTTTGTTAGATAATTTTTTCTGTAGTATATATATGAAAACTTGGTCAAAAAATTTTGTAGTAGATGATGATGATGATATGAAAACTTGGTCAATTTTTTTTGTTCAGAGCATGTTTTTGTTCATGATGAGGGGGGTGGGGGTCGATGTACATATATATATATATGATGTAATTTTTTTGTTCATATATATATATATA